>OX155896.1:19348429-19948429 GCA_944588485.1 Phosphuga atrata | reverse complement strand
CTCTTCTCCTGCCACCCCCTTTTCTAAACACCATCATCTTGGACTTCTCCCCATTCACTGTCAGATTTTTCCTCCTCATATATTTCTCCATGTTTCTTATAATTTCTTTCATCCCTTTCTCGTCTCTCAGTAGCACCACCAAATCATCCGCGTAGACTAGGGACCACACTTTTTCTTTGCCCACCACAACCCCACCCGTCTGCCCCTTGCTGAACATCTCCTCTATATCTCCAATAAATGCTGCAAACAGGCTGGGGCTTAGTGGGTAGCCTTGTCTCACTCCCTTATGCGTATTAAAACCTTCGCTCACCCTTTCACCAACTCTCTTGTTTCATAATTGTTTCTTCATAAATCTCTTCTAATTTTGATATCAGATGCTCCTTTATCCTTTTCTTTCTCAGGCATTCCCACAGTGCCTCTCTTGCCACATTATCAAAGGCCGCCTTCAGGTCCACAAATAATGCATACATTTTGCCACCCCTCTTTTTTATCTTATTCGCTATATATCCACGATTCATTCTGTATACCGTCCCTCCCCGGTGCCTTTTCCTTTTTCAGTTTACTCAGTTGTTGTTATAATTCTTCTCTTGTTATCTCTTCTTTTTCTCCCACCCTGTGTTGACTCTTTTTCTTTTCTTGTCTGATTTCATCACCACCCAGCAGCTCACTGAAGTACTTTCTCCATTCCTCCATAGTAATTCTATTACTCACTCTTTCTACTTTTTTCTTTCTTTCTCTATTTACGTATTTCCATACCCCTTCTTCCGTTTTTATGCCTTTCATCTTTAGTTCTTCTTCCATCCATTTCTTTTGCTTCTTCTCTTTGCATACTAATTTGTACCTTTTGTGTGCTCTCTTGTACTCTTCATTACTTGCTTTTCCTCTTTTCCAATTTCTTTCTTACTGCTTGCTTCCCTTCCCTGCATTCTTTATCCCACCACTCGTTTTTCCAAGACCCCACCTTCACTCTTGTCTCTATCACTTCTTTTTTTCTGTTGCATTTTTTACGTGATCACCCAGTTCTTTCACTTTTTCGTTTATCCCTTCCTCTTCGTATCTAGCCTCCCTAAGTTTTGTTCTATAATTTTCTATTCCTTCTTCCGTCCAGATATTCTTCACAAATGTTCTTCTAACATCCTTCTCACTTCTTCTATCTTTCTCTCTTCCTTTTGTCTTCACTTCCAATCGCATATGATCCGACTCGACTCTTTCTCCCACCTTGAATTCTTCTATTTCATCCCATGCTTCTTCAATCACCATAACATAGTCAATAACTGTCTCCCCTCTTGGTCCGACATATGTGTACTCTCCTTTCTCATTTCCTATGCTGTTTCCATTAAGTGTGTCCCACCCTGTTTCTTCCACTAGACTAATCAGTAGTCTCCATTCGGCGTTTTCTGTTGCGTCTTTTGTTGGTCTTCTTTCTATTGTTGTTTGTTCTTCTTCTAACCGTATTCCTTTTTCCCCAATTCTTGCGTTAAAGTCCCCCCCAATCAACAGAGTTCCCTCGTCTTGCTGTTTTACTCGCTCTTCTATCATTCTCTTCGTTTCTTTCATACTTCTGCTGTATATTGTTATAATTCTCCATTTTCTCTGTCTACTTTTCACCGTTCTTTTCATAATCCCTCTTTCTTCTTTTGCTTCGGTTCTGTTTTCTTCTTCCAAACCCTTTTTCACTCCCATTATTTCCTCCCCTTTAGCTCTCCCTTTCCTGCTTATCCTCTCTGCAAATTGACACTTCCACTTAAACTCTTTTGGCATTATTTTTTCAAATTTTTCCCACCCCTTCTCTTCCACCCACGTTTCTACCATTCCCACTACTTAAATCAAATTTTCCCAAATATGCCCAAAACTCATTGTCTTTGTTTTTTATCACCGCTGTGTTCCAGTATACTATTCTTAGTTGCTCCGTTTCTTCCTTATTCCTCTCCGTGTTCGTTTAATTTTGATATCAGATGCTCCTTTATCCTTTTCTTTCTCAGGCATTCCCACAGTGCCTCTCTTGCCACATTATCAAAGGCCGCCTTCAGGTCCACAAATAATGCATACATCTTGCCACCCCTCTTTTTTATCTTATTCCCTATATATCCACGATTCATTCTGTATACCGTCCCTCCCCGGTGCCTTTTCCTTTTTCAGTTTACTCAGTTGATGTTATAATTCTTCTCTTGTTATCTCTTCTATTTCTCCCACCCTGTGTTGACTCTTTTTCTTTTCTTGTCTGATTTCATCACCACCCAGCAGCTCACTGAAGTACTTTCTCCATTCCTCCATAGTAATTCTATTACTCACTCTTTCTACTTTTTTCTTTCTTTCTCTATTTACGTATTTCCATACCCCTTCTTCCGTCTTTATGCCTTTCATCTTTAGTTCTTCTTCCATCCATTTCTTTTGCTTCTTCTTTTTGCATACTAATTTGTACCTTTTGTGTGCTCTCTTGTACTCTTCATTACTTGCTTTTCCTCTTTTCCAATTTCTTTCTTACTGCTTGCTTCCCTTCCCTGCATTCTTTATCCCACCACTCGTTTTTCCAAGACCCCACCCTCACTCTTGTCTCTATCACTTTTTTTCTGTTGCATTTTTTACGTGATCACCCAGTTCTTTCACTTTTTCGTTTATCCCTTCCTCTTCGTATCTAGCCTCCCTAAGTTTTGTTCTATAATTTTCTATTCCTTCTTCCGTCCAGATATTCTTCACAATTTTTCTTCTAACATCCTTCTCACTTCTTCTATCTTTCTCTCTTCCTTTTGTCTTCACTTCCAATCGCATATGATCCGACTCGACTCTTTCTTCCACCTTAAATTCTTCTATTTCATCCCATGCTTCTTCATTCACCATAACATAGTCTATAACTGTCTCCCCTCTTGGTCCGACATATGTGTACTCTCCTTTCTCATTTCCTATGCTGTTTCCATTAAGTGTGTCCCACCCTGTTTCTTCCACTAGACTAATCAGTAGTCTCCATTCGGCGTTTTCTGTTGCGTCTTTTGTTGGTCTTCTTTCTATTGTTGTTTGTTCTTCTTCTAACCGTATTCCTTTTTCCCCAATTCTTGCGTTAAAGTCCCCCCCAATCACCAGAGTTCCCTCGTCTTGCTGTTTTACTCGCTCTTCTATCATTCTCTTCGTTTCTTTCATACTTCTGCTGTATATTGTTATAATTCTCCATTTTCTCTGTCTACTTTTCACCGTTCTTTCCATAATCCCTCTTTCTTCTTTTGCTTCGGTTCTGTTTTCTTCTTCCAAACCCTTTTTCACTCCCATTATTTCCTCCCCTTTAGCTCTCCCTTTCCTGCTTATCCTCTCTGCAAATTGACACTTCCACTTAAACTCTTTTGGCATTATTTTTTCAAATTTTTCCCACCCCTTCTCTACCACCCACGTTTCTACCATTCCCACTACTTAAATCAAATTTTCCCAAATATGCCCCAAAAATCCTTGTCTTTGTTTTTTATCACCGCTGTGTTCCAGTATACTATTCTTAGTTGCTCCGTTTCTTCCTTATTCCTCTCCGTGTTCGTTTTCCGTTTTCTGTCCTGTCGTCTTTTCCTTGTGCTCTTATTCAAAAATTTGTTGTGTTTAACTCCCCCTTTTCATCATCCCACTTAAAGCCATTTCCGTCTATTCATATCTTTTTATAACCGACTTTCACCCACCGTCCTTTTTGTCGCTCTTCTTTGGCTAGCGCTCTTAATTCCTTCTGTATGTCTCTTTCCTTCTTTGAATATAAACAATAACTTCTTATAATAAAGTATTGTACGTTATTTCTGGTAATTATACTCTATACTTTATGAGAAGAATAAATTACGCGAAAATACTTTATTTCGCATAATTTGATTTCTGGGATTCAGAAAAGGTTTGTCGTAAGAATTTTTGCGTAAAACGGAACGCTATCGATTGGTGCAAATAGTTGGGTCGCCAGTCGCCAGCGCCACTTGAACGGTAGTTTTTTTTATAATTTCTGAACGCAACCTAACCTCAAATGTCAACATTATCAATGTCATTGTCAAAACTTCGTGTTTGTTTTGTGCAAAGCGGTTTTAGTGCAATAAGAATTCGATTTATCGGATTTATAGATTTGTTACTGTAAATCATGGATAAGAGCAACTTCGGTATACAAAGTACTCCATGTACACCTTTAAAAAGTAATTCTGATGGTGAAGCAGATCAAGTAGATAGTGAATATGTTACACCGACAAAATGCGCTAACAAAATGATACGAGGAAACAGAAAAATAAACGATTGCAGAAGTATAAAAGTCAATGGGAAATCGAATATGGTGATTGGTTAAATAATGATCCACAATACAAATATAATGCAAATTGTGTGGAATTACATTTACAATTGCTTCAGCTGGAATAGGACAAGTAGAAAAATCTATGTTATGTGTGTGGGTTAATGAGCGTCGACGGTTGAAAAATTCTACTTTTCCTATAATTCCTATTTTTTAATGTTACAAAATTAATACCATGACAAAATGCATAAAAATGGCACTGGTGGTTGATGGGTAGTGTGAAGGTGATGGGTAAGGTATTTTCAGGTTAAACAACACCTGCAATCAAAACAACACAAATTAAAATTAGAAATGAAGAGAACATTTGGACTACTTGAGAAATTTCATGTCTTCGGAGACTTGGAAAAAAAATATATTTGTAAATTTGCAATAAGTAATTCTTTATTAGAAAAAAATATGTGTCCAAGCTATCGGCCATGAAAATACCAGAACGTCAATTTCAATAGAAACATGTATAATCTATATAGATCTGAAATAAATTTCAATATATCTCTTGCAGTTTTCATTTTATAGTTATTTGAATGTATTAATTTCTGTTATGTACGAGTTTGAGGGGCGGCGGCCGGTGCCAGATAAAATATCTTGCAAAACTAAGTGATATCATAGAGTGACTAATTCTCTACAAATGTGTGAAATTTTATTGTTCTACGTTGTTTGAAACTTACTAAAATAATTTTTGAAACAAATCCAGACATGTCAATCACGAATTCCGATCAAAAGCAAACACGAAAATTTCAAAATATTCAAAAATTGCGAAAAAATGTATTAACATTTGAAGGATTTCAATGAAACTTTTATTGAATGTTGGTATCCGCCAGAAATATCAGTTGACAAATTTGAACGCTCCCACTCCAATGGGGACGTCGTGAGGAATGATTATGAATTCAAAGCTTATTTGCAAATATCTCTTTGACGCCTCAAGATAGAACAATATAACCGGGATGTCCGCATGTAAGACGTCGGTGTCTACAAAAAAGTATTCTTCGCAAATTTTGTAAAATTCTTCGGTTTAGTCACAAAAGTAAAAAATATAAAATCCCAAAATTTATCAAAGGGTCGAAAAAAGGTCAAACGGTTCACTTTGGGAAGATGAAAATGACACAATTTTCAATAAATATTTATTTGTTAAAAAAAATCCTGTGTCAAATAGTGTCAAATCGTCAATTTCAATAGAAAAATGTATAATCTATATAGATCTGAAGGAAATGTCAATATATTGTTTCAATATATTTATTCTCATGCAGTTTTCATTTTAAAGTTATTTGAATTTTTTACTTTTGGTTATGTCCGAATTTGATGGTCTCGATTTATCTGCCGCTGCGCGGTATCCAACCTGATCTAACCGGGGTCAAACCAACGGTCCTTACAACACTGTCCTATGTTGTATCGAGAGCTCGCGCTGCCGCGCGTATGTTGTCTTAAATTATACTTTTTCACATTGTCCTATATTAAATCGAGAGTTCGCGCTGTTGCGCGTATGTTGTCTTGATTTATCTGTCCCCTTCGCGGCGGGCAACCTAATCTAACCGGGGTTAAACCAAAGGTCCTTGCCAAATTGTCCTATATTGCATCGAGAGTTCGCGCTGCCGCGCGTATGTTGTCTTGATTTACCTGTCCGCTTCGCGGCGGGCTATCTGATCTAACCGGGGTTGAACCAACGGTCCTTTTTCACATCGATCTATACTGAATCGAGAGCTCGCGCTGCCGCGCGTATGTTATCTTGATTTATCTGTCCGCTTCGCAGCGGGTAACCTAATCTAACCGGGGTTAGACCAAAGGTGGAAATTCGCGAAATGCCACACATCAGTCGTCTCAAAATCGATCGACATTAGCGATTCCGCTTTCACCTGGCGATTCAGGCCGAACGCTTCCCCACAAAAGTTTGCATTACAAAAATGACCACTTTTACAGAGGTCGCAACGAAGATGTCCTGGGACAACAGAATTCACGCGAGGATGCCGGTAGAAAATTCGGAGGCGCGTCCTCCGACGGCACTCTCGTCGCTTCGCGACTTTTTTCGGCGACGTTATTCACATTTTCCTGCGAATCCGGGTGCCCCGACCAAAAGGCCGTCTCCGGCGGCCCCCTTGGTGTGAGAGAGTCGGTGTATCAGTTTCCTGTAGCCAAAGAACAGGCGAACGACTCCACGTACGGCGATTTTCGATGAGACTTGCATATCCCGCGGCGGGCAACCTAATCTAACCGGGGTTAAACCAAAGGTCCTTGCCAAATTGTCCTATATTGGATTGAGAGTTCGCGCTGCCGCGCGTATGTTGTCTTGATTTACCTGTCCGCTTCGCGACGGGCTACCTAATCTAACCGGGGTTGTACCAACGGTCCTTTTTCACATCGATCTATACTGAATCGAGAGCTCGCGCTGCCGCGCGTATGTTATCTTGATTTATCTGTCCGCTTCGCAGCGGTTAACCTAATCTAACCGGGGTTAGACCAACGGTGGAAATTCGCGAAATGCCACACATCAGTCGTCTCAAAATCGATCGACATTAGCGATTCCGCTTTCACCTGGCGATTCAGGCCGAACGCTTCCCCACAAAAGTTTGCATTACAAAAATGACCACTTTTATAGAGGTCGCAACGAAGATGTCCGGGGACAACAGAATTCACGCGAGGGTGCCGGTAGAAAACTCGGAGGCGCGTCCTCCGACGGCACTCTCGTCGCTTCGCGACTTTTTTCGGCGACGTTATTCACATTTTCCTGCGAATCCGGGTGCCCCGACCAAAAGGCCGTCTCCGGCGGCCCCCTTGGTGTGAGAGAGTCGGTGTATCAGTTTCCTGTAGCCAAAGAACAGGCGAACGACTCCACGTACGGCGATTTTCGATGAGACTTGCATATCGCGTCACATAGACGTCCAAAAAAGACGAAATTTTTGCAAAAAAAAGTTGGTTTTCTGCACTTGCCAAGAAAATAAAACAAAAATGTCGTCAAAAAAGTTGGGTGACCGTCGAACGTGCGGCGACCTTCCGTACACGTCGGTGCCGGAGGCAGGTCCGCTCGAGCAGCAGCCCCCGAAGACGGCAGAGTGTTAAAACTATTTAAAAAAAACAGTATAATCTTTTGCAATATATACAATCTATGCGCTGTGGAGCGTATGTTGTCTTGATCAGATAAATTTGGTCTTCATCAGATAAATCAAGACCACATGCGCGCGGCAGCTTGCTCTTGGTCAGATAAATGAAGATAACATACGCGCTGCCGCGCTTATGTGGTCTTGATCAGATGAATCAAGACCAGATAAATCAAGACCAGATGTATCAAGACCACTTACGCACTGCCGCGCGTATGTGGTCTTGGTCAGATAAAAAAATTCTGTGTCAAGGCTATCTGCTACGAAAATACCAAAATGAAAATTTGAATAGAAAAATCTATAAGCTACGTCGAACTAAAGGAATTTTGAGTATAACTGTCGAAGTTTTCAAACTATAGTTATTTGAATGTCTGAACTCGTGTGCGACTTTGAGGAGCGGCGACTGCCGCCAGATAAAATATTTTACAAAACTAACTGAGTGATGTCATAGACTGACTAATTCTCTACAAATGTGTGAAATTTTATTGTCCCACGTTATGTAAAACTTGCTAAAATATTTTTTTAAACAAATCCAGACATGTCAATCACGAATTTCAACCGAAAACGAAAACGAAAATACAACCCTTTGCACTCTTCCATCCAATGTGCCCACCTGTCAGTACTCTCTCCGCATATGGTACACAAATTCTCCCTTTCATTCAACCAGTACCTTCTTCCCTTTTCTTCGTTGCCGCACCGAAACCTGGCTATTCTATTTTGGCTATCGCTGGACCCTCTGCTTAGGTACAAAGGGAGTCTGCCGTACACTTGTACCTTGTTGTACTCCCGATTGTACCTGCTTTCGGCTATACGGCTTTGTCGTATCTGCAGCTCTATCTCCCTACTCCTTTCACCCAACAATTTTTCACCCTTTACGCCTTCCCTTTTCATCCTTTCTACCTCCTCTTTCGACCACCCTACTCGTTCATACATTTTTTCCATTCATTTCCCCATTTTGTTAGTCTAATCCCTCCGACACCTTCCTTCCTTAAACTATTGAACACCTCTTTCACTATCCTTTCATTCCCTAACCTATACACTTTCCTTTCGTATCTTGCCACTCTCACTGATGCTTCTACTGCAACTTTATACGCATTCGCTTCTTGCAGCACCAAGTACCCTGGTGTACTCCTGTCAAATTTTATTGTTCCACGTTGTGTGAAGCTTACTAAAATAATTTATTAAACAAATCCAGACATGTGAAACACGAATTTCAACCAAAAACGAACACGAAAATTCAACGAAACTTTTACCGAATGTGGGTGGTCGCATGAAGTACCCGCTATCCAAATTTGAACGCTCCGCCTCCAATGGGGACGGCGTGGTAAATGATTGTGTCTGTGAATGGATTTTGCAAATATCTTGTCAACGCCTGAAAATAGAAATGTATAACGGGGATATCCGGGTTGTCGATACCTACCAAAAAGTATTATTTGCAAATTTTGTAAAAACCTTCGGTTTAGTCGCAAATTCTCTGAATTTCGTTTTTCAATTTACATGGGTTTAAATGGGCTCTTCCGCCAAAACAGTTCGCTTTGGAAAAATGAAAATGACACAACTTTTAGATTTTAATATATCTGTTGCAGTTTTCAATTTATAGTTATTTGAATATATTAATTTCTGTTATATCCGAGTTTGAGGGGCGGCGACCGCCGCCAGATTCAATATTTTGCAAAAGTAACTGAGGGATATTATAGACTGACTAATTCTTTACAAATGTTTCAAATTTTATTGTTCCACGTTGTGTGAAACTTGTTTATGTCTATTGATATCAAACGTTGCAAAAAAAAGGTTTTGAATAAAAAAAAAACAAATTGTGTAAATTTAATTCATTATTTCGTATTATCACAAATTAAGATCAAAACCGAAAATTTTAAAATATTCAAAAATTGCGAAAAAATGTATTAAGCCTTAAGGATATCAATGAAACTCTTATAGAATGTGAGTGTCTACCAGAAGTATCAGCTGACAAAATTTTGATGCTCCCCGTCCGATGGGGACGGCGTGGAAAATGATTTTGATTTCAGACCTTTTTGCAAATATCTCGTCAGCGCCTCAAAATAGAAAATCATAACCGGGAATCATATCGGTATGTAGGATGTAGGTGTCTACAATAAAGGATTATTTGCAAATTTTGAAAAAACCTTCAGTTTAGTCACTAAAGTAAAAAATATACAATGCAAAAAAAATTCAAGTGGTACCCCTTCTCTGAATTTCGATTTTCAATTTACATGGGTTTAATGGAGAACGTGGTTATTAAACAAAAACAATTCCTCCTCAAAACGGTTCGCTTTGGAAAGATGAAATTGACAGACTATTTAGAAGAAAATCTGCTTTATCGAACAGTGTAAAATACATGTTCGGCAGAGTTCAGAAAATTGGACAGAAAAAATACTTGAAGAATTTCAACACTTCAAAGTTTCTGAATTTATAAATTTATGAAGGATATCGACCTCGAAGATTTTAAAATGACAATTTCGATAGATAAGCGTATGCGCTATATAGAATTGAAAGATTTTTTAATACATCGGTTGCAGTTTTCAAAATATAGTAATTTGAATGGGTTGCCTTCTGT
The DNA here is from genome assembly GCA_944588485.1 of Phosphuga atrata. Lineage (NCBI taxonomy): Eukaryota > Metazoa > Arthropoda > Insecta > Coleoptera > Silphidae > Phosphuga > Phosphuga atrata. The sequence goes on along the minus strand of OX155896.1, from coordinate 19,938,477 downwards.
GCTGCGTCGACTTTGAGAGGCGGCGCCGGATTAAATATCCCTGAGACATAACTGAGGGATATCATAGAATTACTAATTCTCTACAAATGTGTGCAATATTATTTTTCCACGTGGTGTGAAAATTTCCGGCGGAAGGACACCTTTCAAAAATTTCTAAAAAATTCGCATACGCCTCACAGCTAGGACACAAGATACGAAATTCGTTAGTTGAGAACTTTTTGCAACTTTTAATAGCCTACGGCACGGTCCAGTCTGTTCTCGATCTGCCACTGTAGGACAGGAAGTTGTGCCATTTGTACTTTTGCAGATCTCGATTGCGGATTGCCATCCTACCAGTTTCCTACTATCGGCCGTGGCGACCCCCTAGTTTCTGAGAATCGGCAAATCGGCACATCGTACGCAAGATACCGTCGACCTCCATCGAACGGTGTAGAAGAAATTACAAAATTCCACCCACTTCCGGTTCGGCAGCCGAAAAAGAAGACTCGAAAATTCGAGATGACAGTTTTGTGCGGAAAAAATCGGCGCTCCCGATAGCACCATTCGCGTCGCGATCGGTCCAAATTCGGCCGCTCGGCGGCCGAGAAAGGGCAATTTTGTTTTCACGCCTCACCCCTGCCGCCTTCTGCGGCACCACAATATCTCAAAGATTAGTCAATTGTCTGGAGTGTTTTAAACATTTTACCACTTTCTCCCGGCAAAATTTCTTTTGAAAATCACTCAAAACGCCCGTCTTCATTCTCCAAACCCGATTTGATGCATTTCTCCCGTCCCCTCCGGGAAAGGCGTGCCAAACTATTTTAGTATATGTAATTATAAATAATTCGGATGTGCGATGCGAAAAAGTTCAATTAATTATAAACAAATTTCGTGATAAAAATTTTTAAATTATCAGGTGACTCCAAACGTGTCATTATTTATTTGTGACGTCGAAAGGGTGAAACTTCATTCTAACATTCAAGCATAAATATTTTTTATAAAATCGTCGTTTTAGGATTTTTCGGCGCACTGTTTAAAACCATTGGTTTCGACGTTTAACAATGTGGTACATTTAAAAACATTTTTTGAGGATTTCTTTTTGTAGTACTCCTACAGGATGGTACGAAACAACCACAATAACTTTTAATATTTTACTTTTAATATTTTACATATTTGACATGTCTACTACAGGTGCTGTATCAGCAAATTCAGGCGCGGTTAGAAATTATCCATTTTACGTCACAACTAGGGTTTCTGAATATAGGCACTTTTTCAAAACCGCGGTTTTCGGTTTTTGAAAATTAAAAACAGCGATTTCAGTTTCGGGTTCGGTTTTTAAGGACTTTTGGTATTTGTTTGTGTCTGATATTTCAACGAGATCTTAGTTTTTCACAAAATCGGGGCTTGGAGAAAATGATTTTTCGGCGCAGGTGTATGTAGCTTTAATTGTAGAGAGTTCTCGAAACAAAATATTTAATATGTTTGTTCTCTCAGAAGTTCTTTTATATGTAGCAATCTCCTGCTTCATAGAATTAAAATAGCGATTTGTTTGCATAGAAGTATATTTGTTGAATACATCTTGAATAGCTGTTGGAACCTCTTGTGCATTCAGCAGGATCTGTACTATTGTTTCAATTACCCGGGCACCGTCATGTGTCACCGTCACGGGCACCCACAATATCATTTCTGAAACTGATACTAAATGAATCTAAATGTTTTTCAACACTTATTGCGATATTATTTGCAGAACAAGTTCCTTCAATTCGCAGAAAACCTAAATTGCAATAAAAATTTTGGCAAGATTTGGTTGGGAAACCGGCTTTCCGAATAAATGCAGATTTTGAAATTGCTGATTTCAAACAGATATAACGTGGATGGTTGCCATTTTTGCAACAACAGTTTGCAATGTTTGAAAGAGCACTAATTCATTGTATTTTATTTTTATTAATTTTTAGAAAAAACCAAAAACCGCGGTTCTTTATGACGGTTATGCGGTTTCGGTTTGGGCACAGAAAACCGTGGTTTTGCGGTTCGGATATATCCGAACCAGAAACCCTAGTCACAACGCGACCTGTTTTCGGTACCGAGTTTAAAAATATAGTTTCAATTTGTTATAACTTTTTAATTACAGCGAAAAAAAGAAAACAAAAACGAGGTTTGTTACAAAAGTTATATATTAGCTTTCGATTTATGACAAAAAAAAATTCAAATACCCAATTCTAATATTATAAAAACATAGTTGAATGAACTTTATATTTAAACGTTCCCTTAGATATCAGTGACTGCCCTGAAGTTGAATCAATCAATCAATCCTCAATTTAGTCAAGTCTGATTTATAGATAGTAGTTTTATGACGAATACAAGCATCTTTCGGTAGTTTGTTCGCATAAAATATATTTCATTTGTGAAAATATTTGCTCACATTTATAAGTTGAACGGAATGTGAATAAAATGGCAACGCCAATTTTTTCCAAAGATGAAAACTTCGTTGGAAGTGATGCCCAACACATTGATATTATGAACATGTTCTGTTTTTTCCAAACCTCTCCGCAATTTCTTGAATTTATCCTTATGGACGGATTGAACTTTTAAAATCAATCATTTCTAAACTAAAATTTAGAATATTTATATATTGAAAATACTGCACGTTTAAAACATATTCGTATATTTCGTCGGGTTTCATTATAAATATATTTTCTTATATTATAAATGTTTTTTCGCCATATCTGTATGTCATAAAAACATAAATCTATTAAGAACTTTGCCTCGACTTTTTGCCATCGAATTTCAGAATGTAAAAGCAAATCTCTATATTTCGATTCAGTTTACCCAAAAAAAGCTTTGAAGTGTCTGTATATTAATGCTGATCGCGCTATTATCATGTTTACGATCTTAACAACCTTTTCCATTACATCCTTTGCGTTTTTGCGTTTTTTTGCGAAGACGCCTATGAAAATAAATTTTCTTCACAGGTGATACACTGAAACGATAAAAGTGAGCGGCCAAATTTCTATTAGCTTTACAAATTCAACAGTTTTTCTCCTCATACTTGGAGATCAACAGTTATTGGGGAAAATAATTTGCTTCTAAATCCAATACTTGCTCAGCTTTTAAATTTGTAAACTATTGTACTTGACGTAAAATATCCGTGCCTTTGCTCATGTCATTCATTGTAAAAATCATTAGACTACACTAGTTAACAAATAATTTTTGATGGCATAAATGGCAGAAATGGCATTTCTTTGAATCTATCAATTATTATTTTGATCACTTGAAAATCTGAAATGGGTCACTCGGTCAACCGCGGGTCATAGGTTGCCGACCCCTGGTATATCATTTGAACTCTCTAATCAATTGGGCATCCGGTGGCGTACGGTAAATGGATGCGGATGGCGAGGCGCATCCCTAAAATTTTAAAATGTTAAGAGTATTTTGAGTATTTTCATATCGAATCATATTTTTATTTCCTGTTTTTTTATTTATTTGTTGCATGATCATCTCATATAATTTTTTATAAAGCTTCATTTTCATAGTTAGAAATTTTTTAATTTGAGAAAAATGGCAATTTTTTATTTTATAAAAATGGCGAATAACTCAAGTCTGTAAAAAGGAACAGAATTCTATGAAATTTGCACAATTTATTTATTTTATGATGGAAAACATCTTTTGCGAAATATAATTCTCATAGACACAAAATTTAGAAAATTGCGTTTTACCAAAAGAAAGAATTTGTAAAAAAATCCAAAAGAAACGAATGAACATAATGCCAAGAAATTTACACAATTTGTTTTTCTTTTTATTCAAAACCTTTTTTTTGCAACGTTTGATATTAATAGACACAAACTTGTAAATGTTGATTTTTATCATCCCTAGTATTCATATTTTTTTTATTACTCATGCGCTAAAAGTATTATCTGGTGCATGTTTTTTATTACGAGAGATGCCAATTTTAGTTGTATTTCTAGGTTAGATTAAAAAAGGAAATAAATAGAAATAAAACGAAAACAATCAAGACCTCGATAATAAAAAAGTGACGTGAAGTGTCAGAATTTTCTTTCATTTTCATAACAAAGTAATAACAAAAATTAAAGAAAACGTTTTAAAGTGAGTGTAAATTCTATGGTGATACTGGAGACTAAGAAGAATTCTTATGACGAATCCACACCACCGGAGACAATTAAGAAAGCAAATTCTTAATTTTTGAGTCCATTTTTTTTAATGACCCCTGGATCCCATACTTGTAAGATACATCCCCTCCCATGAGTAATAAAAAATATTGCTTGTAACACTAGCAGAATTGTCAATTTCCCTTACTTCGTTCGTGCGCCAAATTTCGCTTTCGCGATAAAAATGACAACTTTCCGCCCTAGTTACAAAATATACTATTATTTATTGGGAATGGGAAATTAAAAAGGCTTTATAACTTTCACATTTATTTACATGACACGTTTCGGTGGCTTTCTGCCACCGTAATCATAGGCTCTAAATAAGTTAGTTTATTTTGTTTAGGGTTTAAATTAAAAATTTCCAGGTTTTCTTCACATTAAGCAGCATTGTGAAAACGTTTAGAAAACCTGGTGATTTTTAATTTAAACCCTAAACAAAAAATAGAGCCTATGATTAAGAACTCAGAGAGCCATTGAAACTTTGAAACCATTGAAACTCTTATAAAAGGCTTTTTAATTTCCCATTCCCAATAACTAAAAAAATTGAGAGAGGCTCCCCGAGAAGAACAATTGGAGAATACAACCGGCACGGAGAGAGAGAGTGATAACGGAAGTGCAAACGGGGGAATAGTAACAGGGTTCAGAAGAGGTATCAAGGAATCGGAGAGAATCTCAGAAGAGGTGGAAGGACTAGTTTTTAGGGAACTGGAGGAGTGGTAGCAGATAACAATCGTTTATAACAATATGGGTCTGGAAAGAATTAAAGAGGGCATAAAGAGGAATTTAGAAGATATGGTAGCGCCAAAGTTGCAACTAGGAGGTGATTGTAGTATAAGGATAGGAGAATAGCAGGGTCATTGCGGTAGATAAGACTAGTGAAGTGATAAGAAGGATATCAAATGACAAAATTAAAAATGCGGAGGGAAATGTTTGGCTGGCGTGGGTGATAGAGAATTTTGTTTATTAAGGGCGATTGGGAGGGAGAATTTACGTTTGTTGGTACAATGGGTACCTTAGTTATTGACCTGATAATTACTAAGGATGCGGCAAGACGGCAAATAAAACTGATGGAAATCGCAATAAGAAGTGAGTAGAATCACATGCCGGTAATGGTTTCGTTGAAGCAGCAAAGGGGGATGGAAGTTTAGGCGGAGAAATGGGTGCCCAGATGGGATAAGGAGGCGACAGAAGAATACAGGAATAAATTAGAAGAGGTAGAGTGGAACACCATAGATGATATAGACATGATAGCAAAGAAAATGGAGTCAGTACTTGTCAAGAAGGGAATAAAGGAAGCGTATCCAGGCCGAGTATGGTACGACTGGGAAGTGCAGAACGTAAAGCAAAAGTTTCGAGAAGCTATGAGAGAATGGAGAAAGGAAGAAGGGCTCAAAATGCACGTGATGGAAGTGAAAACGGAACTGCAAAAACTAAAGAAGAAGAAAAGGGAGATTTGGGAGGAAAAGAAAAAGCAGCGGGTACTGGAAATTAAGGCGGAAGCTGAGCTGTGGAAATATATGAGAGAGAGTAGAGGAAGGAAAGAAAGAATACCCAAGAGCATTTCGAAAGAGGAGTGGCAGAACCACTTCATGATGATGCTAGGAGGGGTGGAGAAGCGGTCCGGAAGAGAAGATAATTTAGGAGGTCGACAAAGAAAGCAGGAAGAGCTCGCCGATGATATAACAGTGAGGGAGGTAGAGGAAGTTATTCTATCTATTTTGAACTATTTTGAGGTGAGGAAGGGCCTGAGACAAGGCTGCCCTATGAAAGGATAATAAAGGAAATCTTTCGAGAGGTGAATAAAGAGGGGTTAAGTGGCAGAAGAGAGAGTGTTTGGGGTCTGAATAAAATGAAACTGTATGAGAGAGTCGGATTATCATCCGAGGGGTTGGAAATCAAAAAAAGTGAGGGTGCTCAATGGAAAATGATGCTAAAAGAGAGGTTATTAGAAGTGGACTGCTAAGAGCGCCATTCCAAAATAGAGGCTAGCAAATATCACCAAGGGTACAGTCAGTTACAAGTGCATGGTCGTCTTCCTGGTTATTTGAGCACAAGGGTCGGAGCACCAGTTAGTGTTGGCGAGATTTAGATGTTGTTTTAAAGAGCTTCTCAGGAGACATTGGATGAATGAGGAAAGTAGAAGGTGTATTGTGTGTGGGATGAAGGTGGATATGTGGAGTTATTGGTTAGAGAAATGCACGATGACGGAGTGGAATGAACAGGAGAGAAGGCGAGGAAAGAATTGGAGTGAGTGCATGGACGAGAGCGGGTTGAAAGGCAACACTCAAAAACTACCCCCGCGCACCTGCGGGGGTAGTTTTTGAGTGTTACGGTTAATTTTTGTAGGATTAGTTAAGTGTATTGAGTAGCATTTCAAGAGTAGGTAGATGAGCGATGTACAACTGTTTTTGTGTATGGTTATAAGGTGGTAACATTTCTTTGTTATTTTTAATGGGGTTTTAGTTTTAGTTTCATGCTTTTGTTTGCTTATTTTGAATGTTTTGTATATATATATATATATTTATATATATATATATATATATATATATATATATATATATATATATTTATATATATATATATATATATATATATATATATATATATATATATATATATTTATTTATTTATGTAATCGATTGATGCCCTTTAGGAGAGCGATTGAACTTGATTCTACATGATTTCATCTTCTGGCGTTTTCCCGCTTCTCTTCCCAAAATCTCTTCATCCTCTCAGAATGCTCCTTCTTCCGCTCAGCTGTCCATTTTCTTCCAGGCTGTCGTAATGGTCTATCCTCAAGCTTACCATTTTTTATTTTATTCCGGCACTCAGTGCGGTCCTCGATATTTTGTATGTTGACCTGTTTGAAGTCCCTCTGAACCTCGGTTAACCACTCAGTGCCACATTTAGTCTGTGCTATGACGTTTAGCAATTTCTTCGCCGTTCTGGAGTTTTCCATCCTATCGATAACCATTGATACCGTCGATAACCATTGTTTCGGCTGCGTAAGTTGCTTCCGGAAGAATCACCGTTGTATAGTGCCTTAATTTTGCATCTAGCCAGGTGCATTTCTTGTTGTAGTGAGCCCACGTTAGCTTGTAAGTCTTCTGTAGTTGGTTGTAGTTTGGTGATTCTTTGTTCATTGGCGTTTCGGTTTAGTCCCTATGTCTGTATGATTTCACCAAGGTATTTAAAATGGGGGACTTGTGTTATCTTACCGTATTGTGTGATTAAAGCTAAGTTATTTGCTGGTCGTCTTTCCATATAGTGGGTTTTTTCATAAGAAATTTGTAGTCAGGATCTTTGCGCAATTTCATGCAATTTTTCCACTGCGTGTATGGCTTCATGTCTTGTGTTAGTAATAATGGCAATATCGTCCGCAAAAGCGATGCACTTGACGGCAAGACGGTTCTCTTTTTTATAGCGTCTGTTCAATGATTTTGTGGGTCTTTCTGTCTATCCCGAATTCTTCTATGAATATAAAAAGTGTTTCACGGTCTACAGAATCACACGCTTTTCTAAAGTCGACGAATTTAATTACTGTATTTCAACATTCTCTCAGTTGTAATATTGTTTTTAAGCTCCACACCTGTTCAGCACATGATCGCCCTTCTCGAAATCCGGCTTAGTATTCACCAATTAGTAGATCCATCTGGGGTTCTAGCCTGTTTAAAAGTACCTTGGAGAGGATTTTATAAGCAATCGGGAGCAGAGAGATTCATCTATAGTTATTGATGGCTGTTTTATCACCATATTTGTTTAGCCGATGAATAAGAGCACATTTCCGTCTCCTGGTATTCTCTCCATCATTCATATGTCTGAAATTACTTTATGAAGTTTCTGCGTAAGTGTAGGATCGTTCAGTTTCCAGAATTCTGCAATGATCCCATCTTCTCCTGGTGCTTTGTTATTTTTGAGCTTTTGGATGATCTTTTGGATTTCTTCTAGGTCAGGGGCTTGTGAGTCCGGGTTTATGGAAACCGGAGGGGTGAACGCAAGTTTTTCTTGGGGTGATTCGCAGTTAAGAAGGAAGTTGAAGTATTGGGCTAATAATTTACAGTTTTCTTTCGCAATAGTTTCCAACGTGCCATCGGGTTTTTTGAATCAGAAGCTGGGCGCCTGATACCCCTTTAAGTTTTCTTTAAATGTATTGTAGAAGTTTCTAGTATTATTTTGTTTGAAGTCCTGTTGATTTCATTAAGTTTGCTGTTGTGATATCCTCGTTTTTCTTTCCTAATTGTTTTGAAAGCATGTTTTTAAGTAGTAAGAAAGTTCTCCTAGTTTTCCTCAGTTTTGTGACTGTTACACTTTTGCCACGCAATCATTCGGTTGTCAACTGCCCGATCTCAAATTGCATTCCACCAGCGATGTTTCCTTGTGCGAGGAGGTTGTCCTAGTTTCATGACTTCCTGAATTTTCTTTGTTATTTTCTGCCAGTTTGTTGATGTTTCTTGATTAATTTGCACTATGATTTCTTCTTTGTGGAGTTTCAGGTATTCTGGATCTGGTTTGATATTTTTGGGTGGGGCTTTTTTCTTTCTATGGGGTTGGAATTTCGACTTTGTTTGGAAAAGATGATGGTCTGATTCAAAAGCGCCTTTGCGAGCTCTGACGTTTAAAATTTCTTTTGAATTTTTCTTGGAAATTGCGATATGGTCAATTTGGTATTCACCCTGTCTAAGATTGGGTGATCTCCAAGTGGTTAACTTGTGTGGAGGTTTCTGGAATTGTGTGCTCATAATTTTAAGTCCAAAGTTTCTATAGAAGTCAATTAGTCTTTCGCCATTCCTATTGGTAAGTTCGTACTTAGTATAGGGGCCTGTGGTATAACTAAATTTTCTTTCCCTACCTAACTGGGCATTAAAATCACCCAATAGGATGTTCACATGGTGCTTTGGTATTTTATTGGTTGTTTCTTCGAGAGTTTCCCAGAAATTGTCCATAGTTTCACGGTCGGATTTGTTGTTTTGATTTGGATGTTGTGTGGATTTATGGCAGTTTATCATTGTGTAAGCTTTATTGGCTGACTTTATTGAGAGCAGAGATACTCTTCCGTTGGGAGAAGAGAAGTCAATGACTGAGTCGAGTACGGAATATATATATATATATATATATATATATATATATATATATATATATATATATATATATATCAATTTACAAAACATTCAGAATAAGCAAACAATAGCATGAAACTAAAACTAAAACCCCATTAAAAAGAACAAAGAAATTTTAGCACCCTATAACCATATACATAAACAACTGTAAATCGCTCATCTACCTACTTTTCAAATATTATTAGGGTGGGTCACTTACAAATGGAGAAAAAAAACTGTTTCGTTTTTATACGGGCACCGTGACGAAACTGTGTAAATAAATTATGAGTGTAAAAAGAATATGAAGTTTCATTGCAATCGGAATTAATCTTCTGCCTCCGGAGTCTGGATGTCAAACAACAACAAACAAAATTGTCAACAAATATGGTTAAAAGAGGCCTAAGAGCATGACACACAAAGTTGCACTAATGAACACTATTTATAATTAAAAGTCTTAAATCAATAGTAATGATAGGTTTATTAAAGAGTAAAAAATTTTACAACCAAAATAATAAAGAATAATTATTAAAGTAAGTGTGTTTAGTTAGTGGCCAAATCCTTTTAGCTGTCGAATTTCAGCATTGCTTTTTTCGAGTCTATCTGGGCTTTGATAAAACCCTCTGTCATTGTTTTATTGCATAAAAATATTGAAGTGGCTGAAGCTTCGGTCACAGGTTCAACTGCTTCTCTCTACTGCTTTTGTGTAACACGGTAGGCGTAATAAATCCAATTTTTCTTCTCCTTTTGGTTGAATAAACAATCGGAGATTTTCTTCGGTTACCGATTTTAATAACGGTGGCTCAGTGAAATTTTCCAGCCAATGCAAAAGGTCGTAATATGTTGATGCGTTAAAGTTTACCTTTTGTAACTGAAATAGATGCAATTTTTCTGGAGTTTCTGATCTAGTTTTCATAATTCGACGTACTGCAATTCTCGAACGTGCGGCTGGGGAGCTTATGGTGGTCAACATCTGTCAACATTGCAAGCAATAGGTTCTCCGGATGTGCGAAATAGCTGCTTCTTTGAATTACTGAGTCGATAACGGTTTTCAAAGTTGTTGGTAAATATCTAGTTAGCTTGATGAGTTTAAACAAGTGTCGCGATCCATCTTTATAGCTAGAGTGAGTTTTTATAGAAAACCATATTGGAGCGTAAACCTTGACAACATACATTGAACAAACCTTGACATCATAAGAGTTATTAAATTTTCAGCTGTAGTTTTTACTGAAAAGTACGGACGGAAAATTCTGTTGGCTCGAGTTAGCCATTGAGCAAGGGAAATCTTGCCTGATGATTTTGTTAGCTAATTCACCAGGAAATATACCTGTTAAAATTGCTTCTAATATTATGTACAAGTATTTTTGGTCTGTATTAATATCTTTAGCATAAAGCTTCGGTAAGTTCGCATGAATAGGTTGAAAGTGAGTTATAGGTCTTTTCTCACAGTTCTCAAGTTCTTAACCGGCTGTCCTAGCAAATGTTTTTGGCCCAGACGTACTGCCATCAATGTGTTGAAACAGATGTGTAAATCAGTTCATTACTATGCATTAAACAAATAATCTTCTTTCTAACATCCGTATAATACCGCCGTATTTGCAAACATTTACATTGGTCCCATCACATCCAACTACAATCAAATAATCTAATAACACTTACGCATTCAAAAAAAGTTATAGTTAAAAGAATATTTTTTTATCTATACACATTGCCAGTGCCTGAAGCAGGTGTAATGTAACATAAAACTTCGACTTCTTCTATTCAAGAAATATGCTCATCTAGTATGCGTTGCCTATTTTTTCCCCATCTTTTTCAGACTTAATCAAAGATTGATCCTTCCTCCCATCGAAGTATAATGCTGGTATTTGTGAAACAGTTTATTGTGAAATTACATTTTCTCTAGTTTTTTTTTTCGTTCACGGCGAAGCTTACTTTTGTCTATTACTTGAGAACTCGATGCATGTAGAACTGCTGATGCAGCTGCCTGTCCTAGCATTCAAAATCTATCGCATATTTTCGATAGCAAAGTATAATTAACTGCATTTTTAGTATTACGCACCTCCTTGGTAGTATTAAGCAATTAATCATTACTAAAGACTATTACGCATGGAATCCGATATCAATTACTTGAGTGAAGTATTAGTAAAGAGACATCAAAAAAATTACTTTAGTTAAATCGTTCTATGATAGTCGGCAATAAAACTTAATAAAACATTACATATCAATTAACGGCACAATTTGGCACCATTTTAGCTGAGCGTTTTTGAAAAACGAAAAATTAAATTGACCCACTCTAATATATATATATATATATAAATATATATATATATATATATATATATATATATATATATATATATATATATACATATACATATATATATACATGGTCGAGATTTCGAAATATGTCAAAAATGGAAAGTTTTTCTAAAATGCGGTTGCTACGCTCCTTAATAAATTACGCACAAAGTATTCTATATAATACTATATAATATCTATAGAACTATTTCATACCTACCAGGAACTCTGGTGTAATATTATAGTTTTACAAATCGGTTGCTAACTTCACAGGAGTATTTATTTGTGAATATCCGGAATACAAAAATATATCATGCATATATATATATATATATATATATATATATATATATATATATATATATATATAAAATAAATAATTTTACAATTATGAACGGGATAGAACCGTCTTACTTAAGTTAGCACCAGACAATAAGACCTAATAAGAAAAATGGCATAAATTGTAAATTTATAATTTCATTATACATGTTGTGGTGTGTGACGCCGTAGTATAATATATCACTCACGGTTTGCAGAGGAATTTATTTACATGGACGATATATATATATATATATATATATATATATATATATATATATATATATATATATATATATATATATATATATATATATATACAAATGTACAAGAGATACAAACACTGTTTGTTGAGGGAATGAGTGGAGCTGGATTCTCTGGACTGGACTGGTCTGGTTGAACTGGCTGAGTTTAGTTGAACTGGCTGCGTCTGGTTGATCTGGCTGAACTGAACTAGTGTCACTCGCTGACTGTCTTGCTTGACTGTGTCTGTTTATTAGGGGGTCCAGGTATTTATATTATGTCCAGGTAACTGGTCCCTCATCTGGGGGTTATTATTTTTCTATATTCGGCAATTTCTTGTTTTGGCGATTACCGATCCTCGGGAAAAACATCTTGTCGTAATTTCCCCCGGGATTACATCATTGACCCTAATAAAATATTTTCGGAAATTGTTCGAAAATATTTGGGTAATTTCGGTGTTCGGACCTTGCACTTAGTTGGACTCCCTGGACTTGAGTCGCATTGATAGGAGCTGGAGGTTCTGACCTGGGGTAGAGCGGTCTCGTAGACTGTGCTCTACTGGCTGTTTATTCGGGGATCCAGGTATTTATATTACGTCCAGGTAATTGATCCCTCATCTAGGGATGATTATTTTTCTATATTCGACAATTTGTTGTTTTGGCGATTACCTTTTCTTGGGAAAAACATCTTGTCGTAATTTCCCCGGGAATTACACCATTGAACCTAATAAAATATTTTCGGAAATTCGTCTGAAAATATTTGGGTAATCACCGTAATGTCCTCGTAAAACTAAAATTACAAATATTTCTTTATCTGCTCGAGGATTACATTACCGGCCCTAATAAAATATTTTCGGAAATTGTCCGAAAATATTTGGGTAATTATTGTAATGCCGTCGAAAACTAAGAAATAAAAATGGAAGGGCTCGTTGCCGCTACAATGTCAAACTATTGTTATTAGAAATAACGTTAACAATGTGTATTTTTTAATAAAAAAACCATTTCATAAAAGTATATACACAATAATAATTATAGAGTTGGAATAATTGCGCATATAGATATGAACATCAGATAATAGCAAATAATAATATAAAAGACTCATTATGAATATAAATTGGTAGTAGTCTAACACATTTTTATTCATTTAACAGGAAAATTAAAAAAATATATTCATCCTGTTCACAAACGCAGAATTAAATACGTCATCTTGTTTTCAAGTATTATGCCGATAACGGGGATTAATATTAAAATCGAATTCGCAAATAAAATCACCACAGATTGCGAAACTAAACAAAAATGTCGCATCTCCGTTAAACTATGAAAACGATAAAATAATTGATTCATTTATGATAAAACTCGATTTTTTCTTTTGTAATGTATTTTGAAATTGCCCACTTTAATCCTTATCTATTGTGGATACATATAAATAATCTACTGAACAAACTCGGTTAAAACATTTAATTGGAACCATCAACGTAAACAACAAATATAATGCAACCAGTTCGATTTATTGTGTTTTTTATTGCCATTGTAATTTTGCAATGCAACGCAAGGACCAAGAAAGATTTGAATTTATATTTGGGTTCAAGCCAACCGGAAATTTTATGGAATTTAGTTCTACCAGGTAATTATATAAAACTATTGTGATATGTCATAAGTATTATAATACACCATACACGAGTATTATAATATACCATATTTAATATTTAGCTGGACCAACATTCACTAAATAAGTAACAAGAGACAATATTACAAATAGACTAGGCAGACACAAATCATAATAGCAATACTAGATACTCCTAGACAGGACTAGATAGTATAGTCACATATACGGACAAAATCTATTTCAATAAAAAGTGTACAAAACCTCAGTAAATATATTAATACAAATGATAATGAATATAGGTACAAAATGGTGCGGTGATGGTGACAATGCTAAAGATTACGACGATCTGGGAGTTTTCAAAGAAGCAGATATGTGCTGCAGAGATCATGATAACTGTGATGATTATATTAAAGCACGACAAGAAAAATATGGACTTGTGAATGAAGGACTATTTACAAGGTTTCTAAAAAGAACAAAAAAAATAAAACAATTAAAAACAATTAAAAATATCATTTTAGGTTACACTGTAAATGTGATTACCAATTTTTCAAGTGCCTGAAAAGCTCAAAGCATCACGTGTCCGATACAGTAGGTACATTGTATTTCACGGGTTTGGGAGGCCAATGTTATGATGAAGAACATCCAGCAACGTGTGTTGCTTACAAAATTATCAGGTACCGTACAGCAAATTTATTATTTTTTAGAATCACTTAAAACATATTGTTTTTGTATTATAGTTTTAAAAAACGATGCATCGAATATTATTACGATAAAAGTAAACCCAAAGTGTGGCAATGGTTTGATGTTGAAAAATATTGAGGAACTACAGTAAATCATTATACATGTTAATTACAGTATATGTTAAATATACTATATGTTATACAATATTATATGTTATGCAATATTATATATTGATTATAAGTGTAATGTATTTATGTAACTAATTTTATATTATATCGTGATTTATCACAATTTACATATCTATATATAACCGATGTTTAAATCGATTTTTAAATAATAAAATGTTATACTAGTACATGCAAATCGTATTCTTTTGGATGTAAGAGTTGTTGTGGATGGAATATTTGAAAAGGGTGGAAGAGTTGATGGGGCGAAGCGATTGTTTTAGATGGAATAAGTGAAAATAGTATGTAGCATTTGGGGTGCGCGCCACATGATTTTTGCGGTTCATGTAACAGTACAGAGACTTGAAAGTTGGGCGACTCTTGGGTTGTGTGTGTGAGTGTGTGAAAAATAGGAAAATAAAGGGAAGTTGCAAATGCACGACTACTGGTGCACAAAATATTTATCATTTTTCATTTCAACATTCATTCAGTTTAAATGATTTTAATGCGGTCAGGTTTTTTAAAGCAAAATCAGTTTCCAAATGTCCTTATTCTTACAGCGTTGCCAATTGTCTGAAATCAAAGTCACTATATTTAATAAGAGAAATCATTGATAAGGGAAAGTTATTAACTTCGATTTTTCATTCACTGGGAATGGCCCTGCGTTTTATATTGTGTTATATAGTTCCACCAGTGTGTCTATTTGATCTTCTGTGATTAGTTTAATTATTTCTGCTGGAATTTCGTCGGGTCCTGGAGATTTATTAGATTTTGCCATTTTTACTGCGTGCGTTACTTCTTCTTTTGTTATTATTGGGCCCAGCTCTCTTTCTGTCTTTCGCTATTTCTTGTTGTTTGTCATCGTCAAATAGTTCTAATAGCAACTAATATCTAACTATGTGATATTAATTACTAACAATAAGTCTATAACATTGACGAAAAAAAAAACTGCTGTAATGTAAAAGTTAATAAAAATCTATTTGCTCTGAAGATGTGTACAATTTTATTGCTCCACCTGGAGTAAAACCTATTTTGGCGATTTTTTTAGTGAATCCAGATATTATTTATATTTTCCAGATAGACCTAGAATTAGTGACATCTTTCAGACGTGATTTCCTACAGTATGCCTCTTGGAGTATATTGAGGTATGGATATTCTGACGATAATAAACCATATATTAATGAATAATTTCGTGTTTTTCATATATAAAAGTTAGTTAATATTTGCCTGCAAATTAAGCATTCTTACACGATTTTTATCGGACTGCCACGTATTTCAAAATGAAATTCAAGTAAAAAGCTACAGGCAGTCATTGGCATACCATTTGTGTGAGTCGATAGCGTCGCCTCGGACAGGTGTATCTGTATTTAAAAATATATTTATCCGCATTTCTGAGCTGTCTGCCATTGAGTAGTATACATGTCTATGCTATAGTTGAGCTAAAAAACAAATGGTATACCGTTTGCGCATGTTCAAGGTGCGGCTTTAAAAACATCTATTAAATTTTCATAATAATGTTCCGTCATTTAATTCAGTATGGCATTATGTTCCCATGCAGTTTATGATAACGTATGATGTATATGAAATTTGCATAGCGCTTCGGATAGTAAGAAGTGTAGGCATACGCAACAGAAGTTGCAATATGGTTAATGAAATTTCCGTGTATGCCTTTCCGTTTTTAAGTTAATCGGGTGATGTCTACGCCAAATCATAAGCCGCATACTGGTTCAAAAGGTTGCAGAAAAATAGAATTTTCTCAACGGATAGAAAAAAATCTAGACAAGGGGTTTGCCTTCTACTTTTCATCATTAATTTCACTTTTTTCTCCGAACTTTTATTGTTGTTCGCACTCTGTTTTATTTTAATTTCGGTTTAAACTACACAAGTAAAAACGATTATTGAAAACGGAAACGGTTATTGGAAACTACACAATTTATTCTGAATATTCTAAGAATAAGTAAGAATATCTAAGTATATAGTTAGTAGAAGTAATATAAGAATATAAGTAAGCTCCAGACTACATTTTTTTTAATTTTCTCGACTATTAGGCTATATCTCGGAAACTCAGCGAGATATCTAGAAAAATATCAAGAGATCTTTTTTGTGTAGATTTCAATTTCCTAGGTGCCCATCAATATTCTGCATCACGAATAGACCCAAAGATATAGGCGGAAAAACTTTTTTCGGCGATAATATTAAAATCAAGAATCCCTTGTCACCAGTCAATCCAAAAAATCTAAAAACGACTGAAACTTTCTGAAAGCAAAATGAGATTGATATATGAAGCCTTTTGCACTTGATGAAATGCTTTCCAGATAGATAACTCGAAACTGGCCCACTTCTGCAATTTTTGCAATCCCCCAATTCTTTATTGCAATTTTTGCAATCTCCAAATCATAAGGCTTGAGCATATGACTCGCCACACTCATCAGCTATTTGTAAAGCCCTAGGCTTAGTTTCTAGAACAACTGACTTATCCACTGAGAATTTGTTGATCGGTGTCAAATAAGCAAGTCGTTGCTTCGTGCTGCTATTGGGTATAATTTGGGCCTTAAATCGTCCCAAATTGCAGCTCATTTTCCTTGAGACAAGGCCGGACAAATGGGATGAAATGAGAATTATAATTTACTTATGAAAGCAGACCAATAATTCAAAAAAATGTATTTTATCTACTCACACACCAAAATGAACATATTAATACATTATTGTATGTGAAGGATGCCATCATTATAATAGTGTGTAAAAGTATCCAATTCGTACGAAAAAGTCAAATGTAAATAAAATGCAGTTTTATTATTAAACGAGATCTGTTTGATGTTACTATGGCAACAACTTGCCTCATTAAACAAAAGACATAGTCGTAGTTAAAATACATTTTTCTACTGATAAATGTGAAAACGGCATTTTTTCCACGGCTTACCCTACATGAAAGTGACATTTTTTCATTCTAGAGATGAAAATATTTTCATATCTAGGGACGAAAATGAACATTTTAAATGTATGATTTTCTCGATTAAAACACTAAACTAACAAAATTTGCATGGACTTTCTTATTTATTACATCAATTTCAATGAAATATTTTATGTACAAACGTAAAACGAGCCTGAAACTATTTAAAAAACCGAAATAAAATTAGGACATTTGACTTGAAAAGTATCACCTTCTATGAGAATGCAATATATTACCATGGAAACGACCAAACCAACAATTAAATTTGTTTTGACAGTTCTGACAGTTCGCTTCGAATTGGATTTATTAAAGTCGAATTATAGATTCTACAACCGAAATCAGTAGAAAAAAATGCATTTACTACTGAGATGAAAGTGTTTTTCTTTGGTTCGGTGTGATTGCTAACTCGCTGGCGCTCGTGAGCAAACCCCACCTCACCAAAAGAACGCCACTTTCATCTCTTGCTATAAAATATACTATTTCTGACGTGCACTAGTAAGGTAGTACGTAACGTATCTTTTTACCAATAACTCCTCATAAAAAAGGCAAATATTTTTTATATTTTTCGGAAAATGGTTACTAATATATTCAAAAGATTTTTCTACATCTTTTAGAACAATTACACTCTTTTTTAATGTCATCCAATAAAAAATTCAGAACAAGGTGCCATTAAACAACCGGATTTTCTGAAAGAAGTCAGAAATTTTTTAATAACTGCTTCGTACCTTACAGCAGTTACAAATAACTGCTTGATACCTTAAAGAATAAACAGTTCAATTCGAGGATATTAAAAAATTTCATTGGGTGACACTAAAAAAGGAGATTATTTAAATTTATTATATTATATTAATTAAAAAAGGAGCGAGTTAGCAATCACACCGAACCAAAAAAAACGCTTTCATCTCGAGTAGTAAATGCAATGTTTTCTACTGATTTCGGATGCAGAATCCATAATTCGACTTTAATAAATCCAATTCGAAGCGAACTGTCAGAACTGTCAATATAAATTTAATTGTTGGTTTGGTCGTTTCTATGGTAACATATTGCATTCTCATAGAAGATACTTTTCAAGTCAAATACCCTAATTTTATTTCGATTTTTTAAATAGTTTCAGGCTCGTTTAAGGTTTGTACATTAAATATTCCATTGAAATTGATGTAATTAATAAGAAAGTCCATGCCAATTTGGTTAATTTAGTGATTTAATCGAGAAAATCATAAATTTAAAAATTTTCATCCCTAGAATGAAAAAATGTCACTTTCATGTAGGGTAAGCCATGGAAAAAATGCCATTTTCACATATATCAGTAGAAAAATCTTATTTTATATATTACAGTACATTTAAAATAAAAAATGCAGATATTTTCTAAAAAGCGTGACATTATTAAAAATCATCGGGACGCGGGACTGTCCTCCAAAAATCGGACTGTCTCGCAAAAATCGGGACGAGTGGTCACTTTAGCCTAACACATAAGTGATTCAATGTCGATGCTTTTTATATTCAGTACATCAGCTTTTTTTTATCCATGACTGAATATTAGAACGTATGCTTCGGTGGCTTAAGTAAAACTCGCAAAACTTGTATGCCGTTTGAGATTTCACTTCATTATATCATGATTACATCAACGATGGAATTTTAAAATTAACAGAAAATTATTTTTCTATTTTAAAATATATTATACTTTTTTTTATATATTTTACTTTTATTTTTGAATATGATAAACCGGTTCAAATCGTAGTTTTACATATCGACATTTTAGGATATATATCGTCGGTCTAATTTTAAAACCTCTTTGGAAAATTTTTATTATTTTTACATGGGAGTCAAAAAAAACTATTTCAATTTAGAAGAAGCTCTAATTTGACCATTATCTATGTACTAAAGCAATTCGCATGTATTTAAAAATGAATGCTTCTATAAGTTTTTGTCAAAATTTATTTATTTTTCTTATGTACTATTGAGTACTACTGAATAGTACCCAAAAATTTGGACTAACGAATTTTCTAAACTAAAATGATCGTTAATTTTGGAGAAATACAAACAGTATTGTAATAAATAATACACAAAGTATTGTCTCACAATACATCGTGAATATTTTTATTTTTCATTTTTCTTTTGAGTATAAGATTCAAGGTAAAATATAAGCAGGTATCAAAATAACTTTCTAATTATATTATTACCAAATTTTTGCAAACAATGCACAATAAGCAGGTATTAAAATAACTAAGTAGGTATTCTATCATTAGCATACAAATAAGGCACAAAATAAGGTAGAACATAAGCATATTTTACTAAAATAAAACATACAACTAACATACAAACGCATTGTTTACGAAACTTTGTGTGACAATGTTTCATAGAAAAGATTATACTTATATTATACTAAATTTGTAATGTACACAGGGGCGCGTTTACATTACTTGTGGCCCTAGGCTCAAGGTGACTGTGTGGCCCTAGTCTACGGAGATTATAGTAAAACGACATTAAAACATAACAATTAGGTACGTAATAGTAGTTTACGATAGTGTATGTACCAACAATGTAAATTAATAGTTTATTTGCATTTATAAAAAAGTAATAATTTGATAAATGTATGACTTAATCAATGAAACGTAAATTCAATAGCTAAGATCTTCAATAGATAAGATCTTTATTAAGATTCAATATGTAGAATTGCTAAATTTGCAAGACGCTTTTGTTTAACGGAATTTCTTAGATATGTTTTTATTCGCTTTAGTGCTGAAAAGGCGTAAGTGACGTTCTCCTGCGCGTTAATTATTGGTATGGTTAAATAAATGCGAATTAATGTTCCGACGTTGGGGAAAGTCGATTTTAATCCATGTATTAACGCCTGATACATTTCTGTTGGTGACAGAAGATTTTCTTCATTGGCATATGCCAAGAACTGAATTAATTCATCGCGAGCCCAGTCTCGAGTTATCTACATATACAGAGGATATTGATGATAATATCTTCTTTATATGTAGATAAAAGTTCATTAAATCATTAAATTTAGTTCGTCATGAGACAAATCATTATTAATAAAAAATAATCCAAATTTTGCATTAATTTCCATATAGGTTTTCATTCTACTATCAAGTTCTACTGAGAGCGTATCACAAATAATATTAACACTATTCATTAAATTCATTTAAATTTTACTTGTACCACTTATGCGTTGAAGTAGTGTGTTCCACAAGACCGTCATTAGAGCGATCTCGTACGAGTTCATTTTTTCTGGTCTTTTTCCCACCTATTGAGATTTTCAACAATGACTTCTTCCAAATTCCCGGAAGTATGAGAATAAATGTCAATAAAGGAAAAAATCTCTCCCTGATTTGTCCATCAGGAAATATCTCAAAACTAAAAAAAGTTGATTTGAATAATCAAAGAAAATATGTCGCACTTTTCACTTCCTCGATAAAGGTATTTCTTACTTTGTCACCCATTATATTAATATATTCATCTCATATATTGTGTTTGATAAATATCTCACAGATCCTTGTCCTTGATTAGCATATTTATCTAGATGATTAGCTATAAAAGGGTCAAATTCTGCAAGATACTCTAAACAACCAAAATAATTTCCTTTGCTTTCAAGATGACCACGAAATGAAAATCCCTGAGTATAAAGAAATTTCACGGTTGAAACCAGTCTTTTGAGACCATTTCTTCAATTCTGTTTTTGATTTTCATTTTGTTTTACCATTTCGGTTTCAACCCGGTCTTTAATCTGTGAACGTTTTTAGAAAATTGACATAGAATACCTATGATCCTTTGAATTTTCATACTAGGAAACTTTTCATACTAGGAAGGATAGATATATTTTTCCAGTCGTGGCATCCTTGTAAAGAAAATTGTTTTTTTTTTAGAAAACATTTTGCAAATGTAGCAATAAACACCAGAACTTGTTTCGCTAAAAATAAGCCAATCGCGTTTTTCTTTTGAACCATTAGATTTAATTCTATAAAAGTTATTTTCTGTCAAGTGACGAATATATACGTTCTATCGCGATCCCTAACTAAAATTCCTGTTTTTACAGGATTGCCAATATTTTTTGGTTTTTCGTTTATAATTTGGTTCTGCATTCTTTCTGTTTTTTTTTGATTTCTGGACATAAAGCTATGTCTAATTTAAAAATTGTATGCACTTGTAGAGATCGTTCCGCCTCGTCAGCTACATTTTTAATATTCGTAATAGATTCCTTCATACATGAAGTAGATGCAGAGGTTGTCCGATCTTCATCTACTGCAATTATATTGGACTGATGACATGGTGGCAGGGACATGAACTACATTCTTTGGGATTGAATCCTCTGTAAGAGATCGTTCTGCCTTGTTAGCTACATTTTTAATATTTGTAATAGGGAAAAAAATTCAACTCAATTCAGATAGTCCAATATAGGTGCAGTAGATGAAGATCAGGCAAATACTGCATCAACTTCATATATGAAGGAATCTTCATATATGAAGTAGATGCAGTATTTGCCTGATCTTCATCTACTGCACCTATATTGGACTATCTGAATTGAGTTGAATTTTTTCACTACTAACCACCGCAAAGATCCAATTTATTCACCTCCAAATAAGTTTAAATATTAGAACAGACTCACTGAATCACAAATCCTTTGCTACTTGTCAAATGTTGAATTGTATCTAAATTTAGCTCTTCGCTACCGGTGCCACACCCTGCCCTTCGCTTATTGCCGCCAACAGCCAAAAGTTGGTTTGACCTTGCTTAGTTTGCAATTTGTGGCCCCCAAAAATCGGAGGCCCTAGGCCCGCGCCTAGTGCGCCTATGCCTAAAAGCGCCACTTAACGTACACATACGTTATAAGTCCGTACTATATTATTTTTAAGTCAATAGTATAACCATGGAAAACAGTACTAATTACATCTTATGATTTTCATGGTTATCCTTACATTGACTTCCGTATTGTAAAACTTTTTTGTAAATTATCTCAAAACATTGAAATTCATTTTAATTGAATCTTGTGTAAAGCATTAATTTGTATATGCTTTTCTTAAACTCCCGAGTGCAGGTAAATGCGCAGTATAGTCACCGGGATTGCGCACAATCCACCTAAAATTTTAATATAAATTTAAAAAACTAGTTCACTTCCTTTTTCATTATCGTGGCACCATGTTGGAGCACACGTTCTTTTTTTTACATTTTGTCTTAATTAATTAATTTTTCAAATGTCATGTTGTTTTTTAATCTGTTTAACTATTTAAACATGAGGGCTGAACCCTCTTATTATATATTTTTTTCTCAAGGTGTTCAACGAATGCCTTTTCTAATGTGTATGAAATCGTCCAGTGTTGTTATGAAGTTGCTTTTTACGGTTAACCTCACGTTAGTACGGATTTACATAAAACCTGTCTCAAGACCATGTGAGTGTAACTAATAAATATTTTGTTTGTGTAAATGTCTTGATAAACGGAATAAACCTTCCCGAAAGCTCGAGTATATAACAACGAGTTTCTTTTACCCAACCAATTTTTTGGACAGTAGGAAAAAACACCACATATACTACAGTGGACAAACAATGACAGGCATGAATTTGGAACAAGATGCATAATAGAGAAGCGCCTAATGGACAAAAAAATTTCATCTTAAGATATTGCAAAGACTTCTAAAAGCAAACCAAATTAACATTTCAATCACACACTAATTGCGCTTGGGCAACCTTTTGGTGATTTTGATCGTAAACCACCAAGACCTCTTCACGTAATAAAGCAATCTCCTTATTCTACAAACCCAAGACGTTCAGCAAATTTAAACCGAAATCAAAACGTAGTCACCTCTTGTATTGTTGCTCCAAAATAATGCGTGAAACCTACCAATTCCTTGATGTTCACGCAACACCAGAAACTTAGAGAAATCCGTACCAAATTCCCTTGGCTCTCAGCCGACCATATAAAGAACAAAGAACCCATACAGAAGACGTACCACATGGCGAATTTAATCAAAATTTGGAACCCAAACTCGAACAGAATTATCCGCATCCTCAAAGTTTCAAAATAAACTGATTTTAACTTCTCCAGCCTGTTCAGAACCTGTTCTAAATTTTCTCTTTTCAAATATCTCAAAATGGAAGTCATGTTAAAATACCTCCGTTTGAGTTCTTTTAATATACAAAATAACAAAGATTCGTAAGCGGCTGATACTACGTAGCCTATTACATAAGCTACGTTTCTCAATGCAGAAATTACTTTCATGTCTAAAAAGTACAAAAGCGCGTGGCCAGTTACCATCAGAACTTTGAAAATGTAGGAAATAATGTAGTAGAGGTAGATTGAGGTTTTGGTTTGGATGTAAGCGGTCTTCCTAGGCGAAAGTTTATCGAGGATTTCATCTAGTTTCTGCACGTTTTCAATCACTTTGACTATATTGTAGAAATTTTTGAAGTGAAAACTTCTATAGCCGCGCTGAATGACATTTGGGTAGAGGGTAAAATCATACATTTGCGTCATCGTCATCAATAGCTGCGTTCTATATAAAAAAAATCTATTACTCAAAGATGTGTTCAAAAGAACGCATCTATACGCACATGTTTAAAGTTGGCTTTGAACGTCAAACATAATAGTCAAAGTTTTTGGCAGTGTTGACAGAACGTAGCGTTTATAAGGAAATATCAACCCGTAGAATTAGTGTGCAGTACAAGAGTGAGTACTTTTACCGGATGTAATAGTAGATGTACTAGTGCCGGATTATTGGAAAGTTTTTGGCAGTGTTGACAGAACGCAGCGCCTCTAGGGAAATATCAACCTCTATAATCAGTGTGCAGTACAAGAGTAAGTACTAAACAACAACCGAAAAACAAAACCAACGACGGCGGAAGGACGGACTTACGCCCAAAACAGTCATAGAACAAAGGATTCCATATATATATATATATATATATATATATATATATATATATATATATATATATATATATATATATGGAATCCTTTGTTCTATGACTGTTTTGGGCGTAAGTCCGTCCTTCCGCCGTCGTTGGTTTTGTTTTTCGGTTGTTGTTTTGTTATTTCTGTTGTTGTCTGTTTTTGTTTGTCTTTCGGTTTTTTTTTCCATTTCATTTCCTCCTTGGTTTCCTTCGGTGGGCTATGTTAGGTTCTGCTTGGCTGCGGGTGGGTCCTGTTTTCTTGGTTGATTCTTGGTCCTTTGGCTTTCTTTCTTGATTTTACTTGTGTTGGTAGTTTTCTCTTCCTCTTGGTCTGGTTGCGCATCAGTTCGGCTTCGGTGGGGCTGCATGTGTCCGATGTGGCTTCTCTCTATGGCGCGGCTTCAGTTGCTCTTTTGGGGGCTTCGGTTCTTCTCTTTGTGGCGGCTTCGGTCGTACTTTTGGGGGCGGCATCGATGGTTGTACTTTTGGGGGTGGCAACTGTGGTTTTCTTAGGGGAGGCTTCGGTTAACTTCTCGGCGGCGGCTTCAGTTGTATTTTCCAGGGCGGCTTCAGTTGTCTCTCCGGGGGCGGCTACGGTTGTCTTTTCGGCGGCGGTTACGGTGGTCTTTTCGGCGGCGGTTTCAGTGGGGTTTTCGGCTGTGACGGTTTCGGTGGGCTTTTCGGCGGCGGGTTCAGTTGGCTTTTCGGCGGCGGTTGCGGTGGAATTTTCGGCGGCGGTTACAGTGGTCTTTTCTGCGGCGGTTAAGGTGGTCTTTTCGGCGGCGGTTTCGGTGTTCTTCTTCCTTTTCATGATGTAGAGAATCATTTTCTCGATGACGCTTGCCTCCATGGTGTCCAGGTAGCCTGGGTCGAGGTACTTTTGCGCGGCTTCGTTGGGGGTTGTCGGTGTGAAAGTTGTCATCTTGCAGCTGCGACGGTCGCTGGGACGTGATGATGAAATGCTTTTGACGGATGAATTAGTAGATATACTAGTGCCGGACTATTGGAACGTTCAGATTACTGGATTGTATCGAAGAATTCATGGTAAATCACGAATCAGATTCATCAAAGTTTTAGACAACCAAATGTACTCGTGTGCTTTCCAAAGGGAGGAAACTCCGAAATAAAATTAATAGTAAGCAATATAGAGAAAAGAATAAGAACAAAACTCTTGCAATATTTAATTCAGAAATTTCTAAGCATCGAAGAATCACAGATGACAAGGAGGAAAAAATTAAACGTCGTAAAGAATATTCCAAACAAAAATTAGCTAAGCACTTTAGTAAAGGTTTTGTAAAAAGCAGCTATAAGGCATGTTTCTAAAAGTCAAAATTTCCATAACTCACAAATTGCAGACCCATCAACAAGAAATGTGCCATAGGTATATACTAATCCAATTCATTTTGCTGACCTATCAACACAGAATCAACCAAACATTCCGAATTCAAATTCATATTATGATGATGACATTAACACTCATTCTCCTTCAGAAGTGAGTTATGTTCCAGAATTACATAAAAAAATACTAACAAACTATGTACCAAATTCGATTAATTAACATACTAATAAATCCTCAAAACCAGTTTTAAAGCTGTTTTTTTTTAAAACTTTTCACTTCAGTCGGCAGTGCCTGACTGCCTTTATTTTTTTTTGGTAAGATAGTATATCAAAAGTATGCACGTTGCGTTTCCATAATTCACAGTGATTTCGACGAGTTCGTCTAAATTCATTAGTTTGCTTTTATCCCAAATGTCCAAAGTTCAACAAATCATGAAAATTAAAATCGACAAAGATTGGATTGTGGGCAAAGTTGCATGTTTACGGCAAAACGAATTTGTTTCTCGATTTGTTCAAAGCGTATCGGGTTAGACCTAGCGGTCTTAGTGAAACCACGAAAGCAGGGGTGGGGAATCTCCGGCCCGCGGCGGAAAAGCCTACGAAGGCATTTGATCTGGCCCGCGAGTGAATACGTACATGTTGCAGTGCTAATACGCCGACTACTGACAGACATCGTGTTGACGTATTTCAAACATATTTTTCAATTCCCGAGGGGATTGTGAATTTTTCCTTGTTGCACATGCCTTACTGTTTCGTCATTGCGTCATTCTTTTCGGTTCGTCGTGCGCAAACGTGAGTGATTTAGACATTAAAACTTATATGGTGTGACATCCTACAAATGGCGAGTATAAAGAAAAGAAAAGTGGATGCAGAATGTCGGTCTTTTCAAGAAAAATTGACATATGATTATTTTTTTGATGAAGTGAAAGTCAAGCCTGTGTGCTTAGTTTGTGGGGATGCGTTAACTGTTATGAAAAAGGCTAATTTGGAGCGTCATTTCAGCACGAAACATGCAAAATTAAATGAATTGGGAGTCCAATTGGGCCTGGATAAAATCAAATCTCTTCAGAAGAGTTTAAAATCACAACAAGCCGTTTTCACTAAATTTCGTGGTGACAATGACAACGTTATTCAGACAATTTATGTAGTGAGCGAACTATTCGCAAAGAAACTGAGGCCTCATGTAAAGGGAAAGTTTGTGAAAGAGTGCATGGTGGCTGTTGCGGAGTTGATAGCACCAGACAAGGTAAAATTATTTCAGAGTGTTAGTTTGTCTCGGAGAACTATCTCAGTAAATCAGATTACTGACAAAATATTAAAAACTCACTGAAGGGATCTGTAGAAGATTTCAAATTTTTCTCTCCGGCTTGTGACGAGACAACGGACATAACAAATACTGCTCAAATGCCCTTTTTCGTTCGTGGAATAAATACAGAGTTTGACACGCAAGTAGAACTGCTGCCTTGACCTTGACTCTGAGTACGGTGATCTTGTTTATCAGTGTGAAGTTCTGTGGCTTATTTTTTTATTTAGTTTATGGTCTATTCGAACATACATAGGAGAGGGAGAGTAAATATGGAATATATAACGTCAATACTAGCACATATACCACAAACATAATTGCAATTATTGTCTTTATTATCACAGCTCCAGGCGTAACTGTTCGAGCCAGGAGATGGCTTCCGGTATCGCGTATAACAAGTCGTCGATTGTTCCAGGGAAGGCTGTTAGCGGCCATTCGCGAGTGATGTGTTCCATTGTTTGAGAGGCAGCACCGCATTCGCACTCTGGACTGGGGCGCATTTCCCACCTATGGAGTGCATATGGGGTACGGTGGCTGATTCGCGAGAACATGCTCATGAAGTTTTACGAACTGCGTGATGAAGACAAGCAGTTCATGGAGATGAAGGGATAACCTGTCAGGGAACTCAGTAATAACAAGTGGCTGTGTGATCTAGCGTTCATGGTGAACATTACTAAGTACCTGTCAGAGCTAAACGTCAAGCTGAAGGGTCCCAACCAGCTTCTCAGCTCAATACTTTCAAACTTAAAATCATTTGAAGCTAAATTAAAGCTGTGGAATGTGCAACTCGAATTGAATAACACGGTGCATTTCTATACGCTGGAAGGACAAAAGCGTTCTAGGACACTTGAGTATGCTGGTGAATGGGCGAAACTAATTGAGGCATTTAATAAAAGATTTAAGGACGTGAAAAATAAGCAAATTGAATTGACCATCTTTGACATACCGTTCAATGTGGAACCAGCTAATGTGCCTGATAACCTCCAACACGAAATCATTCAGCTGCAAACTAAAGTTGAGCTGAAAGTGAGAATCAACAATCTCCCACTGCTTAAGTTCTGTAAACATTACATACGCAATGATGCATTTCCTATTTTGAGGAGACATGCATTGAAATATGCATCTGTATTTGGAACAACTTACTGTTGCGAGCAGTTCTTTTCTAAACTTACGATGGCAAAGAATAGACTGCGTTCAAGATTGACCGACGTATACTTGGAAAATCAATAGCGAGTAGCCACATCATCAATATCAGCTAATATCACACGACTCAGCAAAGAAAGCCAGTTCCAGCCATCACATTAGGATTAGGATTAGGATGAGCTAATTATGTTTAAAAATAGATATATTTTATGTTTGTTTATTTATAATATACATATTTTTTGTTAAACAATAAAAATAAATTAATTGTTAAAACTAATTGTTGAACAATAAAAACTAGAAAAACTATTATTATTATTTGTCTGGCCCGCGAATGATGTTATACATTTCCAAATGGCCCTTGGCAGAAAATAGGTTCCCACCCCTGCACTAAAGGATTCAGAGCTTCAGAAAGATTCAGAACTTGTGATTCCATCGTGAAGAATTTGGTTTGGGATTGATTGAAATGTTGATCATTCACGAATTGGATTGATTATGGATCGATTATTGGAACGAATTGGTTGATCATTCTATTATATCGATTTTATTTATTAATTCTTAAAAATAAGTGGTGTTTGTTTATGGGTGGAAATCTGATGAAAAATTGAACCTTTAGAAAACATTTTTGAATTGTAGTAGGATGATTAAATTTGTAGCAATGCTTCCAATCATCTAAAAATGGTTTACTTTAACAAATAAGAAATGTAAGGAATATATATGGAAAATCCTCCTAATTTAACTTATACTTAGTTGAACGATCTTCAACAAAAATCATCAAGGCTTCTTCATGTAAGCCTGCAACCTCCTAGTTCTATAAACCCAAGACATTGTTCAACAAATTTAAAACTTTCTTGACTTTTGTTTTGTTGTTGCAAGCTGATGAAAATTATTTGTTTGCTTGAGGAACGTTTAGAAAAAAAAATTGAACTGTAGGAGGATGATCAAATTTGTAGCAATACTGCCAATCATCTAAAAAATGGTTAGTTTTTACAAGCAACAAATGTTGGAAGCAATTTTGGCTTACACAAAGTAGAAATCTCTTGTTGATGGTGAATAGATTATAAATGGAAAATCCTTCAAGTTCAAATTGAACTTTTACGTAGTGCAAGGATCTTAAAAAAAAGAAAGCTTGAGATTAGAAAACTTTGCCATTTTTACCAACCTTGCGGTGTTCTTGGTTGTAGACTATCAAAACATCGTCATATAATACCGCAGATTGCTTATTCTATAACAATTTACTTGGGTTAACAACTTTATTATATTCATTTTGTTAATTTTACTTCGTAAATAGTTTCCTTTAAATAATGGGAAAGCGCGACCAACTCCTTGAAAGTCAAACAAAACCAAAGAAGAAACGAATACATTTATCCCATTAGTTTCCCTTGTCAAGATATAAAACAAGGATGACAAACAGAAGATATGACACGAAATATTTTAGCACAATATGTAACCCAAGACTGTACAGCAATAGCTGGGAAAACTTCCTGCAGCAGAAGATAAACTCCAATCTTCTTCAGCCTATCCAAACAATCAAAAGTTTCTAAACTGGCTTGTTTCAAATAAACTAAAACAGAATTCCGCCATATGAATTCAGTTTTATCCTCGTATCTTCGCCTCAGCTCTCTCAAGACACAAAACAAAGCATATTCCAAACCTGTGAAAACGAAATAGTTGATAACATATGCTACGTTTCTTTTAATCGGAACAAGCAGGATGTTCTCCAATATGAAATTACGTTGCCGGTAATTATGATGTAAATTATTATGCTAGGAACTAGGTAGTGAACGATTATCGATCTCCTAGTTTTAATATAAATGGCCTTCTTCGGTGATAACTTATTTAACCTTCCATCGATTTCCTCAAAGTTTGTTACCAATTCAAGAACTTTTACAAAATCCTTGTTCAGCAAGAAGTACGTTAAGATTATGAAAGCTCGTTCGCAAAATTAATTCCATATTCCATGACAAGTTCCATTGTAAACAAGAAGTCCCTGTTCAAAATGTCCAAGGTTACAACAATCGTCAGGCACAAAATTAAGGTTGTTCTTAATATCCCTAAAATCAAATTTGTTCTTTTGGTTGTGAATTTGTCTCTGACGTTGTTTAGAGTGTGATGGCAAAGACCTAGGAGTCGGAGTGAGATTACAAAAGGGTTGAGGGTTTGGGGAAGATAGTTAGGCTTGGACGACATGTTGGTAAATGGTAGTCATAGAAGTAAATGTTTTACCAGTCGCTGTAATTAGTTAATGGAGATGTCAGTCATTAAGATCAAGTTGTAATTAGGTGATAAAAGTGTTATTTATTTAATAAATCGCTAATGTTTTGTATGAAAATTTCAGGAAATATCCTTGGTTTGAGGATCAGAGCGCTTTGGATGGAATGAAGTTTCAATTCAATTAAATAAACCAACGTTTTTATTCAGGCAATGTTCTTAAACTGAAGCAGAATCACTAAATTAGAAACGACACTTCCAAACATCTAAACACAAAGGCGTCAATCACGCATCTTCCAACGGTTTTTGGTTTGTACTTACGGCCAGCAAAAAGTTCGAGTTTATCGTGAACAAACCGCACACCGAAAACGTATTCCGCTCCTCAACAACAATCCTCGCTTAACAATCCTTCTTAAACAGATAGATTAGATTCATTAGCAACAAATTGTCAACATACTAAACCTTGGTGTAGTTCACGTCGTACGCCTTGATCGCATCCTCGTATAAAATCGCCGTCTTCTTCGACTAAAACAAAATGTTAACATCAACATTTTTTAATCAAAATTACCCAAAAAATTATGTCTTCGTGGGTGGCGTCTTCTAGGTCATTAAATTTTCAGGGTTATTACTTATTTTTTTTAATTTCTCTTTAATAAGTTACTTCATTAACTGTAGATTTGAAATAATAAATAATACAATAAATTTCCTTTTTAAATAAACGTGCAACTCAAAACTCATCATATAAAACAGCGAGATCACGAAGAACACGTAGGAATTGAAAAAGTTGAGCAAAATTTGATACACGAACTCGAAAAACTTCTTGTAAGCAACCTTAACTTCCTTGAAGTTGTCTTCCTCCTGGTACTCTTCCAAAAATAACGTTGAGATAGATCCAAAGTAACGTTGAGATTTGTTCTTTCCTCGAACGTATACGTGGTTAAATCAACGATCTTTAAAGGAGTTACCAAAGTGCTTCTGGCTTTTTATAAAGCTAGTTCACCTCTTGATTGGTGGAATCAACGTAGTATATAGTGCATGTTTGGTTCAACAACATTAATACAATCCACATGACGCCCATAATATCGCCGACGAAGTTGTCGTGATTCAGGAAAATGACCATCGCAGCGAAAACGAAGTTTGTTCAAAGAAGTTTTTGGTGAAGTTTACAAAAACCTTGTACAGATATAAAACTTGGAATATTTGATTGATGACTTCTTCGCAACCAATTTATGGAGGAAGAAACCTGTTTAATCAAGTCTAAACTTGCTTTAGTTTGTGGAAGAAGTAAAGTTTTGTTAATCACTTTGAGTCTTCTCCGGATTTCTCGTTGGAGGCAGAAGAACAACAGATCTATGTTGATGTGATTGATCAAAGTAGCAAATTATAAACCAATTAGGACATACGTCGGAGGTCCATGGAAGATTTCAAGCAAGATTTGGACCCCATCAATCAGAATATTGCTAATGAAAATCCCATGCGCAATCAAAACCCACAACAAATTATTCTTAAATATCTTATTATAATCCAGATCTTCACCAATGACACGTTTTAATGTAATATCGATACCAGCTTCAAGACCTTGGTAATATTCTTAAAATCCCCATTTGATTTCAAGTAAGCTGTTAACACCAACAACATTTTAGTCTGATTCGTTGATCATCACGAAATCAATAGATAGGTCTACTGAGGAGAAGTTCTTTGTGACCGAGCAAACAATCGTATCACAAATCAATACGGACGACAAAAACGTGAAGATTTTCGAGTGGTCTTCGTACGTCTTGCCATTAACTGTTTGCTTGAGGGTGAATGTGTTCTAGCTAATTAATTTCGAAGCGATTAGAGTGGGTTGGAATATGTCTTCACGACCGGCCAACATGCTGGAAACTACGATTTGTTTCGACGAAAACCACTTACAAAAATTAGTTAGCTTATTAAGATTAGATTGAGTGATATTGAAAGTTATTTATTGGAGTTTTATTTGTTAGAATTTGACCTTTGGGAATATTTGGAACATGATAAAGAAGACTATACAGAAAAGACGAGATAAAGAGAGACAAAACTAGACAGACAAGACTATTAGTTGATAATTTGTTAAGAATTTGAAATGAAATATAGATTTGATAAATTACCTCATGGTTGTTGGATTCTATGGAGTAGATGAAGGTATCTCAGTAACTACTACGAGAAGTTAGATTGAGTTTAGGAAAATGTTTATTGGCGATACTCGTGCTTGCACGTAGATTGCAGCGTATAACAAATTTGTGTAGGAATATATCATTTTAAGCAAGATTAAAAGTTGGAAATCTTTTCCCGTTCTAATGTCTAGTTCCTTCACTTTTCTGTAATAAACAATTATTGTTCAAAGATTTTCTAAACTTTCAACATTTTTTATTTGTTCGTTGAGAATTTTGTATCTCCTTTTGAACTCTCCGTTTGAAGCAGAAGAAGATTCCGCAGAAGTGGCTGGTGGTGAAACTTTCAACATACGAGAGAAAATAATAGGCGAAGTCCATAGAAAGGTTGAAAGCTATGTAGAAGGTCACGTCGATGTAGATTAAGCAGAAGATTATGAAGTAGAAGAGGAACAGAGAGTTTGCGTTTTTCTCATGTGCATTCAGGTGACTTCATCATCATCATCATTTCCTTTACTCCTCGTGGGAGCATAGGGCATCAACAAACGCTCTCCATCTGATTCTATTCTGAGCCAGGGCCTTTACCTCGCGCCACTCCTTTCCGCTTGCCCTGGCTTCCTGTACGACTGTCCTCCGCCACGTGATTTTTGGGCGGCCTCTCTTTCTTGAACCTTGGGGGTTCCAGTCAAGAGCTTCTTTTGCAATATCCCCCTCCGGCCTTCTAAGTGTGTGTCCGATCCATTTCCACTTCCTTCTTTTTATTTGGGTTTCAAGACGCTCCATATTTGCTTTTTTCCAAAGTTCAATATTTGCTATGGTATTGGGCTAAAATATTTTAAGTATTCTTCTCAGACACTTGTTCGTGAATACCTGAAGTTGTGATACTATGGTGGTAGTCACTTTCCACGTTTCGCTACCGTAAAGAAGAACTGATACTACATTAGATTTGAAAATTTGGAGCTATAAGTTACGGGAAGTTTTTGTTGAGTTCCACAGATTGTTAAGCATTCCGAATGCCTGTCGCGCCTTCTGTATCCGTTGTTTTACGTCTTTATCAGCACCACCATCCTGTGAAATAAGGCTTCCAAGGTAGCAAAAACTATCTACTACCTGTACTTGCCTGCCATCTATCTCCAGGCAGGGGGCTGTCGCATTGATCTTTATCAGCTTAGTTTTATCGACATTGATTTTCATTCCCACCTGCATTGCGTACTTTTTGAGAGCCTCCAACTTTTTTTCCATATCTACTTTGGTGTGGGACAGGAGACAGATATCATCGGCAAAATCTAGGTCTTCTAAATGCCTCACGAGCGTCCATCGAATTCCCCTTGTTTTTTTATTTGCTTTCTTCATGACCCAGTCTAAGACTATGGTAAACAGAAGTGGGGAGAGCGTGCATCCTTGTTTTACTCCCGAATGCACTGTGAAAGGTGTGCCGCGTTGTCCTTGGTGGATTACCATGCAGCTTGCTTCTTTGTATAGTAATTTGATTATGTTTATGTACTTTGTAGGCACCCCGTAGCTGGCTAGTATTATCTACATAAATTCCCTGTCCACACTATCGAACGCTTGCTTGAAGTCGATGAACAGTAGATAGAGTGGTGACTGCCACTCGACCGACTGTTCAACGATGATTCTGAGGGTGTTTATCTGGTCGGTACAGGACCTGCCAGGCCTGAATCCCGCTTGCTCCTTGCGTAGTGTCGGTTCAACCACATTGCTGATCCGGTCGTGAATTATTTTGGAAACTAATTTGTTAATGGTGTTAAGAAGAGTTATTCCTCTCCAATTGGAGCATATACTCAGGTCTCCTTTTTTCGCCAGTTTGATAATTAGGCCTTCTTTCCACGTGGATGGTATTACTTCTGTTTCCCATGCTTCTCGAATTATAGGTGTTATAATCTCGGTGATTCCCTTTATGTCTAACATCTCCGAGTATGTCTCGTCAGCGCCAGGCGCCTTGCCGTTTTTAAGGTGTTTGATGGCGGCCTTCACCTCCTCTATGCTTGGCGGGTCGTCTCTAAATCTTCTGTTTCCGCTTGGTGTGATAGGACTTTGTGGTACCTCTTCCAACGGTGTGTTTAGGAGCTCTTGGAAGTGTTCTGTCCAGCGGGTTATTTGCTGTGCCTCGGTTGTGCATAGCTTGCCGTTCGTCGTGCGTATTGATCGTTCTGAGGGGTAGCCTATGTTTGTGAGCTTTCGTGTCAGGCGATATGTTTCCTTGGTGTTCATGCTGTCAGCAGCTAGTTGCGCTCGGGTTGCAATATCAGCTAGCCATTTCCTCTTATCAGTTCTAGCACTCTTTCCCACTTGCTTATCGGCTGCGTTGTAAATCTGGGATAGCCTTTGTTTATCTTTATCTTCAGCACAGTTTCTTTGTTGCTTTAAGTTTCGGCGGTCTTGGATTAATTTCCAAGTCGCATCAGATATCCATTCTTTTCTCTCATTGGATTTGTACCCAAGGATGTCTCCAGCTCCTCTTAACGCATCTACGATGCTTGACCATCGTTCTGTAATGTCTTTGTTCCCTGTGGTCTTGTCCTTCAGTCTGTTGGCTACTTCCTCTGCGAAGGCCTTTGCCGTCATTTTATCTTGAAGTTTTGCGATGTCAATTTTCTTTGTCTTCCTGGTGGCTTGGCGCTTGGTGTTTGAGATCAGTTTAATACGTAACTGTCCACAGAGAAGGTGGTGGTCGCTATGTACGTCGGCTCCACGGTGATTCCGGACATCAAGCAGTGATGTTCTCCATTTCTTGCTTATGCAAATATGATCTATCTGATTTTGGGTTCTGCCATCCGGTGAGCACCATGTCACTTTATGTATTTCCTTGTGTGGAAAAACTGTTCCGCCTATAAGCAAGTCGTGGTTTGTGCAGAGGTCCGCTAGTAATTCTCCATTTTCATTCATTTCCCCTATACCGTAGTTTCCCATTACTGTCTCCCAGTTAGTGCTGCTTTTCCCAACCTTGGCATTGAAATCTCCCATCACAACTTTTATATCCGTCTTTTTAAGTTGGCGAATTGTGCTTGACAATTGTTGGTAGAATGTATCCTTTTCTTCTTCTGTAGCTGCCATTGTCGGTGCGTAAACTTGAATTATTGATATATACCTCGAGCGCGTTCGGAATCGTGCTGTTATTATCCTTTCTGAGATTGGGCTCCAATCTTCTAAACTTTGCTTTGATTTCTCTGTTAGCATGAATCCGACACCACCTCTGCGCGCCTCGCCAATTTGTTTCCCGTAGTAGAGGAGCACCTCTCCCGTTGATGTTTTCTTTACGCCACTTCCTTCCCATCTGATTTCACTTAGGCCTAGTACTTGTAAGTTGTATCTCCGAAATTCTTTCGTCAGTTGGGCTAAAGTGGTTGGCTTCAGCAACGTCCTTACGTTCCATGTTCCAAATCGTGTCCGATATCGTGCGCTAAAAGTCGTCATTGATTTCATCTGTCCGTTTCCGAGGCTTGTTGGTGTTTCTTTTACAAAGTTGAGTTTCGGTATAGCAGGTTGTAAGCCTGTTGCTACCTAGTCTTATTTTGGTCCGCGGAGGCTATTTTATTTTACCTCTACCCTTCAAGCATGCTTGACGAGCGTTCCCCTATCCGCCACCTGGGGACGCGCCCTGTAGGGGTTAGACTTCCCCCCAGGGGAATTCAGGTGACTTGCGTATCCCTATTTGCTGATGAAGATCCTATCGCATTGTGAGCAGACGACTTCGTCGTTTTCATTAAATAAGTATATTTGTTTCTGTCTTTGTTTCAATAGTTCACGTTTAATATCTAGGTTTTCTTGTCGCGTTTCTTCAAAGTCTTTTAATTTTGTATTTATTTAATGTCTCCACGAAGTGCGGTCTTCTGCATTTCTTTTCCATGTGTTTGCAGCGGTATATTGCATTTCCGCATGTTTGCTTTCGCCTTGTATCTTGTCATTTGGCCACCTAGTTTTCTTTCACCATGAAACAGCTCCGAGAACATTGTCTTTTTAGGTAGGCGTTGATTTCCCATTTTTTGGACATATCCACACCATCGCATCTGCGTTTTAATTAATTGGGCTTCTATACCAAGAATACCGGCTCTGCGGAGTACATCGCAGTTTCAGATGTAGTCATGCCATTTTATATTCATAATTGATCTTAGACAACGAAAGTGGAATTTGCTCCGAATGTTCCGAGAAAGCTGAACTACAAATTTCCTTTTCGAAAACTGAATTCATGGCCACAAAACACATCAAAACATAAAATGTAATTACAAAATACGGCGCATTAAACAAGGTTTATCACTTAAACATCACGTTAGTCGCCCGTGTGGGGTTGCTAGTCTTCCATCGAGGGCCTCCTCAGGTGAAGGATAGAGGGATGCCTCCCAGATATGGGTGGTACCGGGCAAATCAAATACCCGGGACGGACCAAAACTAGCAAGTAGCGTCTGACTCCAAAGGGGCGGCTACAAACAGCGTCGGTCCCAGATTGGGCGGCTGAAAGATACATACTAGGAAGCCAATGGAAAAGAACCTAGTAGATACACAATTTTCCCAGGTAATCATTATAATGGCTGATTAATCCATCTGCATCGAGTACGGGCGCCCCTTAAATGAGGCAGGGGTACTAAGAATCTCCCGATCAGCTATAGATCAGCAAATAGGTACATGGAGCATAAGAAGTATGTACGAATCTGGAATGATACACAACGTTCTGAAGGAGATGAAGAGATTAGAGAATAAGTGAAATCCGTTGGCCTAACTGTGGAAAAATATTATTAGATGACCATATAATCGTTTACACAGGAGAGGACAGTCCACAACACAGAAAAGGAGTCGCAATAATCATTTCTCAAGAAATTTAAAAAGTCCTGACAAATGTAGTATATTTCCCTGACCGAATAATAATGATACAGCTTCAGACTACCACAACGAGATTTAACAAGAAATTGAGAGCTTCTACAATGATTTAGATCAGGTGTTAAAATTGACGATGAAGTATAGACGTAAGACGATAAAATTGACGAATTGATTGATGAAGTATAACGAAATCACCATCATTATGGGAGACTTCAACGCTAAGATAGGCGAAGGAAAACAAGAAATCGTTATAGGAGATTATGGCTTGGGTATCCGAAATGACAGAGGTGATAGACTCGCAAAATTCTGTTTAGAAAAAGAACTTTTACAGGTTACCAAAACGACGGTTGTACACATGGAGATCACCTTCTGATTCACCTGAAAATATTGTTAGAAATCAAATTGATTTCATCTGTATCAACAAAATATTTAGAAACTCGATACTATCTGCAAAAACATATCTAGGTGCAGATGTATCAACGGACCATAGTCTTCTATTAGGGAGAGTAAGACTTCGTTTTAAAAAGATCAAAAAGAAACGGAAAGCATCAATCAATTTTATGAGGCGACTCACGATCTTTTTAATCTACATAAGACGATAAAACATCTTACTGGCAGTAATCGACTGAGTCCAACCCAATATCTGGAAGATAAAAGTGAAAACAAGAGACGTAGCCCAACAACTTAACAGATGGAGGGAATATATTACAGAGATTTTTGAGGATGAATGATCTGAATGTGTTTTGATGCTACACCAGGCCCAACAATTACCAAAAGCAAGATAGAACAAGCAATAAAACTTTCAAAAAATGGGAAAGCGACTGGAACCGATCAAGTGAGCACGGAAATTTTAACGCTACTAGGCGATAAAGGAATACCAGCTCGTACAAAATTGTTTAACTCTATCTACGATACCGGTATATTACGGTCCGATTGGCTAAATTCTATTTTTATCATGATACCAAAGAAGTGCAAAGCTACTAGATGTAATGACTATCGAACAATTAGTTTAATGAGCCATGTGTTAAAAATATTTCTGCGAATAATTCATGGCAGGATATATAAGAAGCTAAAGGAAAGGGACGAGGAAACAGTCAGTTCGTTTTTAGAAACGGCCTCGAAACTAGAGAGGCATCATTTGGACTTAATGTAATCATCCAAAGATGTCGCGACGTCAATCATGATGTATTACTTTGTGCGATTGACTTTGAAAAAGCGTTTGACAAAGTACGCCATGATACGCCGGAATAGATGGCAGAGATAATCGACTGATTGCCAATTTGTACTGGCACCAGACAGCTGAAATACAGGTGGAGCATAAATTATCGGAGGAAATCAATATCAAAAGAGGAGTGCGACAAGGCTGCATTCTGTCTCCCATACTTTTCAATCTCTATTCGAAAGAGATATTCATTGAAGCTCTTGACGATGCCAGTGAAGGAATCAATATAAATGGAGTTAATGTTAATAATATAAGATACACCGACGATACACTAATTGTAATTAACAACTAAGAAGATCTACAAAATCTAATGAATAAGATCTCCGACACCTGTACTCAATTTAGCTTAAAACCCAATGTCAACAAAACAAAATATATGGTCATCAGTAAGGCAAGGGACTTTAAAGGTAATGGTATCATGGTCGAGGGCGCACATCTGGAAAGGGCGCATAAATTGGTGTATCTCGGTAGCAACATCAACGATCAATGGACCTGAGCATCAAGATCAAAACCAGAATACAAAAAGCCAGAGCCGCCTTTATGAAAATAGTTCTAACCAGTCACGATCTAACTTTAAAATTAAGAATGAAAATGACACGCTGCTAGGTGTTTCCAGTTCTGTTGTATGGCATGGAGGCATGGACACTCACCGAAGTAATGCTTAACCGACGATTACTGAACGGTGTACCGACGATTACTAAAGATCAGTTGGGTGGACAAAGTCAACAGCAATATAGTTCTCAATCGCATGGAAAAAGATCTGGAAATAGTCAAAACTATCAAACGGCGATAATTTGAATATCTTGATCACTTTATAAGGCACCCGGAAAAATATGAAATTTTTGCAGCCGGGTCAAGCGGGGCCTGGGAAAAAGAAGATTATCGTCGTTAAGGCACTGGAGGCAGTGGTATGAGAAGTCTACTGTTCAGCTTTTCCGGGCCGCTGTCAACAAAACAATCATAGTCAACAAGGTAGCCAACATGATAACCAACGTATCGTTGAACGGTTATGGTACCAGAAGAAGAAGAAGAGAAGAAGTCACTTAAAATAATTAGGCGAAATTATTGAACCTACAGGAACAGAAAGTCCGACACTACACGACTGTTATCAAACCTGAAATACTCGCCAGCGAGACATTAAACCTTAATTACAAATGCGACATCAGAATATCAAGAAGGCTAAAAGAAAAATCATTGTCCCAAAACTTACAGACGAAGGATATCGTATACAAACACTGTCATGGAAAAATACCCCAACATCGAAACCGATTTTCGCAAACGACGACTTAAATTCTACGGGCATGTTATGAGACTAGGTGACAACCGACTAACAGGGAGAATTTTGAAGTACCTACAGAAAATGAAAACGATAACAGTCTGGGTAAAACAGTCCAAATTGATCTAAAAAACGCCAACATCTCAGCGACAGACATAGAAAGTCGAAAAATCTTCACACATAAGGTCTACAGCTGGGAAATTATATCAGAGGAAAAGCACGTCGAGCTAAACATAGCAAGATGATGAAACAATTCTGGAAGAACAAGAAAAATAACAGAAACAGGTCATAATTTGCTTTATGTGATCCCCTGTGGGTATAAACAATGTAAATAAATAACTTATAAGATCAGTGGCGAAGCGTGCATGTAAGCAATGCATTTTCTTCCAGTAGTGTGGTAATACAATGACTGAAAAACGCTTGAAATATTCTAACATGCAAATATCTTAAAATTACATACTATTTTACATAAAATAAATACATACACCTATAATTTTATCCAACAAACGTAAAATTCAACCAAAACAAGCTTTGAATATAAAAATTCTTCAAAATTGTTATATATATATATATATATATATATATATATATATATATATATATATATATATTTTAAAGTGCATGTCTAATGTCAAAAACCACGTTTCGCCACTGATAAATAAGTAACTATTATAACGTCTTTTTAAAACGTCATTTTCATTTAAAGGCCGTCCTAATCTATAATAAAGGACAAATGGATAATGAATTCTAAGAGGATACTAACAGGCAACTCTGACACTCCTAGTAGAAGAAGAAGATTATAAAAAATTAAAATAGAAAAAAGGAAATACAACGACGAGTATTTGGCGTATGGATTTACTTGGTATGGAGAGGAAAATGAGCCAAAACCACACTGTGTTGTGTGTTATGAAATATCCCTTCTTAAACGTCATTTATACAACAAACAAGCATTTGTATAGTGCTTGTTATTTTTATTTGTATAGTGCAATTAAGCATTTAATAGGCAAGCCAATTGATTTTTTTTAAAGACAGGTAAGTGAGTTGAAAAATATCTAAACGTTTGTTCAATCTTTTACTACAACTAACAAACAAGCTCTTGAAGCATCATATTTAGTTAGTCTGAGAATTTCCCAAACTGGCAAACCCCACTATTGGCGAAACTTTAATTCTACCTGCAGCAAAAGATTTAGTAACATCAATTGTTGGCCAAGCAGCAGCAACAAAACTGGATGTTGTTTCTTTATCACACAACACTGTTTCTCGAAGAATTGGTGAAATGGCAGCTGAGATTAAAGAAAAACTTATTCAGAATATAAACAAAGCCAAGTTTTTGCAATTCAAACAGATGAAAGTACGAATTTAACCAATTTTGCCCAGTTGATGACTTATATAAGATTTGAAAAAGAACAAGATATACATGAAATTTTTATCTGCGAACCGCTTCCAAATAATACCACTGCAAATGAAAT
Organism: Phosphuga atrata; assembly: GCA_944588485.1. Taxonomy (NCBI): domain Eukaryota; kingdom Metazoa; phylum Arthropoda; class Insecta; order Coleoptera; family Silphidae; genus Phosphuga; species Phosphuga atrata. The sequence goes on along the minus strand of OX155896.1, from coordinate 19,897,164 downwards.
TTTCTTAATGAATTTATGACTCAACATGATATCAACTGGAAAAATTGCGAGGGCGTATGTTCTGATGGAGCAAATGCAACGGTAGGTTGTTATGGAGGCGTTCGTGCTAAAATTAAAGAAGTTGCTCCAGGCGTAAAGTTTACACATTGTAGTATACATAACGTCAGGGGTGGATCCAGGATTGTCATTTGGGGGGGGGCTTGCCCCCGCTGAGGGTAGGTAAAGTAAAGACTAGCAAAGAAAACACTAAAAAACACATTTTTTTTTGCTTAACGCATAATAAGTCTGCTCGGATAACTTTTCGCAAATTACTCAATGACTTCGTTAGGTTGTAGATTAGCAGAGATATCTTGGTGAATATACATGAAAGCCAAACCGGTTAAACTGTCTTGGGTCATTGTCGTACGAAGATCGTACCCACGTACGAAGATCGTACCTTCGTACGACAATGACCCAAGACAGGTTAACCGGTTTGGCTTCCATGTATATTCACCGATTATTATTTATTATTTTTATATTTATATTTATTATTATAATTTATTATTAGTTATTAGTTTAAACGAAGAGAAGCTGCGCTCCACATTACAAGTGGTTACTGGCAGGGGCGGATCCAGGATTGTCATTTGGGGGGGGCTTGACCTCGCTGACGGTAGGTAAAGTAAAGACTAGCAAAGAAAACACTAAAAAACAACAATTTAATTTTGCTTAACGCATAATAAGTCTCCTCGGATAACTTTTCGCAAATTCCTCAATGACTTCGTTAGGTTGTAGATTAGCAGAGATATCTCGGTGAATATATATGGAAGCTAAACCGGTTAACCTGTCTTGGGTCATTGTCGTACGGAGGTACGATTTTATTAGTTTAAGCGAAGAGAAGCTGCGCTCCACACTACAAGTGGTTACTGGTAATGTAGCGAGAATTTGTAACAAAATTTTTATATTTGGAAAAAACTCATTTGTCTCTTGATGCGCTTCAGCTGCTGTTTGGGGGAGATGTTGTCTTCCACACCATAGTTCCTTCCAAAGAGTTATTTCTCCCGATAACGAGAGAGGATGAGGTAAATCGTCGCTGTAAATGCGTGCAGCTGCTACTATCGAGGTCAGATTTTCTGTTTTTACGATGCACTTGGTAGATGGTGGAACAAATCGAGAATCGAAGAGTGCTCTGCTCTCGAAAAACGACTTGTCAACTGTCCCAACACAAAGTCTATGAAAGGGAGGAATACGTTTAATCTAAAACAATACACGATATGTCATTATACTGGAGCTTAAAAAAACATTGGAAAATATTATGTTGCACCAAACAAAAAGTGTGTGTATTTAGTACACACACAATAATTTAAGAATTAAATTAAATATTTACTAAAATTATTAAATTTATTTATTAAAACTTATTAAGATTTATCTATTAATTATTTTATTAATTTATTGATTGTGCCACCCGTCGAAAGGCAGTTTTCCCTTAAGAAGAACGGGTAAGAAATTCAAAGGTTGCACTTGCACCTATGTATTAATGTTTACCTGTAATATTCCTTAGCATCAGGTGCTTCTATATTTGAGCGATGAGTTGAACGTTTGGCAGTTCTGGGTAACTGGACTGGGATCTCCAAAGGTTCTACAATAATACACGCCTCTTGGAAAATTTCTTCATATTTAGTTTCTCTGTACCTTTTTAGTGTTCTTACTACACTTTCTGCCATCTCATAACAAAGGTTAAGATCTAATGCAACAGCCTGCAGTTGCTGTGAAAGCGAAACAGTGATTTCAAATACAGCGGCGGTTACCGTTAGAGATAAGGCAAAGTCGAATCGTTGAATAGAAGCCAGAAAACTTGCACTTTTCAATGACGGAGAAGTTTTGTCGATTTCTTCAAGGAACTGTAAGATAGGGCCAAAGAACTCTTTGAATTGAAGGAGCGCGTCATGCCTTTCAACCCAGCGTGTATCACTAAGACTTTGCAACTTAACTCTTTTCGTCTGTGGGTATTTTTTAAGGATAGCTTGTTTGAAAAGATAGCTTGTTTGTTCTTTTTGCTGACTCTCGTACAAAACTGGTAACATTATTTACTATTGCCATCATATTGCGAACACTTGGCAGGCTGCATGCCTTCACGACAACTAGGTTTAGTTAACGCGCGGCACAGTGCATGTAAGGCGCTAGCGGTTGGATCTGCTTTATTCGAGATTGTACGCCACTAAACTTTCCAGACATGTTGGCACCCCCGTCATAACCTTGACCTCTCAAATCCTCAATTTTTAGACCCACTCGATTTAATTCATGAATGATTTGATCGCTTAACGCAGCACCAGTCAAGTCAGTTGCAGCCAGGAAGCATAGGAACTCTTCGTGTATTGTGCTCTTCTGTATATTGCAATACCTGATACATATACTGAGTTGTTCTGTACCACTAGCATCGGTTGTTTCATCGGCAAGAACAGTATAATATTTTGCTTCTTTGGCTCTGTCGAGAACCTTTTTCATAATGACAGAATGGCAACAATCAATCAGCTGATTCTCGGTTGTTTTGCTCAGATATGTAGCATTTGTTGGTGCTGTCTCTAAATGCTCTTGGAGAGACGAATCGCCTGCATCAATACGAAATTTCAAAAGTGCTCGAAATTTTCCTTGGCCGATTACATCACTATCACTCAATGCACCATCATCTCGATGCCCTCTTAATGATAAATTTTCTCGACCACATAGTATGATCGTCTTTACTATAGGAATCAGCCGCTCTCTATTTAATTTAATTATATTCAGTTTCTCAGTTTCGATTAAAATATTGCCAGCCTTTTCCGGGTTTTCATATGAACTTTTGAAATGTGTACATTTTAATACTGCCATTTTGTGGTCAATCGGTAATGGCATGGTTTCTGAAGATTACTAACGCTTTTTTATATTTGCTTAGTGGACGAGTGACTAAAGATCCTAGAGCCACAGAATGCTTACCCCCACTATCTGGGCCAGAAAATAATACGCAAGGCAAACAATATGCACCATTTTGTTGTTGGCTATAGACTAGCCAAGAATATTCCTTTAGCCAATCAGATCGGAACTTTCTTTTTTGTCCACCCTCCGTCTGCACAGGATATTCATGATTACAGAATTTTAAAGATTCCGTCAAATATTTATACTTGTCCTTATCACTGAGGCTTTGTCCTATAATATGAGAAATATCAAAAGCGCTATTTTCAGCGCAAGCATTGGATGTACTGGCAATTGGTACTGACTGTGGTTCTGTATCTGTAACATTGTAGCAACAGCAATAAAACAACACGAAGTAGAGTCTAGTGTAGTGGTATATGTTATAAAAAGTAGTGGTAAAAATAGTGGCAAATGTTAATAAAACTAATTTTTGTGTAAAAACTAACTACTGTACAAGATTATTAATACATGGCTAATCAATAATCCTTTAATGCGTTAAAATAATACTGATTGATAAAATCAACTTCAAAATCGCGATAATTGGGTATTTGAATAATTTTCAATATGTCATAAATCGAAAGCTCATATTTAAGTTTTATAACAAAACTATTTTTTTTTTCGTTGAAATTAAAAAGTTATAACAAATTGAATAGTATATTTTACAGGCGTTTTTTTTTTGTGAGGTGGGAGTTTGCTCACGAGCGCCAGCGAGTTAGCAATCACACCGAACCAAAAAAAAAACACTTTCATCTCGAGTAGTAAATGCAATTTTTTCTACTGATTTCGGTTGTAGAATCCATAATTCGACTAATAAATCCAATTCGAAGCGAACTGTCAGAACTGTCATTACAAATTTAATTGTTGGTTTGGTCGTTTCCATGGTAACATATTGCATTCTCATAAAAGGTGATACTTTTCAAGACAAATGTCCTAATTTTATTTCGGTTTTTTAAATAGTTTCAGGCTCGTTTTACGGTTTTACATAAAATATTTCATTGAAATTGATGTAATTAATAAGAAAGTCTATGCAAATTTGGTTAGTTTAGTGTTTTAATCGAGAAAATCATACATTTAAAATGCTTATTTTCGTCACTAGATGTGAAAATATTTTCATCTCTAGAATGAAAAAATGTCACTTTCATGTAGGGTAAGCCGTGGAAAAAATGCCATTTTCACATATATCAGTAAAAAAATATATTTTTGAACTCGGTACTGAAAACAGGCCGGTTACCCGTGTGACATAAAATGTGTAATTTCTACCCGTGCATGACTTTGTTGATACAGTAGTTGTAGTAGACATGTCAAATATATCAAATATTAAAAGTCAAATATTAAAAGTTATCGTGCTTGTTTCGTACCATCGTGTGGGGTACTACAAAAAGAACTACTCAAAAAATGTTTTTACATTCCCACATTGTTAAACGTCGAAACCAATGGTTTTAAACAGTGCGCCGAAAAAATCTTAAAACGACCATTTTATAATGTTTATGTTTAAATGAAGTTTCTCACTTACGACGTTACAAACAAATTAGGGCGCGTTTGGAGTCACGTGATTATTTTTAAAATTTTATCACTTAAAAATTGTTTATAATTCATTGAAATTATATTTTTTTAACTTTTTCGTATCGCACGTCCAAATTATTTATAATAAGATTTTAAAATACATTAAAAAAATCGTTTTTTTTTTTTTATTCAACAACCCAATTCTCAAATAGTTTTTATAAAAATTACATATTTAATATTTAATTACATAGACTGTATCAAAAAACGACTATTTTTTTCTGTCTTAGATATATTGCAAATATTGTTGATTGAAATGACAAATGACATTTATTGATTGAAATGACAAAATAGAGATACTGTAAAAGTCACAGATCTTAATATCTATAAGAAATGCTACGGTGGTTTTCTCCATGTTAATGAAATGGGAAATTTAGGATGAAGCACCTCTTAATATTAATATTAAGAGCTGTTACTTTCACAGTATCTCTGTTCCGTCATTTGTAACAATATTTTCAATATATCTACGACAGAAAAAATAGTCGATTTTTGCACATATTAAGGACGCATCGGCGGCGGCATTTCACAAAGACAAGCGGCATAGTGCCTTTAGGTGCATTTATCTAGATAACAAAATAATCATATGGAAAGATGTACCTGATGGACTTTGAGTCGACAATGATAAGTCGCTGGCATTGTTTCCAGATGTCCCAGATGATATTGGTTCATTCGATTGATTGTTTTTTTCGATCGATTCACCCTCTTCTTTATTTCTTTTCACCATAAAATACGAACGAAGATCTCTTTGTTTTCGTTTTGACGACATTACTTTGAATTCAAAATTTTATAAAAACAATAACACACCGCGACAAAAATTGAACGTCTTTTAACGTCTATTACCCTGCTGAGAGAGTCGTGGATAGCCAAGTAACTACGAAAATGAGAGGGTGGTGGCCTAGTAGTCAAGTTATCGGACTACTCTGGGACATAAGACCCAGGTTCGAATCCGGGTATTGTAATAAGCCACCGTCCTCTTATGTATGACTCTGGCAAAGACATCACAGCAAATTGCCGAGGATACCTCCCTCAAATGTGGCTCGGCGCCCACGTTGAAAGACGTAAGGGCCCCCTATGCGTGTGTTTAACACCTAGACACCAAACACAATTATACGTAAAGGGAGGTGACCTACGTCCCAGTTAAGCTGGTGCACCAAAAAGAAGAAGAAGAACTATGAAAATATATTTTCCGATGAGTTCACTTTGATTTGCCACGAAAGAACTCAGATGCTTTGGGGGGGGCTTGAGCCCCTTATCCCCCCCCTGGATCCGCCACTGGTTACTGGTAATGCAGCGAGGATTTGTAACAAAATTTTTATACTTGGAAAAAACTCATTTGTCTCTTGGTGCGCTACAGATGCTGTTTGGGGGAGATATTGTCTACCACTAAATAGCGCCTCGCGAAGAGTTATTTCTCCCGATAACGAGATGAGGTGAAGATGAGGTAAATCGTCACTGTAATCGCGTTTACGATGGCACTTGGTGGAAGGTGGAACAGATCGAGAATCGAAGAGTGCTATGCTCTCGAAGAGCGACTCGTCAACTGTCCCAACACAAAGTCTTTGAAAGGGAGGAATACATTACATTTAATGTAAAACAATACACGATATGACATTATACTGGAGCTTAAAAAAAAATATTGAAAAATATTATGTTGCACCAAACGAATTAAAGAATTAAATTAAATATTTTCTAAAATTATTAGATTTATTTATTAAAACTTTTTAAGATTTATCTTTTAATTATTTTACAAATTAATTTATTGATTGTGCCACCCGTCAAAAGGTAGTTTTCCCTTAAGAAGGACGGGTCGCACTTGAAGGGTCGCACTTGCACCTATGTATTAACTTTTTAGCTGTAATATTCCTTAGCATCAGGCACTGTTATATTTGAGCGATGAGTTGAACGTTTGGCTACCGATAAGAACGACCTCAGATGAGATTTTCAAGCTTACCAATGATTTAGTCACTGGTCACGATATTGATTGGATGAAGTGTGTTGGTCTAAGCAGCGACGGACCACGTGCAATGGCAGACAATTATAAGGCTTTTTAAACAAATTCAAGAAAAAAACCCATTAATTATGTATGGGTGCACTGTAGTATACATAGGCAAGCGTTGCCTTTAAATTTAAACATAACTTTGGAAGAATGTGTCAAGTTTGTAAAGTACATAAAATCTCGTCCATTAAATAGCAGACTTTTTACCGTATTATGCATGGAAATGTGTAGTGATCATTAACATCTCCTTTTATATAAACTTAATAAAATCGGAACACAGCCTAAATATATAAATATAGTCAACCTTTCCGGAGCTCTATAACACTAATGAGTCTTTTTATGACTACCAAAAACAAATCTCGTGAAATTTGTCAGTTATTTTATAGCTTTCAGTCCTCCTTCGTGGCACTCAACAAAAACCATAAAAATAACATTGTTTTTTAAGATCATGTGTTTCCGATAACTAACAAGAAGAACATAAACGTAGCTTTTAGTCCACCATCGTGGCACTCAACCTGACGATGGCTTTCAAAATGTATCTTTTTAAAACGTCTGTTTGAGCTAAAGGACGAAACTTTGGTATTTCCGAATGAACACCCACCATCTAAAAAATATGATATTATTCCGGATAGAATGCAGGATTTAAGTTTATAGATTCCACGATTTCGAGTGGTTAATAAAAGTAGCTTATTGCGCGACATATTTGCTACATTCAATGAATTGAATTTAAATAGCTTTGGTTTAAATATTTTCAAAGTATCGGAATAAGTCGCTGCAATAATTAAAAAAAAGACTGTGGAAATATTGAAATTATAAATATTTTGAAATATTACATAATTTTATTAAAATCATGCAAGCTATAATGAAGAAGATTTAAATCTAGAAACACTATTTACATCTAGAATCACTACTAGTTTCAATTCATATCTTTCTGAGCTAACAAATAGTTTTATAGACTACCTTCCGGATATTTCTCCAAATAATATGTGGATTAAAGATCGTTTTTCTGTCGAAATTGAAAAGGAACAAATGTTTAATCGTATACTTGCCGCAGCGACCCGATGGAGTAACAAACTTGCGTGATCTTCACGTGATTTTCGGGGGATGATTTCCTATTTGTTAGTGCTGACGCTCTTGAAGCGTAGATCACGCATCCGAAAAAATCCGATCTGTTTCTGATTCGAAGAATTCCGAAGCCAAAATTTTTATTGACTCTGCTATATCTGAAACGTCACGTTAGTATTTGTATTTGGCTATAGTATTGAGATTTATATTTTCAGCACAAATGGAAAATTTGGCAAAGCAGTGTAAATCAGGCTTTTTACAAGGTCACTACAAACTATCACGTGAACGCTGGGTGATCACTCCACGGGGTCGCTCCGGCAAGTATAGTAATCAAGAATTTGATAATTTATTTCAAATTTCATGCGACACCGATCTTAAAAATTGTTTTTAAAATCTACCACCAATTTATTTTAGGTTGCGTTGCCAAAAGGCGATACAATTTGTAATGCATTTCGTGTGAAGCTACGTTCTCAGCGTTCTCGTACCGGTCCGCGGTCAAAAAAGTTTGGGAAACACTGTCCTAGATTATACCAAATTTTGAAAGAAAAACGTACAAATGCTGTCGAAACTGTTCGAAAAAATTCCAAAGAATATGCAAAAACTGTTATAAACTAAAAAAGGATAAGTAAGGACTTAGGATATAAGGAAATACTGGCTTTACGCTGGCATGATAAGAAAAATGTATATATACTAAGTACCAAATATGCAAAAGCGGAGATGACATGTTTGTAACAAAAGAGGTCTTTAAGGAGGTAGCAGACCCTTTATTATACATAATCAACAACTCAATTACCGCCGGCATCTTCAAAGAACTGCTGAAAATCTCGACAATCACTCCAATCTTTAAGAAGGGTGACAAGAATTATATGAGCAATTAAAGACCCATCAGTATACTGACCGCATTCTCTAAAATTCTTGAGAAAGTATTCCATGTCAGGGTGGAGTATAGTTATATAATATAATAGTTTAATTTATCATTTCTTCGCAAATATAACATCATCAGATTCTACCAACATGCGTATGTCAATGGAAAAAGTGTGGAGTCGTCATGCTTTCAGTACATTAGTAATATCTACACGCAACTGGATGATGAAAAGATCTCTTCGGGTATTCTGATCGATCTCTCGAAAGTGTACGATACTGTTGACCACAACATCTTACTGAATAAAATAGAAAAATACGGAATCAGAGGAGTAGAAGTAGATACTGGTAAAATACGAAGAAGAAGAAACAAGAAAGAGAGAAAATATAGTGAAACCTAGTTGTGTAATTGAGTATAATTGCGGCATGGGAGACGTGGATAAGCAAGACCAAACGCTTCCTTGCTTTCCGATTATAAGAAAATGTATGGTACTTTTTACAACACTTACGTACTATATACGAAAGTGAATTATTCAACAAAGCAGAAACAATCGCTGGTAAATTTTCGATTAAAAATTTCAGAAGATATGCTTTGTAGTTTGTCTCTACCGGACTATAAAACACGAGGAAGACCGATGAAAATTAACTGCCCCTACTCAGTTACAAACATTGGGCCCATTTTCCAGAACATATACCATCCACCAGTAGAAAGCAACATCCTGCCAAGATGTCATGTATGCATAACCCCCTCCCCTAGGCAGAGGGGGCCCGAAATGCCGACACTATTCGCTTACACTATAAAAGTTTTTTTTTTTTATTTTATGTAGATATAACCCGACAAAAGGTAGGAAGTATGTAGTTCCGCATTTCGACATCATCTAAGTCGACTTTATCTATGGTTGGAGAATTCCCGAAAGTGGAGTAATTTTGTTTTGACCCAACAATTCTATTTTTAATGTGTCTTAAAATTATTTTAATTTTTAGGGTTGTGTACCGAAAACAGAACCCTTATAGGATCACTTTGTTGTCCGTCTGTCTGTCTGTCTGTCTGTCTATCTGTCTGTCAAGACCATTTTTCCTCAGGAACGCGTAGACGTAACAAGTTGAAATTTGTATCAAATACTCGGGTCTGCGGTCTCTTTCAGCTGTGAAAAAATCAAACTTATAAGTCAACGCGATCATAATATATGACCGTTTATGTCGCATATTTTGCGATTTTGATCTAGAATCATGAAATTTGGCAAGAAGCGGTGTCTTACATCACATGTATAGGGAAAAATCTGAAAACCGTAAATATGTAGTTTAATTACAAGAAAAATTTGAATTTATTGTTAGAAACTTATAAAAATACACTAATGTGTTGCGTGGTATTGTCAGGCACCAGAAGCATATTGGTTGCATACAGTTAGGTCCTCCGCGGATATGTCGTCCTCGGTTAGGTCTGAAGGTTAAAAAGTATGTGTCGGCACCAAGCTGTTTATTCTGAATTTTCTTTGTTTATATTTTTTTTATGCATTTCATCACGTATTCTATATACATAATATATACAGGGTATATATTATGTTAAATTTTGCTTGTTTATAACCGACATGCGACATACTCAAATCCCGTAACACCCTGTATATATTATATTTTGTCTAATTTTTGTTTATAATCTACATATACTTAAATCACGAACGCCCTATATTTTTTGGTAGTCAATTGCCCAAAAGCAGTCAATTGTACAACTGAATCTTAAGAGTATCGAGAGAGATCTAGAAATAGTTAATATATTAGTTTATATTAGATCTAGAAATAGTTAGATCTTAATATAAATTAGTGAATAAGTGTAATACTAAAATAAAGTTTTCTTTTTATAAGTTTAAAAATATTTGCGTTATTTAAAAAAAATACCCTGTATACCTTTATACATGGTATATAGTTGCACAGGCAAAATTGAGCAGTATAAACAAATAGTGAAGTTCCAGAACCCCTAAACACTCATAGTGAATGGTGGATGTATGGTAATAAAATATAGGGTAGAATTTCATCGTACGGCAGCGACATCTAGAGATTATGCTTGCAGCGGTACTAAGATGGTCGTGATTTCAGGAAGGCCACTTGTCAAGTTAACTGAATGTGCTTGCTACGTCCTCCACACAAAAAAAGATACCTTACTTACAAGTTTGTACGGAACCCTCTGTGCGCGAGTCACAACTCGCACTTGACCGGTTTTTTTTAGTTTATTTATCTCTGCGTTCTTAAAATTAGATATTTACATATTATACTAAGATTACGATAAAGCGACTAATAGGTCCTAACATCTGGTCGTGGCGCACTTATAGTTTTGAATGCATTTTGGGACTGTTTTATGACCGCTACGTGCTTGCAACTGTTTGTGACCACTAATGGTTTTAAATACGTTTGTAAACGATGTAATATTTAAACAAATTTTAGACATGAGTATTTATTTTCTGTAGTTGTAAATATTAAATATAGAAACAACTAAGTGCACTTAGGTTTGGAATTCTTTTGTAATTAGTGGGGGGAAGCAAATGGGAACAAGGAGTGAAGATTCCTGCTCTTAACAATATATAATTATCTTCAGTTTAAATCCATCTTTCTTGCTACCAAGATACTAAAGTAATAGAAGTGTTAGGAGTCTGTTGATAATAGAAGTGTTGACGTGTTCGTTTATTAATTCATTTTATTATGTCGAAAAGAACATATTTAAGTGGTTCACAAAAAAGAAAAAAAAATTGTAGCTCAAAAAGAAATAGCCAAGAAACTTCCTAAATTCACTTAATTTTTTGCGGTTGAAGAAGCAAATATTCTTCTTTCTTCGCCTTCAACACCTCAATATCCAAATACTTCTGAATGTCATATGGAAAAATATCATGCATGTGACAATAATGACCAACACACATTAGATACTGAACCCTCTACTTCAAGCTACTGTGAGTTAATAACTATATGCTTGGAAAATGTGTCACCTGATCCTGGTACGTACTGTGACGAATTCTTAACGGAAGAATTATGCGATATTTGGTTTCGAAAAGGGCCAGAGTTTTTCCAAAATAAAAATTGTGACTTCTCCGAAACTTCTACAAGTTTTCCAGATTCAAGCGGTAAAACAAAAACCATATACTTGACTAAAACTATTTTCAACCGTAAATTGTCGAATGATGAGTCCCTAGAAAGAAAATGGCTCCTTTATTCACCGTCGAAGAAATCTGTGTACTGTTATTGCTGCCGTCTATTTAATAATGCTACTGGACATAATTTGAGTTCTCCGAATGGATATAAAGATTATAAGCATATAAGTGAATTATTACTTGAGCATGAGAACAGTTTACAGCACAGGCAATTAATGATAAATTATGTCGCAAGAAGCAAAACTAGTTTGCTGTCCCAATACAAATATAAAGAAGTTGCTGTCCCAATACAATACAAAAGTCAATTATTTGAAGAATGTATTTAGAAGAATTGTCGCAGTAGTGAATTTTTTAGTTTCTAGAGGTCTTGCTTTTCGTGGTGATAATGAGATATTGGGGTCTCAAAGTGACGGTAATTATTTGGATCCTTAGATCCGATTAGTGAATTTGATCCTTTTCATCATATGATCATATTTTTCTGCAAATATTTGTAATGAGTTTATTAATATAATGGGACAGCAAGTTTTAAAATCAATTGTTAACGAATTAAAATCATCAAAATATTACTCTATAAGCGTGGATTCTACACGAGATCTCTCTCACGTAGACCAACTGACCTTCATCGTTAGATATTGTAAAAGACGGATAGCCTATTGAGAGATTTTTGCAGTTTTTCTCTATGGATAAGCATAATGCAGAATACATAGCAGATACTATTTTAAACTTTTTTGAAAGCGTTGATATTAATATAAAAGATTGTCGTGGGCAGAGTTATGATAATGCATCACATATGGCTGGAAATTATTCCGGCGTTCAGTCCAGAATAAAACAAAAATGTCAATTTGCAATTTTTGTCCCATGTGCGGCACATTCGCTAAATTTAGTAGGCTGTTGAATGTATTTCCGAAGCGGTGACATATTTTCAGTTTATCCAAAAATTATTCAATTTTTTCTCGGCTTCGACCAAACGATGGAAAATTATGTCAGAGCATTTTGGCGCAAATAAAATCCTAAAGTCTCTGCCGAATCCTAGACGGTCTGCACGTGCTAATGCTATTAGTGCCTTACAAAATGGTTATTTAAATATTTCTGAAGCATTGTCCTCAATTGCAAGTGACATCAATCAACCAGGAAGAAGCCAAGAAACGAAGCCCAAAGCCTAGCAAAAAAAAAATGGAAAAATTGAATACTATTCTTTTAACGGAGATATGGAATGATCTTTTGGGAATTATGAATAAAACAAGCATAAGTTTACAGAAAAGCACTATTACCATGGACGTTGCAACCAAACTTTACGTATCTCTGATCGATTATGTCAATAACGCACGCAATAAATTTGATCAGTACGAATCGGTTGCTAAACAAAAATATCAAAATGCTGACTATAAGGATAAGTCTGAAAAAAAAGAATTCGCACTACACGCGTCAGTTTTCTTGAAGGATCATCAGAATCTGTACAGTTGAATGGCAAAAAAGAAATTCGTGTAGATGCGTTTATTCCTTTAATCGACACATTATATGCACATTCAAAAAATTGTTCGGCAGCATAACAAGAAATTGCCAAAAAGTTGACAAAAAAATGCAATGAATTTGAAGAATTCTATCACGAAGACATTAATGCTCAAATCAGAATGTTTCCATTTAACGGAGTATTTAAAGAACATAGCAAGAGAATCAGCGGATTTGAGTATCTCAACCTTACATAAATTAATAAAGTCTGATAAATTAGAAGAAACTTTTCCAAATGTTGAAGCTACAAGAATGTTCCTTTGTTTAATTTTTTGTTCCTTTAATTGGTAACCAAACTATAGTGGAGAACGATCATTTTCACAGCTAAGAAAAATAAAAAATGAATTACGAACAACTATGTTACAAGAACGATTAACTAATTTGTCAATTATGTGCGTAGAAATTGATATCCTTAAAAAAATAGCAGTACACAATTTTGCAGTATAGAAATCCCGAAAAAACTATCGTAATCGTAACCATTTCAAACCAGCAGCATATTTATCTAATTAATAAAATTTGTATATTTTATTTGTACCAATTAACCATAATAAATATAAGATAATAACTATCTGTTTAATCTTATACCCTAACTATGTAGCGAAATCTATAAATTGCGTTAAAAAATTGTGTTTTTAATAATTAATTTATATATACTATATACTATAAATTTATATATAGAATATTCTAGATAACGCTAAGTTAAACATCAGAGTTTATAGTTTAAGCACCACTCAATTATAGTTATCTCAAACAAAGTTATCTATATAGAACACTAATTCAATATGTGACGACTCGCGATTAGTTTACCGCGAGTTAAGATGTTACGTGCAAATTAATGTTATATTTGCACCAAAAAAGTCTTTTATGATGTAGGAGAAAGAATTAAGTGATTGGGTGAATTGAGTTAAGAATATAAGTAATTCTTATATTAAAAGAGACACGATTGTAAATTTACTTGATTTTAATCTTAAACTTAACTTACACTTAACTTAAAACTGACAAAACTTAACTTCAAACAAAATGCGGCTGTGCGCTACAAAGTATGAAACTTGAATAACTCGAATAACTCTGGTAAAAGAGATAACACAATCTATTTTATGCTAAAATAAATCTAGGAGTTACACCTACAAGGTAGGAAAATCAGGGGTAGGAAAATTCGGCAACGAATAGTGAAACAGGAAAGTGATTAGAAGGCGGGATAATTAGCAAGTCCTGCACTTCGGTGACTATGCAGGGAAGGGGAGAAAGGTGCAAGACTTTCTACCTGGATGGGCAATTTACAAATGGGATTTACAAATATTTCCACAAATTATTTTGTAATTATAGGATTTAAATGCAGACAAAAAACTATCCCATCAGGTAACTTATGAAATATATAAGCTGATCAGCAAAAAGTCCCAAAAACATTATAATGGGAAATATCTACACAATAAATTTACAATTATAAGTAGATTAACAACTAGCAAATAACTTAAGTATCCAACAATATGGCCTAGACCTGAGGATAAGCTACATAAGGCTTGGAAATTTTCAGCCATAAATAAATCGAAAAACAACTAAATGTATTTAAAATTTAAATAAAATAAAAGGACATAAATCCATAAAAAAAGATTGTTTATGGCTGTATAAAAGACGAAAAGGTTTTAAAAATAATTAAGAATAATTCTATTATTAGCTACACGACGGAACACAATACTAGTTTAAGAAAGTTTAAAAAAGATATTTTATTTAGTGGATAGGATAGTGTCTATTTAGTGATAATAACTATTAATTAGGTAAGCATAGGTAAAGCGTTCTAATCTTAATTCAATAAGAATGATATGATCGAATGATATCTTAAGCTAGTGTTAGTAACACTAGCTTAACTACGTCTACCTGTCTTAATCCCAAACAAAACTAGCAAGCGAAATGAGTAAACTGACCACAAAACAACATTCAAACAAATATAACTAGAAAACTAATCTACATAGATCCATACTATTTAATATGCTTGTTCACGTAAGCCTGTGTTACTTAAGCTAGTGTTACTTAATTACACTTTGGGTAGTAGTGAACTGTTAAGTAGTGAAAGTTATCTCATTTCGCTTGCTAGTTTTGTTTGGGATTAAGACAGGTCGACGTAGTTAAGCTAGTGTGAACTGACCAGAGAGATAGTTCTCGTGGAAATATGAAATGTGTCGGTTTTTAGTAATTAGTGGGTTAAATGTGCGCCGTCTAGTTTTAATTAATCAATTAGTTTGCAGCGGATGAATTTCTGTCATCGCTAAATTGGGTCATTCAAACCAAAATAACCGTCGAACAGCAACTAATTATTAAAAAAAAATGACAGAATAGACTCGCCAAAATGGACATAGTTAAAATATTGGCATTTTTTAGTACTACTGTCACATTTGACAATAACAGATAATATTTGACAGTGACAGATAACATGCGACATTAACAGATATTTACAGACAACGTTCATTCAAACAGAGAGTGACAGCGATTTTTGAGAGTTGAATGCAAACTTGTTATCTGAATATTCTTTGTCACTGTCAGTGTGAATGTCAAGAGTTATCTGTCATTAATAGAGACATAGGTTTTTGACAAGTCCGTATTTTGTCATTTTCAATGAAATTTAGTTCGATAACATAATCGCAGTCACATTGACAGTGACGGCGATTTTTTTAAATTGACTTGAAACCTATCTGACAAACTCCTGTCATTGTCAGTGTGGCCATCAAAGTTGTCTGATTAATACAGACGGAAACAGTTTTAAGACAAGTCTGTTTTATTGTTTGTTTGACAGTTGTAAGACAGTTTTTTTTGACAGTTTTAAGACAAGTCTATTTTATTGTATGTCATTGTCATGGAAATTTAGTTCGTTGGGAATGTGATAGTTTCGGGCATATATTTAGTCATACGTCAAAAAGGGCACTTTTTTACGTAAAACATGGCGAAAATTGACACATGCGCACAAAAAAAATTTCAACTATGAAAAGGTCTATTATAAACTGTGATTTGTCAAAATAAATGGCCTATGCTTCAAATTTTAGCCAATACTACTAAAAATAAATTGAAACTTAAATCGGTGTCATAATGTTATGAAATATGTCAAAAATTATCTGTCAGTATCAACAAAAAATATTATCTGTCAGTTTTAGAAATTATCTATAACAGTCAAAACTTATCTGTCAATAATTACATGTTACTGTAAAAAATTATCTGCCATTGTTAAATCGTATATACCATTGCCAATATTCTTTCCATTATCAAATTATAATTATCATTTGTAGTTGCCAAATTTCATCTGTCATTGTTAAATTTTATCTGTCATTGTTAAGACTTGCATGTCACTGTCAAATGTGTCGATGAATATTAAAATGGTCATAATATGTATTAAATGAAGTATTTTGATTGGGTGGTTATCACAAAGGTCACAGATTGTGCAGTAATTGTGTTGTTGGACTAAATTTCGTTTAGTTGAGTTTTGTCAGTTATATGTGCGATGTCTTCCATCGTAAGCCGCACTTGTTACCGATGTAAGTCATATTTGAATAAGAAATGTCGAATTGACAGATGTAGATGATAATCTGTGGTTAAGAAAATAAGGTGTTATAGAGTGTGTTAAACTAAAAACGTTTTCTTGAGATTGTTTAAATTATTTTTGGAATTTTGTCAGTTTGACTGTTATTGTCAAACAAATGTTAATTGTAAATATTAGTTGTATATCAAAATAAATGTTGGTTGTATAAAATTTGAGTGTTACTGCCTATGTTGTGTCAAGAATGTGTTGTCGAAATAGAATTGCACAATATTGGTTAAATTGCAGAAATATCAAAATTAATATTAATACTAAGTTTATGAAATTCTTGGACAGTTCAAAATTCAATATTTTCTGACAGTTACGTTTTTGATGTTAAATTCAAAACTGACAGTTACGCTTTTGATGTCAAATTCAAAACTGATAAGTTACGCTTTTGATTGTGTCAAAATAGTAACGTCAAAATACACATGCAAGAATTACGTGTTTTTTTTTATAAATTTTCAATTTGACAGTTTCGAAACGACAAAAGATCTCACTCTCAGAGAAATCTATTTTACATGAATTTGACAGTTTCTCAAAACAATTTTTATATTCAATCCCAAACGACTCAAAAACAACATTTAGAGAATATTAATAAGAAAGGCTGCTAATATCGTCGTTATTGTCAAAATCGTGCCATTATTGTCACGTTTTTACTTAAGTCAATTTTATATTTGTTTTGACATTTTATTTATAATTTTATGTCGCAGTTTATTAATTTATTGTTAACTTGGCATATTGTCAACTATTTGTTTAACAGTTGATTTATAATAGACCTTTTCATAGTTAAATTTTTTTTTCTGCGCATGTGTCAAGTTCCGCCATGTTTTTCGGGCACTTTTTGACGTATAACCAGTGAAAATAACAAAATGTGCCCGAAACTTTCAAATTTCCGCTTTTAAGCATTGCGGACGCGCATGCCCTTATCTAACCGTAAAAATGTCTATTTATTTGAGTTATATGAGTTCAGATTGACATTGTTTTGTTTCAATATGACATTTTCTGTAAACAACTTGCAAAAAAAAATGGTGGTATAACTTTTGACAACTGTCAAAATGTCAAAACATTCGAGATCACCAAACCAGAGAAACAATCTTACATAAACAGATTTTAACAATATACTTGTCTGAATTATTTATATATACATATCTATATATGATGGAATTAATTTGTTTATGCAAAAACAGCGAATGTTTCCCCCAAGGTTAAACTATTATTATAATTCGATTTATTTTCTGGAAAAAAATCTATTTTTGACACAAGCAATCTCCATAAATCTAAAAACATTTCCGATTCGACATCACACTCGCAACCAATCAATAACAATAAAAATTGACACATGAAACCATAATTAACAGCTATTACAAATCAACTAAATTTTAAATAAACTGGCAAATTGACAACAAATTATAAATAAACTGCCAAACAGACAATAAATAATTTACCAAACTGGATCAATGAATTGTAAACAAAATATCACAGACAATATATTATCCATAAACTGCGAAACTTGCAATAATACGTCACATATTACAGTAATATGTGACATATTATTTCCAGTTTGAGAGTTCAAAACAAATATATTCTAAACATAATATCAAACAGACAATAAATAATTTACCAAACTGGGTCAATAAATTAATAATCAAATAATCGAAATATCAGAGACAAAAAAATTAAGAATAATCTCTCAAACTGGTAATAATATGTCACATATTACTGTCAGATTGAGAATAAAAAACATCGGAACAAATATAAATGTAATTATTACAAATTAATTGGTAATATATTTAATGAATACTAATATATTTAATGATTTGTTAAACTTACACAAAATTGTTGTAGATATTCACAAATCCATCAACATTTTAAAACTGTCACTGATGTCAGAAGTGCCAATCTTGTTCCAGCAATTCAATTTTTGACAGATTCGTAAGAAACAAAATATTAAAGTTAATTTTTAAAATGTCAAGTGTTTTGATTTGTTTAATTTGTGCAAATGTCATAATTAATAGTCCAAAATTTGAGCCTAAATGATTTTTTTGCAACAATAAATTGTTTAAAGAAAATGGCAAATTGATTCAAAATATTGTCAAACTCTTATTATATACTATATTGACAATAAATTGCAAATCAACTGTCAAACAATTGGTTGGTAATCTGCCAAACGAATAATAAATTATTAAACTGTAAAATGGAATTATAAATAAATTGTCAAATCAAATATAGAATTAACATTAGTTTTAACATGACAATAATAACACGATTTTGACAATAATGACGATATCAACATTCTTTCTAATCTTTGACAGCTTTTGACAGCTCCAACTTAATTTCAACAGGATTAGACAACTTTGAAAAAACTTGAAACGTACAAATGCGTTTTTATAAATGTCAATCTTCTTATTGTCAAAATGAATTGTCACAATGATTAGACATTGTCAGCCCTAACTTAATTCCAACAGGATAAGACATATTTGTAAAAACTTTAAATGTAAAAATGCGTTTTTATAAATGTTAATCTTCTTATTGTCAAAATGAATTGTCAATTGACACATTGATTAGACAAATTTTGACAGCTCTAATTTAATTTTAGCAGGATTAGACAGATTCGTAAAAACTAGAAATGTCCAAATGCGTTTTTATAAATGTCAATCTTCTTATTGTCAACATGATTTGTCAATTGTCACAATGATTAGACAAATTTTGACAGCTCTAACTTAATTCCAACAGGATTGGATAAATTTGTAAAAACTTTAAATGTCCAAATGCGTTTTTTTAAATGTTAATCTTCTTATTGTCAAAATGAATTGTCAATTGTCACAATAATTAGACAAATTTTGACAGCTCTAATTTAATTTCAGCAGGATTAGACAGATTCGTAAAAACTAGAAATGTCCAAATGCGTTTTTAGAAATGTCAATCTTCTTATTGTCAACATGATTTGTCAATTGTCACAATGATTAGAAACATTTTGACAGTTCTAACTTAATTTCAACAGGATTAGACATATTTGTAAAAACTAGTGTTGGAATAGAACGCAATCTAATATAGTTTGAAGTTTTGTCGCTAGAGGCGCTACAATTAATTCCTTTTGACGTTTGTAAACTGCACTTGTGTTTGTAAAACAGTTTTCATTAATAAATTAATATTACACGAAATATATATTTCTCTGCTCATATTCCTTCATGGTAGCAGAGCATGGTTCCGTGATCAAAGAAGTATTACAGTTCGTGCCGAATATTCAGTAGTTTACCGTGTGAATAGTAAAAGTGAGATTAGCCCGGACGCGTGGGTAGCCGTATTGAACATTTAAAAAAATGAGCTCAAATATGTTTGGTATTGAAAAATTATCTGGTCGTGACAACTTCCCGACATGGAAATTTGCTGTAAAGACATATCTGGAGCACGAAGTTTTGTGGCAATATGTGGAGCCAGTAAATAGCAATCAACGTAGGAATATGAATCTACTGGATTGATTCCAGCAAGGACATGAAAGTCAAATCAAAATTGATTTTATTGTTGGATCCAAAGATCTATATCCATGTACAGAGTTGTAGGACTGCCAAAGAAGTCTGGGACAACCTACTAAAAGTTTTTGATGACATTGGTTTGACCAGAAGAGTTGGATTATTAAAGGATCTAGTCAACACAACTCTGGAATCTAGTAACAATGTGGAAGGTTATATAAACAAAATTATGACAACGGCTCACAAATTGCGCAATATAAGTTTTGAAGTAAACGATGAATGGCTCGGTACCTTGATGTTGGCTGGTCTACCCGATGTTTACATGCCAATGATAATGGGGCTTGAAAGTTCAGGCGCGGTAATTAGCGCCGACCTAGTCAAAACCAAGCTTCTTCAGGAAGTCAAATCAGCAGATTCTAATACTGCTTTTTATACTAACTGGAAGACAAAGACCCAACATCAACGATCACAACAAGAAGGCAAGCCATCGCAGCACCCGAAGTCCAAAGGGCCAAGATGCTACAATTGCAATAAACATGGGCATTTCGCAAAGTTCTGTAAAAGTGCAAAGAAAACAAATGAGAGTAAGAAGGATTCCGGTTTTGTTGCGGCTTTTTTAGCATTTTCAAGAGAAAGCAGTATGAAATACTGCTTTCTCTTGAAAATGCTAATAGAAATGGTATGTTGACTCTGGTGCGTCTATGCATATGACTGGTAAAAGAGAATGGATGTACAATGTCACGGAACCACCAGTAAAGAATATTACATTTGCTAATGGAGAGCCACTGCCTGTCAAAGGAGTTGGTTATATAGACATCAGTCTAGCCGAGGGCAGGAAAATACAAGTAAAAAATGTCTTATATGTTCCTGGATTAGCTGCCAATCTTTTATCAGTGAGCAGCATTGTTAATAATAGTCATAAAGTAACATTAACTCAGTGGCAAGTTTATTTGTTCCGCAATATTGTATAATAAGTTATATACTTTAGATACTGAGGATAGTACCGAAGCTGCTAATTTGAGTTCCAGTGATGAGAAGTCGAGTGATACTTATCTATGGCACCTGCGGATGGGCCACTTGAATGTTTCAGATGTAGTCAAACTGCCAGACTGTGTTGAGGGAGTGACTCTGACTAACGGAGAAAGTAATGTCACAAGATGCGTGTCTTGTCTAGAAGGTAAGCAGTCAAGGCTGCCATTCAACAATGTTGGTTCCAGAGGCTAAAGAACCGCTACAACTTATACATTCAGATCTTTGTGGGCCAATGAAAAATTTGAGCTGCTCAGGTATGAAATATTACATTACTTTCTTAGAAGATTACACACGAATGGTGTATGTGTATTTCATGGAAAATAAAATGAAAGTGCTTAGGATATTTAAAGATTACAAAAATAAAGTAGAAAATCATTGTTCTCGGAAAATTAAAATATTAAGAACTGATAATGGGACTGAGTACTGCAATACTCATTTTGAGAATTTTTAATCAAGCAGTAGAATAGTACATCAGACTTCTACGCCTTATACCCCCAACATATTGGTATGGCCGAAAGGATGAATCGGACACTGGTTGAGCGAGCGAAGTGCATGTTATTTTATGCTGACCTACAAAAGAAATTATGGGCTGAGGCTGTGGCTACTGCAGCATTTGTCGTAAATCGCTCTCCTACTAAAGCCTTGGGAGGCAATACTCCCTTTGAAATGTGGACAGGACATAAACCAAATTTGTCACATTTAAGAATAGTTGGTACTGAAGCAATAGTTCACATTCCGAAGGAGAAACGTCAAAAGTGGGACAAAAAGTCAAAGAAGATGATACTAGTGGGATATAGTGAGAACACAAAAGGATACCGTTTATTAGATAAAAAAAACATATAAAATAATTAAAAGTCGAGATGTTACATTTTGTGAGAATTATAAAAGCAGTAAAACATGTGATACTAATGATGTTTCAGTTTCATCTAACAACTCGGGATTATACAAAAAATGAACCACTCATCAACAATTCCATATCTTCAATTCACAGTAGCACTGAAGTAAAGAAACATGTAGAATTATCTCAGGCTGATTGCAAATCAAGCACTTCTCCGCAACCAGGTGAGCAGTCTATCGATGAAGATTGTAATCAAGACTCAAGTGAATATGAAACAGATACTGGAGATCTAGATGACACATACTATACACCAAGAAGTGTGTGTCAAAAACAGTTTCAAGGCAGTAACATAACATTGAGGCCTCGTAACAATGCAAGACGGAATATGAGTGAAAGTAGTATGTATCGTTTGCTTTCTAATTCTTCTGATCCGCAGACTGTTGAGGAAGCACTCTCATCACCGAATGCCAACCAGTGGAAAATGGCAATGGATGAGGAGTACAACTCATTGATAAAGAACTACACCTGGAGTTTAGAGAACCTGCCTTCTAATAAAAACGTTTTACCCTACAAGTGGGTGTTCAAAACAAAAACTGGCCAAAGTGGAAATATAATTCGCTTCAAAGCCAGGCTCGTTATAAAAGGATATGCGCAAAGGAAGGGAACTGATTATGACGAAGTATTCTCACCAGTTGTAAGGTACAGTACCATACGATATTTGTTTGCACTAGCAGCAAGCTTAGGGCTTGAGATTGATCAGGTAGATGCGGTGTCAGCTTTTCTCCAGGGAGACAATGATACTGATATTTATATGAAACAACCAGACTTGTATGAACAAGGTTCACAGGTATGTCACCTTCATAAATCTATATGTGGATTAAAGCAGGCAAGCAGATTGTGGAACACTAAACTAAACAATGTGCTGCAAAGTGTAGGATTACAACGGTGAAAGTGATATCGATGTGCTTACTTCAATGTGGATAAAAATATTTACATTGCCGTATGGGTTGATGATTTAATTTTGTTTACTTCCCAAAAAGATGAAAAGGAGTTAGTAAAAAATAAATTAATGTAACATTTGGAAATGAAGGATCTTGACAAAGCTTTTCAGTGTGTTGGTCTAAATATATTGAGAAAAGGAAACACCATTATGATAGACCAAGAAAAATCAAGGATATACTTATCAGATTTGGAATGTCTGACTGCAGAGCCTCTAAAACACCGATTGAGGTTGGTCTGAAGTTCAATCAGGACATGGAAGAAGACACGAAAATAGACTACCCATACCAACAGGCTATTGGATATCTAATATATGTGGCTCAGGGCACAAGACCAGACATTGCTTTTGCTGTTAATGCTCTAAGCAGATTTAATAAGGAGCCAAGGACTGAACACTGAACAGCAGTTAAAAGGGTGTTAAGATACTTACAGGAAACTAAAGACCTGAAACTCACTTATACCAAAGATGATTACTCAAGCATAAGCGAGTTCTGTGATGCTGACTGGGCCAGTGATAACCATGACCGGAAAGTGCTATTTCCTGGTGTTCAAGAAACGGTTGTTTCTTGAAACTGTCGACAGCCGAGGCAGAGTACATGGCGATGTCATCGGCGGCGCAAGAGGCGTGGCTGCGTCAACTACACGAAGAGTTAGGACAACCTATTGTCAGTCCTTTCTCCATTTTCATTTTCACTAATGATTGCTATCTACCTCGTTCTAAACACATAAATATTAGATATCATTTTTTGAAAGAACATGTTAATAATTCAAATATAAAGTTTTTGTATTGCAGAGGTGATAAAATTATAGCAGATATTTTGACTAAAGGTGTAACTGTACAGAAAAATTTGTTTTGTATCGCAAAAATGGGTTTGCGTTCAGGGGTGGTTGTTGGAATAGAACGCAATCTAATATAGTTTGAAGTTTTGTCGCTAGAGGCGCTACAATTAATTCCCTTTGACGTTTGTAAACTGCACTAGTGTTTGTAAAACAGTTTTCACTAATAAATTAATATTACACGAAATATATATTTCTCTGCTCATTTTCTTTCAACTAGAAATGTCCAAATGCGATTTTATAAATGTCAATCTTCTTATTACCAAAATGAATTGTTCATTGTCACAATGATTAGACAAATTTTAACAGCTCTAACTTAATTCCAACAGGATTAGACAAATTTTTAAAAACTTTTAATGTCCAAATGCGTTTTTATAAATGTCAATCTTCTTATTGGCAAAATTAATTGTCACTATGATTACACAAATTTTGACAGCTCTAACTTAATTTCAACAGGATTAGACAGATTTTTAAAAACTTTAAACGTCCAAATGCGTTTTTACAAATGGCAATCTTCTTATTGTCCAAATTAATTGTCAATTGTCACATTGATTAGACAAATTTTGACAGCTCCAACTTAATTCCAACAGGATTAGACAAATTTGAGGAAACTAAATGTCCAAATGCATTTTGATAAATGTTATTCTTCTTATTGTCAAAATGAATTGTCAAGTGTCACAATGATTAGACAAATTTTGACAGCTCTAATTTATTTTCAGCAGGATTAGACCAATTTGTAAAAACGGGAAATGTCCAATTGCGTTTTTATAGATGTCAATCTTCTTATTGTCAAATCAAAATTAATTGTAAATTGTCACAATGATTGGATAAATTTTGAAGATCAAACTTAAATTCTTATTAAGCTTTACCTTAATTTTGACAAGATTAGATGAATTTATAAAACTAGAAATGAGTAAATGCATTTTTATAAATATCAATCTACTTATTTTCAAAATAAATTGTCAATTGTCACAATGATTAGACAAATTTTGACAGCTCTAACTTAATTCCAACAGGATTATACAAATTTGTAAAACCTTGGAAAGTCCAAATATGTATCCTAAATGTCAATCTTCTTATTGTCAAAATTAATTGTCAACTGTCAATCAAAACTACTGACCTTCTATAGGCACATGACCCGCCTGAATCACTCCAGGCTCACCAAGAGTATCCTCACAGTGACAAATAGGAGAAAAGCGTCCAACACCAAGTGGTTTACCTCTGTTAAATCAGACTTAGAGGAACTACAGATCCCATTACAGACAACCGAGAACCGAACTCAATACCGACAGGCCATCCTTCAGGGAGTCTTCCCACTGTATTTATAGGCAAGAAGTGTACAGACACTACCAGACCTAAATGCACGGATGAGATAAAGGCATACTGGGCCAACAAAAAGCAAAATAACCTAGCCTACCTAAAGAAAACTACACAGACAAGATCTATTTAGGTTTGGTTAGGATTGGATCAATTTAGAAATCTATCTTAATTTTGACACGGATACGACGAATTTTAAGAGAGCTGGCTTAATTTTTATCTATCTTTTTGGATTAAACAGATGTTAGCAGAACTAAATTTGACAGCTATATCATAAATTTGTCATCAATGTCATAAATTTGACAACTATATCATAATGAGTTACCATAAATAGCATAAATTTGACAGCTATATCATAAATTTAAATAAATGCCATACATTTGATAGCAATATAATAAGTTTAACATAAATGTAATAAATATGACAAGTATATCATAAAGAGTTTACATAAATATAACAAATTTGACAGCTATATCATAAATTTAAGATAAATGCCATATATTGGACAGCTATATAATAAGTTTAACATAAATGTTATAAATGTGACAAGTATATCATAAAGAGTTTACATAAATGTCAGAAAATTGACAACAATATCATAAATGTAACATAAATGCCATAAATTAGACAGCTATATAATAAGTTTTACATAAATGTAATAAATATGACATGTATATCATAAAGAGTTTACACAAATGTCATAAATTTGACAACCATATCATAAATTCAACATAAATGCCATAAATTAGACAGCTATATAATAAGTTTAACATAAATCTCATAAATATGACAATTTTATCATAAAGAGTTTACATAAATGTCATAAATTTGACAACTATATCATAAATTTAACATAAATGTCACAAATTAGACAGCTATATAATAAATTTACCATAAATGTCTTAAATATGACAAGTATATCATAAAGAGTTTACATAAATGTCATAAATTTGACAACAATATCATAAATGTAACATAAATGCCATAAATTAGACAGCTATATAATAAGTTTTACATAAATGTAATAAATATGACATGTATATCATAAAGGGTTTACACAAATGTCATAAATTTGACAACTATATCATAAATTTAACATAAATGCCATAAATAAGACAGCTATATAATAAGTTTAACATAAATGTCAGAAATATGACAAGCATGTCATGAAGAGTTTACATAAATGTCATGAACTTGACAACTATATCATAAATTTCATATCAATGCCATAAATTTGATAGCTATATCATAAATTTAACATATGTCATAGATTTTACAGGAACATCACAAATTTGCCATAATATATTCTCTTACTAATTTATATTTTCATGTATTTTTTTCAGGTAAAATTCTACTTTTTTACTTAACTTTCTACGCAGCCTTAATAGGATTCTTCGCTGCCATGTTAACCGTTTTCTACCAAACGTTAGACGCAAAGAAACCAAAATGGCTCTTACACGAATCCCTAATCGGCGATAATCCAGGTAAATACACAAACAATTTTAGCCTAATTGCCATTCAGCAACAAATTCTAAATTTACCGAATCCTGCAATCAGGCACATTTTGGACAATTTTTCAGTGAAACCGTTAATTACACGATGTAGCCATCTGGCAACAAGTCGATTCTCTTTCAGTAGATTGTTTTGAAGGATATAAACCAAGCTGGAACACTCGATACGTCAAGCCCAACCCAGTTTCATCGATCCAAATCTAATATTTAACATCCAATTTTAGATTAGAGTTTTAATCCGATTGACTCATTCCAATTCAATTGTTCGAAATCTGCTTACCTTCCATGCTAATTAGACTAAGAATTCGTCCATAAACTAGTTTTGTCTAACAACATAATTTGATTTTAGGTCTTGGATTTAGACCGATGCCACCAGACAGTAACGTCGAAAATACGTTGATCTGGTACAAGTCAAATGACAAAGGAAACGTCTTTTATTGGCAAAAAGAACTGGATGCCTTCCTAGAATGTAAGTTATCAATCATAATTTTCTCAAATAACTGACAATTATATCAAATAATTTACATTTCTTACAATTAATTGACATTTCTGTCAAATAATTTACATTTCTTTTAAATAATTGACATTTCTGTCAAATAATTGATATTTCTGTCAAATAATCGACATTTCTGTCAAATAATTGATATTTCTGTCAAATAATTGACATTTCTGTCAAATAATTAACATTTCTTTCAAATAAATGACATTTCTGTCAAATAATTGAAAATTCTGGTAATTATTTTTATTTTTATTGGCCATTATTTCATTTTTATTAGTTTTTTTTTTGGTGTAGCTTACAAGAAGGAGAATAATCCGCATGTGGGAAATGTAGAGGAATGTCTTCAGGGGAAGAAGCCGCTGCCAGGAAAAGTTTGCGACGTCAAAATGGAGAAATGGTTTCCATGTCTTAGCAAAAACGGCTACAATTACAATTCCAGTATCGGGGGACCGTGCATCTTCCTCAAACTGAACAAGGTGAAGGAGAATGTCAAACAGACTTCATTAAAATTTTGACACTTTGACAGTTGTTGACAGATTATATTGATTATCAGTTATCATTGCTTGACAGTTCGAAAAATCGAAAAATTAGACGATGATGTGATACGTCAATGCATTTCGTTTGTTTTTTCAGATTTTCGCATGGGAACCGTTATACTTCAACAGCACCAATTTGCCAGAAAATATGCCAAAAGACCTGAAGACGAAAATCAGATATCTCGACGGCCAAGAAGATGTGAGAGCGACCGGTGTTCGAGCTCGTGAGCTATTTATCGATTTGTTCTTGTGATTTGTTTAGGCTAAAATGGTTTGGGTCACTTGCGAGGGCGAAAACCACGCCGACAGCGAGAACATCGGCGCGATCCAGTTTTTCCCGGCGCCCGGATTCGCCGGTCAATATTTCCCGTTCGAGAACCAGGACGGCTACCTCAGTCCAATAGTCGCCGTCTACTTCGAAAAACCCGCACGTAAGACAACTATTTTGACACAACTCTCAATTGGAAAATTCACTAGGTTTTTACCACTAATGTTGTGGTAAAAGTAATAATAAGTATAAATTACCATAGAAACGTAACGGTCGCAACTATCTTTGGTTATTACGTATTGATTCACACGGAAAAAAGTACACTTCACAAATTACAGTTCAAATAGTAGCAGCGGCCTGACGAATACAAATTTGTAAAGATTGTAGTCGCACACTGTAATTTTTAAAACTTATTTACTAATAATACTGTAATTGCGAAACTGTAATTTCAACAAAAGCAATTTGTAGTTTTTACAGTTTCAAATTCGTAAGGCCGCTCCACCTATTTGAAACTGTAATTTTTAAAGTGTACTTCTTCCCGTGCAAGCCCATGCGAGTCCGCCATGTTTAAAAGACGGGAATATGAAACTTTCGGGCACATTTTGTAAATATGGCTGGACAACAAGGATCCTCGCCTTTAATTTCACTGCTTATAAGTTAAAAAGCGCCCGAAAAACATGGCGAAAATTGACGCATGCGCACAAAAAATTTCAACCCTGAAAACGTCTATTGTGAATGTTTCTTCCGGAAACTTTTGGCCACCCAACTATTTGGCAAAACTAAATAAATTCGTCATTTGGCACGAACATTTTGCAGTAATTTGCAACATAGAATATTTTGAGGTTGTACGCGCATTAAAGCAAAGATTAAAGAAATAATAATATAAAGAAATTTTCCATTCATTTGATAAATAATGATTTTTAGCAAATATATTTTCCGCTGATTTCACGATGTCAAAACTTTCGAACGGTTTATTACAGAGATTTCTAGTTTCTACCAATCGATTCAGCGTCCCAAAATTAGTCGGAAAACGTATATAATATTCCCTAGGAAGCTTTCAGTTAAGAAATACCATCGACACGTGGAGTCTAGACCGTGGAAACGACGAAATTCGAGAAAATCGATTTTGTCAAAATCGTTATTTTTGAGTCAAAGCAAAATTTAAAAACATTTATGGAAGCATTTTTGCTGCTGATTACAGATGCAAATTGTGATTGCTGATGCAAATTGTATTTCGCTAGCTCTTTCCGTTCACTATGGCCTGCGAGAATTGACGTAAATTTTTAAGAAATTTCGGCGCTCGAGTAGAGATCTCGAAAAGTCGTGAATTTCCCGAACAATATTAGTGTATTAATAGGAAAATGATTTTCTGAAAACGATGCCGCAATCCGTTTTTGATTACGTACAGCCGTTTCCGATACATCTACTAAGCAAATCGAAAATCGGGTAAATTTCAGTTTGCAATTTCTCGACGATTTATTGAATCCTTCGGGATAATTTACACATCGACTTAGTTCGTCTTCTCGTGTAGTTTCTATGTGCCGAAAATGATTTCGCTGCATTTTACCCTTCTCGAGAAAATCGGAGAAAAACGAAAAAGCACATATTTTTCGAACGAAATTTTTTTCCTGATTTTTTTTGGTTATCCGAAGGAAATCGAAGTGCTGAAAACGGTTTTCTAGTTTATTTCGCTCTAAAGTTACAAATAAACAAGTTTTATATATTTTTTCGCTGTATACCATCTCGAATTTCCGACTGATTTCACGCTGTCATAACTTTGAAGGACTCACCAGAAAGACTTCTAGTCTTTACCAATCGATTCAGCGTCCAAAAATTAGTCGGAAAACATATACCATATACCTAGAAGGCTTTGAATTCAAAAATACCGTCGAACCAGCCATCAATCCGCTAGAGGAGTCTTACATTTTAATTCACTTCATGGGCAATTTTCAACCGATTTCCATAAATTTGGTCTCGAAATTTGTGTAAGGAACTTTTCTAAATTATTCTGTAGGAAAACATGCAATTCGTGGGAGGAAATGGCTAAAACTTGGAAAATAGCCTATATCCTAAGGCATTTTGAGCATTTGAACGAAATAAACTATAAAATCGTGCTCAGCACGAAAAGGAACTACGTTCCATATCCTTCCGATACATTGAAAAAGACCCTAAATTTTTTCGAAAAAATCGTCAAAAAAATCCAACGTCAATCCAACGTCATCAGGAAAAAATTGCGTTTTCGGCTTTCAACGATCCTCTCGGGACACTGAAATTTTCGGGACACTGAAACTAGACGGCAAGATGTGCAAATCGATGTTTAAATTGTTGGGAAAGTTTCAAGCTTTTACTGCGAAATTTTGAATTCAAATTTCCACGAATTTCGAATTCACAAGTCTGTATCTCGAAAACGGTTGCAGATAATTTAAATCGAATTGCGCATCGTTTTCAGGAAATCATTTCCCTCAGGATGCACTTAGTTTTCGTTAAAAATATTAATTAGTTTCCCAGTTCTCAACTCGGGCGACCAAATTTCGCGAAATTTCGTAAGATTTTACCAATTTTATCACGTCATATCTCGCCAACGGAAGCGGCTATCAAAACGCAATTTGTATATTTACAACCAACAGGGAAAACACTTTTAGACACACTACGAAATTTTCCATTTTCCAAAAATTCCATTTCTTCATTCACTGGAGAAATAATGATTTTAAGGAAATACATTTTTTCGCATTTTCCGCAGATTCGATGATGTCATAACTTTTGAACGGGTTATCACAGAGACTTTTAGTTTTTACCAATCGATTCAACATCCCAAATTTATTGAGGAAGCATTTATCATATTCCTAGCAAGCTTTTATTGAAAATAAAAATCCCATTGAAACAGCAATCGATCCACTAGAGGACTCTTACATTTTAATCCATTTCTCGGGCAATTTTCAACCGATTTCCACAAATGTAACCTCGAAAGATGCGCAAGGAATTTTGCTAAATTATCATGCAGGAAAAACTTGCAATAAGTTAGAGGAAATGGCTAAATATGGGAACATATCCTTTATGAATAGGATGGTTGCGATAGTTACTACGTGGTAATTCCTACGTGGTAGTTACTACGTGGCTCTTAGAGACAAAATCACTAACGAAAAAGTCCGGAAAACAACAGGAGTTACACAAGACCTAATACAACGAATCGCAGAACTAGTGGCAATGGGCTGGACATGTCGCAAGACGATCAGATGAACGCTGAGCAGCTATAATTGCGCAATGGCGACCCAGGCAAACAAAAATGGGTAGGGGAAGAACCCAAATACGATGGATCGATGACATCAAGACATAAAACATAACTATATAAGTGTGGTAAAAACATGGTGAATTTTTCAATTCACCATTATTCAATTCATCAGTCGTTGAAAAGATGGCGTCCGAAACGGACGCTCTTGTCTATCTGATGAAATGTATTGTAAAGGGTGTTAAAAAAAGTTAAAAGTGCCTACATGTGTAAAAATTGTGAATCTAAATTCCATTTGAGTTGTGCGGAAAGAGCAATAAAATGTGGTGTTAAATTGATTGATAACAGTATTCTCAAGATCACCGGGGTCGGTCCTGAACCTGCTGTAGGATTATCTACCACCGATCTAATTGTGGAGCAATTAACGCAGAATTTGGTTAACAACCCACTTGTGCAAGATGTCCTTTCCCGAGTCATTAAGAAAGAAACTCAACTGTTGCATAATAAAATAACTGAGCGAACACATGAAGTTAAACTTCTGAGGTTTTCCAATCATGATCTACTTAAGCTTTTTGAGCAGTGCCCCAACTCCATTACCAAATTGCATTTTTCTAAAAAGAAATCGTCACCTCTCTGTTTCGATTCCGATTCGTCTAACGTGGGCCCCTTTAAACGCAAAAACACCTTCGCAGATAAGCTAGCTCGCTCACCTCGCTCAAACGTCGATAAAAAAACAACAGTAAAAACGGTACGCATTGAAACAGCTGACGGACTGAAAGTAAATAATGAATTTTTGGGAAAAGTATTTCTTAACTCGAAAGAAATGTCTGGGATCCTCCAACGGGTGAAAATCAGAATATAACAGATTTTGTCGCTTATGATGAGTCTACAGGCAGTCAGTGAAATCTAGGTAAGAGTCGCCGACGATAAAGATATGTCAACGGACCTGGTAAGAAGAAACCACTGGCCAAAAACCGAGTAATCCGTGGCAAGGCTATAGTGGAGGATTCACCACTTTCAGCGGCACCTAGGAATATTTATGTATATGCTGGTAATTTCTCGATCGCAACACAACAATGCGACATAGAAAGATATTTAAATACGTTCCGAACAAGTTAGCAAGTAAAAAAATTGAGGTCGAAAGTCTACCACGTCGTCTCAATGCTAGAAGTGTCTCGTTTAAAATCACCGTCGACCATGGTGCGCTCGAATGTCTTAATGATGCTGAAAATTGTTCAGAGGGTATCCTCATAAAAAGGTATTTTTCTCTAAGCAGCATGGCTTTTTTCGAAAACGTTCCACTGTGACGAACTTACTATCATATACCTATAACATCATTAGTGCCATGAGTGCGGGCCTGGAGGTACATGCTATTAATACTGATTTCAGCAAAGCCTTTGACTTTGAATCACCAAATCTTGATAAACAAATTATCAGCTTACGGAATATCCGGTTGCCTGCTAAAGTGGTTCACGTCCTATCTTTCGAGTCGGACCCAGGTTGTGAAATTACAAAATTGTCTATCAAATAAACAGCTTGTACCTTCAGGTGTTCCCCAAGGTTAAATATTGGGCCCCTTACTTTTTCCAACTTTCGTGAATGATATTGCCGATGGCCTTGCATTTGACTTTAAGTTATTTGCTGATGACTTTTCTGAAAATTGTCAAAGTAATTGCAATTCCTGGCGTTGAAGAACTACTTCAAAGTGATTTGCTCTTTCTGGTTCAGTGGTGTAGTAAAATCTAATGGTATTAAATAGGGACAAATGCTTAACAATCAATTTTAGTCGGAAATTAAATCCTTCTGTACCGTATTATCTGGTGGATAATGTCGCTCTCAAAGTAACATCAGTAGTCAAGGATCTAGGCATAGTTCTTGATAGAAAATTGTCTTTTACTCATCACTATGAATACATAATCACTAAAGCAAACAAAGTCTAAGGATATGTGAAAAGCTATGAATTTCACAATGATAGCACACTAACTGTCCTATAGGTGACATTTGTTAGATCAATTGTATAATATGGTTCTATAGAATTGAAGCTATTCAAAATAAATTTGTAAGATCGGTCTAATATAAGCTACCAATTAGTGTTAGAAACTCCACTAGTTTATGCAAAAGTTATCTTGGCTTGTCTGAGCTAAAGATTCATAGAAAATATTTAAGTGTATGTTTCATTTATAAACTTCTAAACAATATGTGTGATTCCCCCGGCCTTGTCAATGAGTTAAATTTATGTATGCCTTATTATCGTACAAGGGATGCTCCCTTATTTTATATCCATCACTACACCTCTTATTTTGCTTTATTATCGCCATTTAATTCAGCTGTGGCAGCTCGTAACAGTGTTTGTAAACAGTAATGATTTGGACTTCTTTGGCATGCGGTTCTCAACTTTTAGATCTAAAACTCTTAGACTTACATCTTCATGATCTCTGTGTTTATTGTGTAGTATAAGTTTTGTTTATGTATATTTATAAGTATGTATTATTATTTTTATTTTATTGTTTCTTAAAGGTACCCACTACCGTTAATAAATTATTATTATTATTATTCAATGTAATATCCTTTATTTTGGATATTTTGAAGCTGGAATAAACTGGAAAATCGTATTCAGCACTTCCAGTTCCTCCAAATAACCTCTGAAAGTAATATTTAGCAGTTATGATTGAATTATATGAAAAATGCGCGTTTAAACAAGATTTCTTATAGTCTACATGCTAAATATTCAATTTTTTAAAGTTAATTTTGCCAGAATTAAAAATCAGATCTTTCTCAACAAAATTAATTAAATGTATTTATCTACTCGCACACTAAAATGACCAACAACATGCAAGTAGAACGAGGAATAAGACAGGGAGACAATCTCTCGGAAAATCGTCACAGGTGCCACGGAAGAAGTTTTCAAAAGACTCGCATGAGAGAACAAAGGAATCAAAATCGACCTGAGCCACCTACGTTTTGCAGACATCATACTGGTATCAGAAGACCTAGACCAGGTCTGGGCAAATGGCGGCCCGTGGGCCACATGCGGCGACCTTATATGCGGCCCGCAAAGCATTTTGGACAAGTTTAATTGCATGCCTATGATATGCTTATTATGTTTACCAGGCCTGATCTTTACTTCATTATCTACCTGGCACCATATTATAGACCAGGAGTTCTTATACTTGTGTAGTCCGAGGAGCCCCTTTTGAACAAATTTTTATTTGCGGACCCTCTCTTGAACAACTTTGTTTTTGCTGACCCCATCCCAACTTTAAGCATTTCACGTCGTTCTTCAGACTTAATTTCTGACTCAATAATGTCATATAGGCACATAGGCCCTACGTTTTAATAAATATTGCTAAAAATGTATCGCAAGTAATTTTAATAAATGGACATTTTTATTAGGACACAACAAACATTTTTTGTTAGAATATATAAAAAAAAACATAAAATGTTAGAATAAGATTCTATAATTCAAATGTTCCCGCCACCGACCAAAAGTAAGGTTGGTACCGGAAATATACTGTTTTGTCGTTAGATAGAATAAGCGAGTCAGTCTTTAAGTTGTAAAGCCATTGTGTAGAACGTTATCGAATCTTCTTAAGTTAATCTCTTTATTTGATGCTTAATAAACAAACAAGTGTTAAGAATTAGTTTATTATAACAGGTTATGGGCCCAGTGAGCGGTCACGCAAAAAGGATTGACAAAATAAAAGAAGATATAAATAAAGTGAAGTTAGGTCACCTCGTGGTGTAAAACTTTAAAAGTAAAACAAAATAAAGATGAGTGAGAATAATGTAAGCAACTTAATACAAGTCACAAGATTCAACGGTCAGAATTTTCACCAGTGGAAGCTTCAAATAAAATGCGCCCTGAGAGCGAAAGGAGTCTACAGCATAGCTAGCGGACAAGTATTGAAGCCAACTCCAGCTGCGAACAACGAAGGAGAAATTGAAAAATGGAATCTTAAAGACGCAACGGCAATTTGTATCCTAACTTCGGGTCTGTAACTCACACAAATCTCACTAATAGAAAATTGCGAAACGTCCAAAGAAATTTTGGACAAATTAAACTCAGTTTATGAACAAAAAACTGAAACAAATAAAATGCTAGTGCATGAAAGGTTTTATCAATACAAGATGGATCAAATGGACTCTATGGCACAACATGTTTCAAAAGTTGAGTCATTGGCAAGACAGATAAAGGAA
This sequence comes from Phosphuga atrata, assembly GCA_944588485.1. NCBI lineage: Eukaryota > Metazoa > Arthropoda > Insecta > Coleoptera > Silphidae > Phosphuga > Phosphuga atrata. Next base: position 19,861,819 of record OX155896.1, on the reverse strand, counting down.
TCCGGGGACACAGTTAGTGACACTGCAGTGATAACGAAAGTGTTAAGTACACTACCATCAAAATATTGGCCATTTCGACAAGCATGGTTATCTGTAGAAGAAACGAAACAGACGCTGCCAAATTTAACTGCGAGGCTCATTGACGAAGAATCAAATTTAAATAGTAAGGCTGTAATAGAAACTGCATTAATGGCAACAAGCTCAAATTTTCAAAGAAAGAACACGTCTAAGTTTCAAGGAAAGTGCTATAACTGCAATAAAAAGGGACACATGTCAAGAGAATGTCGAGCTCCCAAAAGATATACTAACAGGAGAACTGAAAATGCTGCAGACGACTCGAAAAGAGGAGGAAATGCCTTTATCACAGGAGTTAAAACTGATGTTCAAGCCCTAACTGCAAATGAAGAAACAAACTGGTTGATGGACAGTGGTGCCACTCACCATATGTGCAGTAGCAAAGAAGGCTTCGTAACGTATGAAGAAATTAATGATGCAAATGTAAAATTAGGTAACCATGAACATCTCCCTGTAAAAGGAATTGGAAATCTAAGAATTCAAAAGTGGATTGACGGTGGATGGTATGATGGTGAAATGCACAATGCATATCACGTACCTGGTTTAAGAATAAATCTATTCTCTGAAGGTGTAGTAACAAAAAAGGGCTTAAAAATAATAAAGGACCACACAAAGGTAGAAGTTTTCGAAGAAAAACAATTGGTGGCATTTGCTGTAAGAGAAAGTAACAACCTATATAGAATGCTGATTCGTGTAAAAGGTAGTGAGCACATTGAAGCAAATGTAGCTAGTGCAACGCTCAAAAAATGGCATGAAAGACTTGGTCACATTAACGTTGGTGCTTTAAAAGAAATTGTTGCAAAGGAACTAGCGGACGATATGAAAATAACAAACTTTGACGATTTCTTTTGTGAAAGCTGTGTTTATGCAAAGCAACATAAGCTGAAATTCGCCCCGATAAACAAAAAAGTCACAAGGCCTGGTGAACTTATCTCGAGTGACGTATGTGGACCAATGAGTGAACTGTCCATTGGCGGAGCAAGGTATTACGTTCTGTTCAAAGATGATAGTACAGGATACAGAGAAGTAAAGTTTATAAAACACAAAGGTGACGTTTATGAGTGTTTTCAAAACTTCACAAGAATGTGCAAGACAAAATTTGGTTACAAAGTAAAAAGAGTGCGTGTAGATAATGGGACTGAGTATATCAACAACAATGTTAAACAGTTGTTTAACAATCTTGGTATAGTGCTGGAAACAACGGGAATTTACACACTGCAGCAAAATGGGAGGAGTGAACGAGCATTAATCAACACCGCAACGTATATTCTAAATAGAACTCCTACGAGCCAAGTGAAAGATTCCACTCCATATGAAAAATGGACCGGCAAGAAACCAACACTTCGTCACATCAAGGTTTTTGGATCAGAAGCGTTCCTACATATTCCAGACAGTCTACGTCGGAAATTGGATAATAAAAGTGAGAAACTAATCTTGGTAGGATATGACGGCAACTCGACCAACTACAGGCTATATGACCCCAATACACAACTGGTGAAAGTTTCTCGAAACGTAATCTTCAATGAAGAGAAGTCATTCACTGAAAGAAGTCACACAGTTCGCATTGATGTCTCATTCGAAGATGACTCAATTCATGCTCCTGAAGAAGACCCACTTGAAGTTGAAAATCTATCAGCAGCTGAAAATGAAGATGAAGAGACTATAGAGCAGAAGGTAAGTGATGTAGTACCTAGTACTAGTAGACAAAATGTTACAGAAAATCAAGGATATAATCAACGACAACGTATAAAGCCTCCATCCTTGCTACAACAGTATGAGCTGAACTTTGAAGAGGAATTGTACCTGACATAAACAGTTCCAAGTACTTACGAGGAAGCCATGAGCTGTAAAAAGAAGAATAAATGGAAAGCTGCAGTTGAAGAAGAGTTAGAAGCTCTCAAAGTCAACAAGACGTGGGAGGTCACAATACTTCGGGAGAAGAGAAAAGCATTAGAAACGAAATGGGTGTTTCGAGTGAAGAACTCATCAGACAGCGTGAAGTCCGATACAAAGCTCGATAGCACATAGCTAAAGGTTACAATCAAGTAAAAGGGATAGACTATGAAGAAACCTTTTCACCAACAGCAAGGTATGATACAATCAGAACACTTCTAGCTATCGCTGCAAAGAACAAATACATATTGAAGCAGTTTGACATTAAAACTGCTTTCCTATATGGTAAATTGAAGGTAAAATGAATAGAAATAGTAGCAAAAAGAGCTAAAAAGTGTACAATATATCATCGTATTCTTGAACTCTTCCACCCATATTTTTTATATCTCGCGGACCCTCAGTAATGACTACGCAGACCCCAAAGGGTCCCCAGTTTAAGAACCTGTGTTATAGACACTACACATTTAGGGGTGTTCTCAGAAAATATTTCGTTTTACAAGAAATTTATATTTTCCACCTAACCTAAAGAGAAAACCTAGCAATACGATTCCGTCTAGGCGATTCTATATATGCATCGGTCCTGATATTTAAATAAAAACTATTAAAATAGAAAAAAAAAATTAATGCGGTCCACGACCCACGATCAAATTTTCTTACGTAATATGGCCCGACAGCCAAAAGATTTGCCCACCCTTGACCTAGACCAACTCACTGAAACGCTTAAAGAACTCAACCAGGTATCGGAGACGACAGGGTTTAAAAAATGAACTACAACCAATCGAAAATAATGAGTCCCGAGACCCCAATCGTATTCATAAATAATATTGTGATTGAAAATTTTACCGAATACAACTATCATGGTTACATAATAGTGTTGGGGAAGGAGAACCAACAAAAACTATATACAACTGTCATGGGCAACATTCGGGAAACTAGGATGAATACTAAAAAAACAACATCACACCCATAAATTTCAAGAGAAAGGTTTTCAATACGTATATATACGTATACGAAGTATACACTTCCTGTAACCACTTTCGAGCTAGAGACAACCGCCCCAATAAAAACAGCCGCAAACAAACTGAGAGTGATGTAGAGGGCTTTGGAAAAAAACCTAACGCTAAGGGTGAGGCCACACGATGCGTTACGCATGCCGGAGCGGTGCCGCAACGTCATTCTACATTCAAATCACTATGCCATGTCACACGATGCCATGGGCCGCAGTGCAGCGTGGCACCGTAGGCGGGCCGCGCTTGTGACCTGCGCGACGAGGCGTGGAGGGGTGATGCGCTGCGGCGCCGGAGTGCATCGTACCGCCACCGCAGTTGTATCGAACGTGTTGACGCATGTTGTTACTACAATTTATAAATATTAATACCCTATTTATCTTTCTTACGATGAGTACCGATAATATTGATATTGACTTCCTTATATCTTTAGTACAAGAAAGACCTGCATTATGGGATAAAACACACGATGATTGCACCCCGATGCACCGCGGTAAACAGCGTTCAACTGCGGTGCCGCACCGCCCGTGTGGCACTCTAAAGCTCGAATTAATTGCGGTACGGTGCCGCACCGCACCGTTAACGCATCATGTGACCTCGCTCTTAGAGACAAAATCACGAACGAAATAAGTCTGGAAAAGAACAGGAGTAAAAGACCTAATACAACGAATCGCAGAACTAGTGGCAATGGGCTGGACATGTCGCAAGACGATCAGATGAACGCTGAACAGGTAAAATTGCGCAATGGCGACCCAGGCAATCAAAATTGGGTAGGAAATACGATGGGATGACGGAGAGAGAGAGACACTAAAATGAATAAGTAGAATATTGTAGAATGCCAATTTTATAATCGTATGTAAAAAAGTATCCAAATCGTGCGTAAAAGTTCAATGTAAATCAAATGGAGTTTCATTATTTAACGATTTTTGTCTGTTGTTACTATGGCAACAACACGCGTCACTAAACACAAAACATAGACGTAGTAAAAATAAATTTTCTGATAAACATTAAAATTGAACTAATTTTGAATCAAGAAGTCTCGGCCTCTTAGTCTGGATTTATCTGTCTCTAATATAACTATAACCGGTTAAAAGGAGCTTTAAAACATCACTTGAGATGACATGTATAGGCAACCCACCGTACGCATTATGCGCATACGCATAGGGGGCAAAACACAAAGGCGTAGGGAAAATAAATTTGAAGGGGGTATATAAAAATTCTTTAAAATGGTAATAAACCCAAACAACTCTAACCTAACCAGAGTTAAACCAACGGTCCTTGGAGCTTGGTCCTATATTGAATCGAGAATTCGCGCTGCCGCGCGTATGTTGTCTTGATTTATCTTCCAGCTTCGCGGTAGGCAACCTAATCTAACCAAGTTAAAACCAACGGTCCTTGCCACTTTGTCTTATATTGGATCGAGAGTTTTGTCTTGTCAAATAAATTCTTCGTACTAACCTTAAATAATGCGTTATGTTTCGTTTATCCTTAAATAGATTTGTAAAATAATAATAAACTTGTTATTAGAATTCGTCGTCGTCACCTTATATAACAATGCGTGTCCAACGATTTACACGCCAATGGAGGTTTTATGTCAATTTTCGTTGGAAAACCCACCAAGCGCATGCGCAGTATGCGTACGGTGGGTTGCCTATACATGTCATTTCAAGTGATGTTTTAAAGCACATTTTAACCACTATAACCTAATCTAGATTAAATCTAGGTTAACCTAGATTACATCGACAACGACCAAATAGTGTTCCCGTCACAGTGTGTTTTTATTAGTTAGCGGTTTTTGCCACGGATGCGCTAAACGTTCTAACCTTATTGTGTCAGTGATTTGAAGTATTTTGTCTGTCAAAATTACAATTTTTCAATACTATCGTTAAAAAACAATTATATTTTTGTAGATTCAACCGTATTTGAGCATGCGTAGATAAAATAATGTATGCAACACATGTGTGAAGGTTTTTGTGCACTCATTGCGATTAAAACTTCGCAACTCATGCACAAAAGACCTGCTTTACATACTTGTATCATAAACTACTATTAATATCGAATAATAACATATTTTAAATTCAGCTCGCGATCTTTACTTTGCAAATTTAGTCATTTATTATTTTTATTTTGAAAATTAAAAAATTAACTAGATTTTATTATGACTTTCTACGTTGTGCGCGAACAATCTAAAATTATTTTTTCTGTTTTGAATCTACCATGAAGTCACTAAAGCACCCATATGGGATCGTTAATGGCTTCCCGAGTGCGATACAATTTTCTCAATATGTATCGGCGATTTTTTAATTTAGAAATGGCATAAAGGGCACAAAATAGTATAAAAAAAATCGTTCATAAGACGTTTCTCGCACTTAAACAAGGACGCGTGCAGAAAAACCGCGCTTATTGAACTTGTTCTTTAATATACTATTTGTACATAGAATGAGACCAATTTTACGACCAAGCTTCGGTTTTGACTGACGAAACGAGACTTTTTGTTCGCTTGAGCGCAATCATAATTTGTTTTTTTTTTGTTGCAGGGGGTGTCCTTATCAATATAGAATGTAAAGCCTGGGCCCAGAACATCCACCACGACCGCGTGGACCGACGAGGATCAGTCCACTTCGAACTGATGGTGGATTAACCGTCCCCCGCCCGCTACATTTAGAACTCAAGCCCAGAGGCGAAGCGAGGGGGTGCAATGGGCTGTATCATGCCTCGGGCTCCACTCGCAGAGGAACGCCAAATTGTGTCCAAGGACCAGGATTTTCCGGAAAATTTTAATTGTTATTTTATAATAATCATAGCTACATAATTAATTTGCTGTAAATCAATCAAACATCACAGTATACAAAAGGTTCTTTCTTTCTGAACACTTTATTTTGCTATAATTGTAATACCCATATTTTTACACGCTTCTTATTTTAAAACGATAACTGTTCTATATGCAACTTTATATTTCCCGCATCTTTTTGAACCAATGAAATCGTTTATTCTTTCTTTTTCTCGACATAAAATAATCAATATAGAATATACATGTGCAGTAGTTTCCAAATCTTGAGCTATATGTATATATATTTATATATATATATATATATATATATATATATATATATATATACATATATATATATATATATATATATATACATATACATATATATATATATATATATATATATATATATATATATATATATATATATATATATATATATATATATATATATACGTTAGTTATTGTTAAACCTAAACCGCGACCGAGTTATAAATATAGACGTAGATAAAAATAATCAGGTTTTCAGTCAAAAATCCATTATTATTTACAAAGTCGACGTTTCGACACCACTTGTGGCTTTCCTCCGTTATACTGTAAGTAAGTTGTTCAAAAGTAATATCTTAATACAATAAAAATTTATTTTTAATTAGACCAATGCCCGGAAAAAAACTTATCGGTTCCCAGAATCGAAAAAGAAAACTAAAGCAAGAAAAAGAAAATGAGAAATCCAGAATAACAATGAAATCCTAATTAGTAAAAAAAAATCGCAAAAAGAAAAATCAGAAGATAAGAAGCATGAAGAAGAAATATAAAATCAGAATCAGTTTCAGGTTGTACTCCTACTACTGCTAAACTTTTATGAGATAACACATCACAACAAATACAAGACTTTGAAAATGTATATGGGAGCCCAATTACATCTGAAATTCCAAATCCGTGTCCATATCTAATAAAAAGTACAGAAAATGCAACAGTAATGCTTACTGTAGTTCCAGACGTTTTTGGAGTTCAGAGATGTTGCTTATTTAAAATTCAATATTAATCTTCCAATAATATCGAATGAACTTTGAACAGAAATGATTATTCGTGGATCCCGCATATTTCAGAACGAATGTCTAAATGCAGTAGCAACAACAGCTAATCGTCTAATGCCAAAATAACTAACAAAAATCTTGGTTTTATCGGCGAGTCGGTAATGAAGAAGGAATTCAAATTAACCGATCTTGGTTATTATACTCACCAAAAATAATACAGCGTACTGCTTTTGTTGCTTACTGTTTATTACATCAAATTCCGCTACACAATCATCTTTCGTTACTACATTTAGTTTTAATAAATGGAGCAAGAAAGATAAATTGATTAGTCATGAAAGAAGTCCAAATCATCGAAAATCGTTTACAATGTGGAAAGAAACAGAAAGAAGATTACATGGAATTGAAAAATTCACTATGTTTTTACCACACTTATACTATGTAAAAATGTTATAGAACATATGAGTTTCGACGTTTGACGTCATTTTCACTTGAAAATGACCGTCAAACGTCGAAACTTAAGTCGTAGATGTAGATATTGTGTATATGTAGATATTGATTTTACCAACAGAAAAGTTTCTATCAAAGAATCTTTCTTGGGATTTATTGAAATGCATGCCAAAAATGCATCTTCCATTGAAAATACAATTTAAGAAAAATTATATTCAGATCAGATATCATTAACAAACTGTGGATCACAATGTTATGATAACGCCGTGATGTCAGATCACATATCTCGCGTTCAACAAGGAATTTTGGATAAAAATAATAAAGCATAATTTGTAAATTGTGACATAATTTGTAAAAGCATAATTTGATAATTGTGAACCACTCCTTTAGTAGGAGTTACTGCAGCTAAGAAAGATCCAATCGTTGTAACATGTGGAAGGGCTTGAATCCAAATTGATATTTGGAGATATTGTGAAAACAAAATCACTAAAAGAAAGATCGTTTGACACGAGCGTCTCGCGCATAGAACTTATACTAATGGAATAGGAATACCGTATAACTTACGGGTACCAAAACTGTGTACAACATCTGTGCGACAAGGAAAGATATAACATTTCTTTTGTTCGCTATGCGCATGCTCCAAATAAAATAAACATTTATTTTCTAACCTTAATTTTAACCATAAATATGGTTGAACTATAATTTTAAAATATTTTTATTGTTACTTATACAATTTTTATAAAATTAGGTGCTTTTTATTTTTTAGGTGGTGTATTATTTAGTTCTATAATTTGTATCTGTTAAAAATATATTAAAGAAAAATTAAAAAAGTTAAAAAAAGTGTTTATTTTTTAAAAGGAAAATATTTAAGTTTACATAAAAAATAAGAGATCAAAAGATAATAAGTATTTTTTTTTATTAGTATATGTGCTAGTATAGTACGATTTAATAACAATACAACTTGACACTGTAACAAGAAAACTACTACTCTTATTTTATTTAATATTATATTACAACTTTATTTATTACAAATGTAGTTAATATATATTACGACTTTTACAAAATAAAAATAAATCTACTGTAAAATTAATTAATAAAGTCGGAACACAGCCTGAATATATAAATATATTCAACCTTTCCGGAGCTCTATAACACAAATGAGTCTTTTAGGACTACCAAAAATAAATCTCATGTGAAATATGTCAGTTATTTTTTAGCTTTCAGGCCACCTTCGTGACACTCAACAAAAACCAGAAAAATAACATTGTTTTTTAAGATCATGTCATTCCGATACCTTGTTGATACATGATCTAAACAAACAATGTTATTTTTCGGTTTTTGTTGAGTGCCACGAAGGTGGACTGAAAGCTATAAAATAACTGGCATATTTCACATGAGATTTGTTTTTAGTAGTCCTAAAAAGACTCATTAGTGTTATAGAGCTCCGGAAAGGTTAAATATATTTATATATTCAGGTTGTGTTCCGACTTTATTAATTAATTTTACAGTAGATTTATTTTTATTTTGTAAAAGTTGTAATATATATTAACTAAATTTGTAATAAATAAAGTTGTAATGTAATATTAAACAAGAGTAGTAGTTTTCTTGTTACTCTTAATAAAGAGGATTAATAACATGCATCTAACAAGATGGCAACTGTAAACAACGTCGAAAAATACGTGTAGGCCGCGCATGAGCAATTAGACCCAAAGAAATAGAATGAGACTTTGCTCACTTCTCACTTCTTGCACACAATTTTATGATTTGTATTCCTGTTCCATTAGTATATGTTCTAAGGTCTCGCGGCAGTTCGAAGTTGGCTGCTGTAGTTGTGTAGGGGGAAGCACAAGTTATCGATTGGTTCATTCTATCACCCATTTTTAAATTTAAATATTTATCTCTTTTAGCAAAATTATACCTATAGTGCAATCACGGTATAAGTTTTTCCTGCGTTTTCTTTATTTTTGTGCTTAACAGACAAACAAATAATTATGAATAATTTTCTTAATAAATTCCCAGTTTGTGGTAACCAGATTGCTCAAACAAAAAAAAAACTTGTATGCCCATTTACAGAAAATTCATCAAATAGAGCCATTAAACTCGAAACCAACACAAAGTTTTCATTGCAGTATTTGTGACAAAAACTATTCTTTTCAATCATCATTATCTCGGCATACACGTACAGTTCATAGTGTTATCATAGTGTTGTTACAACGTAAAAAAGTAAGATTGGTATGTCCACATGATACATGAATTCTTATACTATGAGAATTTACGTAAACATTTGGCGAGAGAGCTTGGTGTTGAAGTGCAATATGAAAACTTAACTTTTGGTTCAATTGAAGGTAAAATCAGCATTAAACTAACTTATCTTGAATTTCTTATCAATATTTTTACTATTTTAATAGATTTTGAAACTTGGAAAGAAGAAATTCAGCAAAAAACATTCCCCTTATAAACCAAGGATTCTGGGAATAAACTATTGAAGACTGAAGTTACTAAGATATTTAATAATTGTCATCCTTCTTATTGTTATAAAAATAAAGGCAAACACATTCGAGCTATAAAATCAATTTGAACCAATAAAACAAGGCTTCCACCAAGTCCATCAAGAGTCGAAGGAACTATGAAAGGAAATGCAAGCGAAAAGCCAATACTATCAGTTATATATTGGAAAACTCAAATAAAGTAGGACCACAGTGGTCATACTTACGAAAACGGAAGGATAATTTTAAGCAGAGATATTAGACTAAAAATAGCAGGTCTAAAATTAAAAAAATATTTATATCTGAAATACCAATTACTCTCAAAATATTTCATAACTAAAACACTGTATGTAATTTCAGGAAGACTTGATGTTACATTTGATCGAGTGTTAGAGAGTACTCGTGATTCTGGTAATGACATTTTTCCAAGAATTTTCCAAGAACTACTAGACCGTAAAGATATGCAAAACATTGTCCGAGACTTTAATATCAATTACGCAACTAAACGTCATAATAATTGTTGAGGTGATGGGTTTTAATCAAACAACGTAACACAGACTACTAGTAGTTATAAGTAAATATATTTAATAATGATTAAGATAAACATGTTCAACATTACAAGCGGTATTTGGATACTACCAACTACAAACAGTTACAGGTTATATTAAGAAGTGACGGAGAGTAACTAACACAAAATATAATAGATGGCGCAATGTCTGACATGTGAAAAATCGATAGTATAATATTTACCAATTACAACACGCCTCCTTAAATTTATACTACTGATACCTCACATAAACAATTCTGTTAAAATATAAACATATAATATAAAATATAAACATATCTTGTTATTCTAAATTAATCTTAACCCTAATCTATTTCTCAAAAAATTTATTTTATTTAAACTTTTAGTTAACATGTCTGCTAAGTTAAATTTTGAATCAATTTTTACAATATCGATTACACCCTTTTCATAGTTTTAATTTATATAATGATACTGCACTTCAATGTGCTTTGAATTCTTTCTAAAATTGCCGTATTTAGCAATCGAAATTGCACCTGAATTATCTTCATACAATATTATTGGTTTATAAAACTTTACACCGAATGATTCACTTAACAAGTTTCTAATAAAAAGTACTTCTGTCACTGCTTCTGACATAGCAGTATATTCTGCAAAAGTTGAACACTTAGTTACTGTACTTTGTGTATGTGTTTTCCAAAAAAATAAGTTATGGTATAATCTTATTACAAAACCTGTTGTAGACTTTCTATCTACATTATCTCCTGCATAGTCAGAGTCTACCATGCAATCTAATGTTTCAGTGTTCAAATTTTCGTAGTACGTTAACTTTAAATACTTAGTCTTATACAAATATTTTAAGATTCTCATTGCATATTTGTAATGGGTTCGGTCGTAACAACTTTGATATCGATTTAAGTAGTTCACACTGTACGCCATATCTGGCCTAGTGCCTATGCTAATATACAATAATTCGCCTATAATATTTCTATACTTTATACTATAATCTACTTCTCTAGCTTGTTCCAATTTTAAGTTTGTTTACAAGTCTTTCATTGCAAATCTTTCCAGTTGTAAAAAATATTACTGTTCTTTGATTACATTATTTTGGAATATTAGTATATATATTGGATCTTTGCTTGCACTATTTACATATAAACAGTAATCATAATTACTTCTAACAAAATTCAATTTTTCAATACATTTGTTGAAACAATGAAACCATACTCTAGGGCTTTCTCTTAGCCCAGGGGTCTCCAAACTACGGCCCGAGGGCCACATCCGGCCCGCGGACAGATTTTGTCCGGCCCACGGAGAGCTAGCATACTTGAAAACTCCTTTTAGAGAACATATTTTTTATAGCAAATTAAATTTAGTTTACTGAAGTATTCTAATTTTAGGTTGAATAATTATTAATATGACATCTACATTGATATGGTCATGGGCTAACTACTCATAACATTGTTGTAGGCTTATTGTTATTGTTTTTGTGATAAGTTGGATAAAGAAACACAGAATTGTAATGAGTAAAGACATGTATAATATGCAGAAAATTTAACTTCAGTATATAATAACTAACAAATTATTGAAATGAATCCAACTAACATTTTATACATTTTAAATAAAAACATAACTTATAACAAGCATAATGACATATGAAATACTAATGAGATTTATGTAATTGAGATTTTCCACTGGAAATAGTTTGTAGTTGCGGACTAATTTTACTTGTACCAATTATTAAAAGAGATTTAAGATGCTCATCAGTTAATTTAGATCTGTAAACATTTTTTGTGTACTTCATTTTGGAGAAGGTCTTCTCACACAAATAAGTAGTACCAAAAACAGAAAATAGCCCACGAGCAAATTTATGCAAATTATCAAATTGTGTCAGTGGAACTCTTATAAAATTCCAACAAAGATGAGTTTTGATATTTGTTCTTAATTATATCACTGCACTGTAGATCAATCATTTCCATTTGAAGTTCCGGGGCTAGGGTTTCAATGTCAGTATCAAAAGGATTCTGAAAAATCTTAATTTGATTCGCAATGGCATCAAAGTCCGAGAAACGAGTATCAAAATTTATTTTCAAAGCACTCAAAGTTTCGATTGCAAAATCGATAGGAAACTCAGTCTCAGTGGTGTGGCTGAATATTTCACATGTTTTAAAATGTGAAAAACATTTACTTCGTAGTTGTGATTGAAACAGTATCAATTTCTTCCGGAATGATTTGATATTAGTGTATAAATCAGGAAGATGCTGGTTTTCTCCTTGCAATCTCAAATTCAGTTCGTTCAAATGTTTTGTCAAATCAACATAGAATGCTAACTTCCACAGCCATGCGTTGTTTTGTAATTCATTAAGAGGGCGATGCTTTTCATTCAAAAAAATTTCGATCACTGCTCGAAGTTCAAAAAAGCGCTGAAGGACTTTCCCACAACTAAGCCAACGTACGGCAGTATGATAAGGTAAGTCATTTTCTCCAATCTCTTCAATAAATTGTCGGAATTGTCGGTGATTCAGCCCAAAAGATCTGATAAAATTAACAGTTGATATCACTGGTTTCAGAACTTCAGACATATAAAAACATTTTCCGCACAAAGACTGTTGATGAATGATACAATGTAAGACTAATGATTTTGAACCACCGTCATTTTCTACAGCCTTTGACACAAGAGCGACCACTCCTTTATCTTTCCCACTCATGTTTTTGCCTCCATCAGTTGTAATACATTTCAAGTTTTTCCATCAAAGGTTCTTTTGATTAATGGCCATTTCAACTTCTTTAAAAATATCTGTACCAGTAGTTGTGCCATGAATACTATACATATCAAGAAGTTCTTCATGCACTCCATAGCTTTTATCTACTCCTCGAATATAAATCAACACCTGAGCAGTATCTGACACACCCGTTGACTCATCCAAGCCCAAAGAAAACCACTTAACATGTCCATTTTTGTCGAATAGTTGAGAGGATATATTTTCAGCGATGTTTTCTACCCTTCGAGCCACAGTGTTTGCTGACATACTGACAGTTTTTAATAAATTTACCTTTTCAGGGCACATTTCTTCGGCTACTGCAATTATGCATTCTTTGATCATTTCTCCATCGGTGAATGGTTTTCCACGTTTTGCAATTTCAAGAGCCACACGAAAGCTGGCACGAGTTGCAGCCTCTTGTTCAGTTTTGAGTTTTGTAAATGAAGATTGCTGCGATTTCAATCCGCGCTTCATAGCTTCGAATTTTTCTGTCAACAAACTTCCTGTATATTTTGAGTAATTTTGAAAATGTTTTGTTTCATAATGACGTTTAATGTTATATTCCTTGAGAACGGCTATGCTTTCATTGCAAATCAAACATAGCGCCTTGTTACTGGACTCAATTACGAAATACTGAATGTTCCACTGATCTTTGAATTTTCTGCATTCACTATCAATTTTTCGCTTCTTTTCCATACTACTAAATCACACACAAAAGCAACAATTCAAATCAAAATACTGTTACAAAGATGTCTTAAACTTAAACACGCACAAACACGTTTTAAGGAGGCACGCACTATTTTATTTCACAACAGTGTCATAGGAACTGACTTGTGGTTGCGCCACTAGCCTTCTTATATATTCCAATTACTGCCATCTAGAAGTGAGTGGAAGACACCAGAACTTTCTCGAACCAACGAGATTATTCTGTACGTGCTATTAGCGCCATCTGTTGTGTCACGTTACTCCTCATGGCTCGTACTCTACGACTAATCTAGAAATTACAGATAATGACAAATATAGGAAATAGGAAACAGATAGGAAAATTAATAATATGCAGTGTTGCCGATTTGCAGCCTTTTTTAAACGTTGCGTACTTTTTCGGACTTTTTTTTTTCATCAGTGGACTATTTCACTTTTTACCACCGGCAACAATGATAATATGGTTTTGGCCCTCGGAACTTACTGGAGTAATCAGTATGGCCCTAAGGCTGGAAAGTTTGGAGACCCCTGTCTTAGACCATAGAGTGCTTTCTGCAATTTGTAAACTTTATTATGTCCAGTTTCATAACCTTTCGGTTGATTTATAAACACTTCTGTCTTTACATGATCATTTAAAAACGCTGTCTCAACATCCATTTGTTCTATGAATAAATTATTTGTACAACTGTATGATAATAAATTTTTTATTGTTTGCATTTTTCATACAGGTGAATAAACATTTAAAATTAATATTCCTTTTGCTGGAATCCTCGTACTACTAATCTAGCTTTATAAATATTTTCAATTTTCTTTTTAAAGACCCACTTAACATCTATCACCTTTGTACGTTTTGGCTGTTCAACAATTTTCCATGTGTTATTTTTGTTTAAGCTGTTTATTTCTGAGTCAAATTTACATAAATATAATGTGATATTGAATTACCGTATCTAGAAATTAGACTTATCTTTCTTTTTGCCATAGTAGGGAAAGATGATTCCTTAGGCCCACCTCCTCCTTATGGGATTTACATGTAAATCTAGCCCCTTATGAGGGAATTACATGTAAAATCTGGCAAGACGCCCCTTATGGAGATTTACATGTAAATCAAGCACGAAGCCCCTTATGGCGGAATCTTATACAAAATAGTTCTGAACGTGTCCGAGCGAGAACGTTTAGATGGCGCTGCAAGATACGTGCGCGGTGGATAGCGGGAAAATTCAAAATGGGTTGCAGGGTGAATTTTTGTGAAGGGAGGAGATTATATGTGCTCTGAGTTGCCTAAGTATCAGAGGTGGTTAGTTAGATATCAGAGAAGTTTATAACGAACTATAATACGTAGGGCAATCAAAAATATGCTCTTAAAAAGTACTTTAAGCGCTTAAAATATGCTCTATAAAAATGAAAATGTGCTCTATAAAGTAGAAAATATGCTCTATAAAAAAGAAAATATGCTCTATAAAAATGAAAATAAGCTCTATAAAAATCAAAATATGCTCTATAAAATTAAAAAAATATATGCTCTTACATCTGAAATAAAAAATTTGAAAAAATGTTAAATTCTAGGTTCGAAAACATAAATACAAATGAAAAATACAGCTAAACTTCAAAATAATTTCAATTTCAATTTTTTTTTTTTAATTGCAATTTTTGTAATTTTTATTGCAATAAATCACAAACATTTCATTCATGAGCATCCTGAGCATGTTCTTTTACCTTAATCTGTTTAGCAAGCAGTAGCCCAGACGTTTCAAGCGAATTTATTGATGGGCTAAGGAATCCATAATTTGAGGCAATGAAAATTAAATTTTATTTCACCGTCATTTAGTAGCTCTTTGAAATTAGTACCTCTTTTGATTGATGCGGCCTCTTCTTCGTCTAGTACATTGAACACTTTCAAAATTATTTCGAAGTAGGTGGCATAGTACACTGCGGCATCAATCCATGTTCACCATCTAGTAGATATTGGTTGCGGAGGAAGTGCGACGCCAAGTGCCAAATCAATAAAAATCGTTACCCTTGGAGGTGATTTCAAAAGTACTTTTTTACATTGGCTATTAGACTATCGACGTTACTATAAATTCCTCGAATTAGTTCACAAACTCTGATCTCATGAAGTCCATGTGCAAGGCAAGTCAGATGTGTCACTTTTGGATAAAAAGTTTTTGGTTTATATGGCCTGAGCTGCTTTTACCATGTATGGACCGGCATTTGATATAAAGAGTAAAATCGAATCTCGATTGAAACTTTCACCCAGAATTTTTATTGAATCATCAGTCTTGAAATAATGCTATGATTTGCCTTGTCTAGCACTGCAGTATTTAATACGCGTGTTCCGATTTCCGTCAAAAAACAGATCAATGAATATAAATCTATTAACCAAATTGAGCATAATATGCACTAAAAATATGCAGTTATTTCGAAATATGTCTTATTATAGCCAATATGCAATTTATGCTCTTATTGGTGAAATATGCAAAAATATGCCTTTACGAATAGGGCTCTAAATTCATAGTTTAGTCAGAAACACATTTCTGGCTAGTCCATTCTTTTATAAGTAGAATGGGAAAATATATGCATTTGCATATTTTTGGTTGCCCTAATAATATGTCTTAAAATAAATATTTAAGATTCCAAAACATTATCTGGTTTATGTAACCACATGTCTAGATAGGACCGAGCGTCTAGCACTGATAACAATCGTGTCTAAACCTGTCTGTAAACGCATGTGGAACTAATAAATTATGAAGCGCATTCTAATCAATTTCTTAGGATTGTTTTTCGTTTAATTTAATAAACATATTATGATTTTGATTTATCGGTAGTCGATTAGGCGCGACTGGACGTCTAGTGCTGATAACACCAGGCAAGAATAGAGGAACTAGACTAGACAGACTAGATTAGCCAGACAAGCGGGGTAAATTCAAAATGAGTTGCGGAGAATCGTGTATGCATACATAATTGATTGCAAACATATTTCGGATTGATTCAAATTAGATCATTGGTTTTAGGCCGGACAAGATCGAACAATACCGAACAAGGTCGAACAAGACTATACAGACCACATATTTCCTGTAATATTTATCCGAAAAATGTGTAAGCGAAATTTCTTAAACTTGTCCGTGACCCAGATCGTATTAATGTTTTTCGTTTATAGAAATACAAAAGAGTTCAATTTTCTGGCATCCACTTTTCATCTACTTGCATCCACTTTTCATCTACTTGCATCCACTTTTCATCTACTTGCATCCACTTTTCATCTACTTGCATCCACTTTTCATCTACATGCATCCACTTTTTATCACGCTAAACAGGGGTGTGAGGTCTATGTAACCCCACGCTAACAGGGTGTGAGGTCTATGTGACCCCACGCTAAACAGGGTGTGAGGTCTATGTAACCCCACGCTAAACAGGGTGTGAGGTCTATGTAACCCCACGCTAAACAGGGTGTGAGGTCTATGTAACCCCACGCTTAACAGGGTGAGGTCCATATAACCCCACGCTTTTGGGTCACATAGACCTCACACCCTGTTTAGCGTGGGGTTACATAGACCTCGCACCCTGTTTAGCGTGGGGTCACATAGATCTCACACCCTATTTAGCGTGGGGTTACATAGACCTCGCACCCTGTTTAGAGTGGGGTCACATAGACCTCACACCCTGTTAGCGTGGGGTTACATAGACCTCACACACCTGTTTAGCGTGATAAAAAGTGGATGCAAACATTTCTTACTATAGGACACATATATAAAATTACTTATTGCTAATTTAAACAATTTTATTATCACATTTATACAGTATGCATAATGTAATAATTTTTTTATTAATATAAACTATTTTTTTAATACCACATTATTCTTTTAAGTAATGTCATACAAACAAAAAAGACAGGAATGTACAAAAAGACTTTGGAAACCAATTTACATATAAATAATTATTCTAAAAAAAATTATATCTATATAATGAAAGAAAATCTGTATTAAAATATATCTCTCTTTAGGAGCTTCCATTTTCAACTTCATTCGTGATATTTTCCTCCTCTTCTTCCTAAAATAAAATGATAAAGATTTTATGCCACAACTCCGGCATACCTACATTATAGGAATTTGTGTGAATTGTTTCCATCTTAACTCCACTAGTGTCTAATTCAGAATCCGTGAGACTCACATCCAGTAGGGATCCATCTAATGTTTCATCAGGAAGCACATCTTGAAACTTCCGCAATATATTTTTACTAACCCGTTTTGGGGTTTCTTATTTGATAATGCCTTGCATCCGGATTGAAGTGTCACCTTTTGGTTTGCTAAGAACTAATTCTTCTGTAAAGTTGGCGAATAATTCTTGGGAACTTTCTCTAGCAGATTGATGATCAACTAAATTTTTTATTGTCGTCATTTCGAAATTCACCAATTTATCGTTCAAATGTGAGGCTGCAGTTGTCTGCATGGCGTCACCAACTTCCAGGATTTCATTGGTTTCTTCACTAACATGTTGCAATTCAATAATCAAACCCTTAAAATAAATTAGAGATATTACAGATGAAATTGATTATTAATGCTGAATTTTTTTCAAAATATTACTTCCTAACTTCTTTAAATTGGGATTGCAGGATTAATTTTAAAGCCATTACTACATAAAGCACATCAATTTAAAGACAATTGAGTCTACTTTAAAATGCTTCAAACTAAATCAATAAATTTCAAAAAGTTTTTAAGGTATGAGAATTAATGCGAATTTTTTCACCATGATTTTTTTACAAATTGCACAAAATTTCTTAGGGATTTTAGGGTGGGTTCAATGAGGGTTTAACACTTTACACAAATAATATATTGATTTACTCAAAACTTCGTTACCTGCTTTCGTCTTGTTGCAGAGGAGAGTGTCTTGTTACACATGCGCACTCACACAAGCCACGTTGCCACTTCTATTCCCAACACTCCTCCTCGATTTTTACATATTAACCCTTTTTTAACATTACAAAACATAAAAATCGTTTCTCTTACAATCTAGTTCATAATACAAATAAAACTTTTTTTTTTTTTTTTAACAAATATTTAGGATATTTCTGTAGTAACTGAATTGTTCATAACTTAGTGCTTTAGTAAACATATCCGCCAGGTTCTCAGTAGAACTTACATATTTTATATCTATCTCCTTTGAGTTTACTTTGTCTTTAATAAAGTGATATCTAATATCAATGTGCTTTGATCGTTTACTATTTTCGTAACTATTCGCCATATCAATCGCACCCTTATTATCTACATACAATACAGTTTTTACATTTTCGTTCAAATCTTCGCTTAATCGTTTAATATTTATTTGTTCACATGCGCTGACAGTGGCAGCTATATATTCTGCTTCTGCAGTTGATAAAGAAACACATCCTTGTTTTCTGGATAACCATGATATAGCATTTTTACAATACATTGTTACTGATCCACTTATGCTCCTCCTATCTTTTTTGTCGTTTGCATAATCTGCATCTGAGTAAGTTTCAATTGACATTTGATTTGACTTTACATATGTTAATGACAAATCTATAGTAGTGTATAAATATTTTAACACTCTTTTTGCTTCTAACCATGCTGATTGCGTTGGTTTATCTAGACATTGACTCAAATAGCTTGTTGCATAGGATATATCTGGCCTAGTGCCTGTACTTATATACATTAATCCTCCGATTAATTCCCTATATGGAACATTAACAATCTCTTCGCTTGAATCTATTTGATAACCTTTTGTTATTGGAATCTTTGCTCCTTTACTCTCTATCATTCTAAATCTTTCAACCATTTTTCTTATGTGTTTACTTTGAGATAACTTTAATTTTTCTTTTGATCTTTCTATTTCCATACCTAAGAAGTTTTTTACATTGCCTAAATCTTTCGCATTATATTCTTTCTTTAGTTCAGATATAATAAACTTTACATTCTCGTCACTTCCAGTTATAAGTATATCGTCTACAAACACAATTAACCATACATTCTCGCCAATATAAAAACAACAATCATTTTTAGATCTTTTTAACTTGATACTACTTGCAAAACTATTAAATGTTTCGTTCCAACATTTTGGGCTTTCCTTTAGTCCGTACAAACCTTTATTCATTTTAAAAACTTTATTCCTTTCAATATTTATTCCTTGTGGTGGATTTACATAAATTTCAGATTTTAAGTTACTGTTCAAAAATGCCGTTGGGATATCCAACTGCTTCAATTGCCACCCTTTTTGAATAGCCTGAGAAATTAACAATCTAATTGTTTGCAATCTAGCCACTGGGGCATAGTTATTTGCGCTATAATTTACATTTTCTTGAAAACCTCTTGCGACAATTCTCGCTTTCTTTACACCGTCATCTTTGGTTTTAAAAATCCATTTAGAGTCTATAATTTTCTTATCTTTTGGTTTAGGAACTACTGTCCATGTGTTCATATTTGTATGAGCATTTATTTCTTTATTTATAGCTTCTTGCCACCCATCATTTAAGTTTATTGCTTCATCATATGTTATTGGATCTTTTCTTAAAAATAAACAATATGCAGTATGCAATTCGTATTCAAAATCTTTTTTATATCTTTCCGGTACTTTAATTGTTCGTGTTCTAGTCTTTCGTTCTTCATTAATAACATTTCTTTCATCAATACTACTATCATCACTACTATTCTCGTTTTCTACTTCACTATCACTTGATTCATTACTTTTTTCGGTTTCACTATTATTTTCGTTATTTACTTCGTTCTCACTTGACTTATTATTTTCGCTTAATACATCGCTTTCATTTAATATGAATTGCTCTGATAACTCATTTCTATTTTTATCGTTTACAAACTTATAATCACTTTCATCAAATTCTACATCTCTGGAGATTATTATCTCTTCTGTTTGAGGGTTCCACAAACGATACCCATTGCTACTATAACCTACCATTCGAGTTTCAATACTTCTTTCGTCAAGTTTAAATTTACGTGGTAAAATTACCGCCCACGCTTTTGAACCAAATACTCTTAACCTTTTTAAATCTAATTTTCCGTAATACATTTCGGCTGGAATTTTAAAATTTATTGCTGCAGATGGACATCTGTTTAACTGATAAGCTGCGCACATAAATGCTTCTGTCCATAAGTATTTTGGTAACCCTGTTTCATTTATCATTGTTCTAGCTTTATTGTACAAAGTTCTATTAAGTCTTTCTGCTACACCGTTTTGTTGTGGTGAATAAGGTCTAGTATACTGAATAATAATTCCGTTTTCGTAACAAAATTTTCTGAATAAATTTGAAATGAATTCGCCGCCATTGTCACATCTTATCCTTTTTACATTTACATCTTTTTGCGTTTGAATTTCTTTAATATAATGTATAAGGTTATTTTCAGCTTCACTCTTATTTTTAAGTACATACAGTTTTACAAAATGAGAATAATCGTCCGTTATAGTTTGAAAATATTTTTGACCTTCATTTGACATAGGTGTCACCGGACCAGCTATGTCTGTGTGTATTAACTCACCAATTTGTCTGCTTCTTGGTAGTTCTTGTTTAATAAATGGCTTCCTTACGCTTTTGTTTTTCATGCATGAATTACATTTTTTGTCGGACATGGGTAGTTTCATTGTTGATAACCCCTTTTTATTTAAATGACCCAATCTCAAATGCCATATATTATTGTTTGAGCATACATTTGCTTCTTCAAACTTAGAATTATCTTTAAGTAATCCATTCAAATAAAATAAACCGCACCTTTCTTTGCAATGCCACACTGCATCATTTTTAATTAACGTTACCTTTAATGGTTTAAATATAACTTCAATACCTTTATCTATTAACCCTTTTACTGACAAAATATTATGAAATAAACCCGGAACAATTAATGCATCAATAGTTACTTCCCTTCCGCATGATAACATACAAATTTTACCTTGTTTCTTTGCAATTAATGCATCGCCGCTTGCGATTTTTATTCTTGTACACGTTTCCATGACAATAACATTGGTCATGTATTTTTCATATTCTTGTTGTATTAAGTGTTCTGTTGCACCTGAATCAATTATCCAATCAATATTGTCTGTGTTCACTGTTGCCTGATAACATTCTAGCTGCGTCGTTGCTACGAAATTGTAGTTTTCTTCTGTCTTGCTCATGTGTGTCTGATTTTGATTTGAATTTCCTCTATGCTGTCCTCGACCTCGATTATACTGGAATCTTCCACGACTGAAGTTGGATTGTGCACGTCCACGACCACGAAAATTTCCTCTCTGTTTGCCATTATTTGTGTTGCTAAAACACTCTGACTCTATATGTCCAGTACGCCCACATTTGAAACATTCGTATCTTGCACTAAATGCTGCTTCACTTCTATTTGTTGATGTCTTTTCACCTCTCTTTAATTCGTCGTCTAACAAACACGTTTTTACAAAATCAACAGTCAAGTCTTTTTCCGCACTCATTGTTTCTATGGCAGTAACTACATTATCATACGACGATGGTAATGTTAGTAATAGATGACACACTTTATCAGACTCATCCATTTTAGTGCCTGATGATTCTATGCTATTTATTAATGCATCATATTTTAGGAAATGATCTTGTAATTTGTCACTTACTTTGCATTTTAGCGTTAAAAGTTGTCTTTTCAGATGTAATTTGTTTACTGCGCTTTTTCTTTCGAAAATGTTTTCTAAGCAAGTCAACATTTCTTTAGCATTTCTTGCTTTCTGCACATATGAGATGTATTTGTCGGTTATACATTTTACAATAGTTGATCTAGCTTTAGCATCTTTTTCTTTGTTCAGTTCCTTTCCAGGTTGTAAAGGTTCGATTGCTTCTTTTACTCCTTTTTCTTCTAGTATAAGATATACTCTGAATTTCCAATGTGTAAAATTTGTTCCCTCTTTCAGTTGCGGGTACACCACGATCCCTTCACCGGTCGCTGTCGCCATTTTTCTTTGTTCTGCTAAACACGTTTTTTGCACTTTTTTAAATTTACCCTTATTTTATCAAATAAAGCGATTTTTCAAAAAACTTTTTGTCTCTCCCCTGGGCCCATAACCTCTTAGGGATTTTAGGGTGGGTTCAATGAGGGTTTAACACTTTACACAAATAATATATTGATTTACTCAAAACTTCGTTACCTGCTTTCGTCTTGTTGCAGAGGAGAGTGTCTTGTTACACATGCGCACTCACACAAGCCACGTTGCCACTTCTATTCCCAACAAAATTCTCATACTTGGGCTAACAATTATTCAAACTGACGGAAAATGATTACTAATGCTGTTCAATGTAATTTTTTTTGTAAAAAAACCCAAAATATTTGGGTTTAAAAATTAAAAAAATTATAAATGAGAGAAACTACTATAAATTGGGATTGCAAGCTTAATTTTAGAGGTAATACTACATATAACACATCAACCTATACTGCTATGATCTAATATAAAATGACTTTACTTGTAAACGATTGGTGAATTTTTCTTCCAGAGAATCATTATTTTTCCTGTGGCTATGCTGGTCTTGAAGATTATCTAAATAAACATCCATTTCTGTATCCACTTGAAGTGACTTCATTTCTTTTGAATCATCTTGTATTTGATTAGCAATAAGTTTGAACACAGCTGTATTTTTGTCAGAGATCCTATTGGTATTACTTTCTGTTTGCTGCAAATAGTTCTTATGTTCTGCGCATACATGGTTTATATCCACACAAGATGTTTTATGAGATTCCATTATTTGTTTCACTTCCTGGGTAAACATAGTTTGTGTTGTTTTCATTTCAGCAACTACTTCCTTAGCTCCTTTAAATTTTTGCATTGAATTGCTTATATTGCACTCTACTATATTCTTTATGTTACTCATCAAATTAACATAGTCAGAAACCATTTTCTAAAATTAAATTTTTGTATAATTCTAGATTGAAATAAATATATACAAGCTACCTTTTGTAGGAGTTCCTGGATGTCATCAACTCTTTTTACAGCATGGACTAATTTTTGTTACATTAATTTGATTTGTTCATAATCTTTTTCAATTGCTTTATTTAACATTTCTTGTATTAACATAACCTTATTTATCCATTATTTAATTTATGAAACATATCACAATTCTAGAAACAACAAAATTTATACACTGAAACACTACACAAAATTATCAACAAGAAACTTACAGAATTCTCTAAAATTGAAACATTTTCAGTATTACTCTCACGAGCTTCTGTAATCTTCTTTAATAAAACTTCATGTTTTCGACAAACAGTTTTATTTTATAGTTTCCATCCTGTCTATGATCGTTTTGGCAGCCTGCTCCGAGAGATTCATCTCGTCCACAAGATAATTGTATTCTTGTAGTAAGTGTGCCTTAAAATCCGATTGGATTTCATTCGCAGTTTTTATCCATACCATTGCCATATTTAAATTTTTGGCTTTATTAGATGTGAGAACTGTCTTACATTTGCTGCTCATATCTGCCACTAATACTTTTAAATAGTTTGTATTTTTGCTTGCCATTGCAGATAACTAGGCAACATCTGCCATCATTTTTTTATGTTGCTGATTGTAGTTATTTATAAGTGATTTGGATGTTGTATCATTCTTGTTTATTACTTGATACTTGTTTATTACTTGATAAGTCATCTACTTTATTTCGTAGTACTGTATTGTCCGTGTTGTAATCATTTAATGTTTGGGATAAAAGTTTCCTATCCTCAAATAAATGTGTTACATCATATTTATCAATCCGATGTTGATGTATTTGCCTTTGTGTTCGATATTTTTTCAGATTGGTTTTACATTTATAAAGTTGTAAATTAGAATCTGATAATTCTTGTTTAGTTACAGAATACACTTGATCTAATTCTTCCCTAACTCTCTCCAACTCTTGCACACGGCCCTGAAAATCCGAACATTCTTCAACAATCCTTAATAGATCTCCTTTCGACTTTTTAGAATCTTCTACTAACAATTCGTAATTGTCTGCAACCATATAAACACCATCTCCAGTTTTAGCAGCAACTACATCCTTCTTAAGCCTTTCAATCTCTTCTAAATACTTTTGAACGAGAGCTGTTCTTGACATCTTCTGATTAACCTCTATTAGTAATATTTCTTGCACGAAAAGCATAATCTAGTGTGCTCAACGATTCTTACATGTTATTGGATGCAGGAGATATGGTAGCTATGATTGTTGTCTTTGTTTTTCCTCCTAAACTGTCTTGTAAAATTCTTGTTAGTTTAAATTCCATGTAAGGAATATGAGCATTCTTTTCTACCAATCCCTTTATTACTCTTCCTAAAGTTAATAAAGACTGGTTAATGTTGCCTGCTTCTCTGATCCTTTTTTCGCTTGCTCCTGATCGAGACACATTTTCACTTCCTGCTAGATCCACTAGGTTCAGCTTGCCTGTTTTTACCAGCTCTTCCCCCTCGGGAGTAGTTTCTCGACTATGCAAAGTAATCGTAAATACAGTATGTGACCTACTGGATTGAGCATTAATCAAAGTAGATGCTGTGACTTTTTTATCATTACCAGCTTGTAAAATGCTATAGACTTGTTGTTTGGAAAATACGGCTACTTCTTCTAGTCCATGTCTTTAGACAGAACCTTTATGTTTTTGATCCTCATATATCCTACAAAAGAAAATAATATTTATTTATATGAAACTATAAAGAGAAATGGAATACTTTAAGACTTTATCCTCTCTTGAAAGCAAATCAATAAGGACTCATTGTATAGTTCCAGGTATGATACTCTGACTGTAAAATCTAACACTGCATTATTACTGAGGGTTTCAAAAAGATGTCCCAATGTTCTTGGGATAATACCAGAGTCTGAATTCTAAATAACATAAAAATTAAAACAATAAGAAAGTACAATTATATCCTTGCATCACTTCTTTAATAATCGGATTCACAATAGTCATATAAACATCTCTTTGTTTAGACTCGGTACCAAAGACTTTATCAAATGAGAATTTTCTATTAACATGATTTAATTTGACCAATATATCCTTGCCATTAATCTCCAAGCATCTCTTGGCATTACATTAAATCTCAGCTTTATTAAATGGCCTAAATCAGCAAAAGAATTAATTGTCATGTAATTGCAACTGGGTCATTAAAATTAGTCTTACTTTAATCTGCCGAAGGCCTGAATGTGTTGGGTATCTTTTTTCTCCTTCACAATTACAGCAGCCATTTTAACTGCAGTGCAAAAATTACAAAAAGTTTGAAAAAATGAAAACCGTTGGATCATGAGCAAAATATTCGTTAATAATTCGTTAATTCGTTAATATTACTTCAAAACGACATCCAAACAAAACTTAAACTGTGCGACTCGCCAAATAAAAACTTTAAATTGTTAAAAAGTAAACTTAAACTTGAAAAATAAACAGAAACTAAAACGATAAGCGAAATTCGTTAATTTTGAACACAATTTCCATCTTCAGCACTAAAGGCATCCTTTCTCTGCAATTTTAGTTTGAAACTCTTAATAACACACACACACACACTTTAACTACTAATAACACACCGAAATTTCTTCTCACACTCAAAGACGACAAGCCACCATCAACGGTTACAAGCAGAGATAATACATCCAAGGAGAGGCCACGTGATACACGCTTTGATACACGCTAACTATTTTATCTTATATTGTAATTGTTAAATATATTATTATCGTTATTTATAAATTTTTAGAGTTGAAAAATTATTAGACATGTTGGAAGAGCTTGTTGAGGAGAAGATGTGGAAAAATATTGTAAAACAACAGCGACCAAATGCCAACAATTACTGCTATAGAATAATCGTTAAAGCTCATAAGAAGGCAGAAGAAATTACAGATTTTGTGGAATCTGTTGAATTTGGCAAATTTAGAGTCAAATCAACAACAAGAGACACATTTTATAGTATAACTTACAATGAATTATGTGATGTGGATTGCCGAATGGGATATTGTCATAAATGCGAAGTTTGTTTGCATCGGTATATTTGTGAGTGTCCGGAGTTTTCTGTGAAGACTACCTTGTGCAAACATATACACGTAGTTGTGCTGCATGAAAGGAGGAATAGTGAGTCTGCTGCAGGTGTTCATGGTTTGGGAGAAGAAGACTCCGAAGGAATGTTATACATTCATAAAACCACAACAAGTAAAGTTAGATATCAAGAAGAACTATGCCAGTTTTTAGAAGAGAAAAATAATGAACCAAGCACATGTATTGATAGCAAAAGAAGGAAAAGAAGGTGTGTTGAAGAAATTATACACAAGATGTGGAATTATTTTAATATTAAATTTAAATATTTTTACAGATTGAACATGAAAATATTGTCAGTAAAGTGAAGGCCTTACAAGGGGAATCATTAGATGACTTTATAAACATGTGGAATGCTTTTGAGAATTTGCGAGACAAGAACAATGAAGTATCCAAGAAGAGAAAGATAGAGAAGCAGACATACTTTCCTAATAAAAAATGAAATGCTGATAAGCGGCTTTCTTATGTAATTTTGTAAATTATTCATTTAACCATTCGATGTAATAGCCGTAAAAAAGATTGGTTATTTGGGGTTGTGACGGAGGTTGGCGGAGGATTAAAAAATTCTACTGTACATCCTTCAAATCGACATTTAGAGCTAGAGAATAATAGATATATTATGTATTGTAATTTATTTAAGTATTATATATTGTATTTCCTGTTTACGGATGGATCAATCGTAATTACAATATTACATTACTTTCTTTTTTATGCTTGACAGTAGCATTCTCATTTACGTTAAATTTATATATATATATATATATATATATATATATATATATATATATATATATATGATGATGTCCATGATGTCCTTGGATGGTCTTGGATGGTCTTGGAATTTTCTTTCTTGACGACTCGAGTTGTTTTCCAGAATTTATATAACAGATAAGAAGTTATTGCGACACATATAATATAGAGTATTAATGTCCACACACTGTGATGTTTATCTCGAAACAAAGGTTGATTCATGATTTTATCAAGTTCTTTATTTTGCAAGTCTAGAATATGTTGGAAGTTATTAATTTCATTGAAATTTATAGATTCAAGTTCTATGGGTTTTATTTGCAATTGGTTATTTATTTTAAGTTGATTTTCAAAGTTTAATTTAGGAATTTCGATTACTTGAAAATTTGGTTTTGAATTTTGATAAGATTTGACTTTTATACCAATATTAATTTGACAATATGGGTTCAGTTCTATCATGTATGTTCCGTTAATTGGGAAAATATCTTTAATATTTCCGCACTGTTGCACTGCCACTATTTCTTTAGTGATGATTAATAACCATTTGTTGTTTTCAATTTTCTGTACTTTAGGGTTTTGGATCTTTATGGAAATCTGGTGACAACTTGAAATGTTTTTAGCAAATTTTTAGCATTTGTATTTCACAAGGAGATTCTTCGGTTATCTCTTGATGGTCCATTTCTTGACATATAAATTCTTCGTGGTTTATTTCATTACATTTTTCATTGAACTGCATGTAGTAGTGTTCATTTAATGATAGGTATTTTGTTTGTGGAAAAATAGTTTTGTATTTTCCATTTGTTGGAGTAGGCAATGGATATAGACGGTAAAGGTTCTAACTATTGGGTTCAACAATTGGAATTTGGATTATGAATACTATTTGACTTTCTCTAATGAAACTTTTGATTTTCATTACTTTTTCGAATAATAATATATTTTCTAATTTAGGTTCAAATGGCAATTTGTTTTCTTTCAATTGATCGTTAACAAGTTTCAGTTGTAATAATTCTAAAGGTTGTAATAATTCTAAAGGTTCAATTAATGAGAATTAATGAATTAGTTGTAGTGATGTTGTAATTTGGAAGAGAACTGTCTGTAATAACATAAATTCGTACATTTCTGTATAACTTGAATGTTTTGTTTTTAGCTCTTGTTCTATTTGCGAAATACGGGTTTCTATTATTACTTGATTGTGTGCCAATTTTTGAGTTTCATTATTAAATTTATTAGTAGCTAATTGCAGGAGTGTGATTTGTTCTTTAATAATCGTTTTAAATTTTCCTTGGTTATTTAAGATGGTAGAGATAGCTTTATTATATTTTTCAGCATCAGTTTGGTCAAGGTTGCCAGTTAATATTTTAATTATTGAGCCTAATCCATTAATTATACCTCTTTTAGTTCTTATATTTATTGAGGGATTTACTTGTCTAATTTGATTGGTTATTGTACTTTCTATATTAGATATAACATTGTATGAGTTATGGTATTCTTCTTTATTCATTGTTAAATTTTTGACTGTAGTTCTAAATTTTCGAATTTGTCTTTGCAAAACGTAAAATTCATTGGTTATGCTTGTCAAGTCAAGGATCTGTATAAATGACCAATAGTCGATGATGTTTTGTGTAGTTCCTAATTTTAGTGGTAATAGTCCAGGGTTATCATTTAGATCGTAAAGTTTGGGTAGTGTTATTTCTGTTGCGAAGCAAGAACAGGATCTGTAATAGAGGGAGTTTTTAATTCTTTCATATGGATAATTTTATTATTTGATTTATTTTTTATTTTAGCTTTATTGTTTTCTAGTATTTCAGTCAGTATGTAAGGGCCTAAAAAATTATTTTCTTTTTAATTACGTCTATTATTCATTTTATATATAGTTTGTCCGATTTGAAATTGGTATTGTTCTGGTCCTTTGAGATTACGTTTGTCTAAAAAAGTAAGTAAAAAAGTACTTTCTTTATTAGTTTCGAGTCGTTCGTTAACTTTTTTATAAACATGATTGATTTTTTCTTTGTGATTAATTATATAGTCAGACTAGAATGAAGAGTCAACTAAACAAGAAGGGTCACGTGTATTTGTATGTCCGAGATTTAATTCTAATGGCGTAAAATTTGTAGAAGAATGTATAGAGTTGTTGTATGCAATTATATTTGTGGTAACATTATTTGTGGTATTAGTTTGTCTTAATATTCTTAGATGTTCAATTAAGGTAGAATGAAATCTTTCTACAGGTGCATTGGATTCATGATGGAGTAGGGTGGTAAAGTGGATTTCAATTTTATGTAGTTTTAAAAGTTCTTTAACTATTTCGTTTTTAAATTCAGTACCATTGTCCATTGTAATTTTTTCTGGAAGGCCGTAATAAGAAAAGTAATTAATCAATGCGTTACAAATTTCGATAGCTGTCTTACTTTGAATTGGTATAGCTTGTCCTAATTTAGAAAAAGCGTCTATTATCGTTAAGAAATTTTGGTTGCCAAACTTAAAAACATCGATGTGTAAAAATTGGAAGGGTTTGCCTGCAGTTTCGGTTAATACTATAGGGACATAAGGTGGTTTTCTTAAGTACTTAGATTTTTGGCATATGTTACAATTATTTATATAGTTTGTTACGTCAGTTTTCATGGAGGGCCAGTTATAATTTCTTTTCAATTTCTCAAGTGTTTCGTTTATTCCGCGATGATTACATTTACCTTCATGTTGATGTTTTATTAGCATAATTCTTTCTTCTTCGTCTAAAATTGAATTTAACACCTTTGTACATTTTACTAATTTAAGTCCTTTTACATAGAAGTGATCTAAATATACTTCATTAAAATCTAAATACATCGAGTCTGTATGAAAATATAAATAAAATGTCTTTTTTTCGGAGGTGTAGTTTTTTAAGAGTTCAAGGATTAAATTTTTATTTGAAATGGGAATTTTAACGAGAAGGATTTTATGATAGCCAAAGTCTTCAGTTTTTATTTCTAATTTGTTATAAGGGTTTTTGGAAATAATAATTTGATTTGATTTATTATTGATTATATCGTCTAGAATGGGTATTCCGTTATTTATATTATTACTATTACTAATGGAATGTGCAGTTGAATGGAATGATTCGTGATTTTGGATTTGTGGGGGTCTAATTTGGATGTCTTGTAGAATTTTGATTTTAGGGGAATTTGTTATGTTTTCTTGCGTACCGCTAGTTGAAGATTGTGTATTTTCGATAGGGTTTTCAGATAGATGTCGTAAATAATCTAAAATGTCTTGGTTAATTTCACCTGGATTGTTAAAGGTGCTTTCGGTTTCTATTGCATTTAAATTTATTCGTGATAGTGCGTCAGCGTTTGTATTTTGTTTTCCATTTTTGAATATTATGTCATAATCGAATTCTTCATGTCTAAGTCTCCATCTAATCAATTTACTATTTGGTTCTTTTAAGTTAAAAAGCCAAGTCAGTGGTCTATGATCTGTATAAATTTTCTACCGAAAAGGTAGGGACGAAAATATTTACATGCCCACACAATTGCTAACAGTTCTTTTTCAATTGTGGAATATCGAGATTCGCTTTCGTTCAAAGTTCGTGAGGCGTATGCAATTGGTTTGTCATTGGAATATTGCCTTGTGACAATACGGCACCTATAGCATAATTGCTAGCGTCTGTGGTTAATACAGTCTTTTTCAAAGTCGGGATATGGTAAAATGGGTGGATTAATTAATAGTTGTTTACAATGTTCAAATGACAAAAACCTACGAGTCCTAAAAATGATTTAATTTCTTTTGGTGTTGTTGGTAAGGGGAAGTTTTTGATAGCTAAAATTTTATCGGGGTTAGGTTTAACTCCTTGAGGGGTAACCACGTGTCCTAAATATTGCACTTCTTTACGTAAAAATTCAGATTTGTCCATTTGTATTTTGAAATTTGATTCTCTAAGTCTAATGAAAATGTCTCTTAATCGTGAAATATGTTCTTGTAATGATGTACTAAAAATTACTATATCGTCAAGGTATACTAAGCAAGTTTCGTTTTGAAGTCCACGTAATATGTTGTCCATTACGCGTTGGAAAGTACTACAAAGCATTCTACGAAATTCATAATGTCCATTTTCTGTAGAAAAACCAGTTTTGGGTATATCGTCTGGGTGCATTTCAATTTGATGAAATCCGTTGGCCAAATCTAGTGTGGTGAAATATTGACTTTTGCCTAATTTATCAAGAATGTCAGTAATGTTTGGAAGGGGGTATTTGTCGTCAATTGTTTGTTCGTTTAATTTACGGTAGTCGATTACTAAGCGCCATTTACGTTTATTAGAAGCGTCTAATTTTTTTGGTACGATCCAAATTGGACTGGACCACGGGGAGGTGGAATTTTGAATAATCCCTTGGTTTAGCATTTTAGAAATCTGTTCTTTAACTTCGGATCTATGTATTTCAGGATATCTATAACTCTTGGTATAAATGGGTGATTCATTTTTTAAATTGATCTTATGTTGAATTTTGTTTGTGAATGTCAATGGAATTTGATCGCAATAAAATATATCACGAAATTGTAACCATAATTTTCTAATTGATTCTCGTTCTTCTGAATTACAATGTTCTAGTCTTAGATTTTTTAAATTTGATTTTAGGGTATTGTCATATGAAGTAAAAGAAGAATTCTCTTCTGTTTCCATTTTATTAACAAAATTTAAGGGTCGATTTCATTAATTTCAAAAGGTGAAGTTATATCTATTTTTGCTAATTTTTCGCTTGAATTTATTATGGCAGTAATTGCAAAATTGTTGTCTACGTTTACTAGGGATTCAGGCATTTCTGTATTATTCGAGAAAGCTGTGTAATTTTATATTCCTAATCCTTTATTCAATTTAACGGGTAATTTTACCATTTTTTGAGTACGTGGTGGTATTGAAATTGAACAGTTTTGAAATTTTTTCCGAATTATGTTTGGTCGGGATATGGGTAAGTCATGTGAAAATTTGGCTGTTGGGGGGTTTCTTCTGGTTGATAGTTTAGATTATGATTGTTATCATATTCTGCGTTAGCATTATATGAGTTTGGATAATCTTGTTGGTCATAAGAGTCTTGATAATCTTGGTAGTTTTGATGGTTTTGTTGGCCATAAGAGTCTTGATTGTCTTGATTGTCTTGGTAGTTTAGATAGTTTTGTTGGTCATAAGAGTCTTGCTAGTCTTGGTAGTCTTGATTTATTTCTTGTGTATATAAATTTTCTATTGCAAAGGTTTGTCTAGGTCTAGAGGTGTTTCCAGAGCTAGTGTCCATCGGTTCAGGTCTATAGTTAATCGGTGAAAAATTCTTAGTCATGTGACTGGATCTTGGGTTGAATGGAGATGGTTTTGGTTGATTATTAAATGGTTGATGTTGTGGAAAGTTCGGTTTTGAAATAGGAATGTTAGTGGATCTTGGTTGATAATTTGGTTGGTATCTCTGTTGGTAATTGGGTTGAGAATTTGGTTGGTATCTTTGTTGGTAATTGGGTTGAGAATTTGGTAGGTATCTTTGTTGGTAATTGGATTGGAAATTTGGTTGATATCTTTGTTGAAAGTTAGGTTGAAAATTTGGTTGATAATTTTGTTGGTAATTGGATTGGAAATTTGGTTGACATCTTTGTTGAAAGTTAGGTTGAAAATTTGGTTGATAATTTGGTTGAGGTTTTGGAGGATAATTTTGTCTGACATTTTTCATTGGGACATTTTGTATTGGGTAATTGTGTTTCGAATAATTGGGGTTAAATAGTGGTTGCGGTCTGTAAGTAGATTGCTGTAAATTCGGATTATGTCCAGTGTTAACATATTTAAAATTTTCCTTTTCTGTTACAAAGGCTAAAGCTTGTTCAATCGAATTGGGGTTTCTTAATCTGATTACTAATTGTGTTTGATATGGTAAGCCGTGACTGAAAGTTTCTAGAGCAAAGTCGTCGTAATGGTTAATTTTAATTTTTCTTTCGTCTTCGTCTTCAATTGTAGAATTTAATTTGGAAAATAATAAACTTCGTGAGTCTTGTATCCTCATGCCAAATTGGATAGGGGTTTCGTTTTTTAGAGGTTTCATGGATATTAGGTCTTGTATTAGACAGTCTGTACCTATCTGATCTGAAAAGGTCTGATTTAATGCATTTTTTATTAAATGCCAGCTATTTAGTTATTTCCTGGTGCTAATTAAATCGGCAGTACGATCTCTTAATTTACATAGGACCGTATCAAGCAAGAAAATGTTTAATGGGTCGTTTGCGTTTTGAACATTTTGAAAGGTTTGTAGAAAATGTTCGCATGAATTTATAAATCTGTGCAACTGTCTTGGGTTGCCGTCAAAGTGAGGGATGTTATCGGCTTCGTAACGTAATAGTAGTACATTTAGTGCCATTTTGATTTATATATATTTTTTTTGTGGATTATCAACTAAACTAATTCTTATAAACGAATCAATTGATTTTGATTGATTATTTTGAATAAATTGTCTTAGAGAAATTCAAAAAGTGAATAGGAAATTATTTAAAAAAAAGGAATGAACGCTTACATTAAAATTACTGCGATGAGTTTCATGTTTTTTCTTTCTTGGTTGTTCTTAATCTAATGCCTATAGGATCTGGAGAAGTTGTCCTTTTCCCAGGTCTTCTTAATCTAACGAGTCCCAGAATAGAGTCGATGTTGGACTTTCTTCAGGATGTTCCTTTGTGTTCAGTGTTGTTGTGGAATCCGGAATTTCCTTTGGATCTTGCAACTTTTCCTCGATGGAAGTTTTCGTATCTTCAAGATTTTCTTGTTTCGGCTAGGCTTAAGGGTTGATATCCAAAAACAATTGTTTGATACAGAGTTTCGCCTAGATCCTACCGACTGCGCCAGTTTTGGGTTCGCAACACTCGAATAAGTTTTTAAAAAAGACTAAACAAAAAACAACACAAAAAAGACAAAAATTTATTCAGGGACAACTCACTTAATACTAACAAAATAAAAATTAAAATATAATAGTTTTGACTTAACTAATGATTATAATTATAATAATGAATTGTCTTTCCTCTCCGCATATCTTTATATATGAAAGATAAGCTGAAATGTTAGTTTCAGCACTTTTGCAGGTGCAGACTTGGTGTTGGCCTTGGGCAGCTTCCTTAACTCGCGCAAGTTCCAAACGGTTCATTATTTCAAATATATTTTTGAATTTGGAGCCATTACCAGACTCCGTCCCTTTATTGCGATTGTTAGTTACGTGTTATATCCAAGGTTTGCTAATCCTAAACACTAGTCAATATAACTGGCCACCGGCGTGAAGTTCGGCCGCGTTGCCGCACCGTAGCCACGTTTACTCAACAACGGATTCCTAAGGATAAAAAGATAAAGTTTTATCGAACGGCATAATGACGTGCATTAAGATTAATATTCGATTGGATTAGACAGTGCTATTAGAGTTTAGACAATAATTAATGTAAAGTTTATTATCATAGTCAAATTTAGACAATTATAAACTTTATCAGGTTTAGACAATGAAATGTCCCAAATTAAAGAAACAATGCAAACGTAAAGATATTATTAGACAATTTGTAAGGACTTTGGTTTAATTCAGACAATGTTGGACTTCAGTTTAGACGTTTGGAGCGTTTTAAACAAAAATTGGTTCAGTTTAGACAAACCTAGTTAAGTCTAAATTTTAATAATCCTAGTCGAATTTAGACAATAATAAAACTAATTAGGTTTAGACAATAAAATGTCTTAAATTAAAGTAACAAAGCAAAAGCTTAGACACTATTAGACAATTTATAAGGACGTTGGTCTAATTCACTTAGGACACTTAGGTTGAGTTCAATTTACACAATGTCCAAATATTTTAGACAATATTAAACAAGATTATCCTACTTTGGAGCATTTTAGACAAAAGTTGGTTCAGTTTAGACAAACCTATTAAAGTTTCGACTTTAACCATCTTAGTCGAATTTAGACAATAATAAAGCTAAATGAGGTTTAGACAACAAAATGTCACAAGTAAAAGTAACAATGCAAACGTTTAGACCTAATTAGACAATTTGTAAGGACTTTGGTCTAATTCAGACAATGCTGGTTGAGTTCGGTTTAGACAATATTCAGGTAATTTAGACTATTTTATACAATTTTAGACTAGTTTAGACCATTTTAGACAAAAATTGGTGCAATTGGTTAATTTAAGACAAAGTTGGATGATTTCTGTTTAGACAATATCTGAGTATATTTGACAATTCTAAACAGATTAGTCTAGTTAGAACCACTTTAGACAGAAACAAGTTCTGTTTAGACAAACCTAGTCAAGTATAGACATTAACAATGCTTGTCGTATTTAGACAATAATAAATCTAAATAGGTTTAGATAATTAAATGTCTTAAATTTAAGTGACAAAGCAAACGTTTAGCCCTTTTTAGACAATTTGTA
The DNA here is from genome assembly GCA_944588485.1 of Phosphuga atrata. Lineage (NCBI taxonomy): Eukaryota > Metazoa > Arthropoda > Insecta > Coleoptera > Silphidae > Phosphuga > Phosphuga atrata. The sequence goes on along the minus strand of OX155896.1, from coordinate 19,825,964 downwards.
AGGACTTTAGTCTATTTCAGACAATGTTGGATGAGTTCAGTTTAGACAATGTTGGTTAGTCCATGTATTTTAGACGATTTTAAAGAAGATTAGTCTAGTATAGATCATTTTAGACAAAAATTGGTTCAGTTTAGACAAACCTAGTTAGGTTTAGACATTAATAATCCTAGTCGAGTTTAGACAATATTAAACTCGATTAGGTTTAGACTATGCAATGTCTCAAGGTAAAGTAATAATGTAAAAGTTTATGTGTTATTAGATAATTTTGGTCAATATGTAAGGACTCTGGTCTAATTTAGTCAATATTGTGGGAGTTCAGTCTAGACAATATCCAAGTATTTTAGACAATTTTAAACAAGATTAGACTAGTTGAGAAATACATAAACTGGTCTAATCTTGTTTAAAATTGTCTAAAATACTTGAATATTGGCTAGACTGAACTTCTTTAATATTGTCTAAATTAGAACAGAGTCCTTACATATTGTCCAAAATTGTCTAATAATGCATTGTCTAAACTCGACTAGGATTATTAATGTCTAAACCTGACTAGGTTTGTCTAAACTGAACCAATTCTTGTCTAAAATGATCCATACTAGACTAATCTTGTTTAAAATCGTCTAAAATACTTGGACATTATCTAAACTGATCTTATCCAACATTGTCTGAATTAAACCCAAGTCCTTACAAATTGTCTAATAATCAAATATGACCCTTTTAGACTAAAATTGGCTCTAATTAGACAATCTTTGACTTGTTTGGACACCTTGAAATCGAGTTTGATTTATTCAATGATATATTTAGACATAAGTTTTATTGAGCGAGTTGAAAAGGTAAAATACCTTAAAGTTTGTTTTAATTAGGTTGCTGAAAAAGTTTAAAAAAATTCAATTAATTAAAAACAATTTAAAGTGATGTTTAATTTTGAAAATAATCACGTGCCTCCAAACGCGCCATAATTTGTTTGTGACGTCGTAAGTGACAAACTTCTTTATAATCTATGTATTAAACTTTCTTTATAAAATCGTCGTTTTAGAATTTTTTCGACGCACTGTTTAAAACCATTGGTTTAGACGTTTAACAATAAGGGACATTTAAAAACATTTTTAGAGGTGTTCTTTTTGTAGTACTCTCTACCTCCTACACGATGGTACGAAACAAGCACGATAACTTTTAATATTTGACATATTTGATGACTACTACAACTACTGTATCAACAAGTCATGCGCGGGTAGAAATTAACCTTCTTACATCACAACGCGTTTTAGGTACTGATTGTGAGTTTGAAAATATATTTTCAATTTGTTATAACTTTAATTAAAGTAATTACAGAAAAAAAATGTTTTGTTATAAAACTTATATATGAGCTTACGATTTATGAAAAAACAAAATTTCTTCAAATATCCAATTGTCTAAAATCAGGGCATGAAACGAAAATTTCTCAATACTACAAGTGTAGATATTGTTCAAGCAAAAATCACCTTTTGTTGCACTATCAAAATAATAAAAATTCTGGTGGCGCAGAAGCAAGTCAAAATGTTAATGTAATAACTAGTGTCAGAACCTAACATTGAAATTATGTTATCAACTGCAATCATTCAATGTTTTGATCTCAGCGGATATATTCAGAAAGTCAGAAGTTTACTAGATCAGGGGTCGCAACAATATTTAATACCGGAAGCTTTCTGCAATAAATTGCAACTAAATACAGTTTCAATTTCAGCAGCTATTAGCGGAGTGGGTAGCAGCCGTATTGAAATAATACGTGTGAATCGTGATCGTGTCAAATAAAGTTTAAATCTTTAGACAATAAATATTCAGCAAAGATAAAATGTTTGGTAGCACCTAGCATTAATAAAAACTTTCCGTTAGAGTCCTTTGATAAAGATGAGCTTGCGGTACCGCAAAATATAAAATTAGCGAAGAAGCATAAAATGCCGCAGCTCTTATTGATATACTCATAGGTGCATCTTTGTTTTGGAATTTATTAGAGGACGGTAGAATTAAATTAAATAATAAACAAACTTTCTTGCGAAATACACGTCTTGGATGGATATTAGGTTTTTATTAAGTAAATAATCAAATAAATTCTTGATATAATATAAATAATAAGCTTACGTTAAATGATGAATTAAACAATGAAATTAAAAAAAACATGGGAAATTTAAAGTTACGACTTTAACATTTGATTTTAACAGAAGAGGAACAAATTTGCGATCTTTTTCAAAAAACGCATAGTCGGGATATTTACGGAAAATTTATCATACGCCTACCATTTAAAAGCAATAACTCGCATATAGGTTCTACGAATCAAATAGTATATTGTTTTAGAAAAGAGATTCAAGAAGGATACAAATTTAAAAATAGATTATTGTAAGTTTATATAGGATTATATTGATCTGGAACGCATGGAAATAGCACATGTCAATTCACAAGAAAATAATTGTAATCTTCCTCACCAGGGTGTCATTAAACATTCCAGCACAACGACAAAATTTCGGTCTTTGACGGTAGTTGCCGATCGGACAATGGGACATCTCTTAACGATCATTTTATGATAGGTCCTAATTTGCAGAGGGATTTATTTTCTTTATTAGATAAGTGCCAACAATTTCAGTACGAGCTTAATGCCGATATTGTTACGATGTACAGGAGGATTTGGGTTTCTCAAGAAGATTGGAAATTCCAACAAATTTTATGGCGGTCTAATCCAAACAGGGCTGTGCCTGGGTATATGGCCGCCTGCGTGCAGTATGCATGGCCGCCCTTCGAGATAACATCAAAATCAAAGAAAAAAATCAAATTTTCATTCTTAATGTTTATTATTATACTTATATATCTAATGTACATGTACATATTACCATTGAATATAAAACATTAATATGTTTTGGCACATCTATAAATCTATGATATTACAATCAAAAATTGACCCTACGCGATTTTTTAGAGGCAAATACTTCAATCGCCCCTTAAATATTTAAGGAATCAGCAATTTCACTTTCAATTGCAATAATTGATATATTACTGAGACGTTCTTGAGTCATTGAAGTTCTCAGGTGGTTTTTGATTATTTTTAATTTTGAAAAACTTCGCTCTCCAGATGCAACAGATACTGGAACTGTCAGTAAAAGTTTTAAACTTGTGGCGACATTTGGAAAAGAAGTCTCCAAGTTGTATTTGTATAAAAACTTTATGAGTTCTTCGGGCTGCTTTCTGTCTTTTATGATAATTTTTAGAGAAATTAACTCTTGATATAATTCTACGCCACTGATATCACAAGATTCACCATCTTTAAATTTATTATGGAGATCGAAACAACTTTTTTTTATTTTCTCATGTTCCATATCAATAAATTTGTATAGAAATCCAAAACATTGTTCGAAATTTGACAAAGTTTCAAAACGGGTGGTAAGAGATGAAATAGCTGTATCTAGTATTACATAGAAAAAATTAATTTGAAAATGTTCTTTTGGAGTAAATTGAATATCTTCATCTACTTCATAGCTAAATTGTTTTCGGTGATGTCGGCGACGTACACTAATTTCTGCAGGAAAATCCGGTTCTGTTTCAAGTGCTTTACAAAGTTCATTAGAAATCTGCAAATTATTTTCGAAACTTTCGTCATTTCTAATGCTTTTGAAAAATTTTAAAACTTCCTTAATTGATTCAGCACGCGATCTGATATTCCAAGAAACTTTCTGCATCATTTTGCTAATAAAATCTACCTTTTCCAAGATTTCGTACCATATTATTATTGAAGAAATAAATTTATAAGATTTAAGTTTCATTGCCAAACATTCAGCTTCATGTCGAACTGTTGGCATTGAAGATTGTGAAGATTCCTCAGCTATTTCTATAAGGCTGTCATAAATTTCACCTAATTCATTTCGCAGTGGTCTAATCGCTTTAATTCTTGCTTCCCATCGAGTTTCACTAACTTGTTTCAATGTTAAAGATTTTACATTTTTCTTTAAAACTTGCCATCTAAATGGTGATCCACTGAAAAAGTTGTATATTGCAGATACATTACTGAAAAAATCCACCGTTGAAAACGAAACTTTAGCTGCATCATTAATGGCCAAATTTAATGTATGCGCGTTGTATGGCATAAACAGAGCTCGTGGATAATTGTCCAAAATTCGTTTTTGCAATCCTTTATGTTTTCCGGACATATTAAACCCATTATCGTATCCCTGGCCCCTCATATCGTTAATATTTAATTCAAGATAGTTTAACTTTTGAATTAAGAAGTCGTAAATATATTCTCCAGTACATTTTTCAGCTTGATAAAAGCCAATGAAATTTTCTCTTACTTCAACTTCATAATTTTTAATATGTACATACCTAATAATCATTGCAATTTGCTCGACATGTCCAGTGTCCGGCGTACAGTCCAAAATGACGTTGATGTTAATATATATTTTTGAATTTGGGTTGCAAGGATAGTGATTATTTCATTTTGAAAGCGATTTCCCAGGTAATGTGGCATGTGGTTCTTTAAAGCGATTGGTTCTTGTACGCGTTTTATGTGGTCTGCCATTATATCATCAAATTTTCCTATCATTTCAATTGCTTCCAGAAAATTTCCATTATTTTTTTCGTACAATTTGCTGGAAGAACCTCTAAAAGCTAAACACTGTCCAGCTAGAAATTGTACCACATATATCATGCGCCTGACAATTTGACACCATCGTTTTTTCTCGGCGTCATAATACCGTTGCATATTCTTATCAATTGTAGTTTTTCTTTTTAAATTTAATTCCAATTTTTTCCAACAGGTGCAATTTTCGATGTGCAGCGATGTTTTTTCGTGACGAGATAAGTTGTCAGATATGTGTTGCCAATCGTTGAAGCCTTCATTAACTAATTTTATTTCTTGTTTGCCAAATAATTTACAACAGAAGCAAAATGTGGTATCATTTTTTTGAGAATAGATTAACCACTCACGATTAAATTTTTCACCATTTGGCAGTTTTCTATAGAAATAAACCTTTGAAAATGATCTTCCAAATTCATTTAGTGGATATGTAGATTGTATATTTTGAATAGGGCCTTTTTCAATTAAAATATCCAGCATTTTATTGGTAAGTATTAAAGGCCAGCAAGCTGGATCATTTAGTTCATACACATAGCAAAATATTCTTCATCAATTTCAGTGATATCGTCGATATTTGTTACTGCAATATCTCCTATTTCATCATTACTACTAATATTGTCATTATCATTTGTATTTTCGGCAGATAATTCAGTTTCATTGGAAAAAAATTCACTGCTTGGATTTGCTTGGCTACTGCAAGCATTTTGCATTTCTGGAGGTTTTTCCAAATATTTGGTTAGTGAACCAAAGATTTTTTTAGCAACATGTTGTTTTTCTTCTGGCTTTCTTTTATACTGTGCTCCAGACAATCTTTTCGTTTTTCTTCCAGTCATTCTAAGGTCTTTTACTAAAATGTTTAAAAATATCAATAAGGATTTATATTGAAATTAATTTATTATAAAATTAAATTCATTGCCTTTTTCAACCTTTTGTAACAAAGCGTTGGGTGAGGCGGTGAGGGAATCTGCCCAAGCGCTTTCCGAGTTCGAATAGGGTTTTATTGCCACGCAGCTGAGACGCTTGCCGTGCTATAGACAGACAGGTAAATCACATATTATAACACACACACACGCACGCACACACACAGCCGCTCCCAACTTACCTACAGCCAGGTAGAGCAACTGAACACACGTGAAAGATGAATTTGCACTTTGCACTTGATTCTGATATGGCCTATGCCGAGCGCATGTGAGCGCATGCTGGCGCGTAGAACCCGTAGAACTCAGTAAGGTTAAAATCAGTTAGAATAAAGAGAGATGTACACTGTTCATCGTGGGTTAAAAAGAGTGTTCATCTCTCTTTATTCTTACATCACGGAGTTCTATGCGGCCACTGCGCCAGCATGCGCTCGCCAATAAGCGCACAGAATAATATTCTGTAATAGGTGCAGCTAAAAAAAATTAGTACGCCATAGAGCGCAATGATAATGATTACAATTGACGAATTGACAACAACACTCAACTATTTGACAATTTACTTCGATTATATATGACTATGACTATATATTAACATTGTTATTTTGCTTTTTAATTTTTTGTTTTGTTTTTCTGGTCGTCAGGCCGCCTTTTAATTTGGCCGCCTGCGTGCGGCGCACGTAATGAACGCCGGTCAGGCACGGCCCTGAATCCAAATAAAGACAGACAAATTTACAACCTAATAACGGTTATGTATATTTGGGAAATACTAAATTGGCCCGCCTAAGGAATACTTTGGGAATCCCTGATCTAGAGTAACTAGAGTTTTTTTCTTATAGCAAAATAAAAAAAATACGATTGAGCACATACGCTCGCTAGCGTCGATTACAATCTCTCAATTTTGCTATAAGAAACGTAAAAGTGGCAACGCCGAGATGATTGCTTACGCACACTTTTTATCACGTGACCAGAAATTTATGAACTGGTGCGACAAATGTGTCACTTTTTAGGACAACAAAAACACGAATATTTATTGAACCAAGCAATGTATGGAAACGGGAAATCTAAATTTATTTTCCCGGGAATAACGTGAAGTTCAATAATTAATGAAACAAACTATATATAATTCAATAAAATACAAACGTTTAGAAGTCAACAAAAACATTAAACAACATAAAATTAAATTCAAATTGTATAGTATACAATACCTGAAAAAACTAGTTCCCGGGAAACGAGAACTCTATAGAATATACTCTATAGATTCTATAGAATATTTGAACATTCGTTCAAAGAGGGATTACTTTTATGATTGGGTAAATTCCAGTAATCCTACGAATATCTCCTAAGATCTCTTAAGTATATCTAAGTTTAGATATTCTATGAACTTTCGAGTTTAGATATTCTATGCATTCAGGCCGATCATTTTATTTCAGACCGACAGTACGAATGTAGATTAGACTGGGACAAAAAAGGGCAGTGAAATATAAACGTGCTTCCGCATTGTTAAACTTGAGAGCTAAAATAAATCGTTTTGTAGCTTGCGTGATGAATGTATGACGATTGCGTGAACGTATCTAAGATGCAAATGACGCCTTTCGTCATTTGTTTGCATGCATTCCTCAAATGACGCCTCCGTGGACAGTAGGCCTAAGGCCTAGATTCGTCACGCAAACTATGAAACGGTTTATTTTAGCTCTCAAATTTTAACAACGCAGAAGCATGTTTTGTTCCACTGCCCTTTTTTGGCCAAGTCTAATCTACATTAGTATTGTTTCATTGAATTATAGAAATAATCCCGTCCTAATCGGCCCAAAACAAAATTATCGGCCTGAATGCAAGTTCGTAGAATATCTAAATTTAGATATTCTTCGTAGGATAACTGGAATTTAGCCAATCACAAAAGTAATCCTTTTTGGATTTATTTCTCTCAAGTTTGGTGGAAGCGCGTTTTTATTTCTATTTTTAGAATCTCTTTCTTATTAGAAGGCGACGATACAGACGCAGATTGTATTGGCTTAATCCATTTATTGCAAAAAACATTAATTACAGATTATTTGTTGCGGCAAGAGAGCTATCGGAACAGAGGCGTAGCGCGGGGGGTGCAAGGGGGTGTATCATGCCACGGGCGCCACTTCCAGAGGGGCGCCAAATGGTGTCCAAAGACCAAGATTTTCCGGAAAATTTTAATTGTTATTTTATTATAATCATAGTAACATAATTAATTTGTTGGACCAATAAAATCTTTTCTCCTTTCATTTTTTCCGACATAAAATAATCAATATAGAATATACATGTGCAGCAGTAGTAGTTTCCAAATGTTGAGCTATATATATATAGGGATATATCGGGATTTCAGTCAAAAATCCTTTGTTATTTACAAATCCGACGTTTCGACTCCTAGCAGTTTAGCTTTATACTCTAAGTTGTTCAAAAGTAATATCTTAATTAATATAATAAAAATTTATTATTAAAAAAAAACGGTTCCCAGAATCAAAAAAGAAAACTAAAGGAAGAAAAACAACCTGAGAAATCCAGAATAAGGGTTAGGTTCAGAATACGGGTCTTTTTAAACTTAGTGTTGCAAACTTTTTACCTGGTGTAACTCTTGTTAATCGTCGTTGGTACTGTTTAAATAAGAACGGAAAGCAGAAATGAAGCTACTACGCTGCCTGGTTCAATAAATATTCGTGTTTTTGTTGCCCTAAAAATTGACATTTTCAACGTAACAGGTGGTGGATGCGCTCACAACTATCTCGACGTTGTCACGTTTATTTTTTTAAAGAAAAATATTACCCCATATGCATCTTAAAGTATCCATACTTTGTTTAGGATATATCGATATTTTCTCGGTAGTAAATATGTTATTATGTAAACTTGCAACTAATTCCGCAACACAGTTTTCGGTTTCTTGTAATAAGAGATGTTAAAGTGGCAACGCCGAGATGATTGCATGCGCACACTTTTTGTCACGTGGCCAGAAATTTACCAGCCGTTGCGCCGAATGTCAATTTTTAGGACAACAAAAACACGAATTGAACCAGGAAACGTAAAAGCTTCATTTTTGTTTTTCGATCTTATTTACAGTACAGTAAATACTAAGAACAGTACCAAAGACGATTAACAAGAGTTACACCAGGTAAAAACTGCGCAACACTAAGTTAAAAAAACCGTATTCTGGACCAAATCCCAGAATCAGATTCAGGTTGTACTCTTGCTACTACACATCACATCATGTACTGCTATACATCACAACAAATACAAGATTTTGAAGATGAATATGGGAGCCCATGTACATCTGAAGTTCCAAATCCGCGTCCATATCTAATAAAAAGTACAGAAAATCCAACAGAAACACTTACTGTAGTTCCAGATGTTTTGGAGTTCAGAGATGTTGCTTATTTAAAATTCAATATTAATCTTCCAATAATATCGAATCTACTTTGCACAGAAATGATTATTCGTGGATCCTGCATATTTCAGAACGAATGCAGTCTAAATGCAGTAGCAACAACAGCTACAGCAACAACAGCTATTGTCTAATGCCAAAATCTTGGTTTTATCAGTGAGTCGGTAATGAAGAAGAAGGAATTCAAATTAACCGATCTTGGTTATTATACTCACCAAAAAATAGTGCAGCGTAATGTTTTTGTTGCTTACTGTTTGTTATATCAAATTCCTCTACACCAGCGTTTCTCAAAGTGTGCTCCGCGGAGCCCTGGGGTTCCGCGAGCTACCCCAAAGGGCTCCCTGAATTATAAATTGAAATCCGCTAAAAATTAATATATATTAATAAAAAATGAACTAAAAAATTTAGATTATAGATTTTTTTTTAGATTTTTAGCGGTTGAGAAACACTGTCCTAAAGTGTGAAGCGTGTGTGAGTGTGTGCGCGTTGCTAACTTGAGTGACCTTGAGTCACCCTAATTTTGTTCGTACGCCCGAAAGCGAAAAACGACTTGGACGACTCGGGCTGGAGACGTATCGGGCCGGGCCGGGTACAAATAGTCAAAAGTCGGCCCGTGCAGACCATTGTCTCCACCGTCCGCAGATTGCGCCAAGAGTGGTCTTACAAACTGAAATTAAGTGAAATTTTTATAAAGTGAAGTGGAAGAATATTTAGGTATTTTATTTTATTTATTTCTATACATTACTTATACACGGTTAGTTTCTTAAATGCGAGCATGCCGCACATGTGGGTAAATGGTTGGAAGACAATAATGCGGTCTGCCGCGTGGCCGTTTGCAAACAGCTTTTTCTTAGGTTTAGTTTGCATCAGTTTGCTCGCTCCGCGCTGTCGCATATCGCATGACTATTTGACGTGTATTGGGTTGTCTACCTACACTGTTGTCTTCGTTCGTTCTTGCGTTCGCCTTTAAGAAAGTTACCGTGTATATACATTATAAAGCGAATTTTTAATCTGCAAGTTATTAAGGATGGATCGTTGGCTTATCAAAGGAACAGCAAAAGTTGCAGGATCTCAACAATCACCTGGACCGTCTACATCCAAAAACATTGAAACCGAAACAACAGTGGATACTTGCATAAATCCAGAAAAAGAGATATCTGCTGCCACTACGAGCATATTACGTGAACCCGCCACTAAGAAAAGGAAATATGATGAAAGCTACCTGTCTCTTGGTTTTGTAAATGCTAATAATGTGCCTCAATGTGTCTTATGCAGCAAGCTTTTTCCAAATAGTTCTATGGTACCCGCTAAAATGCGTCGCCATTTGGAAACCGTACATCCAGAGTTTAAACATAAGAAAGTTGATTATTTTATGCGTAGGCGTGATGAACTCTTAAAGCGACAAAACCTAATTGTTTCAACTTTTAAAACTGGCAATGAGAAGGCCACTGAAGCATCATACATTGTCAGTTATCGTATTGCACTGGCAGGCGAAGCTCATACAATAGCTGAGACATTGATCAAGCCTTGTGCAGTCGATATCGCTAAATGTATGCTTGATGAAAGGTTGGCAAAATAAATAACTAATGTGCCACTATCCAATGACACGGTAGCTCGCCGAATTAAGGATTTAGCAGCCAACGTAAAGGCTGAATTGATATCTCGTCTGCAATGTTGTAATTTTTCTCTACAAATGGACGAAAGCACAGACGTAGCTGGACTTGCAGTCTTGCTTGTATTTGTCCGATATCAGCATCTAAATTTGCTTGAAGAGGATCTACTTTTGTGTGAACCATTGCCAACCAATACAACTGGTGCCGAAATATTTAATATCGTGGATAACTTTTTTAATGCTCATGGTTTAGATTGGAAAAAATGTGTTGATATCTGCACTGATGGTGCAAAGGCAATGGTAGGAAAAACTGCTGTCGCTGTCGCAAAAATCAAGAACATGGCACCAAACTGCACAAATAGCCACTGCATACTTCACCGCCAAGCACTTGCAGTAAAAAAAATGCCATTGTCAACTAAAAAGGTCCTTGACGAGTCTGTAAAGATAATAAATTTCATAAAATCGCGACCATCCATTACAAACACGGCATTTCAAAATTCTATGCGAAGATATGGGCAGCGTTCATAAAGCTTTACTGCTCCATACCGAAGTACGATGGCTGTCTCGAGGGAAAGTACTTGTTCGACTATTCGAGCTGCGTTCCGAATTGGGCACCTTTTTCATGAAAAACAATATGGATTTACAAGAAAGGTTGACAGATAAACTATGGTTGTTTCGACTTGGATACCTCGCCGACATTTTTTCAAAGATAAACAATGTGAATATGTCACTTCAAGGGAAACAAGTAACAGTGTTCACAGCCAATGTTAAAATTCAAGCTTTCAAAAAGAAATTGGAATTTTGGATCACTTGCATTCGCTCTCGTGAGCTAGATAGCTTCGCAATACTTAAAGATTACTGCGATAAAATTAATGGAGACATTGATGCAAATGACCTTACTATGTTGTGTGATGAAATTTGTCAACATTTGGAAGATATTCTAAACTCGGTCAAACAATATTTTCCAGATGAAGAGAATGAAAAGCTTAAAAATTATACATGGATTTGAAACCCATTCATAGTTCAGAAAAGGCCAGACACATTCACAGCTAAGGAGTACGAAATGTTCGTTGACATGATTACAGATTCCTCACTACAAGCCATATTTGAAAAGCTATCTTTGCGAGAATTTTGGTGCACTTTGAGAGAAGAATTTGCAGATTTATCAATGAAAGCTGTTAAAATACTTCTTCCTTTCGCTACGACTTCGCTACGAATCTGTGCGAATCTGGCTTTTCTTCATATGCTGCAACAAAAACCAAATACCGCAACAGACTCGATGCAGAAGCTGATATGAGGATTCAACTGTCCTCTATAAAGCCAGACATAAAAGAACTATGTAAAAATAGGAAGTCCATGCGTCCCACTAACAATGAAGTTTGTTTTTATAATATTTTGCAATTATTTGTTGATAAATAAATGATTTTATTGAAGTACAAATAATTTCATTCTTTCTTTTTGTTTATATTTATTTATATAAACCAAAATACTAAAAATAAAATATATTTATATACATATATATATATATATATATATATATATATATATATATATATATATATATATATATATATATATATATACATATAAGTAAATATATATATATATATATATATATATATATATATATATATATATGTTGTATTTGAGGTTTTCGCGGATAGATACCTGTGTTGTATTGTTTTCTCGGGGATTCCGCGTTGATGCTGAGGTTTGGCTCTGAAAAGAACCGGATTCTCAACATTTCGGCGAACTAACATTCGCCATTCTCAAGAGAATATGCGTCCGTGCGGGTAAACCGTTAGACGCATACTGAGAACTCGTTCGTGCGATGCGACTACTTATAGCTGTTTGGCTTCGGGTTATGCGCGTTGTGTGCGATGCTTCGGTTCGGTTGTTTGTTTGTCTTGTTGGCCGTGCATGAGTCTGGGGTGTCTGGGATTGCATTTTGAGGGTGGATATGATCGGTCGCCATGTTGGGGGCAGTCTCAAGGAATCGTCTCTCGTGTTCATGCAGTAGTCTCGTTTTTCTATCTCTATGGCTTCTCTGTATACTCGTGACATTTCGTGGCTAATCTGTGCAACAGTCCTTGAATTTCTAAAGTCCATCCAGTGACCGGTGTTTGTGTGTTGGACAAGTGCCGATGAAACTTTGTCTCTGTGTCTGACTGAAACTACATGTTCTTGAATCCTAGCAGATATTTTTCTATTGGTACGTCCAATGTAGGTTCGTTCACATGTTCCGCAAGGTATTTCGTAAATTCCATGGGATTCTAACGAGATGGTGTCTTTAACGCTGCGTAGCATGGAGGATATTTTCTGGTTAGGTTTGAAAATGGTGTCGATGTTGTGTCTTTTAAGGATTCTGGCGATTTTGTCAGTTAATCCATGAACATATGGTAGGTATGCTATATACCTATATGCTAGGTATGCTATATATATATATATATATATATATATATATATATATATATATATATATATATATATATATATATATATATATATATGCACATACATATGCTTATTGAACCAGTGGGGTTCCGTGGAAATTTGTATGCCTTTGGAGGGCTCCGCCGCTCAAAAAGTTTGAGAACCGCTGCTCTACACAATCATCTTTCGTAACCACATTTGGCTTAGATAAATGGAGCATAAAAGATAAAGTGATTAGCCATGAAAGAAGTCCAAATCATCGAAAATCGTTTACAATGTGGAAAGAAACAGAAATAAAATTGATTAATAAAACGGGAATCGATATATCATTGGAAACACATATACAGTCCGAAAAAGAACGGTGGCGAAATATATTGCAACGAATATTAGCTTTCATAAAGTATCTGATTATACAAAATCTTCCTCTACCTGGTCATGTTCGAGATGGTACCAATGTAGGAAATGCTCAGTTTGATCCAGTACTAGCAAATCATCTTCTGGCATCCACAGTTCGAAATCAACTAATAAGTGACATTAAAAGAAATAAATATTATGGACTTTTTGATTCGACTCCTGATATCGCTCATCGAGAACAAATGTCGCAAGTCTTTAGGTATGTAGAATGTAGATATTGATTTTACCAACTCTAGTCTCAAGTCTCTATCAAAGAATCTTTCTTGGGATTAATTGAAATGCATGCCAAAAAACGCATCCTTCATTGAAAATACAATGTCAGGTCACATATCTGGCGTTCAACAAAGAATTTTGGAAAAAAATAATATAGCATTATTTGTAAATTGTGAAAACCACTCTTTAAATTTAGTAGGAGTTACTGCAGCTAAGCAAGAACCAATAGTTGTAACATGTTTTGGGATAATTGAAAGCATATATCTATTTTTCTCACGTTCCACATTACGATGGGAATTATTTAAAAAAATCTTTAAAGAAAACGTGCATTTGAAACACGATGGAGTGCCAGAGCACAAGCGGTTAGCATTATTGTCGATGGGCTGGAAGGGTTATTAGAAGTATTGGACGGTACTACTACAAGTGACACCAGAAGTGAAGCTACAATATTATTACAAAATATATTGAATTTTAATTTTATAACTTTCATTCATGAAATCTGGCATGAAATCTTGAGGAGAATACATCGAGTTCAGTTGAGATTACAAGATCCTAAAATGAATTTTGAAGAAGCGTTCCATGATTTTGAAGCATTAGTGACTGAACTTGCGTCAATTCGAGAAGAGATCTGCGAACAGGCAATAGAAAAGGCTACTCTGTGAAAAATGGGGTATTGATTTAACAATCTGTATTAGAAGACGCCGAAAAAATCCAGGAAAATTGGGTAGTAATGTTGACGAAATGAAGAGAAATTCTCGCCTTATGAAAAGTGTTCTTGATCGTCTGCAGCAAGAAATAAGTACACGATTTACGCAAATTAATTTTCAAATATCCACGATCAAAGATGGAGCAAGATCGCTCATGTCAGCATTTCTCAACCTTTTTTGTACCACGGACCATTAAAATTAAAAAAAAAAATCGCGGACCAGTGATATTTTTTTAACAAAATTTTACTAGGTATTAAAGAACTACTACATAAGTTAATTGTAACATTTTTATTATCATTTACTTACAATAATATGTTTTTTTTAAATGTAAAGATAATTTTTTTTCTTCAGTGCCGTACTAATCATAAATTACACAGAATTAAAATTAGTTTAAGATATTTGTATTTCGTAATTTTATAAATTAAAATTAGTATTAATTTCATTTAATTATAAATTAGTAATTAATTATAAATTACTTTTTTTTTTTTTTTTGGTTCAGTAATTTTTTTTTGCGGATAGAAAAATTTGTTCGTGGACTAGTAAAATTTCTCCGCGGACCACTGGTGGTCCGCCGGACCAGCGGTTGAGAATAGCTGGCCTAAGTGACCCTTGTGATGATCGCCTAAGTGTCGCCTAAGTGAGATTGCCGGGAAAGTAAATTTATATTTAATTTATATTAAATATTAACATATTATTTTATGTTTTCCGGAAAAAAATATACGTTCTAGTCGCTACAAGTATTTTGCGTCCTCGCATTTGTAGTGGCAGGCTGCAGCACGAGCTGCATGACGAAAGTCTGACGATACGCAAATGCGACGATGTCGCACCGTGGACAGACTTTCGTCCTTTTTCACGCAAAATGCAAGCCAGCTGCACAAAAGTATAAAATGACGATGTCGTGCGTATTTCGTGCGGCTACGTGGACAGTAGGCCTTAATGTTTTTGTTGAGTTCTATGCGTTTGTATTTTATTGAATTATATTTAGTTTGTTTCATTAATTATTAAACTTCCCGTTATTCCCGGGAAAATAAATATATATTTCCCGTTTCCCGAAAAAAATATACGGGAAAAGATACCCTCTAATCGCTACACGTGTTTTTACGTACTCGCAGCATAGCATTTGTAGTGGCAGGCTGCAGCACGAGCTGCATGACGAAAGTCTGACGGAACCCAAAGGCGACGATGTCGCACCGTGGGCACACTTTCGTCGCTTTCCACGCAAAATGCAAGCCAGCTGCACAAAAGTGTAAAATGACGGTGTCGTGCGTATTTCGTGCGGCTACGTGGACAGTAGGCCTAAGTTGCACGAAGAGTCCACGAATGACACTCGTAGAACGCGTAGATTTTCTAATACAGCTGAATAATTTGTAGACGTAGTGCCAGGCTAAGGCTTTTCTTAATGAAATGCCAAACGTTTTATATTCTGTTTGTGACTTTTATAACCACATTTTTCTCCAAATGCCCATGCAATGCTCATATACAGAACGGAAGTATATCAAAATCAGGCACATCTATGGTATATCTAATTCCTAGGTCCATGGCAGAGTCCATGGGTTGCACCAACATAAATTTGCGCAGACAAGTCATGGCTGAGTTTACACTTCTTCAACAAGTCCATTAACAAGCATAACCGTCTTTACCATAAGGGCACACGAGGCACGTGCCCAGGGCCTCCTCGGCAAGGGGGGAGGGGCGAAAGGCCGATATATTCGCTTACACTATACAAGTTTTTTTTTTCTATTATATCTAGATATAACCCGATAAAAGGTAGGAAGTATGTAGTTCCGCATTTCGACATTATCCAAGTCGACATTATTTATGGTTGGAGAATTCCCTAAAGTGGCGTGATTTTGTTTTGGCCCAACAATTCTATTTTTATTGTGTCTTATTATTTAAATTTTTAGTTTCTTTATCTCTAGGTTTATAAAATTAGATATTTATATATTATACTAAGATTACGAGTAGGGAAAGATAGTATGTTCTAGATCCACCGCCACCACAGTTATGCGCATGCGCGATGACCTTTGACCCCTGACCTAACTTTGACCCCTAACCGAACCTTGGACTTGACCTTGAAAATTCCGGTTTCGACTCCCGTTTTCGACTTCCGGTTTCGACTACCTGTTTCCGGTTTCGACTTCCGGTTTCCGGTTTCGACTTCCTGCCGCCATTTTCAGATCTTCCGGATGCGCGGGAAAATTCAAAAAATAGACGCGAGGCGGGGAAATTCAAAGTTAGATCCAGTTGAGACAAATGAGGTGTGAAGTTGGTTGCATACATCAACGGGACTAAATACATGAGACTAGACAGACGAGGCTAGATCAATGAGACTAAATACATGAGACTAGATAGACGGGGCTAGATACATGGGGCTAGATACATGGGGCCAGACAGACGAAGCTAAATACATGAGACTAGATAAGACTGAACTAAAATATATAAGGGATTGTTTAATTTAACTAAAATATATTTTCGATTGTTTTTTGATTATTGCTCTGGCTTGTTGATTAGGTTCGACTGGATGTTTGCTAGCAATAACAACTTCCTGTTATCTTATCAGCGGTGAGCGAGTGTTAGTTTCCAAGAGAATGAAAGGTTGTAAAATAAAGAAAACCACATAAAATTTATGGTTTTATTAAATTCTAATAATAATACATTTAAATTTACATCAAAACATTTAAATACTTATATAAACATTTCTTGCAATACATATAGAATAGTCGCTAATATGATTTATACATACAATGGTTCATTTTAATTAAATTTTTAAATTAATTTTCGAACTATTCCCGACAAAGGGTTGTATTCAACGGCAGCTTCACACAAGATAAGGCAATAGGCTCGAGTGTTTGGTTTGAATGCTTGCGTAGCTTCAAATTCAATTTTTAAATCAACAGCAGATGATTTAGTACTCTCATTTTGTTTAGATACATCAAACACAAAAAGAACATGATCCTTGAATTCAATCATATATAATATCGGCTCATTTCTGCGTTCATAGTAACTGCTTTGGAAAGTGGCATACATGTAATAAAGTTGTGCATAATCACCACTATCCATATTAAGATTTAAGCTTTCATATGGATATGAATCCGAGTTTAGGTCAGTTTTCATATTTCGCAGCGATGCATTATCAAATTCGGACGCGTTTTTTACATGAGCATCTCTTCGCCCCTCTTGCAGTGCAATTATAACATATCGAGGCTTCTCCAGAGTTGTGGATGTTTTTACAGACCAGATATCTCTGTCGGTATTTTTTAAAGCAGGTAGTTCATGCAACTCCCACCTACGAAACGGTATTAATATCGGCCTATCTTCTTCGAGTGTGTCCAATACATTCAATCGAGCTTCGTCGCTGAGTTGGATATGGGGAATTCGCCAGTAAATTTGATCAATATTGAATCTTATATTTGCATCTCCTTTGTAGCAGTTCACGTCAGTTCTAGCTCGTAGTAGAATTAATTCCTGCTTTACATTAATTAACATTTTTGTATAATCCTCAGCAAAACCCAATAAATATTTAAATGAAATTAGAGCATAGAACTTTCTGTTATTATCAAAGTATGTAACATTTGTAGCATTATCAGCCCAGCCGCAAAGGTCGAGTTAATGCTGATCCCGCTTGGTGTTGGAGAGTAATCCTTTTATCGTGCTTGTAATTCCTACATCTCGATTCTTATCTACTTCAACTCCATTCAATTCATAGCGAATTTCATCAAATAAAAACGCATAAGCGTTTTTCACAAGTTCAAAGTTGTATGTAGTTGCAGGTGGAATGAGTTTCGGAAAATTAACGGTTCCGCTTACATAAATATAACTTTCGCTAGAATAAGTGTAAATATCCTGGTGTTGGATCTTAATACGAATCTCATTATTGTTTCCATAATTTTGAGCTATAGGATAATACGTGTGAAATTCACTCTTTGTAATAGTATCCTCATAGTCAACTTTGGAGAATATATATATTTTATCCATACTGTCGCTTTAACTTATATCCTAGAGATAATAGTTTATTTTCTAATATAGGTGTTAACTCTTTGAGGTGTAAATGTCGAGTGGTAGAATTGTCCGAAACAGCCGCTTTTATACGATTTCCGTAAAAATTAATTCCCATCTCTCTCCCTCTCTCTCTCCCTCTCTCTCTCCCTCTCTCTCTCCCTCTCACTCCCTCTCTCTCTCTCTCGCTCTCTCTCTCTCACTTAATACTCTTCAGCTCTAATCGGTTATGTGTAGCATGGGGTTACGTAGACCTCACATCCTGTTTAGCGTGGGGTCACATAGACCTCACAGCCTGTTTAGCGTGGGGTCACATAGACCTCACACCCTGTTTAGCGTGGGGTCACATAGACCTCACACCCTGTTTAGCGTGGGGTTACATAGACCTCACACTCTGTTTAGCGTGGGGTCACATAGACCTCACACCCTGTTTAGCGCGGGGTCACATAGACCTCACACCCTGTTTAGTGTGGGGTCACATAGACCTCACACTTTGTTTAGCGTGGGGTCACATAGACCTCACACCCTGTTTAGCGTGGGGTTACATAGACCTCACACTCTGTTTAGCGTGGGGTCACATAGACCTCACACCCTGTTTAGCGTGGGGTTACATAGACCTCACACTCTCATTGATGCAAAGAACTCGATATAAATACGATATAAATACGATATAAATAGGGTTGGATAGCATTTATAATTTAGTCTTAACGCTGGTGTTTTACTATTAAGATGGGGATTGTATTTGGTGCGAAGCATACCCGTAATAAAACCATCTATTGGACTCCACTTAGAATATCTACTAGTTTATCACCATCATATGAGACGCTTCCTAGACGTCAAAAGAATTAAGTTGAGAGTTTTAATGGTGGCTATGATAATAATAGAGAAAAATATGCACATCTTCCTGATTCAATAAACCAATCAGCTGTTTGTTCATCCAACGCTAAAGATAGTGAACATTCCCTCGAGAAAACGGATTTTAAATGTCAAAAGAATAAAGTTGAGAGTTTGAATGCACATGTTCCCGATTCAATAAACCAATCAGCTGTTTGTTCATCCAATGCTAAAGATAGTGAACATTCCCTTGAGAAAGCGGATGTTAAAAGACTATGTGTTGGTTGTTATAAAGAAAACCGAATGATATTTGGAAGACAAAAGGCCTCAAGTAAAACTAGTTCTGTAAAGTTTCGCTGTAATATGTGTGCAAGTCATTATTGCTTAAGCTGCTTCTTCCGAACGCATAACATATACAAAGCATGACCACTATTTGTATTTAAATGTATTGATGTAAATTTAAATGTATTATTATTAGAATTTAATAAAACCATAAATTTTATGTGGAGTTTTCTTTATTTTACAACCTTTCATTCTCTTGGAAACTAACACTCGCTCACCGCTGATAAGATAACAGGAAGTTGTTATTGCTAGCAAACATCCAGTCGAAACTAATCAACAAGCCAGAGCAGTAATCAAAAAACAATCAAAAATATATTTTAGTTCAGTCTTATCTAGTCTCATGTATTTAGCTTCGTCTGTCTGGCCCCATGTATCTAGCCCCATGTATCTAGCCCCGTCTATCTAGTCTCATGTATTTAGTCCCGTCTATCTAGTCTCATGTATTTAGTCTCATGGATCTAGCCTCGTCTGTCTAGTCTCATGTATTTAGTCCCGTTGATGTATGCAACCAACTTCACACCTCATTTGTCTCAACAGGATCTAATTTTTAATTTCCCCGTCTCGCGTCTATTTTTTGAATTTTACCGCGCATCCGGAAGTTCCGAAAATGGCGGCCGGAAGTCGAAACCGGAAACCGGAAGTCGAAACCGGAAGTCGAAACCGGAAGTCGAAACCGGAAACCGGAAGTCGAAAACAGTCAAGGTCAAGGTTAGGTTAGGGGTCAAAGGTCATCGCGCATGCGCATGACTGTGGTGGCGGTGGATCTAGAACATACTATCTTTCCCTACTATTACGATAAAGCGACCAATAGGTCCTAACAACATACCAGATGTGGTGCACTAATGGTTTTGAATGCGTTTTGGGGCTGTTTTATGACCGCTACGTGCTTGAAACTGTTTGTGACCACTAATGGTTTTAAATGGGTTTGTTAACAATGTAATATTTAAACTTACAAATTTTAGATATAATTAAGTCTATTTATTTTCTGTAGTTGTAAATATTAAATAGCAGACAGCATATAGAAACAACTACGTGTACTTGGGGTTGGGATTCTTTTGTTGTTAGTGGGTACAGGCAAATGGGAACGGGAGTAAGCCTTTCTGCTCTTAACAATATAAAATTATCTTCAGTTTAAATCCATCTTTCTTGCCACCAAGATACCAAAGTAACAGAATTGTGTTGATAATAGAAGTGTTGACGTGTTCGTTTATTTATTCTTTTGATTATGTCGAAAAGAACATATTTAAATGGTTCACAAAAAAGGAAAAAAGTTGTAGCTCAAAAAGAAATAACTAAAGAAACTTCCTAAAAAAACTTTATTTGTTACGGTTGAAGAAGCAAATAGGCTGACTAATTCTTCAAATTCATCACCTCAAGATCTAAATACTCCTGAATATCAACTGGGAAAAGATCCACATGTGACAACAATGACCAGCACAAATCAGATGCTGAACCCTCTACTTCAAGCTACTGTGAGTTTATAGCTACAAGCTTGGAAAATGTATCGCCTGATCCTGCTACATACTGTGACAAAATTTTAACAGAAGAATTACGCTATATTTGGATTCGAAAAGGGCCAGAGTTATTCCAAAATAAAAATTGTGACTTCTCTGAAACTTACAACTCTAGAAGTTTTCCAGATTCAAGCGGTAATACAAAAACTAGATACTTGACTAAAAACATTTTCACCCGTATATTGACGAATGGTGAGTCCTTCAGAGATGCGTAAAGTTTAGGGATTGCAATCCGGCGTCATTTTCAATCCGGCCGAATTTCCATCGATCCGGCCGGATTCGTCCGGATTCGGTCGGATCGATGGAAATTCGGCCGGATCCGATCAGGATAGTTTCCATGATAATCGAGAGAGTGTATTATATAGGTAGTTTACACGCACACACATTTATAAGTCCGTGAGATATTGTCATTGAGAGATATAAGTCATTTAGTCCGTGAGAAAATGGCTCCTTTGTTCACCTTGAAAGAAATCTGTATACCTGTTATTGCTGCCGTCTATTTAATACTACTACTGGACATAATTTGAGTTTCCGAATTGATATAAGTAACATATTACTTGAACACGAGAACAGTTTACAGCACAGGTAATTAATGATAAATTATGTCGCAAGAAGAAAAACTACGGTACAAGTTGACAGTGAGTTGCTGTCCCAATATAACACAGAAGTAAATTATTGGAAGAATGTACTTAGAAGAATTGTCGCAGTAGTTAAATTTTTAGCTTCTAGAAATCTTGCTTTTCGTGGTGATAATGCGATATTGTTGTCTGAAAATAACTGGAATTATTTGGGATGCTTAGAACTGATTAGTTAATTTGATCCTTTTCTTGCTGATATGAAACGAAACATATACGAAACTGCGGAAATCGTGGAAAAGGAATTACATCATATTTGTCTGCAAATATTTGAAATGTGTTTATTAATATGATGAATAAAAAATAATCAAAATACTACTCTATAAGCGTGGATTCTACACCAGACCTCTCTCACGTTAACCAGCTAACCTTCATCGTTAGATACGTAAAAGACGGAGAGCCTATTGAGAGATTTTTGCAGTTTTTCTCTATGGATAAGCATAATGCAGAACACTATTTTAAACTTTCTGGAAAGCCTTGATATTAATATAAAAGATTGTCGTGGGCAGAGTTATGATAATGCATCAGATATGGCTGGAACGTATTCTGGTGTTTAGTCAAGAATAAAAGCAAAATGTAAATTTGCAATTTTTGTCCCATGTGCGGCACATTCCCTAAATGTAGTAGGCCTTCAGGCTATTGAATGTGTTTCCGAAGCTGTAGCATATTTTCAGTTTATACAAAAATTATTCATTTTTTTCTCGGCTTCGACCAAACGATGGAAAATTATGACAGAGCATTTGCCCGCAAATAAAGTCCTGAAGTCTCTCCCGAATACTAGATGGTCTGCACGTGCTAATGCTATTAATGCCTTACAAAAAGGTTATATAAATATTTCTGAAGCTTTGTCCTCAATTGCAAGTGACATGAATCAACCAGGAGAAATAAGAAACGAAGCCCAAGCCCTAGCAAAAAAAAGGATAAATTGGATAATATTTTTTTAACGGAGATATGGAACGATCTTTTGGGAATTATGAATAAAACAAGCTTAAGTTTACACAATACCACTATTACCATGGACGTTGCAACGAAACTTTACTAGGGATTTCAATCCGAAAAACCGGATCCAGTAAGCCGGCGGATCCGGCATCACTATACATTATTAGGTACCAATTAGGTACCGGATTAGGTACCAATATACCGGATCTGGTCACCGGATCCGGTGATGCTAATTATTGCTAAAATAATCGTGCATCAGCATTGTTTTTTTTTCAAATCCAAAATTGATTTTTAGGTAAATAATGTATACTTAAAACAATTGCCGTATTTGCCGGTGTATAACGTGCACCTTTTTCCAAAAAATGCCTCTAAAACAATAGGTCTGCGTTATAGGTGCACAAAAAGTAGGTGAAATTTTAGGGTGCGCCTTATACACCTTCAAATACAGTATTTATAGTAAGTTGATTAAACTAAATAGTTATAAACTCATTATTGTGAATTGTGCCATTCATTAGACAGATTCATCAAGATGTCTGTCATAAATAAAAGAATAATACTTGTTAGCATGCTCAGATACCTAATTGTTGTGATCTCAGTAGATTAAGTAAAGTTTATTATCTTAGATTTATTAAAGTTAAATAGTAAAATTATGTCTGTGAAATTTAACTGGTTACCTACACTGTACTAGATTTTTAATTGTTTGTCTAATTATAAATGTGTGTGCGTGTAAACTACCTATATAATACACTCTCTCGATTATCATGGAAACAGTCTATTTTGGAACGAAAATGAAAAATTATCCTGATCGGATCCGGCCGAATTTCCATCGATCCGACCGAATCCGGACGAATCCGGCCGGATCGATGGAAATTCGGCCGGATTGAAAATGACAACGGATTGCAATCCCTAAACTTTACGCATCTCTGATCGATTATGTCAATAACCCACCCAATAAATTCGATCAGTATGAATCGGTTTCTAAACAGAAAAAAATCCAAATGCTGACTATAAAGATAAGTCTGAAAAAAAAAGAATTCGCAGTACATGCGTCACTTTTTTCAAGGATCATCAGAATCTGTACAGTTGAATGGCAACAAATTTTTTATGTAGATACGTTTATTCCTATAATCGATACATTATATGCACATTTAAAAAATCCTTCGGAAGCATACCAAGATATTTAAAATCGTTATAGTTTTCTTTGTCAATTAATAACAATCGATTCTGACGAGTTGACAAAAAATGCAATGAATTTGAAGAATTCTATCACGAAGACATTAATGTATATGAGCTCAAATCAGAATGTTTTCATTTAAGGGTGTATTTAAAGAACATAGCGAAGGAATCAGCGGATTTGAGCATCTCAACCTTACATAAATTAATAAAGTCTGATAAGTTAGAAGAAACTTTTCAAAATGTTGAAGTTACAAGAATTTTCCTTTGCTTTCCCTTGCCAATTGTAGTGGAGAGCGATCATTTACACAGCAAATGAAAATAAAAAATGAATTACGAACAACTATGTTACAAGAACGATTAACTAATTTTCAATTATGTGCATAGAAAGTGATATCCTTAAAAAATAGACTTTGAAGATATAATAGAAGATTTTGTAGTACAGAAATACTGAAAGAAACTATCGTAATCGTAACCATTTCAAACCAGCAGTATATTTATCTAATTAATAACATATGTATAGTTGATTTGTACCAATTAATCATAATAAATATAAGATCATAGCAGAAAAATGTTTTTGTCATTCACTTTTTTAGATTAAAACAGGGCTCGAAATTCTTGTGGGCCCTAGGGCCACGGCATAGCCTAGACGGCACTGGTCATGTCTGCGTCAACACTTCTTCAATAAGTTCATTAACAAGTCAAAGTTTTTTAGTTGATTTAAAAGGTTTTGTTAATATATCAATTATAATTTTCAGTTACATTTTTTCGTGTAATTGATACAGAACGTCGGACAAAGGGAACGTATTGACAAAGGAACTGTTAAGCTGTTAATTTAACTGTAATCCTGGTTTATATTGTAACAATTTATTATATTGCGTTAAGTTATCTTATATTTTTTTAATTAATTATATAAATAATTATTACATTAAACAACAAACTAATCATAACTTCACCCTTTTAAATTCCATTTTTTTATAATCAGCTGATCAAAATAATTTAATTGAAAATATTTTTAAAATAAAAATAAAATTTTAAAAAAATCTAATTAATAGATATTAATAACTGAAAATTTCAATTGATAACAAATGACAAAAATTTAGATGAACTATAGTTTAAATTTCCCGCGTTTTAATATTTGCTCATTAAAGTGGCACAGCAAGAAACTAGTATCTGACAATTCTATCAATTTGTATTATTTTTACCAATATTTGGTATTAGCTGACAAAAGTAATGCGTTAAAAATATTTTAAAATTAATTTATGAATTTAATTGTTGTTCAATAAAAAAAAACATCATGTCGAGACACAGGAACATCCGATCTATGAATTACACTGACGGTAAGCTTTAATTATATTTACTATTGACAAATTAAATTATTTTGGTTTTCTTGCCCAAGGCGCATATGGAATATTTGTTTATGTAGCATTTATTGAAAATTAAAAAGTAACTTGTATAATTTATTAGTAATGTAAGGTATTTGGGATAATGTTTTAAATTAATTATAATTGTGTGTATTTTTATTTGGCAATCATTTCAGAATATGATGGTTATGATGATGTTTATGGACATTCAGTTGAAGATGATTATTGCATGTCACCCAGCGATGCAAGTTTCATATACAATAGGGATAATCCACAGAGAATTGGTGCTTTTTTAAATACACAAAAAGATATTGCTGAAGAAGATGAAGGAGATATCAATGATGAGGTTTGATTTTTTTATTGAATTTTCATCAAAATCTAATTACTAACAAAAACTAATTGTGGTCATATTTTTAACCCTTTCGCTGCTATGCACTGCAATAGCAGTTCAATTGATTTGACACCCAATTAGTTATAGTAGTCCAATTGATTGGGTGGTCAGATGCTATGGAATGCTGTAGCAGTCTACAGACTTGAATGAATTAATTATGGCTTTTTTAAACATAACAAAGAGATTAATAAATACATACACTCTCATTGGAGTGTTGTGTTACCCTGGGTGAAAGATTCGGGACCTAGGGTCTTATTGCTGGAAAGATGAATATTTCACAAAATCCCAAAAAAATAATTGTTAACTATGTGGATAGCCATATATTTATTTTTTTAATTTTTTTATGTCTAGTCTTATCTAGTCTTGTCTAGCCTCGTCTAGTCTTGTTTAGCCTTGTCTAGTCTTGTCTATTTTTGTTGTTATTTTATACTTGATTTTCTTCAAGAAAATGAATAATTACTGTTATTTCCAACTATAGTTCATTTTTTTTTAAGAATGCAGTCCAGGGAAGATAGGGCTTATTTGACCTTGTTCCCTGATTGGCTTAAATCAAGGAGAAGTTCACATGGACGATATTTACTTCTCCATCTCTCTCTTTTTACATACATTTGCAGTCAATGGCATAGAATTTCATTAAATGAATACAATACTACGAGTTATTTCTAAATACAATGGAACTTTAAATTATACTACTGATAATAAGTACTATATTATAGAATAATGTTTTATATATAATTTAATATTCAATTTTAAATTTAGAGATCAAAAAATTAATTAAAAGCAAGAATATTTTTTTCGAACGTCAATGCATGTTCAGCTGTTAGTTGTCAATGGCTGCCGTGTCAATTCACAATTGTCATCTGATCTCTGTATCATTTAGATTTCGTGCGTTTTTCTCCATTTATTTGTTTGTATTTTATTACTATTGTTGCCATTTGGTGTATTTAATAGATATACAATCAAACCATTAATAAATTACCAATTTTATATTCAAGTAACTATATTTGAATTAAGCTCCAAATTTTGTAACTAGATTGAACATTTGTCATAGTGTAAATCAGGTATCTAGTTACTGCATTCTTAAAAAAATGGACTATAGTTTCGGCTCTTTATTTATATTAAAAATTAGCCATCATCAGGAAACAATATGAACTTTTTATTTTTGAAAATAAAAACTGAGTATGAGTTTTTATTTTCAAATATAAAAAGTTCATATTGTTCCCTGATGATGGCTAATTTTTAATATAAATAAAGAGCTGAAACTAGTTGGAAATAGTAGTAATTATTCATTTTCTTGAAGAAAGTCAAGTATAAAATAACAAAACAAAAATATTAAAACTTCAAGATGGTCAAATTCACAAATAATGTAGTCTTGTCTAGTCTTGTCTCCTTCTTGACTTTCTAGTCTTGTCTCTTTCTTGTCTTGTCTATGTAGTCTACTAGATTAAAATGTAGTTAATTTAATGAATTCTCTACAATGCTAATAATTGAATTGGACTTGATATATCAGATTGTGTTTTCCATGGTCCACTTAATTATTATAAGTTAGTAGTCTAATTCAAGTTCAAAATGAAGTTGTTACAACATGAAGTTGTCGCAATACGAAGACGCAACATGAAGTGGTTTCGATATGAAGTTGTCGCAACATGAATATGTTTCAACGTGAATTTGAAATTTGGATTCAAGGAGAAAAAATCTCTTCTCGTACTTGAAACTATATATTATAGTCTTTGCTTCGAATAGAGATTTTGGTTATTAGTAAATTTGGCAATTTTTGCAAATTATTTTGACGTTTTCGTCTAATTTTGACACAAAACAAAAGAATTTTGCGAGGTTTGTCCATTCATATTAACAAAAAAAAAAATTGTTTTATATAGATTTTGGTTTCTGAAAATTTGGCAATATTTGCCAATTATTTTGACATTTTCGTCAAATTTTGACATAAAACAAATGAATTTTGCCACTTTTTGTTTGTCCACTTGTCCAAGTTTGTCCACTCAAATCAACAAAAAAAAACAAAATTCGCTTTGAATAGATTTTAATTTTTTTAAATCTGGCAATTTTTGCAACTCATTTTGACGTTTTCGTCCAATTTTGACACAAAACAAAAGAATTTTGCAAGGTTTGTCCATTCAAATTAACAAAAGAAAACATTTAGTTTCTTATAAAGATTTTGGTTTTTGAAAATATTTGCCAATCATTTTGACATTTTCGTCCAATTTTGACATAAAACAAATGAATTTTGCAAAGTTTGTCCACTCAAATCAACAAAAAACACAAAATTTGCTTCAAATAGAGATTTTGGTTTTTGAAAATTTGGCAATGTTTGCATTTTATTTTGTCGTTCTCGTTTTAAAACTAAAGCATTTTGTAAAACGAATGTCCACTCAAATCAACAATAAAACAGAATTTGCTTCAAATAGAGATTTTGGTTTTAGAAAAGTTGGGTTAGGTTAGGTTTTTTAAGATTTTGTTGTATTTTTTAAATTTGGCAGTATTCGATTTTACTGATATTGATGTTCAGCCCTTATTTGCAGTATTCCTCAATCAGCTTTCTTGTCAAGTATGTAATATCTTCTTCATTGTTTGCTATCAGTACTTGAGATCCACAAACAGTAGTGTATATAAAAAGGTATTTCCAACTTCAATTCCCATTCTATGACATTTTGTCATCCAGGTGCTGAGGGCTTTTTGTAGATATACTTTGAGAATGCTCAGAGATAGACTACATCCTTGTTTTAATCCCTTGTTTACTTTAAACGGCGCGGTTATTTTATTACTTAATTTGATCGCTCATTCTTATTGTTAGTTCCTATATAGTGTTTTTATGGCTCTGATGTAGTATTTGTTAATGTTAGTCTCATGTAGTACTTCGAACATTTTATTAATGGGCACGTTATTGTAGACTTTTTCCAAATCGATGAACATCAAGTGTGTACTCAAATTCCTTTCCGGTCTTTTCTCTATTAATTGTTGTAGAGATTGTCTAGGCTTGATCTACCTGCCCAAAAACCACACTGTTCTTCAATTTCTTCAAAGTCGTACTCTATTCTTGTCTTTAGGATTCGTCCGTACAATCTTCCTACAGAACTGGTTACTGTTATACCTATGAATATATCTTTTTATTGCCTTTTTATGTGATAAATGGATGGATCTGAGATATTTTCCAATCATTTGGAATGTCGTCCTCTTCCAAGAGGCATTTGTTATACTTCCACCAGTTTCTCAAGCAGTATGTTCGATCCATGCTTCACCAACTCTATAGGAACTCCTCCTGGTCCAGCAGATTTCCCATTCTTCATGTATTAGGGCCTTTTTTAGTTCTATGAAATTGATTTAGATTTCTATATTATCTATGATATTTTCCTCCTCCAGTATTGGTGTCATCATAAACTGAGGCCTGTCTTCTTTCAGAATTCGTTTTTCCTGGTTTGGACTTTCCTTTATGTCTCTTTATGATGGATTGTTTTCTATCCTCACAATCTCCTGTTGTTAGCCACTTGAGGTATGCTTGTTTCTTCTATTTGATTAAAGTTTCCAATTCCGCTGTCAACCAAAATGTCACTGTCAATGCGCGTCCGCCATGTTTAAAAGACAGGAATATGAAAGTTTCGGGCACATTTTGTTATTTTCACTGGTTATACGTCAAAAAGTGCCCGGAAAAGCATGACATATATATATATATATATATATATATATATATATATATATATAAATTGACTTATACGCACAAAAAAAATTCAACTATGAAAGGGTCTATTTGTAGCCCAATTGAAATACCTAGGAGAAATAATAACAAAAAATCTAAATGAAAAAACTTCGATCCAAATAAGAACAAAGTTAGGTTAGGTTAGCTAAAGCGCAAAAAGTAAGCTAACTAACTTAACAAGCTAAACTACTTACTTAATAAGCTAAAGCACAATAATTAACCCAAGACATCTACAGAAAAAATGTCTATCCATAAATGCAAAAATAAAACACTACAACACAGTTATAAAACCAGAAGCTACATTTACAGCAGAAACACTGTTTCACTTAAATGAACAATCATAGACCGAAAAACTTTAGAAGATCAAAAGAAGATTTGGAAGAATGTGCATAAAAAAAATACCAGAAAGACGGACAGTGGTGCATAATGCCCAACAAAGTCGTTTAGAAAGAGCTAGAACCCATTATTGACACTATGGTATCCAGATTCGAGACTTCTGAAACAACTGGTACAATACAATCTCAACTCCAAAAATACCACAACAGGGTGCAGATGGATCAGAGAAATAAGAGAGGATCTGAAAGAAATTGGGCTTATGCCAGAAGTCACCACAGACAAGCTAAAATTAAACCAAAAAATCAAGGACACAAATCTCTGCTTCCACAAGAAGAAAAAATTTTTTGTCTCACAAAGAAGAAATTCACAACAAGGTTATTTTCAATTGAAGAACGGGCACGAAGATCAGAACGTATGATAAAGTACTGGGAGGATTGCAAGGTTCAAACAATCCCCTCAAAGAGACTTAGTTAATGGACTGACTAAAGTGATGTGGTCCTAAAAGAAGAAGAGATATGCGATGCTAAATGTTTATTTCTGCTGATTTCCAGTTACTTGGGATTTACTCACACATATAGATGATCTCACGGAGGATCTGTTAGCTTGTGATGTTTATATACACTATGATTGTATTTTATATTTCTATAATTCTATGTGTTTACTTATATATCTGGCCCTTGAATTAATATTTTTCTTGTGTAGCCATTTAAACTTCTTTGTAATGACAATCCAACTCATTAAATATCCTCCAATCAAATAGCTCTAATCCTAGATTCTAAACCAATCAAATGATTATACTGAAAGAAATTGGGCTGTTTAGCAATTTATGTCAGATCCTCCTTTTAAAAAAAAATTCGAAATTGAAATGTCATATGTGTTATAGGCGCCCGCACACGGTTAATATAATTG
Organism: Phosphuga atrata; assembly: GCA_944588485.1. NCBI lineage: Eukaryota > Metazoa > Arthropoda > Insecta > Coleoptera > Silphidae > Phosphuga > Phosphuga atrata. Next base: position 19,795,529 of record OX155896.1, on the reverse strand, counting down.
CTTCAATATTATTTTGAAAGAAGAAATATTGAAATGCCGCTCATACGGTCAATATACAGGGTGTTTCAAAAAGAATATACGTATTACAAAGTATTATTTTGTCCAAACTAGCGATCGCTGCTCCTCGGCTCGGCTATTGAAGAAACGAATACATAGTCTAGTTTATATTAATAGCCGCTTGAAGCGACTTTACATGTTAGTGGTAAGTTAAACAAACAGAATGTTCGAATTTGGGGCCTACAGAACCCACATGCAGTCATTGAACATGTACGAGATTCGCGGAAACACGGTTAACGGTCAGCAATATCTCGCTATGTTACTAAACTCGTTAAAAAAAAACGAAGGACAGGCTTGCCCAAGTATGGGAGGAATATGAGTATCGGTGTGATATTGTTCGTGTCGCTGATTGAGAACATATTGAACATCTGTAATCTAAATTTGAGAGGTTTGTAGATATGTATGTAAAGTTTCATATTCATGCCTTAAAGTGTAATAAATATATGCACGCGAAATACTTATATTCTTTTTGAAACGTACCTACTTTATTACGTTTTGGTTAAGATTGTTTCCACAAGTTGCCACCACTAGTGCTACTAGGCAAAATGATGAAAATGTTGTTATATACCCCACTTATGAACAATAAATATTGATACTGCTTCAAATCATTGGAGGAGCTTCATTAAAAATAAAATGTATGTGATATGTATCAATTTAATTGACGTTAATCTTATTGACACAATATGCCTCTAAGATAATCAATAAATTGACAGTAATTCGACATTGAAGAAATTATATTGACCCTGTGAGTCTCCATTTAGTGATTTTTACATGAGATTTTACAACGAAGTTGAAGTTTGGTAAGTTTGGACATCAGCCGATGTTGAATTTCCAAAACTTTCATGTTTAAAAAATTATAAGTAATTCTTTAGATATTCTAGTCAAATACAATTCATGTTCGAACTCTTTTGGTAATTTTTTTATTTTTGGTAAGTCATTTTAATTCGTAGCTTTTGCATTCGTAGATAATGTTTAGATTTAAGTCAAAAAAGCTATTCACTAACTGCATTTTGAGAAATAAAGTTACAAATGTACGTTTGCTCATGATATTTTAGAAAAATTCTGATAGAAATGAAATTATATCAGTTCAAGATGACATTCTAAAGTGTTGTAATTTGAATTATATAGACTTTTTTACGGTTAGTTAAGCGCATGCGCATCTGCCAAGTTTGAAAGGCAAGAATATGAAAGTTTCGGGCTCATATATAATATATATATAATTATACGTCAAAAAGTTCGGACAATTTTGACGTATAACATGGTGGAAATTGACGCATGCGTACAAAAAAAATTCAACTATGAAAAGGTCTATTATATGACGCATGTAAGTTGTTCAAGTAGGCAATGGATTATCACTTGTTAAAATGAGTGTAATGGGTTACGCTGTTTTTAGTTTCTTGTTATTATTGAAAATAATGTGTGTATAATAAAATATAATTGTTTTGATAGAAAATGAATATTAAAAGCATTTACTTATAATAATGTTAATTCAACAAAGGTTATGGGCCCAGGAAAGACTTCTACTGAGATAAGTCTACTGAGCTAAAAAAAATAAAAAAATTCTTGATTATTTTTTGATTGCCAATTGAAATGGCTGACTCTGGGAAAATGCATAGTTTACTGACAATAAGAAAATTGGATGGAAGATCGAACTATTCAACTTGAAAGTTTAGAATGGAAAATTATTTAATAAGCGAAGGACATTGGAAATACTTAATTGGGAATGAAAAAGATGCTTTGGCAAGATCTAAAATTAATTTGATGCTAGAAAAACATTTATACCCAGTTGGTATGGGAATTAAAATTTCAAAAGAGATTTGGACAAAACTTGAAAACACCTATGAGGATAAAGGACTTGCAAGGAGATTAGCGATATTCAGAAGTTTATTTAAATTGCATATGAAACAGTTTCCATCAATGGAAAGCTATTTAAATCAAATTTTATCTATAAAACAGAAATTAAATTCTGTTGCGTCTCCAATTGATCAATATCAATGTGAACCTATGATTATGGCTTTAGATGCTTCAGGTAAGAAAATTACTTCTGATTCAATTAGAACATTATTATTGCAGAAAGAGATTAAAATTGAACCAGACGAATTCAGACGAACCCTAGAAAACAGCCTATAAGATGTAACAGAGTAGGTCATCGATCTTTTGAATGTCCTTGCAATAAATCAAGTAATATTGGCAATAATTATAATACACCAGTTAGACCAAACAATTATAATTTTAACAAAGAAAGTAATGTTAATTTGAAGGAGAAGATGTTATTATTAGCAGCGTTGTCTACAAATATAAATCAAATAAATAAAAAGGATTGGATCATAGATAGTGGTAGTTCCTCTCATTTTATTTACAATGAAGGAGAAGATGTTGAAGAAAAAAATGAAGAAAAATTGGATATCAAATCTCAAGAAAGAAGAATTTGACTTGACTGTGGCCAATAATTCATGATTAAAGTCTGCAGGTCATGGAGATGTAGATCTAAATAAAAATGTAACAATTGGTAATGCTATATATGTTCCAAACATTAGTCATAATCTATTATTTGTTAGTCAAATGACAGAAAAAGTGTTTACAGTTATATTTGACAAACCTGAATGTAAAATAATGTGTGACAAAACTACCGTAGCTTCAGGTTTTAATGAAAATATAAATTGAGAATCACTGAAAGTACAAATAATTAAGAAGTGGCTAATATTGCTTTATTTGTCACTTTATATAAGAGCTTCAGCGCAAGTTTGGCACCGAAGGCTAGGACATGCAAATAGGTATTCTATGAAATTATTGGCAGATAAATACGCAGATGGTATAACTATAACAAATTTTATGTTTAATATAATTTATAATGAATTGTTTCGTGCATTATGGATATACAAACAAATAAAACTTTTTCAAGTGTTGGGACCAGAGCAGATGGTCTTAGATTTGGTTCATTCTGATTTAGCCGGTCCCATGCAAGAGCCAAGCTGAGGTGGCGCTAGATATATATTGACATTTACAGATGATTTTTCATGGAAAACTTTCGTATATTTGATAAGAAACAAATCATAAGTCACTGGATTGGCAGAAGTCACTGGAAGTGACATAGAGTCAGATTGTCTGAGACACACTGGCGAAGAGGTTAATACAGCAAATTATTTGTAAAATAGGACTCCTACAAGAGCTGTTCAAGGAATGACGCCATAGGATGCGTGGAGTGGTAAACGGTTGAACTTGTCATATTTGAGAATATTTGGCTGCAAAGCTTTTATGAAAATTCCTGATGAAAAAAGAATGAAGCTAGACTATAAAAGTAAGGAAATGATATTCGTCGGATATTCAGAAGAAAAGAAAGGATATGGACTTGGATTGTCCTGGATTGTTGGAAAGGATTGATCCAAAATAACCCAAAGGAAATGAATGTGGCTTGCGATGTTATATTTATGGAGAACAGTTATATATGAATTAAGAATAAGGTGAAAAGTAACATAATGAATGAGGTTCCAACAGAATATATAAAGTGAAATTGAAAATGATAAACAAAATGAAAATGTTGAAAATTTCCATCAGAGTAGTTCCAAAGATGAAATCGAAGAAGAAAAACGATACCCGATAAGGAACAGACAACCTCCAGCTAAATTCAATGGTATCAGGTATTATGTATATTTATTGCCCTTACGTGTTTATAAATTGAATCCAAAATTTACATGTATACTAAAACTAACATTGAACATAATATAAATAAGAATAATAATAAAAAGAGAAAAAGGAAAAATAAACATTAAAAAAAAAGAAACATATGCTGCTCAAACTAAAAACAAAAAAAAAGAAAGTCACTAAATTCCTATCCCTAAACCCCGATTACCAGCTACCCTCCCCACATATTGCTCTTCTCCTCTCCTCAACTTTCTTCATCCAATCTATCCCTCTTCCAGCCTCGTTTAAAATCTCTTCTCTACACTCGTCTCTCGCTCATTTCTGAACAGCGTTCTATTGTCTCCTTGTTTTCTCCACACATCCTGCATACTCTATTCCTATCCTCCATCCAAAATTTATTATCTCTCTCTTCATTTCCACATGTGAATCTTGCCATTGTCACTCTCTCTTTTCTACTTTCTCTTCTTAGTTACTTTGGCAGTTCTTTTTTTTTCATATTTCCCATTGTACCTAGACTCCCTAATTCTTGCACTTCTTTCTTGCCTTTGCACATCTCTATCTCTCTGGACCAATTCCTCTGTCATTACTCTACCTCTCTCTCTCATTCTTTCTATCTCCGCTCCTGCATATCCGTTTCTTTCTAGATATGCTTCCCTCTCTTTCCACACCCCCTTTCCTATTTCTTTCCTTTTTTCTTTGAGGCACTCTTGCAGAATTCTGCACTCTCCTCTCTCTATCACTCTCTCCTCAAAACTTATTGCTCTCTTTCCTGCTTCTATTCTTTTCCATCTCTCTTTGTTTCCTCCATCACTATATACCCCGGGGTCTCTCTACCTAGTCCTAGCACCCATTTCAAATATTTTTCTTGCACCCTTTCCAGCCCTTCTTGCTCTCTCCATCCCCATATTTCCGCTCCATAAATCATCACACTTCACCAGGCTATCAAACATCATCACTCTCCTTCTATAGTCGTGTCCAAATTTTCTCTCTCCTATTCCCCATAGCGCTCCTAGTATTTTATTGGCTTTCTTTACTAACTCTCTCACGTGTGCTGTTTCAGTATTTCTGTCATTAAACACGTACCCTAGGTATTTAAATTCTTTTACTTCTTCAATTTTCTCCTTCTCCCATCTCCACTCAATTACTCTTCTCCTGCCACCCCCTTTTCTAAACACCCATCTAAACACACATCATCTTGGACTTCTCTCCATTCACTGTCAGATTTTTCCTCCTCATATATTTCTCCATGTTTCTTATCATTTCTTTCATCCCTTTCTCGTCTCTCGCTAGCACCACCAAATCATCCGCGTAGGCTAGGGACCACACTTTTTCTTTGCCCACCACAACCCCACCCATCTGCGCCTTGCTGAACATCTCCTCTATGTCTCCAATAAATGCTGCAAACAGGCTGGGGCTTAGTGGGCAGCCTAGTCTCACTCCCTTATGCGTATTAAAACTTTCGCTCACCCTTTCACCAACTCTCACTCTACTTATTGTTTCTTCATAAATCTCTTGTAATTTTTTTCTTCAGGCATTCCCACAGTGCCTCTTGCTACATTATCAAAGGCCGCCTTCAGGTCCACAAATAATGCATACATCTTGCCGCCCCTCTTTTTTATCTCATTCCCTACTATGTGATGCAAGATGTATACATTATCCATGGTCCCTCTCCCTTTCCTAAATCCCGCCTGTCCGTCTGGTATCACACCCCGCTCCTTCAATTCCTTCGTCAATCTCTCTTCCACAATCATTGCATATATCTTATATGCCGTATTGAGCATGGTGATCCCCCTGTAATTGCTTGCTGTTTCCCTTTCTCCTTTCTTATATATGGGGCATATTATCCCCTCTTTCCACTCCTGTGGGAAGCCCTCTCCATTCCACACTCTATTCATTATCTCCAACAGCCTATCAGCCTGTCAGCTTCCATTTCAGTTCCATATATCCACGATTCATTCTGTATACCGTCCCTCCCCAGTGCCTTTTTCTTTTTCAGTTTACTCAGTTGTTGTACTAATTCTTCTCTTGTTATCTCTTCTATTTCTCCCACCCTGTGTTGACTCTTTTTCTTTTCCTGTCTGATTTCATCACCACCCAGCAGCTGACTGAAGTACTTTCTCCATTCCTCCATAGTAATTCTATTACTCACTCTTTCTACTTTTTTCTTTCTTTCCCTATTTATGTATTTCCATACCTCTTCTTCTGTCTTTATGCCTTTCATCTTTAGTTCTGCTTCCATCCATTTCTTTTGCTTCTTCTCCTTGCATACTAATTTGTACCTCTTGCGTGCTCTCTTGTACTCCTCATTACTTGCTTTTCCTCTTTTCCAATTTCTTAATTTATTTCTTACTGATTGCTTCCCTTCCCTGCATTCTTTATCCCACCACTCGTTTTTCCAAGACCCCACCTTCACTCTTGTCTCTATCACTTTTTTTTCTGTTGCATTTTTTACATGATCACCCAGTTCTTTCACTTTTTCGTTTATCTCTTCCTCTTCGTATCTAGCCTCCCTAAGTCTTGTTCTATAATTTTCTATTGCTTCTTCCGTCCAGATATTCTTCACAATTTTTCTTCTAGCATCCTTCTCACTTCTTCCATTTTTCTTTCTTCCTTTTGTCTTCACTTCCAATGGCATATGATCTGACTCGACTTTCTCCCACCTTGAATTGTTCTATTTCATCCCATGCTTCTTCATTCACCATAACATAGTCAATAACTGTCTCCCCTCTTGGTCCGATATATGTGTACTCTCCTTTCTCATCTCCTATACTGTTTCCATTAAGTATGTCCCACCCTCTTTCTTCTACTAGACTAATCAGTAGTCTCCCTTCGGCGTTTTCTGTTGCGTCTTTTGTTGGTCTCTTTCTATTGTTGTTTGTTCTTCTTCTAGCCGTATTCCTTTTTCTCCAATTCTTGCATTAAAGTCCCCCCCAATCATCCAGATCACCAGTCCCCTTGGGTGATCACCAGAGTTCCCTCGTATTGCTGTTTTACTCGCTCTTCTATCATTCTCTTCGTTTCTTTCATACTTCTGCTGTATATTGTTATAATTCTCCATTTTCTCTGTCTAATTTTCACCGTTCTTTCCATAATCCCTCTTTCTTCTTTTGCTTCGGTTCTGTTTTCTTCTTCCAAACCCTTTTTCACTCCCATTATTATCCCCGCTTTAGCTCTCCCTTTCCTGCTTACCCTCTCTGCAAATTGACACTTCCACTTAAACTCTTTCGGCATTATTTTTTCCAATTTTTCCCACCCCTTCTCTTCCACCCACGTTTCTACCACTCCCACTACATCAAATTTTCCCAAATATTCCCAAAACTCATTGTCATTGTTTTTTATCCCCGCTGTGTTCCAGTATACTATTCTTAATTGCTCCGTTTCTTCCTTATTCCTCTCCGTGTTCGTTTTCCGTTTTCTGTCCTGTCGTCTTTTCCTTGTGCTCTTATTCAAAAATTTGTTGTGTTTAACTCCCCCTTTTCATCATCCCACTTAAAGCCTTTTCCGTCTATCCAAATCTTTTTATAACCGACTTTCACCCACCGTCCTTTTTGTCGCTCTTCTTTGGCTAGCGCTCTTAATTCCTTCTGTATGTCTCTTTCCTTCTTTGTCAGATCGTCTTCTATGTATACTCTCTTTTCCCTTTTTTCTCTTAGTTTCCTCTTATTTTCTATAACTTTCCGCTTTTCACCCCAGGTCCCAAGTTCCGCCACCAACATTTTCCCTCCACTTACTTTATACATCTCTTTCACCGTCACTTCTACCTCTAATTCTGCCTTTATCCGTATTTCCAGATTCTTCTCGTTCTCACATTCCCCTTCGTCCAGTCCCGTCACAACAATATTCTTTTTTCTCATTATTTTTTCCTTCTCTTCCATTTTCTCCTCCAGTCTTTTAATTTTTTCATTTAGTTCTGTCTTTTCTCATTTTTCTTCCTTTTCACGCATCATATTTTCTAGCTAAATTCAATGATTACGTTGCGTTTTCAAGTGATAATAGTCCAAGAACCATAACAGAAGCTGTACAGAGGGAAAATAGATATGAGTGGATTATGGAAATGATGAGTGAGCATGAATCATTGATTGAGAATAAAACTTGGGAAATAGTTGACCCACCAGAGAACAAGAAAATAGTAGACATAGTGGGTATTTGCAATTAAGACCGGGCAAGATGGTAAGAAAACCGCTTAAAACCGATGGTAAAAAATGGCGCATTAGTTACAATTATGCATTTAGTTGCAAAAGGATTTTCTTAACAGCAAAAGGATTTTCTTAACAGTATGGAATAGATTATAATGAAATGTTTTCACCCGTTTAAAGGCATTAAACATTGAGAACGAAATTTGCACTTGCTGCAGAGAAAGGTTTAAAAATTCATCATGTAGATATAAGGACAGCATTTCTAAATGGCCATCTAAACCAAGAAGTTTGTTTGAAACAACCAGAAATTTTTTTAAGAAAAGTAGGGAGAATAAAGTTTGTAAATGAAATAAATCAATATATGGATTGAAACAAAGTTCCAGAATATGGAATGAGCAAGTTAACAAAACTCTAACTGATCTGCATTTTGTAAAATCTGAAAATGATCATTGTGTTTATTATAAAATTAAGAAAGATAAAGTAGTGATAATTGGTGTTTATGTGGATGATTTTATAATTTTCTTTAACGACGAAAAAGAAGTATGCAGAAAGAAGTATTGGGTAGACACTATAAAATTAAAGACTTGGGAAATATGTATATATACATATATATATATATATATATATATATATATATATATATATATATATATATACACATACATTGATTGACAATTATGTTCCATTTCCATTCCAAACAAAAATGAGCTGTATCAAATTTCTGCTGATATGATGAGAAGTGTTGGTCTGGTTCCTACACTTAACCCTTTCGCTGCTATAGACTGCTATAGCAGTTCAATTGATTTGACTATGGACTGTTATAGTTGTCCAATTGATTTGGCGGTCAGATGCTATGGACTGCTATAGCAGTCTACATATGTCATGAATTCATTGTGGCTTTTTTAAACATAACAAAGAGATTAATAAATACATACACTCTCATTGGAGCCTTGCGTTGCCCTGGGTGAAAGATTCGGGACTCTCCCCTGCATCTAGGGTCTCATCGCTGGAAAGGTGAATATTTCATAAAATCTTGTCTAATCTAGTCTAAACTTGTCTAGTCATGTCCAGTCTTATCTAATCTTGTCTAGTCTTGTCTAGTCTTGTCCAGTCTTGTCTAGTCTTGTCTAGTCTTGGACCAATCTTGTCCAGTCTTGTCTAGTCCTGTATCCTTCTTGTCTATATGTAGCCTTGTCTCTTTCCTGTCTTGTCTATGTAGTCTACAAGATTAAAATGTAGTTAATTCAATGAATTCTCTACAATGCTAACTGAATTGGTCTAGATGTATTAGATTGTGCTTTCCATGGTCCACTTAAGTACTATAAGTTAGTAGTCTAATTCAAGTTCAAAATGAAGTTGTGGCAATACGAAGCCGCAACATGAAGTTGTCGTAACATAAAGTGGTTTCAACATGAAGTTGTTTCAACGTGAATTTGAAGATTAAATGTGGATTCAAGGTGAAAAAATCTCTTCTCATAGTTGAAACTATATATTATAGTCTTTGCTTCGAATAGAGATTTTAGTTATTAGTAAATTTGGCAATTTTTGCAAATTATTTTGACGTTTTCGTCCAATTTTGTCACAAAACAATAGTTATTTACATTAGAGTGCGGAAACATCGATTTTACAATGCAACAGCTCGTTTGGGGAACGAGCTCGAAGGGCGAGTTCCCCCATTCGCTGGAGCATTCGAAATTTGTATAAGGTTTTTTGGCCGACAATTATTATTTAAGAAACAAATAGATTTAGATTAATTATAATATTGGAAATTATTTATTTTTTTAATGTTGGTACTCACAAACTGACATTTTTACTAATTCAAATTTATTAGGTACATAGTATGTCATTTTTCCATATGTCAGACGCACAGTAAAATTTGAAAAATCACTCTTATTTTCTACATTTTCGTGACAAATATGGTGTAAAGTAGCGTTTTCTCAATTAGATTTTATTGTCTTATACTTAATTTATTTTGTAAGTGTTTTGAAAGGTTGTAATTTACTGGTCACTTTACCTCATTGTATAGTATTGTTATAATAACTTTGCAACATTGTGTGTAAAAATCTAGGTTCGCTGGACGTATACACGATGTCAAAGCTAGCTTTACAATTCAGGAAAAAGGCCAAAAAAGAATTTTACAAAGTTTGTCCATTCAAATTAACAAACAAAGCAAATTTTGTTTCGTATTAAGATTTTGGTTTTTGAAAATTTGGCAATATTTTGCGTTGCAAGAAAAGACATCCTTCTCTTCATATTCGCGTTTTGTAATCTTGTTTAAAATATCAGCATCTGTTGGATAGTCCACTATAACTACATCTTCATCTACAGATTAATAATCATTAAGAGACACTGTATTATTATCCACGTTATGCTGATTATATGTGTCATAAGCGGACTTAAATTCCGACAGAGAAGAGTATTATCTTCTTCACTCCAGTTTGTTTCGCCCTATTTCTTAAAGCCAGCGTTTCTGAAACAATTTTTTATGTTTGCTTGCTGAAAATGGATGGTCCCAAGCTTTTGTCAAGTTTGTAACAGCACTGTAACTATAGTTTTTCTTCTTCTATAGTGCAATTTTATATTGTTAATAATTCCTTGGTCCATAAGTTGTAACTTTGACGTTATGTTAGGCGGGAGAAAAACAACGCGAATCGAATTAAGCTGCTTAGTAATTTTTCGGTATGACAGACAGTTATCCACAAATAACAAGATTTTACGTTTTTCGGCATTGAATTTCTTGTCTAAACTAGAAAGCCATTCTTCAGAAATTGGGCTTGTCATCTAAGCTTTTTTGTTGCTTCTGTATATCACTGGAAAAAAACGTTTACCTTACATTACGGATTTTTTTATTTTCTAATCACCAACGGTTTTCAGTACCGCACATATCTTTCTTTGCTGTGTTTTCCATTGAAGCACTTTCGTCTTTAAATGTTAATGTTTTATTAGGCAAACATCTAAAAAATAAGACCGTCTCGTCCGCGTTAAAAATGTTTTTTCCATGATAAGATGCTAAAAGTTCCGGCAAGATACTGTTGCACCACTTTTGAGTCATGTTCGTTAACATCTGCACTTTCATCACACATATAACTTTTTTAATATTATTATGCCTTTTCTTAAACTTATCTAGCCAGCCTATACTAACGATGATATCAGTGTGTCCCAGACTCTCAGCAAAATAAAGAGCCTTATCTCTAATAAGTGGTCCAGACATTGGCACATTTTCATCCCGCGTTATTTTGAACCATTCCAAATTAGTGTTATCAATGTCTTAGTAGGTACACTTTTTCAAACTTTTGCATCACTAGTTGCACCATTTTCGCTTTGTTCGGAATTTCTTCGCGGTTTCTTATAATTGAAGACAGTGTATTTGGAAGAATTCCAAAGTCATCAGCAATTACTTTTTTCTTTTTAATACCCTTGTCAAGTTTACTTATCAACCTCACTTTGTCAGATAACTACATCGCATTGAGTTTTCTTTTGTGGCCAGTCATATTTGCAATTGTATGTAACGGCAGAGGTAAGAAAAAAGAATGAGTTTAAACTCATTAAAATTTCATTAATATATAGCACCTTTACTATAAGAAACAGGATACGGTTTAGGATAGGCAATATCCGGCACCATACATTTTGGAAAATACTCAGCGGTTGCAAAATTGGAGTTATAGAGATTATTTTGTACGTCAAATTTTACCACTACAAATTTTTACTACGAGTTATCGAGTTAAGGAAAATTTGAGTTATGGAAGTTAATTTATATGTAAAATGCTATCTAAACGTTTGAATTTTTAAAAAATATTCGAGTTATAGAAAAATTTGAGTTATAGAAGTTCGACTGTATATATATATATATATATATACAGTCGAACTTCTATAACTCAAATTTTTCTAAAATTCGAATATTAATATTTAAAAATATAATAATATTTTTAAATATATAATATAATATATAAAAATAATAAGAATAAATTAAAAATTTTAAATATAATATTTAAAAATATATAATTTTAGATAGATAGCATTTTATTTATATAGCATTTATATTTAATATTTTAAATAACTATTATTTATCAATTATGAATAAAAATTCACTTATAAACGAATAAATTGTTATAACAATTAATGAATGGTTAATGTAAATTTATTATTTGTCTATAATAATAAATCATGAATTTACATAATAAACAAAACGAAATTTCATTGAATTCGCTTATCTAGAGAAACTTCAATAATATTGTGCAATAATATTTAACATAGTGGGTTGTAGGAACATTTAGAGAGAAGGGGCGTAATATATATAGGAGGACTTTTATTGTACAAATCCAGTGTTTTATATCAAGTTAAACCAGTAAAGTGCTCTTTACTTAAGAATTTAATAAAGTAACTGTGAAAAACAATGAATCATAGTGTTTATTATAGTGTATTTTTTTGTCATAATAAGGTTGTTTTCATAGTTTTTTAGTTTTTGTGTTTCATTTCTGTTCTATATCACAATATTATTTGAATATTTAGGTTTCTTATATATGTGCACAATATTATTGATTGAGTGTAAATACACAATGTTAGTACATTACATTCATTCACTCTATACTAGGTACCTCAGCAGATAAAAAGATAAAATTTATGATAAAAAATTAATGTACAAAAAACATTTTACTAAAACAATTTTATTAATTACAGGGGAGTATTTCAAAGGTAGACAATTTAAAACTAGAATCTTGTTTGGAACAAATGAAAAGCGCATTAGGCAATTCAGTGGGCAGGCAACAAATGGTTGATACAATTTTATCAGCAAATTATAATGTAGATCAAGCTATAAATATTTTATTGGACAAACAACAAAAAGCGCTTCCAGAAAAATCAGAGAAAGGTGAGTAAAAATATCGAGATTTTAAATTCAATGCTTATTTAAGTTTTTTTTTCATATTCCTTCTGCCTTTGATCTTGTATTATAATTTTGTAAGGTAAGATTCTACTACTACTCAAAATACATCCTTTAAAAAATTTAATATTCCACATTTTGGTGTTAATCAAGTAAATAATATAACCAAGCTCCAACATCACTCCACATCATTATCACAATATACAGCAAATCATCTAAAAGATCGGATAGTAGCAAAAGAAAATCATTTTAATACTCTATCAGAATTAACAAAAAATCATTTCAAAAGACTTCATATAAATACTCCTCCCTTATCACATAACTCATATCCTAAGAAGAATAGTGAAATTAAACAATTAACAAATACAATAAAGAATATAAATATTTTAAATGAGAAACAAGAAAATAATTGGAATATTGATTTATCTAAGGCTCTCATAAAGTCAAATCAAAAAGGGAATCTTGAGATTAATAAAAATGCAGGGAGTTCAGAGGAAAATAATTCCCCACTTGAACTTGATGTTATAGGGGGGAGGAGCATCAACCCTCCTCTTTTAGATTGCATATTAGATATGAAAACAATAATAAATTTAGAGAATCATTTAGGGAAGAAAGTTTCAAAATGTGGAAAAATTGTTTGTCTAAAATACAACAAAACTGCTCCATATCAATTTTCCTTGCGAAAAGAAAGTTTTAAAAATTCAAAGCAATTTAATTTCAGTACTCCTAGCCCAGATGATCAAATTAAACAGTATTTAAGACGTAAATGATCTTTTTATTTCGTCTGAGTGTTTTAGTTCATTACATATTCAAAATTGATTTTAGTTTAACAATAAGAGTGTAAACATAGCATTTAGTTCAAAATTAAGTTTTATATAACCTGATTTTATACCTTTTATGTTAAGGCATTATTTTAAATCTGTTGACGATTGATAATTATTCAATTTTATTATATATATTTTTATAAGGTTGTGGTACAAATTATATATAAATAAATTTAATTATGATGGATTTATTATACTTTTTTAATAATATTAATTATATTTTCAGTTTCTATCATAAGAAACATTCAGATCTCGCAACTTGATCTCTATAATATTTTTTAGTTTATATTCATTTACACACAAACTTTTTAGAATATTTTGCAGATGAAACAAAAAAAATCTAAATTTTAATTAACCCCCTATTACCCTCTAAAATAAATATTAAAAGGTACAGAACTAATGCTAAAAATATCATATTAAAATATTTTGTTGTGTTTAAATCTGATATAAATTGGATTTCTGAGGAATTGGCTAAATTATTGTGATTTTAATATTATTGATTGCCTTATTTATTGATTATGTAATTTTATAATTACAATAAATTTTAATTTATTTTATTATTCTTGTTTTGTTATTTATTTACTCCAAGAAGTATAATACAGTATATAATAACAAAACAAGAATATTAAAAACTTCAAGATGGTCAAATACAAAAATAATATTTTATTTTACATGAGACAAATTTTGACTAATAGATCATTGGTGTCTTGGACAAACCTTAGTAACTCAAGTTTCTGCATAAGTAAAAACATATAAACTGCCTAGCATAAAATTAGGGTCACTCTGTAATTTGAAGTTATTGTAGAAATTTTTAGTTTTTTACGTGTTTTTTCGGTTGTAACAGTTTACTGATTGCTTGAATAAAACGAAAGGTTTTTGTTGTTCAAAGTTTATTGAAAGTGATGAAAATGAACAATTTTAATTTGATATGCTAAGTAATGAAATTAAAGAAGTTTACATTGATATGCTTTTGATGAAACAAAAGAAAGTTTAAGGACTTCAGTAGCGAGTATTCCGTCCTCTGGCAGTGACAACAGTTTGCAAACGACGAGTCATGCTCTGGATCAGATTTTGGATCACATTCTGCAGTAGATTGTCCCATTCTTGCACCAGTACGTCGCGAAGCTCTCTAGAATTTCTGGGGGCCGGCACATGTCTCCGTAAACGTTTTCCCATCTCATCCCAAATATGCTCGATTGGGTTTAAAACTGAACTGCGAGCTGGCCAAACATATCGCGTGATTTCACACTCGTCAATATACTCAGAAACTTACTTACTTTTTCGAGTGCGAAATCATTCCATTCAATTTTTTTGCCCAGTACCGGGCTACGTCTATGGCATTTTCATTTGCAATCCACATCTCATCGATGGAGCACGTTGCAGGGCATAATGTGCATCCCAGCAGGTGGCCCATGTTTTGTATCTCCCCACATTCACAGAGACATTGTTCCTCAATTTTCCACTTTAGTTTGTTTGTTTTTACGGGTGCCACGCCGGTTCGTATTCCGTTTAGCGTTCTCCATGTCTTCCCGTCAAAATTTGACCCTGCACAGGGGCTTTCGTTGATAGGGAAGTTGTCGGGCGGTTCCACGGTGGCACATTGAAGAAAATTTTTCATTGATTTGAGCCTTTTCCGTTGCTGTCCTTGGCCGTAAAGGACATGGTGATCGTCGAAGGTTTGCTTAAATTTTTCTACAGGCTCTATACCCATTCTTCTTTCACTTGGTTCTGCGAAGCCCGCTACTTTGTACAATTGTTTGATTGGTGTTGGTTTCATGCAGCCAGTAATAATCCTGTTTGGTTTAAGGCGACATCGACCTGTTTTACATGGCTTGATCTGCACCAGACTGGACAGGCATATTCTGCAGTTGAAAAATAGATTTTTTGAACTGCAGAATATGCCTGAATTTTGAACTAGCTTCCGGCTAGTTTTTGTACAAGGCTATTTCTAGCAACTAGTTTTTGTCTGGTTTTGTGACAGTGCTGTTTGTAAGTTAGTGTTCTATCCAAGATTATACCCAAATACTTTGGTGTTTCGGCGTATTCTAGTTCTTTGCCCTCCCAGGACACGTTTAGTTTGTAGCGAGCCTTGTGGGTATTTAAATGGAAAGCACTTACTTGGGTTTTTGATGGGTTCGATTTTAGCTAGTTTTTTTCGATAGTATTTGGCATAGTTTCTATTGCGTCCTCCAGCCTAAGCTCTATTTCCCCTAATGTTTGACCTTGAACTGTGACAACTAGGTCGTCAGCGTACACGTAGTGTTTGTCGTTTTCTTTTATTGGCTGCTCATTGGTGTGTATATTAAACAGAGTGAGGGCCAGAACACTTCCTGGTGGGAGACCATTTCTTTGGATTCTCCAACGGCTTTTTTAATTTTGAAGTTCCACATAAAACCTGCTGTCGTTAGTTTGTAGTCTTTTGTGGTTTTGTAGACTTTCATAAGCAGGGTTTTATTGTTTATTGTATCGTAGGCGGCTGTGAAATCGATGAACACAGCTCCTGTTATTTTGTTATTTTGGAAACCTACCTCTATGCGTTCTGTGAGATTTAGTATCTGACCAGTGCATGATTTTCCAGGTCTGAAGCCTGCCTGTTGGGATATTAACAGAGAGTATATGTGTTTCTAAATTTTCTGGAGGATTAGCCGTTTGTAAAGTTTAAAGAGGTGGCATAGCAGTGATATTGGGCGGTAGCTGTTTGGCAGGTCGGGATTCTTCCCAGGTTTGGATATGGCAATTACCTTTGCTCTTCGCCACAATTTGGGAATTGCGTATGATTTCAAACAGTTGTTAACAAGGACCAGTAGCCAGGTTTTAGTTTTCCCTCCGAAATGTTTGACCTGTTCCGTAAACATGCCGTCTACCACTGGATACTTTCCGTTTTTCATGGTGTTTATTGCTTGCTTAAGTTCTTTTATAGTAAAACCCTCGTCCAGCAGGTTAGTTTCGTTGCCAGCGTCTCTGATGAGCTGTTGGGCTACTTGATTTGGTGTAACATTGGTTGTTTGTTTCGGTGCTATGGGGTCGCCGCTTAGTTTCTTGATTGTGTTCCAGGCCAACTGACTACTATGTGTCATGCCCATTTTTTCCAGAGTTTCCAGCCACTTTGTTTGTCTTGCTTTACTCTCTTCGGTTAGCAGTGCTGAGCCGCATTTGATGGTATCGTCGTTAAAAGGATCATATAGCTTGTTATAACTTTCCATTAGGCTTTTAGTGTCGTTTGATACTCCGGGTTTATACTGCTGTCTACAACCTTTTGCGATGTGTTCTTTAGATATGCGCTTGACCATAGTTGTTTGGAGTTGATTCGATTGTATGGATTTCATTGTCGAGGGTTTTTGTGAAACCATTCCAGTTTGCTTTTTTTTGGAATTCTTGGTGTTTTTTTATAGCGTTGTTAAAGTTTATACCAATGGGGTGGTATAGAGTCTTTGGTATAGGGTTGTAGACGACCTTTGTACACTGTTGCTCAATGTTGCCAGATGCGAAACAAAGGTCCGGGTTGTAACCTTGTTTCCATATCTTGATATTAAAGGAGCAGGGTAGTTTGGGGTCATGAATCAGTGATAGACCGTTTGACTGGGCCCATTGTTGCACAAGGTCTCCATTTGAGTCGTTGTGTCATATCCCCACGTAATATGGTGACTATTAAAATCGCCAATAACGAATTTTGTGTTTTGTGTCTGGAAGTTGTTTGTATGGAAAAAACTGTAGTCTTTTCCTGGTGGTTTGTATGCAGAGGTTACTGTAAGTTTTCCAATTTCTACCGTGAGAGTTTCAATGTCGTTTTGGTTATTTTTTGCTACCGAAGAAATAACAAGGGAGAGAAACTTAGTGGAAATTGCACTTCCATATTTATTATGGGGGTTTCAATGCTTAGAGGTTCATTCCAGTAATGGCTGGTCTATTCGAATTGTCATCTCTGTTTGTTTCCTGGATACACAGTATATCGCAATTTGTAGTTTGACATAACTGGGAGAGTATGTCCTGCTTGTTTTTCGTGATCTCCTCGATATTCTCTGATTGTAGTCAAAGTTGGCTCTAAGGAGAGCCTTTTGTGGTTTTGCGTTGTTTTTGCCGTTTTAATGACAGTGGTGATGATTCGGTGGTGGAAGGATTAGCCGTCTCTTGTGAAGACGTTTCCAGGGCGGCCACAATGCGTCTACAGATTTGTTTGGAAACAACACACACACTCTTACATGTCTAACTGAGCCCGTAAGACAGAATCGCGATTCATCGGAAAACAATACGCGACTCCAATCCGCTATTGTACAAGCCAAGTCTTCTCGTGCAAAATTCAACTTCGCAATCCGCGGTGCACGGAAAAGCGGCGGTCCAACAGTTCTAGTTCGAGAAGATAATCCAGCAGCATGAAGTCGCCTCCTAACTTCCCACTAACTTATGTTTACATGTATCATTTGTAGATTTCGAAGGGAAACTACCGTGACCGTTCGGTTTCTCAAAGCACTAGAAACGAGAAAGCGGTCATCTCTAGCTATTGTAGTCTTTCTTCGGCCAGAACCAGGTCTTCGAGTGAGCAGACCAGTTTCTTCGTACCGCCGCCATACTCGTTGCACACTCGAGAGACTTACACCAACGTTTCTCGCAGTTTCGCGCTTTCCGCGGCCGTCTTCTAAAGCCGCCACAATTTGTGCCGCAACAATAGGATTTATGCTCATTGCAAAACACTAACAATGACAACAATACACAAACAATTTACAATAGGTAGATGACATCACAGAAACAAAAGCCATGCTGTCCTTTCTTTTGTTTCAACAAAAGCATATCAAATTAAAATTATTCATTTTCATTACTTTCAATAAACTTTGGTATTTCTAAAATAACTTCAAATTATGGAGTGACAATAATTTTATCTCAGCAGTGTAAATTCAATATACGCACTTGCATTAAACTTATTATATCGGATTTTGGAGTGGTGAGCTATTCACTGTTGAACGAGAGTTCCATTTCCAGAAGTCCCAAACTGTTTTAGGATGCGGTGTTCAAAGGTTTTCTCCAATATAAATATTTGTGTTAATGTCTATATGATATATGTACACTGTGTCTACTTTCAATCATTATTTTATAATTTGGTAAAATATATTTTATATAGTATTAAATTTGTTAATGCAAAGTATTTTAAATTACAAATTAAAACTTAATTATAAACAGATCTGTTACCAATTGTTTGATTTTTCTATCTATTTTCATAATTCTTGGTTTCAAAAAAGCATATTGCTCATCCACTTGCCTCTAATTTAAAATTCTTAATTTAATTTGGACATTAATTGTAAATATTAATTTTACAAACACACAAAGTACAAAAGTAGACTGACTGTAAGAAGACAAATTATCTGTAATTTCGGAATTTTATACATCTCAAAACAAGGTATAAGATATATATTATTATTATTATTATCGATAATTCCCCTTTAAGGAGAGCACTAAAACACAGTCAATTAATATGTAATTTTTTCTGCCTTCTTCTTTCTGCCCAGAAACCTCTCATATACCTATTCACTGTGTTTCTTCTTCATCTCTTCTGTCCACTTCTTTCCTGTTTTCTTCACTTTGGGAGTTTGTTCAAACTTCTGTTTTCTGATTTTTTCTCTGTATTTTTTCCTGTCGGTCATGTCTTCTGTGGAGATGTTGAGTTTCTTGAGGTCTTCCAAGGTTTCCTTTACCCAGTTGGTTTTCACTGTATTAGTCATCACTATGTTAAAAATTCTCTTGGTCAATCTGTTCATCCTATATATGTCCATAGAATTTTGCCCTTCTTTTCCTGATGTTGTTTGTAGTCGTCTCTGTCTGTTCATACAGTTCTTTTGTTGGTCTCTTTCTCCAAATCTCCTCCTTCTAAACCAGCCCATAGATCTTTCTTAGTATCTACCTCTCTTGTTTTTCTATATCCTTGATTTTCGTTCGTCCCTTGATTACCGTTGTTTCTGAGGCATACAAGGCCTCTGGTAGAACTACTGTATTGTTGTGTCTTAATTTAGCATTGATAGAGATACTCTTTTTGTTGTAGTGGTTCCATGTAAGTCTGTATGCTTGTTGTAGTTTTTTTATCGTTTCTCCATTGAATTTTGTGTTCAGTCCTATTTTCTGTATCTCTCCCAGGTCTTGTCTTTCCATACTTAGTTATAAGTGGGTGTCTGTCTGTGGATTTTGTGTCCATGTACTGTGTTTTTTCATAGGAGATTTGTAGTCCTGCTTTGGATGAGATTTCGTGGAGTGTCTCTAGAGCTACTTCGGCTTCTTTTCTACTATTTGTTATGATGGTTATATCATTAGCGAATGCAAAACATTTTATGTTGACAATTCTATCCTTGTGTCTCCCCATCTTTATCCCACTGACTCCTTTTTCCCATGTCCTGATTATTTTCTCTATAACTACATTAAATAGAATGGTATTTGTTAGTGTTTCTTGGATTAGATTTCTGGTCTTTTTGTCCATCTTCATTTCTTCCAATGTGTTGAAGAGTGTTTTTCTATCTATGGAGTCGTAGGCCTTCTTGAAGTCGACGAATATTACTGTGGTGTTCCTGGTCTTTCTAGTTGTTAGTATTGTTCTCAAGCACAAGCACTGCATGATCTACCTTTCCTGAACCCTCCTTGGTATTCTCCTATCTGAGGGTCTTTCTGAGGTTCTAGCCGATTTAACAGGGATTTGGACAGAATTTTGTATGTCACAGGTAGTAATGATATTCCTCGGTAGTTATTAGGGTCCGTTTTGTCTACTTTCTTGTGGAGGGGGTGTATTAGGGCCAACTTCCATTCTTCTGGTATTTTTCCTGTTTCCCAGATGTTTTCGATGATTCTGTGTATTTTAGGTGTAATGTTTTCATGGTTTAGCTTCCAGACTTCCGAAATCAGTCCATCTTCTAAATATTAGAATATATATATATATATATATATATATATATATATATATATATATATATATATCCTTCTAACATTTAACATTTTATTATTTTCCAAAAATAATTATGCAATGACTAGTAAAATTGACAGCAAATTAGATCCTGATTATTCATTATGTTTCTACAATAAATACCTAGGTAATGGATATAATATTTCAATTTCATAGTTTTTAATTATATAGTTTAAATATTTATTCAAATCATCTGATTTATTATCGTCTATAATTCAGTGGGGCAAACAGATTTGGATGTACCCAGTATCAAGGTTGTTAGTTCTACTGGCAAAATGAAGAATGTAACTAAAGGATTTGAAGTAACAAAAGACATCAACCGATTAAATAATACTCCACGATCCCAATCGCCAGCATCTGGTAGAGGTACTCCAGTAAATTTAAATGAAAATACAGATGATGCACTAAAACTTATTGTTAAAAAGGAAAATAAAATTGATGCTTCTGCGCAATACTTAAAAGAAAGGGGAGATTCCAAACAACATCTGTACATGGTAGTTATTGGACACGTAGATGCCGGAAAGAGTACCTTAATGGGACATTTACTATGTACTTTAGGACAGGTTTGGATTTTGTTTCTCTGTCTCAAATAAATTTAAATTAAAAATACTTCAGGTACATCAAAAAACTATGCATAAATACGAACAAGAAAGTCGCAAACTGGGAAAACAGAGTTTCATGTATGCTTGGGTTCTTGATGAAACTGGTGAAGAGAGAAACAGAGGTATAACCATGGACGTAGGACGTTCACAATTTGAAACTAAAACAAAATTGGTATATAAATTGTATTTACCTGTATATAAACTATTATTTATTAATTTGTATAAATAGGTAACCTTATTGGATGCGCCAGGTCATAAGGATTTTATTCCAAATATGATAGCTGGAGCAGGTCAAGCAGATGTTGCTCTTTTAGTTGTTGATGCAACTCGAGGTGAATTTGAAACTGGATTTGATTTTGGTGGACAAACTAGAGAACATGCCCTCTTAGTTAGATCACTGGGAGTAAACCAGCTTACTGTTGCTGTTAACAAATTAGATACAGTGTCATGGTCCAAGGAAAGATTTATTGATATTAGGGATAAATTGAAAGGATTTTTGAAACAGGCAGGTTTTAGAGAAGCTGATGTTACGTTTGTGCCATGCAGTGGTTTAACTGGGCAAAATTTAGTTGAAAAATCTACTGAAAATGAATTAATTTCTTGGTATGATGGTTTAACTCTTCTTCAAGCAATTGGTAATTTTTGTTACCTCATTTCATATTAATTTCAGGTATATTCAAATTCTATTAAATGTGTATAATATTTCAGATAATTTTAAATCTCCTGAACGTCCTGTATCAAAACCATTGAGATTATCTATAAATGATGTTTTTAAGGTAATTCTAGTTTATAACAATGTATGTTTTATAGTAATTATCCTTTCCACAGATTGTTAATTTTTATATAACATGTTATTAACACTAGATTTATAGATTATACCTATTTTTACTGAGTCAAACTATGTTTTCTTTTTGCAAAAAAAAACATTGAGTTAATTAAATGAATAATTTTTTATTTTAAAAACTTTAAAATGAATTTCTTACAAATAACTTCTACATTTCACAAAGACATTTTTGTATGCATTTAATGCAAATTCAAAGATTAAAAACTGAGAAATTCAGTAGGGTATATTTTTGCGTTTAAAATATTATATTTTGTAACTAGGGCGGTAAGTTGTCAATATCACGCGCAAGCGAAATTGGGTGCACGAACGAAGTGAGTGCGCACATTCGCTTGTGAGGGCAATTGACAATACCGCCCGTGTTACAAACAATATTTTTTATTACTCATGCGAGGGGATGTATCTTACAAGTATGGTATCCAGGGGCCATCCAAAAAAAGGAATCAAAAATGAAGAATTCGCTTTTTCAATTGTCTCCGATGGTGTGAATTCGTCATAAGAACTCTCCTCAGTCTCCGGTATCACCTCAATGAATTTACACTCATTTTGAAACTTTTTCTTTAATTTTTAATTAAAAAAAAAATTCTGACACTTCAGGTCACTTTTTTAATATTTTTATTTATTTGTTTTTTAAATGTAACCTAACGATATTGAATATTTGTTACCCAGGTTATGTGGAAAGACATTGAGAAAAAGAGACATTGAGAAGTGGCATTTCTCGTATTAAAAAGCGTGCGTCAGTAAGTACTTCGCACGTATGGGTAATAAAAAATAATTTTCAATGTTTAAAACAATCATTTAATTCAATTTGAGTCAATTTGACTTATAACTGTAAAAATTGGTATAAAAATATATAGACAATAACAAACGTATAGATATATTCATTGCTTATGTTTGGTCTGAAATATAAGGTTTAAGTTTGTTTACTTAATTAACTAGGCTTAACTATCCAGGAATTTGTAGAAGCCGTCAAATTATGTCGTATGAAATAGTAATTTATAATATTCGTTTAATATTATAAATTGAATGATCGAGATATTGAATGTTCCTTGAACCCCTATGAAGTTGTAGGTGAAGTTTTTGCCCATTTGTTGTTTTTTATTTTTTGGAGAAAAGTAGTTAATGCGAGGTATTTTTGGTGATCATTCAATGTTGCTCAAATCTCTTCATCATCTTCAGTTCCTTTAACTTTTGAACCTTCTTTTCCAGAAAATTTACTGTGTGAGTGTCGGACCTGGCGGCCGGATGCATTTCAGAGTCAATTTTTTTCGACGAATTTAAAAAATCTATTTCAATTCGTAGGTATTGTTTATTAACTTAGAATATTAACGTCAATTGAGGATTTATAGCAACATTAAACAAAGGTTATTGTAGAACCTTGACGAAGTGCTAGGTTATTGTAGATCATTGAAGAACCTAAGACTAACTACAAATTACTAAATTATTGTAGATGTAGAAATAGGATTATTTCGGTAAGGATGGATCTTAGTGTTCAGGCTAATCTGTTGCTTCTTTCAAATGCACTATTTAATCGATGAAAATGCCGCGGTCGCATGTCCAAGCTAACTGTGCTCTTCGAGTTATGTTGCCGTCTTCTCTTCTTGTAAAAGTGATCCCAGGTACTTAAATTCTCTAAGTTGCTCGATCTGTGTATCGTTTAGATGATCATGCGCTAGTGAACACTACGTAAACCCTCAAGATTTTCTTGCCCATATGATTGGATTATTGGAGCCCATATGATTGGATTATTTGAGCAATGTCGTATAATTCCACCGTATGATTGCATCGACAATTACGTTGAAAAGCACTAGTAAAGCGACATCTCCTTGTGAACCCCAGTCTGAACTAAAAATTCTTCAGAGTTTATATACTCTATAAATAATATCTCTCAATATTAATGAGATAATTATTAACTTATATAGGGCAAATGTGTATATTAATTAAGGCATTTTAATAATATTTTGCTGTAATATATGTAACATTAATACTTTTTTTAATATACCTGCTATATGTCAACACTATGTTATAGGGTACTGGTTCTGGATTTTGTATCTCTGGTAGAATAGAAACGGGTTCTTTAAGCATAGGAGATAGAATTCTCGTTTGCCCAAATCGGGAACTTGCCACCGTAAAATCTATAACAATGGAAGAGTTCCCACATCAAATAGTGTTTGCTGGTGACCAACCATCAGTTACATTATCTGGTGTTGACATGCAAAATGTTAATGTTGGTAACATACTGTGTGATCCCCAAAATCCAGTCCAAGTAGCATCTAGATTCCAATGCAGAATCGTCGTTTTTAATGTCACAGTACCAATTACTAAAGGTTTTTCAGTAAGGAGTAAAGAAGAAAACAGTTTTTAATAAATTAATTTCAATTATATTTTTTAGGTTGTTTTGCATCACCAGTCTTTAGTTGAACCAGCTACAATTAGTAAATTAGTATCTCAATTGAATAAGAGCACAGGCGAGGTTGTTAAGAAACATCCTAGATTTCTAGGTAATAATACAAGTGCAATGGTTGAAATACAAGTATGTAGACCCATAGCATTGGAGTTATATAGTGATTGCAAGGAACTGGGACGGGTTATGATAAGAGTTGGTGGAGTAACAATTGCAGCTGGTCTTATTACAAAGATTTCAGTTTGAATGTAAAAAAGTAAATTTTAATATACTATATTATATAAGTTTGATTTATAATGTATTTTATAATATTAAACTGTTTGGTTGTACTTCATCACTATTTATATTAAACCATTCTAATAGTAATGATTTGTTTATGATAATTTTTTATTTTACTTTTAGAATACAGTTTAAATTATATTTTTAGCTATAAGAGGATAAGAAAAGTATATTTTTCACTTTCGAATACCATTACATATTTTCTTAAATAAAATTTGATTTTAATTTATATTTTTCACGCTTTTGTATTTGCAAAACGTTTTTTCCTCCAAAGAGTAGAGGAACAACAACTAGAACACAAAATATGGGAATACCAGGCAGGTTTCACATCAGGTCGTTCCTGCGCTTCTGAAAACAGTACTCAAGCACAAAGCCATCAGAAACTCATCAGTTATATGCACCTTTGTGGACTTCAAAAAGGCATATCACTGCATAGACATGCAATCACTTTTCGGAATCCTGGAAGACCAAGGACTGGACTCGAAAACATTAGGACTCATTAAACTCTATCAAACACATCAATAGTGAATTTCGTGGGAGAATTTCCAAACCATTTCTGATAAAAACAGGTGTCAGACAAGGAGATGGCCTGTCCCCGCTAGTCTTCAATGTGGCTCTAGACAAAGTGAAAGAATGGGACAAAGAGCTATAAGCTCAAAAGCACTGGAAACCTACACAATTAGGAAGGACCAAAGACAAAGTAGAAATCGCATGTCTAGCTTTTGCAGACGATATAGCAATAGTCGCGGAAAATGATGCGATAGAAATCAAACAGATAGAAGTTCTCAAAGAATGCGCAGAGGACTGCTGAAAAACTGAAAGCTTCTGTTTACATATTTAAATGAATAATATAAACTCTCACCTTAATATGATTGTAGCGGCAACGGGCCTTTCAGAAGAAGGCTTTTCAAAGAAATTAGTTGTACGATAGGGTCGTTGCTATAATACCCGAACAATTTCTAAAAATATTTTGTCTGTTTTATTACAGGGTTAATACTGTAATCACCCGAACGGTTTTCAGCAATATTTCGTTGAATATTTTATAAGAGGGTCATTACAGTAATCTTCTAACAATATCTAAAAGATTTAATAATTGTATTTTATGACAGTAATCTTTGAACGATTTCTAAAAGATTTAATATTTGTGTTTTATGGTAGGATTATTATTACAATCGTCGAACGATACAAATCTAAGAAAGATTAGTTCTAAAGTACGACAGTAGAGAAGAAAACAATCCCCAATAAAACGGGTCCAGATACCCGAAGGAACATATAAATACGCTCACCACCGAAAAACAATCAGTTCACCGGAACAGTTCAGTCGACAAGTTCGCCAGAGCCACAGTCACGCGTTATTGTAAATATATTTTCTCTTGTCACAAACGTGAGTGATAAATTTATTCTTAACACCTATCACCCACATGTTGTTAATTATTATCACTCCTAAGGTGGATCATTATACATATACTCAGATAGGAATAGTGTTAAATTCTCCATGATTTTAGTTCAGTCCTATCTCATGTATCTAGCCTAAAGTGACCACACGTCCCGATTTTGGCGGGACAGTCCCTCTTTTTGCAGGACAGACCCGCGTCCCGCCGATTTATAAATATGTCCCGCATTTTAGAAAATAACTGCATTTTTTATTTTAAATGTACTGTAATATATAAAATAAGGTTTATTCACATATTCCCATAAAATCTCCTTTTTTAATGTCACCCAATGAAATTTTTTAATATCCTCGAATTGAACTGTCCATTCTTTAAGATATTCCAAGCAGTTATTATAAAAAATTCTGACTTCTTTCAGAAAATCCAGTCGCTTAATGGCACCTTCGTTACAGTTACCAATAATTAATTATAAATACATTTTTGTATATTTATAGACTGTTTATGATACGAGTGTGAAGAAGGACTTCTGTGCATGAGCTGCAAAGTTTAAAGCACGAGCAGAAGGCGAGTGGTTTAATCTTAATGAGTAGATTTAATCTAGATTAAGTTATGGTTAGGTTAAGTTATATTAGGGTCAGATATATTCAGATTGAGAGGCCGAAATTTCTTGATTCAAAATAAGAAAAATTAATTCAATTTTATTATATGTCAATTTTAATATATGAACATTTATTTTCACTACGTCTAGGTTTTTTGTTTAGTGATGCAAGTTGTTGCCATAGTAACAACAAACAGAAATCGAAATAATGAAACTCCATTTGATTTACATTGGACTTTTTCGCACGATTTGGATACTTCTACACACGATTATAATAGTGACATCCTTCACATACAATAATGTATTTATGAATGTGTTCATTTTTTAGTAGATAAAATACATTTTTTTGAATTATTGGTCTGCTTTCATAATTAAAATATAATTCTCATTTCATCCCATTTGTCTCAATTAAAATGTGGTCACTTTAATCTAGCCTTATGTTTCTAGCCTTATCTATCTAGTCTCATGTATCTGGCCTCTTGTTTCGTTGGGCTTGTTTCTAGTCTCTAGTATCATAGAGCTTGTTTCTAGTCCCATGTATCTAGTTTCTAGTCATGTCTATGTAAATATCTGTCTAGTCTCATATATCTAGTCTCGTAGGACTTGTTTCTAGCCTCTTCTGTCTTGTCTCATGTTTCTAGTCTCGTGTATCTAGTCCCGTAGGGTTTGTTTCTAGTCTCGTCGGGTTTGTTTCTAGTCTCATATGTCTAGTTTCCTATGTATAGTCTCATACATCTAGTCTCATATATCTAGTCTCGCCTGTCTAGTCCCATGTATCTAGTCTCATATGTATAGTCTCATGTGTCTAGTTTCATAAGGCTTGTTTCTATTCTAATACCTCGTTGATGCAGCCAACTACACATTTACTCAGCCGGCACCTAATTTTGAATCTCGGAAGTGGCCAAGGTCAGAGGTGGGGAGGTGGGTCCAGAAGATAGGTTATTAAGTAACTTGCTTTCACAGTATCTTCTGAATCTGTATTGGACTTTATAAATAGCAATTGTTGTTTACTAAATATTTTCTTTCCTCGCCATGAATTTTATCATAGCTACTACTGTTATTTGTATTGTAGTGTCTCTTATTATATTCCTTATTTACAGTTATTACATCCAAACAAATTAAACAAGTTGGTTTACCATTTCTCTCAGTCATGAAATAATCGAAGTTCCATTTCTCATTAAAGACGCGTCTTTCTTGATCTACCTTTCTTTGCTTGCTAGATGAAGCCATCTTATTCAACGTGTTTTAATAGGTATGACTGGTACTGGCAACAGTAAAAACCTGAGACAGAAGCAGATAAACACAAGCACAAATAACTATCAAAACTGCACGCACCTACGATTTTATATTATTACCTTAATTTGAGATATTTAATTGTCTAAATTCGACTAGGATTGTTAATGTCTATACTTGACTAGGTTTGTCTAAACCGGGGGTTCCCAAAGTGCGGCCCGCGGCCCAAATACGGCCCGCAACGCCCGTGAATTCGGCCCACGATGTCAATACGATATATTTTTTCTAATAAATAAATAGTAAAATAAATACTCCTAATAAATATTACAAATAAGATACAATAAAATATTTTAATATTTAAAAAAAATATTCTTACAGAGCTTTAACCATAAGCGTTTGTATTAATAAAATATTGTTTAATTTATATTTAAAAAAATATGGGTGAATTATTCGAAAATACGAAAACATGCTCAACAAATGTTTTCATTATTTGGGACCACATATATTTGCGAAAAAACTTTTTCAATTAGAAACATAAATTAAGATCAAAATTGAGTGATAATCATTTATAATCAGTATTAAGAATACATTCGACGGACATACAAGCAAAGTTTAATGACATCATTAAAATAAAACAACTATACAAGTTGCACAATACAAATGAATAAATTTATTACAAATTTTTATATTCACATTATTTTTGTTGTGTTAAGTGTTAATTAATAGTACTAGTTTTTAAAAAAAAATTCGTGGTTATTGTTTAGAGTTTATTCCGTTTTTTTTTTGGCCCGCCAAAAAATTCGGTAATATTAAATCGGCCCGCCTAAGAAAAACTTTGGGAACCCCTGGTCTAAACAGAACCTGTTTTTGTCTAAAGTGGTTATAACTAGACTAAACATGTTTAGAAATGTCATATATACTTAGATATTGTCTAAACAGAAATCATCCAACATTGAATTAAACCACAGTCCTTGCAAATAGTCTAGTAACGTCGAAACGTTTCAATTGTTACTTTGATTTGAAACATTCAATTGTCTAAACCTAATTAGCTTCATTATTGCCTAAATTCGACTAGATTTATTAAAGTCTAAACTTGACTACCCAGTCAGCGCTGAATGTTGCAGCAATGTTCCGAAGGCTGCACAACATTCCGACTGTTGCAGCAACATTCCTGAACATTCCAGTGGCAACGTTGCAATGTGAATGTTGCAGCAACATTCCTACAACATTCCAGTTGCAACATTACAATGTGAATGTTGCAGCAACATTCCTGAACATTCCAGTGACAACATTGCAATGTGAATGTTGCAGCAACATTCCTGCAACATTCCAGTTGCAATATTACAATGTGAATGTTGTAGCAACATTCCTACAACATTACAGTAGGAAAAGGAAGTGTATGAATGCTGAGTCCCTCCTAAACGCGTTTACATAACCTACTTGTACAACAAACACGTTGCCTTAAAATTTAGTTGGCAAGGTCGTTCGAATAAGAAACGATGTTTTAGCCAATTGATGATGGCGAAATTACTCTGCGGTAAGTTTATTTCTTTAAAAGTGAAATTTTTTATATTTTTGACAGATATTTTTACTTATATTTTATATTGTCCTACAATTTTACAGAGACTTGGCGGAGAGAAATGGTCGGAAAAAGATATAGAAGATAGAAATGACTTATTCAAACTCCAACAAGAGTGAGTCGAGCCAAAAAAAGCAAATGCAGAAGTTTCCTCCGATGAGAATAACAGTACATGAATTTAGAAAAAATATTAAAAGTGAAATTTATAAATAAAAGAGAAGAATAAAAGAGAATAAAACTAAAAATATAATTTTCTATTTTTCAATATTCAATATATTTCTATAACATTCCTGCAATATTCGCAATATTCCTGCAACACGCAGTTTCATGCAATGTTCGCAATCTTCCTGCAACATTCATACAATGTTCGTAATGTTCCCGCAACGTTCGTAATGTTCCCGCAACGTTCGTAATGTTCCCGCAACGTTCCTGCAATGTTCGTAATGTTCCCGCAACGTTCGTAATGTTCCCGCAACGTTCCTGCAATGTTCGCAACATTCCCGCAACGTTCCTGCAATGTTCCGTGCAACGTTACCACAACATTTCTGAACGTTGCAGAGAGGCGGACATAGGAATGTTGCGGGAATGTTGCAGCAATGTTTACCGTTGCGAAAGTAACATTGAAAGCCATTAAATAAAACTAAAAGCCATTAAATAAATAAATAAATAGTCACATTTTACCAAATATTTTCATTATATATATATATATATACAGGGTGCTTCAAAAAAATGTATACACACTTTAAACTATTGTAGTTTTCCCGCTCTACAAGGCTAATGTTATATTTCTTCGCCAGGTGCCAACATAATCGTCCCTCTATGTTATATTATCAGTTGGAATTTGTAATATCAACATGGGGGACGTACGTTTGAGTTTTGAAGAACGTAAGCAGGTTATTAAGTGGTACTGGAAGTTTGAGAATGTAAATGAAGTTCAAAGACAGTGGAGAAGGGAGTATGATACAGAACCACCTTCAAGATTAACAATTACACGCATACGCATTCTGAAGAGAGGCAAGTATTGTGTTTACATTCCAAGGCTGGTGCAACAGCTAAATGACGACGATCCAGATCGAAGGTTGCAATTTTGTGAATGGATTCAGGAGATGGTGATACGTGAACCGGGATTTATGGGTAGCATCATTTGGTCGGATGAAGCCCAATTCAAACTTAATGGAACTGTCAATAGGCACAATTGTGTTTACTGGGGTGAAGAAAATCCTCACATTACAATTGAAAAAGCTGTAAATTTGCCTGGTGTAAATGTGTGGTGCGGTTTGTCTTCAAGGGGACTCATTGGACCTTTTCGATTTGAAGGCACTGTAACTGGTATTAATTACCTAACAATGCTTGCTGATTCCATATTTCCTGCCATTCGTGCATTATACGGTAATGATGATTTTTATTTTCAACAAGATGGTGCTCCGCCGCACTATCACAGGGACGTACGAGCTTACCTGGATCAAAATTTGTCGGGACAGTGGATAGGACGCAGGGGGCCAATCGAGTTTCCAGCACGCTCTCCAGACCTTACACCACTGGATTTCTTCTTGTGGGGCACAGTAAAAGATGAGGTGTACAAACGTAAACCACGTAACCTAGACATTCTTTGGAATGAGATTCAAGCAGTGTGTAGAGAAATCTCATTGGACGTTTTGATACGATGTACAGAATCAGTGGTGACTCGTACTCAGAATTGTATTGATGCTGCAGGTCACCAATTTGAACAGTATTAACATTTGTTATTTATGTTTCATTTACATTGGACTTTCAGCTTTCTATTTTCCTGAAATTTAACTTTGTAGAACGGTAAATAAATTTTCTATGGAAGTTCAAAGTGTGTATACATTTTTTTGAAGCACCCTGTATATATATATATATATATATATATATATATATATATATATATATATATATATTATATATCCTAAGGAGATAAAGCAACATTCATGCAACATTCAACGCTGACTGGGTAGGTTTGTCTGAACTGAACCAGTTGTAGTCTAAAACGCTCCAAACTAGACTAATCTTGCTTAAAATCGTCAAAAATACTTGGATATTGTCAAAACTGAACTCCAACATTGACTGAATTATACCAAAGTCCTGACAAATTGTCTAATAATATCTTAACGTTTGCAAAGTTTAATGACATCATTAAAATAAAACAACTATACAAGTTGCACAATACAAATGAATAAATTTATTACAAATTTTTATATTCACATTATTTTTGTTGTGTTAAGTGTTAATTAATAGTACTAGTTTTTAAAAAAAAATTCGTGGTTATTGTTTAGAGTTTATTCCGTTTTTTTTTGGCCCGCCAAAAAATTCGGTAATATTAAATCGGCCCGCCTAAGAAAAACTTTGGGAACCCCTGGTCTAAACAGAACCTGTTTTTGTCTAAAGTGGTTATAACTAGACTAAACATGTTTAGAAATGTCATATATACTTAGATATTGTCTAAACAGAAATCATCCAACATTGAATTAAACCACAGTCCTTGCAAATAGTCTAGTAACGTCGAAACGTTTCAATTGTTACTTTGATTTGAAACATTCAATTGTCTAAACCTAATTAGCTTCATTATTGCCTAAATTCGACTAGATTTATTAAAGTCTAAACTTGACTACCCAGTCAGCGCTGAATGTTGCAGCAATGTTCCGAAGGCTGCACAACATTCCGACTGTTGCAGCAACATTCCTGAACATTCCAGTGGCAACGTTGCAATGTGAATGTTGCAGCAACATTCCTACAACATTCCAGTTGCAACATTACAATGTGAATGTTGCAGCAACATTCCTGAACATGCTGCAGGTCACCAATTTGAACAGTATTAACATTTGTTATTTATGTTTCATTTACATTGGACTTTCAGCTTTCTATTTTCCTGAAATTTAACTTTGTAGAACGGTAAATAAATTTTCTATGGAAGTTCAAAGTGTGTATACATTTTTTTGAAGCACCCTATATATATATATATATATATATATATATATATATATATATATATATATATATATATATATATATATATTATATATCCTAAGGAGATAAAGCAACATTCATGCAACATTCAACGCTGACTGGGTAGGTTTGTCTGAACTGAACCAGTTGTAGTCTAAAACGCTCCAAACTAGACTAATCTTGCTTAAAATCGTCTAAAATACTTGGATATTGTCAAAACTGAACTCCAACATTGACTGAATTATACCAAAGTCCTTACAAATTGTCTAATAATATCTTAACGTTTGCATTGTTTCTTTAATTTGGGACATTTCATTGTCTAAACCTGATAAAGTTAATAATATATAATAATAGCACTGTCTAATCCAATTGAATATTAAATCTTAATGCACGTCATTAAGCTGTTGGATTAAACTTTATCTCCTTAGGAATTCGTTGTGGAGTAAACGTGGCAAAGGGGCGGCAACGCGGACGAATGTCACGCCGGTGACCATACAGTTATATTGACGCAATGTTGGTAACGGAAAATTTTGAACTTTTGAAATTTTGCACAGAGTACTCTAGAACTATTTCATATCTACCGGGAATTCCGATGTAATATTATATTTTTGCAAATTTGGTTGCTAACTTCACAGAACTTTACATCTCGATGCTCGATCTCATTTGTTGTCGGCTCAGTTACAGGCTTTCAGTTGAATGGCACATTCTCTTTTCTATTCTATTGTTTCTATTCTTCACTTGCTCGTCAAGGACTTTTTATAAGAATTAAATATTTTAAAAATAACTCTGTTATTTTACAAAAAAAAGAAAAGCTAAACAGAATTTACGAAAAGTTGCTTTAGAACATATAGAACAAATATGTAAGATTGACAAATTTGTAATAAAAATATAATATATATATATATATATATATATATATATATATATATATATATAATGAAAATATTTGGTAAAATGTGACTATTTATTTATTTATTTAATGGCTTTTAGAATAATTAATTTCGTATTTTCAGATAGTATGGTTAAAATCCCAGTTTTTTTCTTTTATATCCTCATCCTTCAGATAGAGAAAGTTTTGCAAATTGTTTTTTATACAACATTTTGGTAGAATTAGTAGTTCCGGTGATAATCACATAAAGATTTGAAAACCTACATTCCAACTTGTTTCTGCGCTTTTAGAAAAGATATTTTAATTATGGAAGATGGTATTCTGATAGAACGATTAAAACCTCACATTTTTTATGATAAACATTTTTTCGATAGGAATTATGGTTTAGGAAATAAATAGCGTTAAAGATCGCTAACCGCATTTCGACCAAGGAGTTTTCTTGTTTCAAGACTTTTAAAAAAGGTATTTTAATTTTGCAAATTGGTATTCGTATGGTATTAGTATTTTTAATAATAAACATTTTTTCGATAGGATTAATAGTTTAGGAGATAATTAGCTTTTAGTACTTTCTTCCTATGGTTTTCAATAGAAGATTGCCCCTTTTGATGTCACAGGTCGAGTGGAGGGGATTTCAACTTTTTCGGCGACAACGTAAAAACGTTTTTAGGCAACGTGTTCTCCAGAGTGTTCTCTAAAAAACCTAACTTTGATATTGACGAGCGTCTCGCGACAGTTTGAGGAGTTATGGAGGGAGAAACTCCTTAATTTCCAAGGTGCTTGTACAGGTGTATTAGTGAATAGTAATAGTAATTTAACAAAAAAATCATATTTGGCTAGTATTTTGAATAATAAATAGATTTTATTAAATAACAAACAATAATAATTCAAATTATGTCATATCTCATTTATTATAGAATTAAACTATATATTTATTAAAATTTAAATTACAAATTTAATAGAAATGAAAAGAATAAATCTTCATGTTCACTTAAAAAGTACTGAAAACTTATTAAGTGATTGAGATAGTTACTTTAACGCTTAGTAAATACTATTGCACAGTGTGATGTAGATAATATAACTGCCGAACAAATAGATTACTTATAGAAATTCTA
Source organism: Phosphuga atrata (assembly GCA_944588485.1). Taxonomy (NCBI): domain Eukaryota; kingdom Metazoa; phylum Arthropoda; class Insecta; order Coleoptera; family Silphidae; genus Phosphuga; species Phosphuga atrata. The sequence continues at coordinate 19,761,165 of OX155896.1, read as the reverse complement.
AATAAGTCAAAGCTAATTTGTTTAGAAGTTTTGAAACAAGTACAATTGTGCAATAAAAACAATAAAGATGTCAAAGACTTCGAGTCAATTGATAATTTAAGTGTAATGACTGATGAATGAGTGCAATGAAAGAATCTGATAAGCAAGTTAATATATTTTCTCAACAAATGAATGGTAGGAATTAAGAAACCCATTATTGAAACTATTCAATTATAATCAGCAAAATATCAGGGCTGGGGCTGTGCAATGAAAATAATGAAACTATAAATAATCTGATCATAATTGTATTTAACCAACATTGTTTATTCCATTTCTTATTTTGAGTTTATAACTTTTTTTATTAACAATTACATCATAATATGATGTAATTGTTAATAAACAAACTTAATAACGTAATCTATTTGTTTACGCTTATATTTACGAAAAGAATCAATCTTGATGTTAACTCAAAAAGTACTGAAAACTAATTTAGTGAATAAGACAGAGTTACTTTATGGCTTAGTAAATACGGTAAATACTATTGCACAAAGAAGTAAATATGCTATCTATATGCACACTGATCCATGAACGCATGCGCAAAGAGTTTATTTATGCGCATTCGCATAAGATGTCAGGTTTTTATAACGTTATATTTACTTTACTTAATCTATTTTGCTTTGTTTTTGCACTAAAAATACTTTAACCCTTTCACCACCATTTCGGGAGATGGGGCCCTGAATTTATACAGCGCCGTCCCGGGCGATGTAGCCCAGGGTTTCTTTTTTTTACCAGCGCCATCTAGCGACGGTGAAATTATTTAAAATCAAAGAAATTTCAAAAAATATGTCGAAAGTTCCGACTTTGTTTTCTTTTTTAAAATCGCCCCGCGCAAACTACAGACCGCGGAACGGCGAAACTCGCAGATCGGATAGAAAAAAGACCAGGCTACACGGTGAAGGTGTCAGTTTTCTAGATAGACCACGTCTTGGTGGTTTGCAGACGTGTTGAAAAAAAAGCCGAGAAATCTCCACGTCCATAACTCGGCCCCACGACGCCCGGCAACGGCGCCGGTTACACTGCCGCAAAGCGAAACGTTCAAACTAAAGAACTGCTCCGCAAAATCGTCCTAAAGAGTCCGCCACGGTACGTTGAACGCAGACGGCGGCAAACTTGGCAAAGGTGCACTTTTACAGTGCACCCTGCACATTTATGAAGATATTTCAGGATCGGGGGGGCCTACTGATGTGCCGATCGGTTTTATAGATACCCGCATCTGTCCTGCGCGATGCGAAAAAAATTTCGACGCCGATGACCGTCGAAATCGCAAATTGCCGACCAAAGAGGCGGTTGCGGATTTTTTTTTTCGGCATTTTCGATTCCTTGTACCCAGAAATGGCGAAACTGCAGCGGTTAGAATGACTGACCGCACCTTACGACGAACGGGACCTTCTGGCACCTTCCATTTCGAACTGTGGTGGTCTCCACAGACTCCGTGGTCGCAGCGACGCGGCGCCGATACCAAAATGCGCGTCTCGTCGGGGCCCGCTCAACTTGGAATGTCAAAAACGCGACATCCTGGCGCCCCATATCGGCATTCAAGTTTTTCTCTGTGCAGATTAACAGTTTAGAAGTGAACAGCGACGCGATTTCGCGACGTCCAATTATGGGTGCGAAAAGCCAAAAGACCATTCTACAATTCACTGAAAAATCGAGAACATTCACCGGGTGGCTACAAAAATATGGACGTTTTACTTTCGTCATAAGTTTCATGCAATAGCGCGAGTTTGGGCGAGCGTCCGGACGGTTGCAAGCAACGCAGCGCGATGTCGCTTGCACTAAAAGATAAAACGTTCAATTCTCTGTGGGAATCGCGCAAAATCGTTAACGCAGAGCTAAAGCTAATCAATCTGTGCCAGTTATCCTGGACGTCCAAAAAAACGTCGTTTTATGGCGTCGCGGCGCCATCTTCAAAGGAATCGGGATTAAACTCCCAAACAAACTAATAATTTCTATTCTCGATCGAACGTTGCCGGTCCCGTCCCGATCCGTCAATTGGTTCGAACCACCCAAAAACGCCAGGTTTTTTTTCACTTTTTGCATTTTTCTCTTTAAACTGCCGCAGATTCGCAACAAGTCGTTGCAGTTTAAAAATTCTTGCCGGAATAGTTGCGGGAAAGTGTTCTGAGGAGCACGAACCCAATCGGCGACCTGGAGCCCTATAAGTGTAGGGCTTCCGTGGAAGTGATTGCAAAATCGGCAAAAAAAAGTTGTATTTTCTCTTGCACCAGAAAAATGTACAATCCCATTTGCGCCGCTGCCGCCACTTCCGTCGGGCCGTTTCCGCCAAAAACCTCGATTTTCGGGAGGATGAAAGCTGGGGATGCACAACGTTAAAACATCGAAGATCTGCCGCCTCCGGCGGCTTAAAAAAGCCGAATTTGACCATTTCAAAAATCTACGTGGTGCGGTCCCCCAGGTTAAATTCGGGAACCGCTACACGTCAGTCGTCTTAGAGTTGATCTAAATTCTGTCGTGATCTGGCGATTCAGGCCAAACGCTTCCCACACGGACCCCAAAAGATTGCTTTACAAAAATTACCACTTTTACGGAGGTCACGGCGAAGATGACCAGGAAAAATGAAATTCACGCAAGGATTCCAGTAGAAAATTTAGAGACGCGTCTTCCAACACCACTGTGGTCGCTACGCAACTTTTTTCGGCGACGTTATTCATATTTTTCTGCGAAACCGGGTCCTCCGACTACACCGCCGCCTCCGGCGGACCCAAAGAATGTAGCCAAAGAATAGACGTACGAACCCACGTACGGCGACTTTCGATAAGACTTCCGGATCGCATAGTTAGGCGACCAAAAATTTTTAGCGAAGATTTTTTTGCAAGAAAAATTGAGTTTTTCGCACTTTGAAGCAAAAATTTACACCCAAAAATTTGAAGCAAAAATTTCGAAAAGTGAGTTGACAATCGGACGAGTGGCCACGTTCCGGACACACCGACACAGGAACCACGTCCGTGCGACGAAAACTGTCCGAGTTGTGGGTAAAAAAGTGAAAAACTTGAAAAAGCAGATGGGTGAAATTATTTTTAAAAAATACTTGAATCTTTTGCAAATCAGTAGTGTTAGATTTCGAGTCGTTAATCAATTTAAAAGTATTTTTTTTAATTTCCAAAAAATCATGTTTCTTTGCCCCCTTTATTTGTTTGAACTTTGAAGTTCAGTGACTTTGATCAATAGGTGACTTACCTATATGAAAGGGGTTGCATAACCGGCACTTTTAAAAATATTGGCGCTGTGTGTTATTCCTTATAATTGACCTGGCAGTGAAAGGGTTAATTGTGGATTTTTTTGGAAAATTTTCGCGTTTTTTGCTGATTTTCGCTGCGTTTTCTCATCATCATCTATCCTATAATAAAATATTTCAAACATCGTCCATGATCTAGCGTCTACCTGTGAATTCAGACAGGTTTTATTAACGTTCCATCGTGATCTTCCTATTTCCAGTTTCTCAAGGTAATCCGTTTTCCAAAACATGGAGCACACATGTAAGATTTTTATTACTTTTGCAGATTCAAAGGAGTGTTGTGTTTCGTTGATGTGTCTTGCAAATTGAGAGTTAAGGTTCACGTTGCAAATTTTTGATATATGCTCCTTTAGCCTCACTTTAAAATTTCTAATAGTACGTCCAAGATATTCACCGTTGCAGCCTCTGCATTCATGTTTATACACGCCTTTTTCTCATTTTGTTCCATTTTGTCTTTATTATTGAATTATTAATTTTCCATTATTTCGGTCGAAAAAATGTGGTTTTTCAGTTTTCTCAAAAACGGTAAACAGCAGCGAAATCATTTTCGGCACACAGAAACTACTCGACCAGACGAGCAAGTAGATGTGTAAATTGTCCAGAAAGATTCAATAATTCGTCGAGAAATTTCAAACTGAAATTTTACGATTCTCGATTTGACAAGTCGATATCTCAGAAACGGTTGCAGATAATCAAAAACTAATTGCGGCATCGTTTTCAGAATATCATTTTGCTATCAACACACTCAGATTATCCACGGGGAAACTCATAAACTTTCTAAGATCTCTACTCAAGGGCGTAAATTTCTTAAAATTTCACTCAATTTTAGCAGGCGATAGTGAACGGAAGGAGCTATCGAAATATAATTTGCATATTTGTAATCAGCAGCAAAAGTGCTTTCAGAAACGTTTCTAACTTTTGTTGTACCTAAAAATAACGATTTTAACAAAATCGATTTACTCGCATTTCGTCATTTCCGTGATTTCGACTTCCCGTGTCGATGGTATTCCTTAATAGAAAGAATCCTAGGGGATATTATATACGTTTTCCGACTAATTTCGGGATGCTGAATCGATTGTTGCGAACTAGAATATATACACTAATTAATTAAGCACTAATAATCTGTCGATCATTCTCGGACTTGTTATAATGCAACATACCTGTGCTGTTCCAATAATATTTGCACTGCATTGCAGATTTATGTAAAGTATATTAATCTTGTAATTATAATCCGGTACATTTTGTTTTTTCATTGTTATCCTCATAGAACTTCCTCATAGAACTCCTCATACTATATACTAAGTATATACTTATACTATACTAAGTATATGTTCTAAGGTTATCCAACGTTAATTTCATTATATGTAGCAGCAAATATTTATATAGCCCGCGTTTAACAGTTAGTTAGGTGCGCAAGCGACAGTTAGCGCTGCTTATCATAGAAATTAGTTAGCGTCTGGTTAGCGTGTATCACGTGGTCTGTCTTTGGAAGGATTATCCTGGGATTATCTCTGGTTGTAACCAGGTTGTAACCGTTGTAACCGTCCATGTGCGTCCATGGTGGCTTGTCGTCTTTGAGTGTGAGAAGAAATTTCGGTGTGTTATTAGTAGTTTAAGTGTGTGTGTGTTATTAAAAGTTTCAAACTAATAGTGCAGAGAAATGATGCTTTTAGTGCTGAAGATAGAAATTGTGTTCAAAATTAACGAATTTCGCTTCTCGTTTTAGTTTCTGCTGTTTTGTTTACAACTTTACTTTTAAAAAATTCAATGTTTTTATTTGGCGAGCTGCACAGTTTAAGTTTAATTTGGTTGTCGTTTTGAAATAATAATAGTTTATAGACAGGTATATTTTTTTAACGAATTTTAAAATTAACGAATATTTTGCGCATGATCCAACGGTTTTCATTTTTTCAAACTTTTGTAATTTTTACACTGCAGTTAAAATGGCTGCTGCAATTGGGAAGGAGAAAAAAGAAACCCAACACATTCAGGCCTTCGCCAGATTAAGGTAAGACTAATTTTAATGACCCAGTTGCAATTACATACCAATTAATTCGTTTGCTGACTTAGGCCATTTAATAAAGCTGAGATTGAATGCAATGCCAAGAGATGCTTGGAGATTAATGGCAAAGATATATTGGTCAAATTAAATCATGTTAATAGAAAATTCTCATTTGATAAAGTCTTTGGAACTGAGTCTAAACAAAGAGATGTTTATATGACTATCGTGAATCCGATTATTAAAGAAGTGATGCAAGGATATAATTGTACTGTATTCGCCTATGGACAAACCGGAACAGGAAAGACATACACTATGATTGGTAATCCTAGTCCTGCTAACGTCAGTTATTCAGAAGTAAACAAAAACTAAATGCTCTTTCAATTTCTTATTGTTTTAATTTTTATGTTATTTAGAATTCAGACTCTGGTATTATCCCAAGAACGTTGGGACATCTTTTTGAAACCCTCAGTAATAATGCAGTGTTAGATTTTACAGTCAGAGTATCATACCTGGAACTATACAATGAAGTCCTTATTGACTTGCTTTCAACACAGGATAAAGTCTTAAAGTATTCCATTTCTCTTTATAGTTAGTTTCATATAAATAAATATATTTTATTTTCTAGGATATATGAGGATCAAAAACATAAAGGTTCTGTCCAAATACACGGACTAGAAGAAGTAACCGTATTTTCCAAACAACAAGTCTATAGCATTTTAAAAGCTGGTAATGATAAAAGGGTCACAGCGTCTACTATGATGAATGCTCAATCCAGTAGGTCACATACTGTATTCACGATTACTTTGCACAGTCGAGAAACTACTCCCGAGGGGGAAGAGCTGGTAAAAACAGGCAAGCTGAACCTAGTGGATCTAGCAGGAAGTGAAAATGTGTCTCGATCAGGAGCAAACGAAAAAAGGACCAGAGAAGCAGGCAACATTAACCAGTCTTTATTAACTTTAGGAAGAGTAATAAAGGGATTGGTAGAGAAGAATGCTCATATTCCTTACAGGGAATCTAAATTAACAAGGATTTTACAAGACAGTTTAGGAGGAAAAACAAAGACAACAATCATAGCTACCGTATCTGCTGCATCCAATAACATGGAAGAAACATTGAGCACACTAGATTATGCTTTTCGTGCAAGAAATATTACTAATAGACCCGAAGTTAATCAGAAGATGTCAAAAACAGCTCTCGTTCAAAAGTATTTAGAAGAGATTGATAGGCTTAAGAAGGATGTAGTTGCTGCTAGAACTGGAGATGGTGTTTATATGGATGTAGACAATTATGAATTGTTAGTAGAAGAATCTAAAAAGACAAAAGGAGATCTATTAAGGATTGTTGAAGAATGTTCGGAATTTGAGGGCCGTGTGCAAGAGTTGGAGAGGGTTAGGGAAGAATTAGAACAAGTGCATTCTGTCACTAAACAAGAATTATCAGATTCTAATTTGCACCTGAATAAATGTAAAACCAATCTTAAAAAATATCGTACACAAAGGCAAATACATCAACACCTGATTGATAAATATGATGAAATGCAAACACATTTATTTGAGGATAGGAAGCTTTTGTCCCAAGCATTAAATGATTACAACTCGGACAATACAGTACTACGAAATAAAGTAGATGACTTGTATCAAGTAATAAACAAGAATGATACAACATCCAAATCACTTATAAATAACTACAATCAGCAACATCAAAAAATGATTGCAGATGTTGCCGATTTATGTGCAATGGTAAGCAAAAATACAAACGATTTAAAAGTATTAGTGGCAGATATGAGCAGCAAATGCAATACAATTCTCACATCTAATAAAGCCAAAAATTTAAATATGGCAATGGAATGGATAAAAACTGCGAATGAATTCCAAACGGATTTTAAGGCACACTTAATACAAGATTACAATTATCTTGTGGATGAGATGAACCTATCTGAGCAGGCTGCCAAAACGATCATAGACAGGATGGAAACTAAAAATAAAACTATTTATCAAAAACATGAAGTTCTATTAAAGAAGATTACAGAAGTTTGTGAGAGTAATACTGAAATTGTTTCAATTTTAGGGAATTCTGTAAGTTGCTTGTTGAAAATTTTGTTCAGTGTTTCAGTGTATAAACTTTTTTGTTTCTAGAATTGTGATATGTTTCAAAAATTAAATAATGGAATAGATAAGGTCATGTTAATACAAGAAACGTTAAATAAAGCAATTGAAAAAGATTTTGAACAAATCAAACTAATGGAACAAAAATTAGTCCATGCTGTAGAAAGAGTTGATGACGTTCAGGAACACCTACAAAAGGTAGCTTCTATATATTTAATTCAATCTATAATTATACAAAAATTTAATTTTAGGAAATGGTTTCTGATTATGTTAATTTGATGAGTAACATAAAGAATATAATAGAGTGTAATATAAGCAATGCAATGCAAAAATTTAAAGGAGCTAAGGAAGTAGTTGCTGAAATGAAAACAACACAAACTATGTTTACCCAGGAAGTGAAACAAATAATGGAATCTCATAAAACATCTTGTGTGGATACAAACCATGTATGCACAGAACATAAGAACTATTTGCAACAAACAGAACGCAATGTCAATAGGATCTCTGATGAAAATACCGCTGTGTTCAAACTTATTGCTAAGGAAATACAAGATGATTCAAAAGAAATGAAGTCACTTCAAGAGGATACAGAAATGGATGTTTATTTAGATAATCTTCAAGAAGAGCGTACCCACAGGAATAATATCTATAGGAAAAATAATGATTCTTCTGAAGAAAAATACACCAATCGTTTACAAGTAAAGTCATTTTATTTTATACTAGCTATCGCCCGCGCCTTCGCATCTTAAATTGATGCGCCATATGTAGTATTACCTCTAAAATTAAGCTTGCAAACCCAATTTATAGAAGTTTCACCGTTTTATTTAATTTTTAAACCCAAATATTTTGATGTGCTTTATGTAGTAATGGCTTTATAATTAAGCCTGCAATCAATCCCAATTTATAGAAGTTAGGAAATAATATTTTGAAAAAAAAATCAGCATTAATAATCAATTTCATCTGTAATATCTATAATTTGTTTAAAGGGTTTGATTAACGAATTGCAACATGTTAGTGAAGAAACCAATGAAATCCTGGAAGTTGGTGACGCCCTGCAGACAACTGCAGCATCAAATTTGAACGATAAATTGGTGAATTTCGAAATGACGACAATAAAAAACTTAGTTGATCATCAATCTGCTATAGAAAATTTCCAAGAATTATTCGCCAACTTTACAGATCAATTAATTCTTAGCCAGCCAACAGGTGACACTCCAATACGGATGCAAGGTGTTATCAAATGTGAAACCCCAAGACGGGTTAGTAAAAATATATTGCAAAAGTTTCAAGATGTGCTTCCTGATGACACATTAGATGGATCCCTACTGGATGTGAGTCTCATGGATTCTGAATTAGACACTAGTGAAGTTAAGATGGAAACTATTCACACAATTTCCTTTAATGTAGGTATGCCAAAAGTGTGGCATAACATTTTAAGATTGTATCTTTATCATATGTCTTATATTTATTTTTTTTTCTTTATATTTATGTCTTATCTTTATCATTTTATTTCAGGAAGAAGAGGAGGAAAATATAACGAATGAAGTTGCGAATGGAAGCTCCTAAAGAGAGATATTTCTTCTTATTCTTCTTTCGAATAGGCCTACTTTGGACCACACTTGTTCAACTGTTGGGCTTTGATCTTTGCCCAGTTTTGTCGCATCTTCTGCGGGTGTAACTCCTTTCTCTCATCTGTCCAGGGGGTACCTTTCCTTCGAGGTTTTTCCTGAAATCCATGGACTTCCTTTAGGGTGCGTCTCACAGACTGTCTGTTTTTGAGATCTGTTATTCCCAGTTCTTTAATATCCTTCTCGGTCTCTGTCAACCAAGTGGTACGAAGCTTCTTGTTTTGCCAGAAGGAACAGACGGTTGGTTAGTCAGTTTGGAGGCAATCTTGCAACGTGGCCATAGAAAGCTACCCTTCTTTTCCTTGCACAGTCAGAGAGCATCTCAATATGTTCGTAGAGCTCAGAGTTATGCCGTCTTCGGAATTCCCCATCTTCCTTTACCGGGCCTAGGATCTTCCCGAGGATTCTCCTCTCTCTTAGCGTAGTGCTAAGTTTCAGGTTGCGTGACAGGCATTTCTTATTGTAAGTGTTCTTAGTTAGCCGATAGGCTAGTTCTAACGTGCTGACTCTCTTGGATAATGATGCTCTTTCTGATAAGTTGCGTTCAATCCATTCGCCAAGATACTTAAATTTCTCAGTCCTCTTGATGTTTCCCTGTTCTAGTAACATCTCTCTGTTTGCTTCTCTAATGTTTGTGAAGAATTCTGTTTTCTCCAGCGACACTTGAAGACCCACTTTGGCAACCTGGTTTCTGAGGCAGTTTACCTGAATTGTTGCCATCTCAAGAGAATCAGCAAGCATTGCCATGTCATCTGCAAAGGCCAGGCAATCTACAACCAGTCCATCGTTCTTACGTCCCAGGTAGATACCACTCTGAGCATCCAAATTGTTCAGTTCCTTGCGCCATTCTCTCATAACCATTTCAAGGACACAGTTGAAGAGAAGTGGGGAAAGTCCATCTCGTTGTCTCACTCCAGTTTTTATTTCGAAGCTTTCTGAAATCTCGCCTCTAAATTTAACCTTGGAATGGGTGTTGGTCAAAGTTTCTAGGATTAGTCTGCGGGTTTGGTTGTCTAGTGCTAGTTCATGGAAAGCGTTTCTCTATCGATATTTCGACCTTGCGGTTTCTCATCTTTGAGTATGCAAGTACAGTTTTAAGGTTGAGGATCTGTTCAACACAGGATCGGGTCTTTGTTAAAGAGGGATATTTGTTAATACAGATTTTATTTTAGATTATTTAGTTTTAGGATAATTATTTATTTATATGTAAATTGGTTTCCAAAGACTTTTTGTACTTTCCTGTCTTTTTTGTGTGTATGACATATCTTAAAAGAATAATGAGGTATTAAAAAATAGTTTATATTAATAAAATATGTATTAAATTATTCATACTGGATTATTATGTTTCTGTTAGTAAGAAATGTTTGCAAGAAATTTGAGTTGAAAATGCATGGAATACATGTTTATTAAAAACAAGTATGTGCTGATAATTTTATACAGTAAATTTAAATACAACAATTTATGTGAAATTCAAACATTTCTCCCGCTTGTGCGGGCCGAGAGAGAGGTCCCAAGAGCAAACATTAGTTAAAACCCGTACCTACCAATCGCAATAAAGCGGCGGAGTCTGGTAATGGCGCCAAATTCAAAAATATATTTGAAATAATGAACCGTTTGGAACTTGCACGCTATATATCAAGTCTGCCATATATCAATTTGTTGATATTTAAGGTATATTTTTTAGTGTTGGGGGTAATTGTTGATTTGGGTCGAATAGCATGCTAGGTCGAATAGTTGTTTTCAGAAGAATCAACTATTCTGAAAATAAAAAGAAAATTATATGATTTTTATGTTATTATATGAAATTTATTATACATTTTCCTTTTATTGATAAATATAATTTTTTTTTTTAATTTGCACGAAATTATAATTCTATAAAATAGTTTACGTTCAGCGTTAGCATTACCCGGGGTAAACCACGTGAAGGTGCTGAAACGATTTTTTACCCCTGGATAAATCGTTTTGCACAATATTTATATATATATATATATATATATATATATATATATATATATATACGAATTTAACGTAAATGAGAATGCTACTGTCAAGCATAAAAAAGAAAGTAATGTAATATTGTAATTACGATTGATCCATCCTTAAACAGGAAATACAATAGATAAATACATAATACTTAAATACATTACAATACATAGCTAAATACATAATACTTAAATAAATTACAATACATTGCTAAACACATAATACATGAATAAATTACAATACATAGCTAAATACATAATACTTAAATAAATTACAATACATTGCTAAACACATAATACATAAATAAATTACAATACATTGCTAAACACGTAATACTTAAATAAATTACAATACATTGCTAAACACATAATACATAAATAAATTACAATACATAGCTAAATACATAATACTTAAATAAATTACAATACATTGCTAAACACATAATACATAAATAAATTACAATACATTGCTAAACACATAATACTTAAATAAATTACAATACATTGCTAAACACATAATACTTAAATTACAATACATTGCTAAACACATAATACTTAAATAAATTAAAATACATTGCTAAATACATAATACTTTAAAAAATTACAATACATAATATATCTATTATTCTCTAGTTCCAAATGTCGATTTGAAGGTTGTATAGTAGAATTTTTTAATCCTCCGCCAACCTCCGTCACAACCTCAAATGACTGATCTTTTTTACGGCTATTACATCGAATGGTTAAATGAATAATTTACAAAATTAGTTAAGAAAGCCGCTTACCAGCATTTCATTTTTTATTAGGAAAGTATGTCTGCTTCTCTATCTTTCTCTTCTTGGATACTTCATTGTTCTTGTCTCGCTGCAAATTCTCAAAAGCATTCCACATGTTTATAAAGTCATCTAATGATTCCCCTTGTAAGGCCTTCACTTTACTGACAATATTTTCATGTTCAATCTGTAAAAATATTTAAATTTAATATTAAAATAATTCCACATCTTGTGTATAATTTCTTCAACACACCTGTTTCCTTCTTTCGCTATCAATACATGTGCTTGGTTCATTATTAGTAGTTCATTATATATATAGTTATAGAACTATAGTTCTTCTTGATATCTAACTTTACTTGTTGTGGGTTCATGAATGTATAACATTCCTTCGGAGTCTTCTTCTCCCAAACCATGAACACATGCAGCAGACTCACTATTCCTCCTTTCATGCAGCACAACTGCATGTATATGTTTGCACAAGGTAGTCTTCACAGAAAACTCCGGACACTCACAAATATACTGATGCAAACAAACTTTGCATTTATGACAATATCCCATTCGGCAATCCACATCACACAATTCATTGTAAGTTATACTATAAAATGTGTCTCCTGTTGTTGATTTGAATCTAAATTTGCCAAATTCAACAGATTCCACAAAATCTGTAATTTTTTCTGCCTTCTTATGAGCTTCAACGATTATTCTATGGCAGTAATTGTTGGCATTTGGTCGCTCTTGATTTACAATATTTTTCCACATCTTCTCCTCAACAAGCTCTTCCAACATGTCTAATAATTTTTCAACTCTAAAAATTTATAAATAACAATTATAATATATTTAACAATTACAATATAAGATAAAATATTATTGATTTTCTTATATTTGGATTTCCTCTCATTTTGTTATGTTTTAAAACTTTGTGTAAACTTTCTATTGCCGTGTTGGTGTTTATTCCGGCATTGATTCTATGGTAATGAGCCCACATCTTAATTCTATCTTCCTGAAAATAGTACCTACAAATGTATAAAAATTAAGTCATTCCAAAATTTATGAAGTGTATTACTAAAGTCCTACTTTTCTAAGTAACTTAAAAACTGTAATTCCCCTTCATCTTTTAAATATTGTAAATATTTGTCCTTCTGTGCAACAACATTTTCAATTTTCGTTTCCTTCAAAATTTTTCTCATTTCAGTCTTCATTTGCAACTTATTTTCTGGCTTCGTCAGTTTCGATCTGCCTTGAATATTCCAATTCTTTACCACATGCCATGTACAAAGCAATCTCCTTGGCTTTTCCGCAGTCTCCATGGCCTCTGTCCATGCATTGTAATATTTTGGATCATCGTCGCTCATTATATATTTGGCATTAATGCTGCATACCAATCTTTCTTTTAATGCCTTCAAAAAAACTTTTTGAATCACCTGATCCAATCTATTGGAAAGCAAAAATGCCACTGGGAATCCCATATTTCCCTCATCTTTAATTAATACAGTTGTCAATTCAAATTTACAGCGATTTGTTCCATGCGTCCCATCCATACAAATCACATGTTGGTTATCTCTAAGTTTCTTTTCCATGAATTCATTCATGTACCCCAATGCGAAATCTTCAACACTTAAGTCAGGGTGACTTTCTCCTACAACATTATTATTATTTCCACCACCACAGCTGCACCATATGAAACCCCTCAAGTTTTTGAAAACCCCAAAAAAGCTATACCAATACCTTCTAATTTATGTAAGAGGAACAAAAATATATAAAATAGAAAGTAGATAGAGCTTAGTGTAATAGTAGATAAGAACTAAATGGGTATGTACACCAATGATGTAGGATGATAGAGGAAGAGGTTCAATAGATCTATGAAGGTCACAGTACAACAAAGCACCACCAAAATCTACAATAGATAAGAAAATTATAATCTACTTAATTGGAATATTTTCTATTAAGAGTTAATTGTTTACTCACCCTCTTTTTTAACTAAAAAAGCGTGATTTTTCCCTTCTTTATTCCATTCTTCAATTTTTAAAGCTGTAGCCATTGTGTCATCTGCATGTCTCTTCTTATCAATGTTAAATTTCTTCATTAAATAGTCTAGATCTCCTCGTCTAATTAAATTTATTCGCTTCACTTCAATGCCATTTGTTTTCCTGGCATCATTTAGTATTCTCTCTGTAGAAACTCCTGCCTGTAATTAATCCACTATCATTGTCTGTTCCTGTTTCGTCAATCTCTTTGTCTTAAATTCATCTCCATGTCCAACATGTGCTTCTATAAATTTCGCACTTAGTGAACCTAAAAATTTTCATAGTAGAATAGTTTTGAAAACAATTTATTAGAAATTACCATTTCTAAAGATCTTCACGATTATCCTTGATGGACACATTCCTGAAATTTTAATACTGCCCCCCAACTTCTCAGCCCTTACAGTACATTGGCTTTTATATCCTAAATTAACATATTTCAATTATTTCTGAACTTCTAATTATAAAATTATAACCAACGAACCAAATGAGTTACTTCGATTACAATTGTAATAAACAACTTCAATACAATTTACAAGTTTGTTTCTTCTAACACATGCATAATCAACTTGTCTATTTTCCTTTGACATCCACGATTCAAATTCTGCAATGTTCCTAAAACTTAAATCAGATTGTTTAATAGTTACACCATGTATCTCTGTTAAATGATTAAGCAGAAGCTCATGGTATTGAAATGCCTCCTTTTTTTCTTCTGGGCATAAGGAGCAACGAATGCGTTGTAACATATTTTTCCCCACTTGCATATTATGCATATTTCTCAAATGTCGATTCTTTGAAGAAACAGTCACAAATGTCTTCTGACATACATGACAGGTCAGTTTATTGACACTAAAACATGAAAGTAGAATGTCCAAATATGTATAGGTTAATAGTACATTACGTAATGAGAGTTGTAAGAAGCATATTACGTCCGAGCGGAACAATTACGCGCGACCCGCGTAGCGGGGAGCGCGTAATTCCGTGAGTACGTAATTGCCTTACAACTCGAATTATGTACTATACTTTATCTACGACCACACTATTTTTTTTCTATTTAATAATAAAATTATGTTTGATGTAACTGATATAGTGATTCATCGATATAGGCAACACAATGTACGCAGTGTCAGTGTCAAATGAAATAATTTATATTTACTTAATAATTTATAATCTGTTTAATTTCATTAATACCTATTAATACCTACTGTATTGTAGCAGTATAGTTTTGATTTTTCATGGAGCAGTCTATATAGCCTTCTGCTACTGCAGACGAACGCCAGCCACCATGCCTTTTTAGTGACAATAAATCACCACTGGAATCCACAAGAATGGTGGCTGACGAACGTCTGTAACAATGTCCTGTATAAAGAAAGATTTTCTTCCGGCAAATGAAGATAATTGGCAATTTGTTTAGGAATAGAGCCAATTTTATTTATTCCATTGCTTAGTGCATTTCTCATTTTGATAATTTAGTAAAAAAAGACCGAGTTTTGTCCATATTTCGTGGGCGTAGGTTAATATATTTTTTACAGGTTTGGTAAAATTCTTTCGGTAGCACAAAAGATCTTTAAGTTTTTGTTTTGGAATCAGGAATTTTAATGATCAGAGATCTTCCGGTGTCTTCTATATGGCAGGGTTTGACATTTCGTAGTTCTTGTTTTCTGCATGCATCACTAATGCCAATGATAAGAATAACCTAACATTATATAAAAAATATGTCGTTATGCCCATTAGAGAGCATTATAAGATAAAAAAGTAATGAATACCTTCATCAATAAATATTTGTTATCCGGCGAATTATTGAGGAAACTTTTGAATTTCTTGAATGGTTAAAATTTTTTATTTGTTGCTTTTAAATCCATCAGATTTTCTCTTTAGTAAAGCTATTAACTTTGAATGTTTTGAAATGTCGATGTTGTGCATTATATTAATTGATGTCCGAACCATTCAATAAATTGCCCAAAGTGAAGATCACTGTTTGAGATAACTCATCAAAGTATAATAAAACATTTTCTGAAAAGGATTTAACTTTATGCTTCATTCTCCGGTCCATAAATTTTCTATATGCATCCTCGTATCAATCCCGAGATTTAATCCGTAGCAAATTATGGGCAGCTTGTTTCGTTTTTTCAACAATTTCGGGCAGAGTAGCATTTTCTATTTCGCTATCACTGCACATCACTGGACTTTAATTTTTATAATTGTAAAAAAAAAATTGTTTATGTATTAGTTTGACGTTTAATTTTTTTTGACAAATAACGGAATGTATTGTGTTGCCTATATTAATGATAGTAGCAGCTCTCAACCAATCAACGAATTGTAAACCAAACGCACTAGTGTGTTATTGAATCATTAAATAACATTAATCGCGGACTGTTACATACGTGTGTTGTAAGATGTATTTACATAATCCACGATCTGTACAATATTGGGCAATTATAATAGTGGTCGTAGATAAAAGATTATATATATATTACCTTTCCATGCTGGATGTAACACTAACCTAACTAATGTGAAAAAGAAACAAAAAAAAGAAAAAAACTGAAAAAGAAATAGTAATTATTTTTATTAAAACAATAAAAAAGATATTTCAGCGAAATGATAAAATATATATTATAGCAATAAGAACTGCTGATTTAATTGGGATAACCACACTCAAGATTCTCTAAAAAATTGGGCGGCAATATGTCAGCTATTCGATACAAAAGAACAAGGAACACACTTCGCGCACACACGGCCCATAACTTAAACTACATTTTTGAATTTGGCGCCATTACCAGACTCCGCCGCTTTATTGCGATTGGTAGGTACGGGTTTTAACTAATGTTTGCTGGTCCCAAGGGATCCCTTCATCCTTGTCTAGCCAACAGTGAATTCGAGAGTGGGGGGATGTGATACAGGCAGTCTTCCCACGTAGAATATAGGACTTTTATTGGCAATATACGAATTGGCTGTCGCTGTTTTGTAAATAGATACTTAAATAGTAAATAGATACTTAAAATACGTGAATAGATAATTATAACACACCAGACACAAATCTTGTAAATTGGATGTAATTGAAAATTAGCATAAACAAACTATATGTGACAGATTCAGTACAGACACTCTGCAATACCAACATTATTATTTAGTATTTTAGTATTATTATTTAGACTTATTACTCTGCAATACCAACATTATTATTTAGTATTATTATTTAGACTTATTAATCCTATACAATGCTGACTGAATATGAGTCTTATAGTAAGCTGGCTGAATATTATAGTAATTATTGAAATAAAGTTTGAATATTTAAAATTGACTATGCTATCTATTCTAATACGATTTGTCATAATAAACTGTGAAAGTTTGACAGCATTTATTATAATTTGATGGCTGACACAGAAGGTTTCACAATTCGACTTGTTTTTTGAGTACTTTATAGCATGATAAGTTGCAGTTATTAATTTCTTAAGAAAATCATATTGATGACATTTTAACGTTTTTCAAAACTCTTATGTGAGAGAAACTAATATATAATGTCATATGACAAAACTGACGTATTTAAAGGAACCAAGAAAAGGAAAACAAACAATTGAATTATACATCAAACAGGTTTTTTCTTTACATACTTTGTACACTACACTTCACACTTCACATACTTTGTATACTTTGTTACCTTTTAATAAACAAACCAGAAATACCAATCGAAATTCCGTTCAATTGATCAATTTTGAGCCTCTATGTAAACTTTGAGACTGTGCGAATTCAGCATGACATTCGTAGTGAAAGTCTTGAAACACACATTAAGCAGGGGTATGGACGATCCAGCCTAGGCAAATCCTCGACATGCTGTTTCATATGCATAGTTAGGCTGTAGTTTTGTCGACAGGCATAGGCACATTGGCTGCACTTATACGGTTTTTCCCCTAGAATAAGATTTGTCGGAATTATTCCAAAACTTCAAGTCCTACAAGCCTTCAAGTACCAGAATGAATTTGTTCGTGTGTTTTTAGGGTTCTACTGTGCTTAAAGCCACGATCACAGTAGGAACACTTGTAGGGCCGCTCGTCGCTGTGGATTTTGAGGTGTTCTTTTAGTTCTTGGCTAAAAATAACCCAGATTTAGAGTAAAGGTTTGGCCATCAGAGAGGAGCTACCAGTATGTTGCCTCGCGTGTAGGCGGAGATCTGCACGAAAAAAAACACCTTTGATCACAGATTGTGCAAACTTCCTGTCGACCTGCATGTCGTATTTTGTGCCTTTTTAAAGCACTCCACTGGGCAAAAGCCTGAAAATATGACAATTATGGTAATGTCAATATGGATCTGACTTTTTTTATATATAGGGTATATAGATTAGGGTAATAAGAAATGTAACATTCGACAGATTAATTGTTACATACTTTAAGGTTAAGGTATAATATAACAAATGATAATATCAATTATGATATTTTAAAACCTTTTCACAGATGGAACAAATGTAGGGTTTCTCTCCTGTGTGGGTCCTTTCATGTACAACCAGTTCATACCTTGTAGCAACTCGATTTTCACAATAATGACATTGGTATGGGGATTCCCCTGTATGTATTCTCATGTGAATATTTAAATTCCTATTCGTCTTGAAAATATCAGAATAATAAACATGTTTGAGACTACTGTTAAATACATGAAAAGTTTGAAACTTTACAAGCGTGTAATATTCGCAAAATGTTAATCAGTCAAATTAGTCTTAGTCTATCATATTTGTCTTGATCTGTAATATATAGCAATAAATCTTACTTCAATCTTTTTCCAGAAACCGTGCAGATGAGTTTCAAGTTTTCCTCTCCGTTCCCCTCCCCGTGTTCTTTCTTGTTATGTGTTGTCAAACTTCTGACTTTCTTGTTAGAAATCTTAGAAAAATTTTGTTTTCTCATGCTGAAATTAGAAAGAAAATTTGACACAAACTTAATTTAGAGTATTGGCAACCTCACTCTAGAAGTCATCTTGTCGCGGTGTGAGTCGTTACCGACTAGAGTCCAACTCCGGTCGGAGCGGTCGACGGAGAGCGAACAACCAAGAACTTCTAACCCTTAATCCAAGGTGTCAGGCGACCCTTGACCTCAGAGGGTATCAAGCCTTACCATGTCAAGCGGGGCTCCGACGTGGCGGACCTTTAGTTCCCTTGTCACTCGTGGGATTTGTATGAATTCCAAAAGAAAATATAATTCATGTGTGCGGGACCCAACCGACACAGAGAACAAGGAAGTCAGCCCGGATTGCCGGGAGGACGACCATGATCTCACACTCGTAGACATGAGGAGTCCAGCCATGTCTACGGAGGCAGAGGAAGATGTTCTTGTAGGGGCAGAGGAGGACTTGCCGCCTCCTGTCACAAAACAAGAATGACCAGCAGGCGTACCAAAATAGCCCTAGTGAACATCCACCATGCCAAAGCACCCTTGACTGTGATGGCTAGGATGTTCACTAAACAGCACCTAGGGCTAGCGCTCCTGCAAGAACCCTGGATATACGGAGGTAAGATAAGAGGCCTTAGCAACAGGGAAAGTAAGTTGGTATGAGACAACCGAGAGGCCTCCCCTAGAACTTGCATTATGGTAAGGAAGGGCATAAATTACTTTGGATTTAGTTCCGATTCAGGCCCTCATCAAGACCGAGGGCCTACACCGAGAAGTAGTGATCGCATCCCCATACTTCCCTGGCGATGGTAACAGCATACCACCCATTGAAGTACAAAAGCTGGTGGAACACTGTATTAGGAGAAGGCTGCCACTCATCCTGGGATGTGACGCGAACGCACACAATGAGATGTGGGGCAGCACGGACACTAATAAGAGAAGTGAGTACCTTTTAGAATACCTCATTAAAGAAAACTTAATTGTGTACAACGTTGGGAAGACAGCAACATTTGTCACTACCCAGCCAGCGTTGAATGTTGCAGCAATGTTACTTTCGCAACGTTAAACATTGCTGCAACATTCCTATGTCCGCCTCTCTGCAACGTTCAGAAATGTTGTGGGAACGTAGCACGGAACATTGCGGGAATGTTGCGAACATTGCAGGAACGTTGCGGGAACATTACGAACGTTGCGGGAACATTACGAACATTGCATGAATGTTGCAGGAAGATTGCGAACATTGCATGAATGTTGCAGGAATATTGCAGGAATGTTATAGGAATATATTGAATATTGAAAAATAGAAAATTATATTTTTAGTTTTATTCTCTTTTATTCTTCTATTTTATTTACAAATTTAACTTTTAATATTTTTTTTAAATTCATGTCTGTTATTGTTATTCTCATCGGAGGAAACTTCCGCATTTGCTTTTTTGGCTCAACTCACTCTTGTTGGAGTTTGAATAAGTCATTTCGCCAGAGTCTCTTCTATATCTTTTTCCGACCATTTCTCTCCACCAAGTCTCTGTAAAATTGTAGGACAATATAAAATATAAGTAAAAATATAAAAATGTTCACTTTTAAAGAAATAAACTTACTGCAGAGTAATTTCGCCATCATCAATTGGCTAAAACATCGTTTCTTATTTGAACGACCTTCCCAACTAAATTTTAAGGCAACGTGTTTGTTGTACAAGTAGGTTATGTAAACACGTTTAGGAGGGACTCAGCGTTCATACACTTCCTTTTCCTAATATGGGGTTTCAAGAATTGCAAAATTTGCAATAAGGGCCATTCTGGACGAGTCGATGCCGCTGCTCCTGAGCTATCCCATCAAGCTCAACAATCCACTTCTCTTTGACAAACCTCTCACGATGCGTTTGCCACCTGGAGCTACATCCTTTCACTGTTGCTGAAATAAAGATAGAAAGGATATAGAAAAGTATGAACTGTAAATTTCGAATAAAAAGATGCAACATAACCTACCATTCATTGTTTCGTCCACATTCTTCCATTCGGAGTCTTTTTTTGAAACCTGCATGCCCCTTATCATATATTTGGGGATACGCCCGCACACAGTCAACTGACCAAAAGTCATTAATCGAATTTTTTAACTCTTAATTTATAAACAACTTTTCGAACTGTAAACAAAGTGAATGTAACAACACAATGGAAAATGCCACTCTTGAATTCGCGTGCATGCGCGCAAGAATCGAGAGCGTTGATTGGCTGAAAGATAAGGCGACACGACGTGAACTTTGGACATTGGTAGATTTCACATTACGTTAAGTTCGGAAACTTCACATTACCTCGATCGTAATGGGCCGCATATAAAACAATGGGTTTTAGGTTTTCATCACGTCTCATCTCGCCTCGTTAGGTTCATCGTAATCCCGCCTTTATACACTACATAAAAGTGGAAGAGAGAGCGTAGATAAATACAGCAACGTTTCATTGAGTATATATGTCGTAGTCACATAGTGAAATCCGTCAGATTGTGTAAAACAGAGTCATTTCACGATCTGACGGCAGATCATGTAATTCATAAAACCACCGATTTTAGGCGGCATTATATTTAACTACGATTAAAGAATCTGGATTATTTACCGTTTTGACGTTTCACGAAATGACTAAGTGCAATCATTTGATAGTATAACTACTTGTCTTAATAATCAGACCTATAAAAAATATATAAATAAACAAATATATTTGTAGCTGCTTCATGAACTGCCTAGTCATATCGTGTAATACATGAACTGCCGTCAAATCATGAAAAGACTTTTTTACACAATCTGACGGATTACACTATATAACTACGACATATACACGCATTGTGTATGCAAATTCCGATCGGCAGAAAATACACGCGCCGATCGGAAAAATAACTAAAAATATAATACATTTTTGAGTATAAGAATAAAAAAAGTGAGACGAGTAAAAAGTTGAGAGTTGTTGCTGCAACATTCACATTGGAATCTTGCCACTGGAATGTTCAGGAATGTTGCTGCAACATTCACATTGTAATGTTGCAACTGGAATGTTGTAGGAATGTTGCTGCAACATTCACAATGCAACGTTGCCACTGGAATATTCAGGAATGTTGCTGCAACATTCGGAATGTTGTGCAGCCTTCGGAACATTCCTGCAACATTCAACGCTGGCTGGGTAAGGTCAGAAATGAGGTACTGGATATTACGGTAGGTAGCGCTAACGTAAGTAAATTTATTAAAAAGTGGAGTTTCAAATGAACCCTCTATGTCAGATCATAGGATCATAGAGTTTGAACTGGAAGGAGGGAGTGAGGAAAACACCCCCATTCGAAACCCCATAGAAACTGTGTGGTCTGATTAGTTCCCAACTAAAACAGAACCTAGAGCAAGCTACAGTGCGAGGTAGTATCAAACACTAAACCGCACTGGAGCAGGCTGTTGGAGAAATAAATGTAGCAATCACAACGGCATTTGCCCGGTAATCCAGCTGTCCGGTAAAAACCGCGAAGGAGCATAAGGATGAAAAATGGTGGAACAAAAATTTGTCTACATTATGAGCAAAAGTACGTAGGCTTTTCAACAAAGCTAATAAGCAATACGGAAATTGGCTAGAATACTCCGAGGTGCTTACCACCTACAACAAAGAGATCAGAAGGGCAAAAAAAAACTTTAGGACCTTCTGCGAAAACACCCCGTGGAACAAATCCACCCCGGCAGCTAGATTGCACAAAGCACTATCGAAGGATAGAGTGGAAATGACAACCACTCTCAAGAGACCGGATGGGAGCTTCACGGAGGATGAAGAGCAGAGATCTCTCCTCCTACTAGAAACCCATTTTCCGGGATGTAGAAAATACAAAGGGACCGAGGGCTTGATACAACCACGGAGACCATATCGGGCTGACTGGAGGAGGGCCGCGCCCATCTATACGGAAAATCGACTCAGATGGGCTATTGGCACTTTCCAGCCATTTAAGGCCCCAGATGTGGACGGACTAGTTCCCGCCTTCCTACAAAAGGAAGGGAGAGAGCTAATGCCATATCTTCTAAGAATCTTTAAAAGTAGTTTAGCGCTCGGATACATACCGGAGCTATGGAGAAGAGCTAAGGTGGTATTCATACCGAAGGTGGGGAAGAAAGACACCACTCAACTGAAGTCATTTTGACCCATTAGTCTAACATCTTTTATGTTAAAGACAATGGAGAATGTAATCGATAATTACCTTAGGACAATAGTGCTGGTAGGTGCACCACTACACAACTATCAGCATGCATAAAGAGCAGGGAAATTCACAGAAACCGCCTTGTATCAGCTGACAAATGAAATAGAAGCAGCACTAGAGACAAAGGAAGTAGCGATATGTGCCTTCTTGGATATAGAGGGAGCCTTTGACAACACCTCACACGAGGCTGTCAAAGAAGCCCTCGAAAGAAGGAATATCGACAGCACTATCTCAAAATGGATGGGAGAAGTGCTGAGAACCAGAACGGCGGAGACACAACTGGGAAGAGACACCATTCAGACCTCCACAACTCGAGGGTGCCCACAGGGAGGTGTGCTATCACCAGTCATGTTTAGTCTGGTAGTTGATGAACTACTGGCTAGGCTGAACGACCTAGAGATCAAATGTCAAGGTTACGCCGATAACATAGTCATAATGGCCAGCGGGAAGTTTGAGGGAACGCTCCGTGAAATCGTTCAAAGAGGCCTCAAAGTAACTAGTAGATGGTGTCAAACAGTGGGACTGAGACTCAACCCGAGCAAAACCAAGGTGATACCATTTACTAGAAGGAGAAAACTAAACTGCCTACAGCCTATACTGTTAGATGGGAGGGCAGTAGAATACAAACAGGAGATAAGGTATCTGGGTATCACACTAGATAGCAAACTCCTATGGAATAGACACGCTGAGGGAGCGGTAGGTAAAGTCAAACGCGCTCTAATGGTGTGCAGAAATCTGGCAGGAAAAACGTGGGGTTGTAACCCAACAATCATGCGATGGATGTACACCATTATAGTGAAACCTGCGATCACTTATGGGGAGCTGTGTGGGGAAGTAGAACCAAGCTGGCCTCTATGAGCTAATGGAGCTGCTGCTGGATCTGAATCCGCTGCACCATGTGGTGGAAAGGGCCGCCAGATCGGCGATTGTAAGGTTCAGCAAGGAAGGAATAGGCAGAGGTAAAATAATCGGGAACAGAGACCGAAACAGCCTCGCTGCCAAGATCCCCTGGCTGGAAGTACCAAAAGACGAAATGGTATGCAAATACCATTTCGAGAAAAACTATACAGCAATGTGTAGTAGTAAAGCCGATTGGAGCGACGAATCCTCAGAATACCACATAGAGCAAAATGCTAGCATTTTCAAGTGGTATACAGATGGTTCGATGACAAAGGAAGCTATAGGCGCAAGAGTGTTTGGAGCTCGTACCAAATACTTCGAATCCATGGGAAGATATGTCCCAGATATTGTAGCTTTCGAGTCTTAACTGTATTCAGGATTTATTTTTCCTTTCCCATTCTTCTCAGCACCTCCATGCGCCATGCCCCACCTAAGCCTTTCTAAAATTCTTATACCTTAACCCCTTACCCCCCAGTTCCCTTTAGAGAGCCATCTTACTTCAGTGTGAAGTCTCACATGTTCTGTATTTTGTTCTTCACAAAATAGCTTGAAGAGACGCTCATATTTGGCATTAGCTTTAATAGCATTGATACACTTTATTACTGAATCTAGTACTTTATTTAGAACAGGCGAGATGTTTTTAGCTACCAAGTTTTCCCTATAAATAACACAATCCACAAGAATCATTTCCTATTCTCATTTTTCATCAATTTTAAACAGCCATTCTTCTTGCCACCATTAGGAGTACCATCTGCAGCACAAAATGTTATATTTTTCATAGGTATATTATTGATATCTCAGTAGTTTTCTGATGCTTTCTAATCTTTTAGAACAACATTTATTCAGCAAAATCACCATTATCGATATATCTTACGTAAGTTAACAATACTGCCTCACTGTCTCTCAATGTTGATTCATCCATTTGCACTGAGTGAATTTTCTTGTTTTCAGCTTTTCAACATGTTGTTTTTCAATATCTTCACTCATTTCGTCTATTCTTTTGCTAACAATTTTGTTACCGAGTCATATTGCACATCCAACAGAAAAGTGACACAAATGCGAATTACTGATTTCTGACAACAACTGTTTACCTGCCATCTTTCTGTTGAAAATCTGCTCAGATGAAAAAAGGC
The DNA here is from genome assembly GCA_944588485.1 of Phosphuga atrata. Classification (NCBI taxonomy): domain Eukaryota; kingdom Metazoa; phylum Arthropoda; class Insecta; order Coleoptera; family Silphidae; genus Phosphuga; species Phosphuga atrata. The sequence goes on along the minus strand of OX155896.1, from coordinate 19,736,236 downwards.
ACTTCCGCTTTCTGGCGGACAATAATTGAATTAAACCAAAATCGACTTCATAATACTAAAAACAACATCCTAGATACCCAGTTTTCAGTTTAAGTTGAAAAATGGCGATTTCGCTCTTGTGTCACTTTTCTGTTGGAGGTGCGATATGTCATATGATTCGGTACAGCCACATTTCAAATGCCTCAAGTTTTTTGGAGGAGGCCTCCGTAAGCGTCCACGATACGATCCCAAAAAAAAGGGTTGAAAACACGTAGCATCGCAGTAGTCGAATTTTCGTTGACAGCTGTAAGTCATGGCTGGTAAAGACTTTCTTCATCTTGATAAATACCGTTCTGGCTTTTTCAATACGCGTTCTGATCTCCACAGAATGGTCCCAGTTATCATTAATGTTCGTGACCAAGTATGTGTTTTTGTTGACTTTTTCTAAAGAAGTTCCGTCTACGAATAAAATACCGCGGGTGTGGTGGTCTTTACTGTTTATCATGAACTTTGTCTTGTTGGTGTTTATTTCCAAATCATATTGTCGACTATATGATGTAACACTGTCCATTAGGAGTTGTAAGGAACCTAGGTTGTCTGCAAAAATAACGGGATCATCTGCATATCTTATGTTATTCAATCGTTCTCCATTGCAGGACTCCAGTATCAACACCTTGCAGGGCTTCTCTGAAGATGTATTCCGAGAACAGATTTAAAATTACAGGGGATAGTATGCTTTCTGTCTACCCTGACACAAGCCCTCTAATTCCAGTAGAGATTTCTGATGATTTTGAGGTCCTTCCCATCCAGGCCAGCTTTTTGCAGAACTTCCATCATTTTCGTTTGTCGCACAAACGCCTTCTTATAATCCACGAAGTATTCGTACACATCGCAGTTTACATCCCTGTATCGCTGAAACAACACCTGGATCGAAAATAAAGCCTCTGTAGTCCCTACAGCACTTCTAAAGCCGAATTGGGTTCCGATATCTGTTCCTCACATAATTTAAATATTCTACTGCGAATTCTCTTCAGGAATATCTTTAGTAGATGGCTCATCAAGCTTATTGTAAAAAACTCGCTACATTTCCTAGCATTAGGCTTTTTGGGGAGGGTAACAAATTCAGATTTCGGCCTTTCCGTGGGTATGACGCCCGTATCATAGATCACATTGAACACTTTTGTAAGCCTTCCTAGATTTATCCCCAGGATCAACTTTAATATTTCAGCTGGAATTCCATCAGGACCCAAGGCCTTTTGCTCTTTGGCATGACATGAAGATTGTTTAAGTTTTATTAAAATTGTCTGTAAACGTCCTACAAGGTCAAAAACTTGTCTAAGATTAGACAGTCTAAAATTTGAGTTCATTTGTCTGAAACCTGAGTAACCTTGTCTCAAATTTGACGAAACTAGTTCCAAACTAAATCTGTGTGGACACGTGCAGTATTGTATAATTTTGTCTAAACTCGTCCTAAGCCAATACATTTTTTTTTTAAATGTCATTGAATAAATCAAACTCTATTTCAAATTGTCCAAATAAGTTAAAGATTTTCTAAATTGAACCAATTTTAGTCTAAAAGGGTCTAAACTAGTCTAACCTTGTTTAAAATTGTCTAAAATACTTGGATATTGTCTAGACTGAACTCCTTTAATATTGTCTAAATTAGATCAGTCCTTTTTTTTTCTCTCTAACTAATGTTGGTTCAGGGGCCATGTTTTTCACGGGGACTCTCTCAGCTGTAATATCAAGCTTGTGTCTCCTACGTGCAATTGCTTCACAGTGGAAGATTATATGGGCGGCGGTTTTGTCCTCCTCATAGCATAACCTGCATAAAGGTTGATCCTTCCAGATACACATTTTATGTAGGTGTTCTCGTAGAGGGCAGTGTCCGGTAAGTAGGCCTACCACAATTGCGATCTGCTTCCTTGGCAGTTGCAGGATTTCAGCAATTAGAGTTTCCGATGGTTTAACTACCATTCGTTTGCTGTGTGTCAGACCATTCAAATTGGCCCACTGTAGACGGTGCTTAGTTGTTACCCATTTACAGATTTTATTTCGGGTCGTGGTCTTGGTAATGTAGGGTCCGCTTTCAGCAATGATGTTTGCCTTGCATTTCATTACCCATCAGTCCCGTGTGGCTAGGCACCCAATCGAGTGTGACCTTGTTATGCTTTGCCAGGGCTTTTAGGTCCTGAAGACAGTCCCAAACTGATGTCTTGGATTTGATTTCGTGACACGCTAGAGCATTAATCGCAGCCTGACTTTCCGTAAAAATGCGGATGTTCTACTTTTGTAGTCCATTCTCAAAATTTCACGGGCACAGACCATGATAGCGTGTATTTCTGCTTGGAATGCTGTGGCATGTGTCCCCAGGGGTACAGATAGGCTGCACCCCAGGGACAGTCCATAGATTCCTGCACCAGTACCACTGTCCTTCTTGGAGCCGACTGTATACCAATCCAGTCCTCCTTTGCAAGTGGTTATTTGATTGCCTTCTGTCCATCGTAGATGTGTTTTGAAGGGTAGATCGAATGATAGCCTTTTAGGCATCGAATCCCCCTCTATATTGAGGAACGGTTCTAATATGACATTCGTTATCATGGTGTGTCCTGACCTCGCCAGAGATTCCCATGTGCCATTGCATATGCATCTGAGAGCTCCCATCCTTGCCTCGCCCATGATAAAGATATCCAGCGGAGGAAGGCCTAGGATCACCTCCAGAGCCGCAGTTGGGGCGGTTTTCATCGCTCTCGTAATTGCTAAACAGGCCAGTCTTTGAACATAGGAGAGTTCTTTGATGGCCTGTTTTTGCTTCACCATACTGTGGAGCCATATGTCAAAATGGGTCGAACTACCATAGTGTATAGCCAGTATATCATGCTTGGTTTTAGTCCCCATGATTTTCCAAGTGTTTTTTTGGTCATCATCATTGCTATTTTACACTTGTTGGTAGCTTTCTTTGGGTGTTGATTCCAAGTCAGTTTGGCATCCAGTATTACACCTAGATACTTGGCTTCATCACTCACCTTTAGATGCTCGTTTGGGGGCTTTAGCCCATCCGTTTTTCTCATTCTAGTGAATGGTACTAGAGTGGATTTTTGGGGATTGACCCGAAGGTCGACCCCCCTGCACCAACTCTTCACCTCGTTCAGTGCTTCTTGCATAAGCGCTGCTATTATAGAAGGAAATTTACCCCTGATGAGAATGACTGTGTCATCCGCATAGCCTTGGGTGTAAAATCCTTTATTATTTAGTGACACAAGCAGGCTATCAACAACCATGTCCCAAAGCAGTGGAGATAGAACCCCACCCTGAGGACATCCCTTGATGACAGCCACCCTCATTGTGTCACCTGCTACTGTAGCCTCAACATTTCTACCCTGTAGCAGACATCCATCTGATTGATGTTTTATTTGCACCATGGCTGCGGGCTGCATTGGCTATACTGTCGAAGGAGGTGTTGTCCCTTGCACCTTCGATACCAAGGAAGGCACCAAGCGCCCATTTCGTTTTTTTATGGCCCATTCAATTCTTTCATATGTGACAACCCTCTTGGACACCCGCCAGTCACACCTCGTCCCACTTGTTTGAGAGCGTACAGCATGACAGTCAGGATTATCCATTTTTGGGTCGATCACATAGGAACCTGGGAAGTGAGCTTGGAGTAAAACTTCCATAGTTTCCTTCCCATTGGTTGTGTGTTTTCCGTTTGGTCCTCTGATAGTACCAACCGGATTTAACGGGTTCTTTATCAGAAGTCTCTGGAGTCTTGCTGTTTCAGATGTACTTTCGACATCCTCACACATCTTCCTCCAGGACTCCCTGTTAGCCCTCCGTACAGATTTGTTATAATCAGTGAGTGTAGCCGTATATTCGGTCCACATCCCTGTCTTTTTAGCTCTATTGTAGAGCTTTCTCGTTTTGTTTTTCTTCTATTCAAGTTCCTTGCTCCACCAGGAGCAGTCTTTACATATCAGTAAAAATCAGTCCTTACATATTGTCCAAAATTGTCTAATAATGCATAAACTTTTACATTATTATTTTACTTTCGAGACATTTCATTGCCTAAACTTGATAAAGTTAAATATTGTCTAAATTCAACTAGGATTATGTCCAAACCTGAGTAGGTTTGTCTAAACTGAACCAATTTTTGTCTAAAATGATCCAAACTAGACTAATCTTGGGTTAAAATGTGCTATAACCAATCACTTGAAATGACATGTACAGGCAACCCACCGTACGCATTCTGCGCATGCGCATTGGTGGGTTTTCCAACGGAAATTGACATAAAACCTCCAGTGGCGCGTAAACCGTTGGGTACGCATTTTTATTTAAGGTTACGAATTCCAAGTTTAGTTTACTTTATTATTTTACAAATCGAAACACGCATTATTTAAGGTTAGGTTAGGTTTTTTAGTTTTAGTTTAGTTAGGTTTAAGGACCGTTGGTTTTACCTTGGTTAGATTAGGTTGTCCGCCGCGAAGCGGGAAGATAAATCAAGACAGCATACGCGCGGCAGCGCGAACTCTCGGTCCAATGTAGGACAAAGTGGCAAGGACCGTTGTTTTTACCTTGGTTAGATTAGGTTGTCCGCCGCGAAGCGGGAAGATAAATCAAGACAACATACGCGCGGCAGCGCGAACTCTCGGTCCAATGTAGGACAAAGTGGCAAGGACCGTTGGTTTTGCCTTGGTTAGATTAGGTTGTCCGCCGCGAAGCGGGAAGATAAATCAAGACAACATACGCGAGGCAGCGCGAACTCTCGATTCAATATAGGACAAAGTGGCAAGGACCGTTGGTTTAACTCTGGTTAGGTTAGAGTTATTGGGTTTTATTACCATTTTAAAGAATTTTTATATACCCCCTTCAAATTTATTTTCCCTACGCCTTTGTGTTTTGTCCCCTATGCGCATGCACAAAATGCGTACGGTGGGTTGCCTATACATGTCATTTCAAGTGATTGGTTATAGCACATTTTAACCCTAATCTTGTTTAAAATCGTCTAAAATACCTGGATATTGTCTAAACTGAACTCATCCAACATTGTCTGAACTAGAATAAAATTCTTGCAAATTGTCTCATCATGTCTAAACGTTTGCATTGTTACTTTAATTTGAGACATTTAGTTGTGTTGTAATTTACAATAGCTGGGAAGTATTCAGGCATATGTGAGAGAAAATGCTCAGTCGTTTTAAGTAATTTGATTTAATTTAAATATAACATAAAATACATGTAGAGAAAATATAAGAAATGAAAATACAAGGGAAAAAGCCCCCGAAACATTTACAAATAATTAGTGCATGATGTTGCGTGGCTTAATATGTACGCACCTTCATGAATTTTCCAAACAACAAATAAATATGATTCTTCCGCTATTATTAAGAATATGGGAATTGTGGACTTACCTTCACTAACTGTTGCTAATCGTGTTCCAAAGTGTATTTCTAAACGTGGAAAGTAAAAATGAATCTTCTACGTCGGCTGGTTCAAGAAATATCCGGGCTTTTTGGCAACAAAAAATATAACTGCAACTTCTGTCCAGTTAATTGACAGAAAATGTGTTTTTCTACTGATATATGTGAAAATGGCATTTTTTCCACGGCTTACCCTACATGAAAGTGACATTTTTTCATGCTAGGGATGAAAATATTTTCACGTCTAGAGACGAAAATGAGCATTTTAAATTTATGATTTTCTCGATTAAAACACTAAACAAACCAAATTTGCATGGACTTTCTTATTAATTACATCAATTTCAATGGAATATTTTATGTACAAACCTAAAACGAGCTTGAAACTATTAAAAAAACCGAAATAAAATTAGGACATTTGACTTGAAAAGTATCACCTTCTATGAGAATGCAATATGTTACCGTGGAAACGGCCAAACTAACAATTAAATTTGTTTTGACAGTTCTGACAGTTCGCTTCGAATTGGATTTATTAAAGTCGAATCATGAATTCTACAATCGAAATCAGTAGAAAAAATTGCATTTACTACTCGAGATGAAAGTGTTTTTTTCTGGTTCGGTGTGATTGCTAACTCGCTGGCGCCCGTGATCAAACTCCCACCTCACCAAAAAAACGCCACTTTCATCTCTTGCTGTAAAATATACTATTATGCAGCAGATCCGCTGTTGCCAAGTTCAATTCTTTTGCAGGGATTATACTTTTTTTCTGTGTCGCTACAATTTAAGTATTATATGTATTAAATATATTTAATTTTATTGTAATCTTGCGCAGGGGTCATGTTAATCTTCTATGTATTCTTCTTCTTCTTATTGTTGGGAATAGAAGTGGCAACGTGGCTTGTGTGAGTGCGCATGTGTAATAAGACACTCTCCTCTGCAACAAGACGAAAGCATGTAACGAAGTTTTGAGTAAAACAATATATTATTTGTGTAAAGTGTTAAACCCTCATTGAACCCACCCTAAAATCCCTAAGAGGTTATGGGCCCAGGGGAGAGACAAAAAGTTTTTTGAAAAATCGCTTTATTTGATAAAATAAGGGTAAATTTAAAAAAGTGCAAAAAACGTGTTTAGCAAAACAAAGAAAAATGGCGACAGCGACCGGTGAAGGGATCGTGGTGTACCCGCAACTGAAAGAGGGAACAAATTTTACACATTGGAAATTCAGAGTATATCTTATACTAGAAGAAAAAGGAGTAAAAGAAGCAATCGAACCTTTACAACCTGGAAAGGAACTGAACAAAGAAAAAGATGCTAAAGCTAGATCAACTATTGTAAAATGTATAACCGACAAATACATCTCATATGTGCAGAAAGCAAGAAATGCTAAAGAAATGTTGACTTGCTTAGAAAACATTTTCGAAAGAAAAAGCGCAGTAAACAAATTACATCTGAAAAGACAACTTTTAACGCTAAAATGCAAAGTAAGTGACAAATTACAAGATCATTTCCTAAAATATGATGCATTAATAAATAGCATAGAATCATCAGGCACTAAAATGGATGAGTCTGATAAAGTGTGTCATCTATTACTAACATTACCATCGTCGTATGATAATGTAGTTACTGCCATAGAAACAATGAGTTATCAGAGCAATTCATATTAAATGAAAGCGATGTATTAAGCGAAAATAATAAGTCAAGTGAGAACGAAGTAAATAACGAAAATAATAGTGAAACCGAAAAAAGTAATGAATCAAGTGATAGTGAAGTAGAAAACGAGAATAGTAGTGATGATAGTAGTATTGATGAAAGAAATGTTATTAATGAAGAACGAAAGACTAGAACACGAACAATTAAAGTACCGGAAAGATATAAAAAAGATTTTGAATACGAATTGCATACTGCATATTGTTTATTTTTAAGAAAAGATCCAATAACATATGATGAAGCAATAAACTTAAATGATGGGTAGCAAGAAGCTATAAATAAAGAAATAAATGCTCATACAAATATGAACACATGGACAGTAGTTCCTAAACCAAAAGATAAGAAAATTATAGACTCTAAATGGATTTTTAAAACCAAAGATGACGGTGTAAAGAAAGCGAGAATTGTCGCAAGAGGTTTTCAAGAAAATGTAAATTATAGCGCAAATAACTATGCCCCAGTGGCTAGATTGCAAACAATTAGATTGTTAATTTCTCAGGCTATTCAAAAAGGGTGGCAATTGAAGCAGTTGGATATCCCAACGGCATTTTTGAACAGTAACTTAAAATCTGAAATTTATGTAAATCCACCACAAGGAATAAATATTGAAAGGAATAAAGTTTTTAAAATGAATAAAGGTTTGTACGGACTAAAGGAAAGCCCAAAATGTTGGAACGAAACATTTAATAGTTTTGCAAGTAGTATCAAGTTAAAAAGATCTAAAAATGATTGTTGTTTTTATATTGGCGAGAATGTATGGTTAATTGTGTTTGTAGACGATATACTTATAACTGGAAGTGACGAGAATGTAAAGTTTATTATATCTGAACTAAAGAAAGAATATAATGCGAAAGATTTAGGCAATGTAAAAAACTTCTTAGGTATGGAAATAGAAAGATCAAAAGAAAAATTAAAGTTATCTCAAAGTAAACACATAAGAAAAATGGTTGAAAGATTTAGAATGATAGAGAGTAAAGGAGCAAAGATTCCAATAACAAAAGGTTATCAAATAGATTCAAGCGAAGAGATTGTTAATGTTCCATATAGGGAATTAATCGGAGGATTAATGTATATAAGTACAGGCACTAGGCCAGATATATCCTATGCAACAAGCTATTTGAGTCAATGTCTAGATAAACCAACGCAATCAGCATGGTTAGAAGCAAAAAGAGTGTTAAAATATTTATACACTACTATAGATTTGTCATTAACATATGTAAAGTCAAATCAAATGTCAATTGAAACTTACTCAGATGCAGATTATGCAAACGACAAAAAAGATAGGAGGAGCATAAGTGGATCAGTAACAATGTATTGTAAAAATGCTATATCATGGTTATCCAGAAAACAAGGATGTGTTTCTTTATCAACTGCAGAAGCAGAATATATAGCTGCCACTGTCAGCGCATGTGAACAAATAAATATTAAACGATTAAGCGAAGATTTGAACGAAAATGTAAAAACTGTATTGTATGTAGATAATAAGGGTGCGATTGATATGGCGAATAGTTACGAAAATAGTAAACGATCAAAGCACATTGATATTAGATATCACTTTATTAAAGACAAAGTAAACTCAAAGGAGATAGATATAAAATATGTAAGTTCTACTGAGAACCTGGCGGATATGTTTACTAAAGCACTAAGTTATGAACAATTCAGTTACTACAGAAATATCCTAAATATTTGTTAAAAAAAAAAAAAAAAGTTTTATTTGTATTATGAACTAGATTGTAAGAGAAACGATTTTTATGTTTTGTAATGTTAAAAAAGGGTTAATATGTAAAAATCGAGGAGGAGTGTTGGGAATAGAAGTGGCAACGTGGCTTGTGTGAGTGCGCATGTGTAATAAGACACTCTCCTCTGCAACAAGACGAAAGCATGTAACGAAGTTTTGAGTAAAACAATATATTATTTGTGTAAAGTGTTAAACCCTCATTGAACCCACCCTAAAATCCCTAAGACTTATGCATATTCACTAATGAATGTTTGCGACCACGATAATGACTTGAATGTCGTCATCATGTGGTTCTCTTGGGCAGTATAATGGAGGTGATTTCCCGTTATCTTCCTCCATGGGCATGAAATTACATTTCCTTAATTTTAGTTCTAACGGTTATACCGCCGTGACTCGGTCGCCAGAGCCTCATCTGTTATCTAGCAGGGTGTGTCGGATGGTCTCTACTAGGCCATCATGCCGCACGTATGTGGTTTAATTGAGAGTTGGTTAGGTTAGGTTGTCCGAGCGAGAATAGATCAAGACCGCATACAGCGCGGCAGCGCGAACTCTCGATGCGCTGCGCGTGCATGTGATTTGATCGATAGTTCGCGCTGCCGCACGCATGTGGTTGAAATTTGAATTAAAAATTAAATTTATATTTCAATGTTGTTGTAAGTGCATATGCAGAAATTATATATTGAAGTGTTTACCAGAACAAGGTAAAATAAAAAGATAAAATTGGCAACGTCGGTTGGGCTTCTCCTGCACTTTTTGTTTGACAAGTAATTAGAGAGAAGTTAGGCAGTGAAGGAAAATATTAACTGTTGCGTCAAAAAAATGTCAATTTTTTATAAAAACCCGTATATTTTTTGAATAAATCGACGTAGAAGCTTCGTTTTGGCTCTCTAAGTTTGCAAATACACTACGGAGGACGATTAGTAACAGTTATTCAAGGTAAAAATCCGCCTACCCCAAAAAAAATGGAAATTCCCATATTCTTTACAAATTCCTTACTGTCAAATAAAATGTATTTAGGTTTTTTATTTAGTTATGTATTTAGGTGGCCTGTTCACATAATCAATGTTGCCAACTTAAAGTAATTAATTCTTAAGACTCCTCCTTAATTACTTTACTTCGCAGATGTTTGAATATTGTGCTGGACAATGGTTTTGTTAAGATATCTGCTATTTGTTCAGCACTCTTGACATGCTTTAGCGTTATGGTGGATTCTAAATGTTCTTAAATGAACTTCCATGGAATGTCAATGTGCTTCTTTCCTTTCGTGATTTTTCCTTCGTGAATATTTTGCAACATGCAGATAGCGGATTTATTATCGACATATAGGGTTGTAGGTTTACTTAAGTACGCAAGACTTAACTCGCTTCCCAATCGTCTTAACCAGCAGATTTCATCGATAGAGGATACTGCTGCTCGATATTCAGCTTCAGCTGTAGAATTAGCTACATGAATTTGCTTTTGTGTATAGCATACAATTGGACCTCCTCTTGAAATAAGAACTCCACTCGTTGATTTGCCGGTTTTTGAGTCTCCTCCGTAATCAGAGTCTGTGTAAGCTATGACTTCGTTGTCTCCGTTAAAGAAAATTCCAAAACATTCAGTGCCTCTCATTTATTGAAAAACCCCTTTTACCATTTTCCAATGACTTATCATTGGTTTACTCATTTGTCGACTTAAAACTTCGATAATTTACGGCGAAACTAATGTCTGGACGACTTATTGTTGCCAAGTAGAGTAAACTACCTATGGCTTCTCGATACATATTTAGTTTTTCGAGAGGTTGGTCGTTTACAAATTTGCTTTCATCAGTTAGCATACCACGTTCCATCGGGGTTGACACAGGATATGAATTCTCAAGTCTAAATCTTTTGAGAATTTTCTTAGCATACTCGGATTGGTTTACAAAAATGCCGTTTGATTTAACTTTGATATTCATACCTAAATATCACAGACAATTACTCATTGCAGTGCTGAAGGTAATTTATTCAAACTTCAGATTCAGTTTTCTTAAGATTTCGACTAGGGCTTCCAAGACGAGAGTTCATTCCTCCCTGCAACTATGCCATCATCTACGAATAGAATGCATATAATAATAATGCAATAAAAACATAACAATGCTTCCTATCTTGGTTATAATAGACACACGGATCATCGTCAGTATTCTCGAATTCTAGATTTTTTAGATACTCTAGACTAGACTAGACTTTTTAGGTGATTGCTTTAGGCCATATAAACATTTCATTAATTTACAAACTCGCCCTGTTTTATCGTCGAATCCTTCCGGTTGATATATATATATATATATATATATATATATATATATATATATATATATATATATATATATATATATATATATATATGTTGTATTTGAGGTTTTCGCGGATAGATACCTGTGTTGTATTGTTTTCTCGGGGATTCCGCGTTGATGCTGAGGGTTGGCTCTGAAAAGAACAGGATTCTCGACGTTTCGGCGAACTAACATTCACCATTCTCAAGAGATATATGCGTCCGTGCGGGTCAACCGTTATTGACGCATACCCATAATGCGTCTAACGGTTGACCCGCACGGACGCATATATCTCTTGAGAATGGCGAATTTTAGTTCGCCGAAACGTGGAGAATCCGGTTCTTTTCAGAGCCAACCCTCAGCATCAACGCGGAATCCCCGAGAAAACAATACAACATATATATATATATATATATATATAATATATATATATATATATATATAGTATATATATATATATATATATATATATATATACTTCTAATTCACCATACAAAAAGGCTGTTTTTACGTCGAAGGTCATTAGCTTTCTAGCAACGGGGCTAAAAGTTTCAAAAAAATCTATGGCCTTTTCTTGTTCGAACCCTCTTGCTACTAATCTAGCCTTTAAAGTACCATCGGACTTTTGACGTAGAACCCATCGACAAGATAATGGCTTTACATTTTCAGGTGAATCTACTAATTTCCATGTATTCATTTCGACTAAAGATTTGTATTCATTGTGCATTGCTTCATGCCAGTTCTTATCTTTCAAGGCTTGAGATGCAGGTATCTCTTCTACTTCACCGATCATCGCAAGGTCAACTATTCTATCTGTCCAGTCTACTCCATAGTCAGAGAATTTTTTAGGTATTTTTAGTTTACTTCGATTTCGCAGTTTCATACCCTACGTTTGATCTCCAATTTTGACGTTCTCGGGCGTTTCAGAACTTTCGCTTTCATAGGACGTTTCAGACTCAAATGATTCGTACTCTGTTTACTGACTCATTTTCTAAAAGTTCATTTTGGTTTTCATTTTGATTCAACGGTACCTGTAGTTCAGTACAACTTGGATTTGTTTTCGTCAAAAATAACATTCTCTGAACTAATAACATCGTTTTTCTCTTTCACGTAGATTCAATAACTCTGCGAGTCCAAATCATAGCCAACGAAGATACCTTTTAATGACTTCTTACGCAGCTGTGTTCGCTTATAATCTGGTAACAGAACATAACAGTCACACCCAAATGTTCTCAGTTTATTTATATCAATCTTACGGTCGAACCAAAGGTCTGATGACGTTTTTTCTTTTATTGAGCTCGTTCCTTTCAGGTTAATTGTAAAAACTGCATACTTAATTGCTTCAGCCCATAAATTTTCATTTAAATCTTTCGCTTATATTGCAGACCTAGCTGCCTCAACAATAGTACGCATTTCTCGTTCGATTCTGCCATTTTGTTCTGGCTTGTATGCATTAGATTTGCTGTGAAAAACTCCAGATTATCTAGTAATTGCTTAGTGTTCGAATTTTTTATTTCTGTGCCACTATCAGATCTTAGGTCTTTTATCTTTCTATTGAATTGATTTTCAACCAACTTAAGGAATATCTCGACTTTAGTAGCTGCCTCGTCTTTCGTTTTAAGAAAATATACCGTTCGATAATTCGTAAAGTCGTCCTTTAGTAGCAGGAAATACTTGGCTCCTCCTAAAGATCTGTTATCCATTTCACCCAAGTCTACATGTATTAAATCAATAGGTTGTGAAGCTACTTTAGTATTTCTAGGATGAGAAACTCAATGTTGCTTTCCGTAAGCGCACCCTTGATAGATATAATCATTCCAGTCATATATTTGATACCTTGTTTATCTAATATATTCTTAACATATTTGACATTTTGATGAGCCATTCGCTCATGCCACTGTCTAACAGAGACATTGACAAGACAACTTATTGATTCATTTTTATTACTGACTGACTCATTCTTGCGAAACATCATTGTAAATAGGTTTCCATCTCTATTTGCCATTGCTACAATTTCATTTTGATCTTTGGTCATGAAAATGGATCTTTTGAAATCTGCAGTCTGAGTGTAACCCTTATCTAGTATTTTCGTGACAGAAAAGATTGAATGGCATCGTTGGTGTTAGCAATACATTTTTAAGTTCAATTTTGTACCATTTTTTACCATTAAATGTTTCCAACTGAACGTTACCCACACCAATTCCTTCAATCCTGGTTGCATCACCAATTACAACCATTACAGGTTCCTTGACCTTCACATAATCACTCATCCATTCTACATGAGAAGTCATATGCTGCGTCGCAGTGCAGTCTTGATACCATAGTTCATTGCAATTTTGCTTTGAGTTTATATAATGTACATTCCCAGCTGATAATCCGATTGTTACAAACGCTCGTCGATCGCTTGTACCGTTACTTGAGATGTTTTTATCAAACTTTTCATTCCTTTCTTTGTTATGCCAACAGTCTTTCGCGAAATGACCCTTCTTCTTACATATATTGCAACCATAATTTTTCCTACAGTACTCTAAATATTTTGCACATGGCTTACTTTTACAGTCTTTCTTTATATGCCCTGTCTTTCCACCCTTGTGGCATTCAACTTTCTGACTTAGTGGTCTACAGTCTTTTGTAATCTGTTTTGATATTAGAGCATGTTGAGAACTTTGACTATCACCTTTGCTTCCGTTTAACCTGTCTTCTTCCAAACGTAAGAATTCAAAAAGTTTCTTTGTTTTTTTCTTGATTATTCATGCAATCCCAAAAAGTTCGAAAATGATGTAGTTTTGGCGGTAGCATGTTTAGGATTCTGGACATGATCCAACTTTCTTTAATTTCTTCGCCTTCAGCCATCAGTTTATCTGATTATTGTTGGATTTGCACGCAATTTTCTATGACAGATTTATTCTCATTGTATTCATAACTAAAAAATAGTCTTTGCAGACTTTCAATGATAATATCTGACTTTTTATCATATAACATTTCCAATTTCTCAAGCATCGAACATGCACTCGTACAGTTACAAATTTTCTTTGCAATATTACCACTCACATTTATTCCTATGAGCGTTTGAGCTTCGATGTCCTTCTTCAACCATGTCTTGACAATAGCATCCATCTCTGATCCATGCGGTCTAACCTCGACTCCTGTTGCGACTTGAAATAGATCCTTGGTTTTTAACGTTAGATTCAGCTTGAACCTCCATGACTCATAGTTAACTTCGCCTTGGTTGTCTTCCGCAAGATTTTCCAATTGTGATCTGACTGTATCCATGTTTCAATTCTTATCTCTCTATATATCTATCAATTTACATTCAAATCTCTCACACAACCCGAACTATGCCCTGGGCCCATATCCTGTTGTAATTTACAATAGCTGGGAAGTATTCAGGCATATGTGAGAGAAAATGCTCAGTCGTTTTAAGTAATTTGATTTAATTTAAATATAACATAAAATATATATATAGAGAGAAAATATAAGAAATGAAAATACAAGTGAAAAGGTGCATTTATGAATTTCCCAAACAACAAATAAATATGATTCTTCAACAACAAATCTTACAGACAAATTATTAATGACTGACAAAACTGCCGACTCACACATAAAGGTTTTTCTTACTGTCAAATAAATTGTATTTAGGTGGCCTGTTCACATAATCAATGTTGCCGACTTAAAGTAATTAATTCTTAACAAGTTGTCTCAACCTAATTAGCTTTATTATTGTCTAAATTCGACTAGGATTATTAAAGCCTAAACTTGACTAGGTTTGTCTAAACTGAACCAGCTTTTTTCTAAAATGGTCCAAACTAGGCTAATCTTGTTTGAAATTGTTTAAAATACTTGGATATTGTCTAAACTGAACTCGTCCAACATTGTCTGAATTAAACCAAAGTTCTTACAACTTGTCTAATAATATCTAAACGTTTGCATTGTTACTTTAATTTGGGACATTTCATTGTCTAAACCTGATAAAGTTTATAATTGTCAAAATTTGACAAAATTAATAAACTTGAAGTTAATTATTGTCTAAACTCTAATAGCACTGTCTAATCCAATTGAATATTAAATCCTAATGCACGTCATTAAGCTGTTGGATTAAAATTTATCTAATAATAATAATATAGGAATTCGTTGAGGAGTAAACGTGGCAACGCAGACGAAAGTCACGCCGGTTACAGTTATATTGTCCTCGTCGTCATTTTAGTGCTGTCTATCGAGTGAGAAACGTTTGTAATTAGAATTTGAGACGCAATTTCGTGTGTGAGTGCGAACGAACGGGAGAAACGAGCGAGCAGAGGACACGATCGCGTGGAAATCGAGGTTTTTTTTTGTTCGATTGTTGCCAGAGAAAGTCCCTTCAGTCGTTGGGAAAGCTATAGTCGGCGCGTTCCCATTGGTCCGAAGCAAAGCGGAACGTTTGATTAGGTGAGACATTTTTTAGCTTTGCACTTTCACTCCGCGTTTTGGTAACTTTTAAGGGTTTTTTTTTTTGTAACGGTGGTTTTTTCAGTAACTTAGTGTTTTTTTTTTTGGTAATTTTCTGTTTTCGCAGAATTCGCGAACATCTTCCTTTTTTAAGATGATTTTTGGCGTTTTTTATCATGGAATTTATATATTGGAATTTATATATATATATATATTAATATCATGTTTTTGCGGGTTTCCGCTATATTTTTTCGCCAATTTTCATCAGGTAAGTTTGTTTTTCACTGGTTGCTTCTCTCTACAAAGTTACTTTTATTTGCCACTTTTAACCTATTTTGCTTTGTTTTTGCACTAAAAATACTTTAAAAATACCTTTTCATAGTTGATTTTTTGGGAAAGTGTTAGGAGCGTATACGATGACGGTGGTGTGCGCTGCCGTCGTTATTTTAAATTTCGTACATTCGCATTACAATTTCGAACATGCGCATTACAGTGGGAGACAGAGGCGTAGTGAAAATAACTTGAATACATTTGTGACGAGTATTAAAATATATTTTGTTTTTGTATATTAAAATATATATATTTTTTTGATTTTTGAACATATACAAGAAATTAAACAAGGACCCAACACAAAATTTTCAACAGAAGTCGAACACAATGGTGAAGAAACTCAAGGAACAACAACTTATAACAGGAAACGAAGCAAAAAATCTCATGAAACATAACGCGGTCCCCCCAAAGCTATACGGGTTAAGGAAAACACACAAAGATAAAGCAGTGGCCTTCAGACCAGTAGTAAGCTGCATAAAGTCACCAGCATATAATATTTCTAAATTTATACATAGTATTCTATATCCATATACAACAACATTTCATTATAATATAAAAAACTCTATTGAATTCATAGAAAGTATAAAGCTAATAACATTACCAAAGAATTATAAGATTATATCACTAGATATAGTTTCCCTATTCACGAACATCCCTAAAAATTTAGTATTAAATATTATTAAAGAACAATGGAGATATATTAGAACATATTATAGAGAGTTTAATAAGGAAATAGTGTTAGAATTAATAGAGATATATTATGCAACAAGCTATTTCACTTTTAATGGAAAATTTTAAAAACAATTAGACGGATCACCTATGGGAAACCCAGCCAGCCCGGTACTAGCTAATATTGTGGATAATTACATTATTAGCAATGTAGTAAAACAATCTAAAATTATATGTTGATGATACTAACCTTGCAGTACCAGAGGAAGAAATAGAGGATCTTGGATTTATTTAATCAATTTAATAATAGAATAAAATTTACAATTGAAATTGAGAAAGATGGAATGATACCGTTTCTTGATGTAATGATACATCACAACGATGATGGGACCATTCAGACAAATTGGTATAAGAAAGCAACAAATTCAAGTAGAGTCTTAAATTATAGATCACAACATAAAATGACATATAAAATTTCCGTGGTTAAAAAAAATATTGTATATAGAGTCTTCTCACTTAGTGACCAAAAATTTCTAAAAGACAACATCACCAAAGTAAGGACAATTTTAAGAACTAATAACTATCCGATCGACATAATAGATAATTATATAAATCAATTCCTTAAAAAGACAAAGAGAAAATACTAAAAAAAGAGATTAACGACACAAATGATATATTTTGCAAATTCCCATTTATAAAAGGTATAGAGAAAAAAATTCAAAATTGCTTTAAGACACCAAAATTAAATTAGCCTTATATAATACTTTAGATATCAACCAAATTATATACTCAAAATTAAAAGATGGGGAAGATAATAAATATACATCTAATGTAATTTATAAAATACCCTGCAAACAATGTGAAAAATGTTATATAGGACAGACTAAACAATATTTGGAAAGTAGAGTTTAAACAACACATTAGAGCTTGCAAAAACGACAAGACGGACACGGACGGTATTACAGCTTTGACAATGCACCATATAAATTTAAAACACGAATTTGATTTTAAGGAGACTGAAACATTAGACCATGAACAAAATTTATTTAAAGAAATATTAGTGAAATGGTGTACATAAAGACAAACAATACAGTAAATTATAGGATATGTTTGAAATTTTCAAATATCCGTGGAGGATCAGCTTCTGGGGGTTCATAGAGTTGTTTGATCTCTTCCAGAAAAGCTTCCAATATGAAAGTATCTTCTAACTAAAATGGGACATTATCACTAATATAATTTAAGAAAATTATTTGAAATTTACAAATTTCTATGGAGGATCAGCTTCTGGAGGTTCGAACAGTAGTCTTATAGCTTCCAGAAAGGGTTCCATCAAATTCTTTGCACCATATGCCGCCTCCTCTAAATATATTCTGCCAAATAGGAATTAAATTCCCCTTTGACAGTACTGTTCGGCAATGTATTTTTTATTGCAGCCCATGTTCCCTCAATACTATTAGTATGGGCACCAGTGTCCGGATCTTTAAAATTATATTTATGGTTCACTGTCAGGTGATGGAACCCCTCATCCTCCAAACAACTGTACGCCCTCCAACAGTCGGATATGATGGTGGTCCCAGGTCTTATATTTGCCTTGATGAACGGCAGCAAAACATTTGCACTTCTTTCATCCACAACTTCCATAAAACATTTATCCGTTCCACGTTCAATCCCACCAAACACCCATTTTCCCTCTACATGTCTCCCTCTATGAAATTTCCTTTTACCAAACTTGCTCTCGTCAATTTCTACAATAACTCCAATTCCACCAAGCATTTCTTTTTCTATCACACACATCTGCATACATACCTCTCTACAAAATTGCATCCAATCAGTCACGGTATTTTTATTCACTCTACATTCATCAATAATACTCTCCGCACTGCTTCTCTGAATCCATTTATACGTTAATACCATGACTGTGTCTAATGACAACTTACTATTTTCAAACCATCCACCCTTCCTTATATGCATACCCACTTTCGCCCTAGTTTTATTACACCGCCATACCCACCCATCATTTCTACGTTTATACATCATCAATTTCATGTCATCTCCACACTCAATACAAACATACCTTTTCGCTAACAAACCCAGATCCATCAACCATTCAATCATTCTGTCACTCTCTTTCATCTGCCTTAATGCTTCAATTATAAATTCCATTTTAGAAACAATATTTGTCAACTATAACGATTAAAATTAAGTAACGAATTTGTTATTCAACTTTGAGATTAAACGATTTTGTTGTACAACTTTTAAGATTATATTCTAAACTACATTCCCGCGTACCGCCACTGAGCTGCACCGTTAGTTGCATTTTCTGCCACGCTCGCACGAAACCATCGTATACGCTCCTAAGACTTTCCCGATTTTTTTGTTAAAATGTGCCAAGAGGCACTAGCCATTCAGCGCCCATTACTTTCCAAGATCTCTACTCGAGCGCCTAAATTTCTTAAAATTTTCCTCAATTTTATCAGGCGATAGTGAATGGAAGGAGGTAAGGAAATATAATTTGCATATTTGTAATCAGCAGCAAAAATGCTTTCAGAAACATTTCTAAATTTTGCTGTAACTAAAAAAATAACGATTTTAGCAAAATAGATTTACTCGAATTTCTTTTCCGTGAATCTCGACAAAAACTAAATGCTCTTTCAATTTCTTATTGTTTTAATTTTTTTGTTATTTAGAATTCAGACTCTGGTATTATCTCAAGAACGTTAGGACATCGTTTTGAAACCCTCAGTAATAATGCAGTGTTAGATTTTACAGTCAGAGTATCAAACCTGGAACTAATCAATCAGTCTTAAACTATTCCATTTCTCTTTATAGTTAGTTTCATAAATAAATATATTTTATTTCGTAGGATATATCAGGATCAAAAACATGAAGGTTCTGTCCAAATACATGGAATAGAAGAGGTAACCATACTTTCCATACAACAAGCCCATAGCATTTTACAAGCTGGAAATGATAAAAGGGTCACAGCATCTACTATGATGAATGCTCAATCCAGTGGGTCACATACTGTGTTTACAATTACTTTGCAAAGTCGAGAAACTACTCCCGAGGGGGAAAAGCTGGTAAAAACAGGCAAGTGGAACCTAGTGGAACTAGCAGGAAGTGAAAATGTGTCTCGATCAGAAGCAAATGGAAAAAGAACCATAGAACCAAGCAACATTAACCACTCTTTCTTAACTTTAGGAAGAGCAATTTTGATAAACAGATTTCTGGTTATTTTGCATACAGTCTATGATCCTTTTAGTATTGTATCCTTGTATGAAGTGTGCCTTAAAATCCGTTTGGAATTCATTTGCAGTTTTTATCCATGCCATTGGACATACTGGCATACCTACCTGAAAAGAATTTGTTCGATGTGTTTCCATCTTAACTCCACTCTCTAATTCAGAATCTGTGAGACTCATATCCAGTAGGGATCCATCTAATGTTTCATTATGAAGCACATCTTGAAACTTCCACAATATATTTTTTCTAACCCGTTTCGGGGTTTTATATTTGATAACATCTTGCTTCGGGATTGGAGAGTTACCTTTTGGCTTGCTAAGAATAAAATCTTCTGTAAAGTTAGCGAATAATTCTTTCATCTATGGACATACAATTGATTGGTAGAAAAGAATGCACATATTCCTTTCAGAGAACCTAAATTAACAAGAATTTTACAAGACAGTTTAGATGGAAAAACAAAGACAACAATTATAGCTACAGTATCCCCTGCATCAAATAACATGGAAGAAACCTTGAGCGCACTAGAGTATGCTTTGTGTGCAAGTAATATTACTAATAGACCCGAGGTTAATCAGAAGAAGTCAATAACAGTTCTCATTCAAAAGTATTTAGAAGAGATTGAAAGGCTTAAGAAGGACGTAGTTGCTGCTAGAACTGCAGATGGTGTTTATATGGATGCAGACATATACGAATTATTAGAAGAATCTAAAAAGATGAAAGGAGATCTATTAAGAATTGTTGAAGAATGTTCGGGATTTCAAGGCCATGTGCAAGAGTTGGAGAGGGTTAGGGAAGAATTAGAACAAGTGCATTCCATTACTAAATGAGAATTATCAGATTCTAATTTGAACCTGAATAAATGTAAAACCAATCTGAAAAAATATCGAACAAAAAGGCAAATTCATCAACACCTGATTGATAAATACAATGAAATGCAAACACATGTTTGAGGTTAGGAAGCTTCTATCTCAAGCATTAAATGATTACAACATGGACAATTCAGTACTAAGAAATAAAGTAGTCATCTACTTCTCTGATGCAATGGTACGCAAAAATACAAACGATTTAAAAGTATTAGTGGCAGATACAAGCAGCAAATGCAAGAGAATTCTCACATCTAATAAAGCCAATAATTTAAAGAAGGCAATGGAATGGATAAAAACTGCGAATGAATTCCAAACAGATTTTATACAAGGATACAATTGTCTTGTGGACTGGATGAATGTCTCTGACCAGATTGCCAAAAATATTATAGACATGAAATAAATATGGAAACTAGAGCTGTTCGTCAAAAACATGAAGTTCTATTAAAGAAGATTACAGAAGCTTGTGAGAGTAATACTCAAAATGTTTCAATTTTAAAGAATTCTGTAAGTTTCTTGTTGAAAATTTTGTTTAGTGTTTCACTGTATACATTTTTTACAACATAGGTACTATTTGCAGCAAACCAAAGTAGTGCCAATAGGATCTCTGCCGAAAATACCGCTGTGTTCATACTTATTGGTAATGAAATACAGTATTTTTCAAATGAAATGAAGTCACGTCTAGAGGATTCAAATATTGATGGTCAAATTAATAGCTTCAGGAATAGGATCTGTAGGAAAGAAAGTTATTATTTTCTGGAGGAGCAATTCACCGATCGTTGAGTAAAGTCATTTTATATTATACTAGCTATCGCCCGCGCCTTCGCACCTTAGATTGATGTGCTATATGTAGTATTATCTCTAAAATTAAGCTTGCAATTTTTAAACCCAAATAGTTTGTATTTTTTTGCACGAAAAGCATACTCTAGTGTGCTCAAGGTTTCTTCCATGTTATTTGATTCAGGGGATATTGTAGCTATAATTGTTATCTTTGTTTTTCCACCTAAACTGTCTTGTAAAATACTTGTTAATTTAGATTCTCTGTAAGAAATATGAGCATTTTTTTTGTACCAATCAATTGTATCGGTTTTACATTTATTCAGATCCAAATTAGAATCTGATAATTCTCATTTAGTGATGGAATGCACTTGTTCTAATTCTTCCTTAACCCTCTCCAACTCTTGCACATTACCCTGAAACTCCAAACATTCTTCAACAATCCTTAATATATCTCCTTTCGTCTTTTTAGATTCTTCTACTAACAATTAGTATTTGTCTGCATTCATATAAACACCATCTCCAGTTCTAGCAGCAACTACGTCCTTCTTAAGCCTTTCAATCTCTTCTAAATACTTTTGAATGAGAACTGTTTTTGACTTCTTCGGATTAACCTGGGGTCTATTAGTTATATTTCTTG
Source organism: Phosphuga atrata (assembly GCA_944588485.1). Classification (NCBI taxonomy): domain Eukaryota; kingdom Metazoa; phylum Arthropoda; class Insecta; order Coleoptera; family Silphidae; genus Phosphuga; species Phosphuga atrata. Next base: position 19,714,163 of record OX155896.1, on the reverse strand, counting down.
CGCGGAAAGCATACTCTATTGTGCTCAAGGTTTCTTTCATGTTATTTGATGCAGGGCATACTGTAGCTATAATTGTTATCTTTGTTTTTCCACCTAAAGTGTCTTGTAAAATTCTTGTTAATTTAGATTCTCTGTAAGGAATATGAACATTCTTTTCTACCAATCAATTGTATGTCCATAGATGAGAGAATTATTCACTAAATTTACAGAAGATTTAATTCTTAACAAGCCAAAAGGTGACATTCCAATCCGGAAGCAAGATGTTATCAAATATAAAACCTCGAAAGGGGTTAGTAAAAATATATTGTGGAAGTTTCAAGATGTCCTTCATGATGAAACAGTAGATGGATCCCTACTGGATGTGAGTCTCACGGATTCTGAATTACACACTTGTGGAGTTAATGAAGTGTTTAATTCAGAATCCGTGAGACTCACATTCATGGATGGAGCTATGAAGTAGAGTTAAGAATGGAGAAACACTTCACTCAAATTCCTTTAATGTAGGTATGCCAGAATTGTGGCATAAAATTTTATTATTTATATTTAACATTAATATTTTAAAATGATAAAGATAAGAGTCTTTATCATTTTAAAATATCACCAATGATGTTGAGAATGCAAGCTCCTAAGGAGGGATATTTGTTACTACAGATTTTATTTCAGATTACAGTATATATACATATATATATATATATATATATATATATTTATATATATATTTATTATATATATATATATATATATATATATATATATATATATATATATGTATATATATATATGTATATATATATATATATATATATATATATATATATATATATATATATATATTTAAGTTAATTATTCACATGTAAATTGGTTTCCAAAGTCTTTTGTACTTTCCTGTCTTTTTGTGTGTGTATGACATATCTTAAAAGAATAATTTGGTATTAAAAAAATAGCTTATAAAATATTTATTAAATTATGTATACTGTATTATTATGTTTCCGTTAGTAAGAAGTGTCTGCAAGAAATTTGAGTTGAAAATGCATGGAATACATGTTTATTAAAAACAACTTTGTGCTGATAATTTTATACAGTAAATTTAAATATAACAATTTATGTGAAATTCAATGATTTCTTCCCATGTAGAATATAGAACTGTAAATTGCTGTCGCTGTTTTTTAAAGTTAAGTAAATGTAAATGTGATAATTGTCGAAATAAATTGTTTTAGAGAATATAAAATTGTTTAAATTAGCAATAAGTAATTTATTTATGAAAAATATTTGGATGTTATATTCAGATGATGGCGTTCATTCAACCATTGACTGTTAGAAAAATATAACCGATGACCCATTCAATGGAGACAGTGGAGCGGACATATAATTCGCACGTTAGTGCGCAAGTGATAGAATGACACAGATTAAGTGTTAACTTAAATTAACAGTAACAAAAGATACTAAATTGGCTAAATTTGTTATAACAAATTTAGTGTCTGGATTTTATTAATGTTTCTGAAACAAACGGAGGTCATCTAATCGTTGTAATTTTTAAACATTAATTGTTTTTTATGATTAAGCGTTTAACTTTAGATTTTACTCTACAATGTTCAACAAAAAATTTGGTGTAATAGGTGTAAACATTGCTGGAAAATATTTGGTGTATTTTATTGTATATTTTGTGTCATCTCGCACGTAGACACAACAAAATAGGCAAAACTCGATACAATAATCCTCCAATTTGTTCCACCAAACCAGATCGAGCCAGTTTACGTAGATAGAGAATATAGAATAACACATTCATTTTAATAATATTTGCATCTATTTTATTAATATTTATCAATATTTGTTTTAAACAATTATTGCTAATTTGCGAATTATAACAAATTTTTGTTAACCATATGTTTTTATGTTTTATAAGAAATAAACTCGTCAAACTGATTATATAATATCTTAATTCAAACCCTTTTTACTCGTTTTCAGGTTTTCGTTTTGAGCCTGTGAAAGGTCTAAATCAGTGTTCTTCAACCGGTGATCCATGGAACCCTAGTGTTCCACTAATACATTCAGGGGTTCCGCGAATCAATGCTAAAAAAATCAAAACTTTAATCGGCGCCACAAAACAAAATGTTTCATAAAATTGTGAAGATTTTTTTTCAATTTCTTTCATGTAGAACAAAAGTTAAAGAAACCGTGTACGGCGGCTATGTCATTTAAAAGACAGTGTTATGAATAGGGTTTTCTAAAATATTGCAAGAAACTAGCTTGCGATAATTAGCATTTTAGTTTTTATATGATTTTTTTTTAGGTTTTTTTCGAATTTGAAGATGGTGAAGGAGCCGGCTGAACTGAATAACATAACTGTTCGTTTATTTTTTCCCTTTTCGAAACTTCATTTTTATATGCAGGGATTTTCAATAAAATTGCTTGCCTGCATTGAAAATAAAAATTACAAATTAATAATATATTTATACAATATTTTTGTTCTGCCAAAGTCACTGGAGCTGATGAAGATATCATAAAACGCTTCACGTAATATTTATTTCCAGTGTTTTTGAAATTGATGTAAATTACGCTTTGACACTGAAAGAAAAGTTGTTGAATTGTACTCGTGGTACTACATGCCCAAGGTTATTAAAATACATAAGGTATGCTCACTTGGCTAGGCGGCTTTGCTTTGATTTCAGAAAATGACGTCACTGGATTGTAGACACGGCAATTCAAAATTTATAGCTAACAATAAGTAAGTTAGATTCTAGTAGAAATATATCTTCATTATTTAATTAATTTAGAAATCCTTCAAATATTTTTTCTGTCCAACTTTCTGAACACTGCCGAACGTGTATTTTACACTGTTAGATGAAGCAGATTTTCTTCTAAAAACCGACCACTTTCTCCTTTTAAACCCATGTAAATTGAAAATCGAAATTCAGAGAAGGGATTCAAAAATCCCTTGATTTTTTTTTGCATATATTACTTTTATTGCTATTTATTTTTTTGTTATTTATTACTTTTGTGACTAAACCGGTAAGGTTTAACCTAAAGGTTTTTACAAAATTCACAAAGAATATTTTTTTGTAGAGACCGACGTCCTACCTACATCCGGATATCCCGGTTTTGATTTTCTATTTTTAGGCGTTGACGAGATATTTGCAAAAAAACTCTGAAGACAAAATAATTTTCCCCGCCGTACCCAATGGACGGGGAGCGTTCAAATTTTGTCAGCTGATACTTCTGGTGGATACTCACATTCAATAAAAGTGTCATTGAAATCCTTATAGGCTTAATAATTTTTTTCACAATTTTTAAATATTTTAAAATTTTCGTCTTCGGTTTTGATTGGAATTGGGTATTTGAATCAATTTTTTTTTTCGTCATAAATCGAAAGCTCATATATAAGTTTTATGACAAAACTCTTTTTTGTTTTATTTTTTTCGTTGTAATTAAAAAGTTATAACAAATTGAAAATATATTTTTTGGCCTCCTGAATTGTAAAGCTAGCTTTGACATCGTCTATGCGACCAGCGAAACTAGATTTTTACATACAATGTTGCAAAGTACGGCTACGATGCGGTAAAGTGACCAGTAAATATTAACCTTTCAGGGACACTTACAAAATAAATTAAGTATATGAAAATAAAATCTAATGTAGAAAACACTACTTTACATCATATTTGTCACGATGATGTAGATAATAAGAGTGATTTTTTAAATTTTACTGTGTGTCTGACATCTGGAAAAATGACATATCATGTACCTAATAAATTGGAATTAGTAAAAATGTCAAAGTTTGTGAGTACCAACATTAAAAAATTAAATAATTTCCATTATTGTAATTAATCTAAATCTATTTGTTTATTAAATAATAATTGTCGGCCAAAAAATCTTATACAAATTTCGTGCGGAAATGATTTTACAATGCTCCAGCAAATGGGGAACTCCCCCTTCGGGCTCGTTCCCCAAACGAGCTGTTGCATTGTAAAATCAATGTTTCCGCACTCTAATGTAAATAAGTATTTAAACTGTTGTGACTGTAATGTACCGTTGTGACGTAAAATATGTATAAATATGTATTTCTACCCGCTCCTGACTTTGTTGATACAGTAGTTGTAGTAGACATGTCAAATATTAAAAGTTATCGTGCTTGTTACCAGCTTGTACCATCGTGTAGGAGTAGGTACTATAAAAAGAACTCAAAAAATGTTTTTAAATGTCCCACATTGTTAAACGTCGAAACCAATGGTTTTAAACAGTGCGCCGAAAAATTTTTAAAACGACGATTTTATAAAGAATGTTTATGTTTGAATGTTAGAATGAAGTTTCATCCTTTCGAATTCATAAACAAATTATTGCGCGTTTGGAATCACTTGATTATTTTCAAAATTTTATCTCTTTTAAATTGTTTATAATTAATTGAACATTTTTTTTTAACTTTTTCGCATCGCACATCCAAATTATTTATAATGTTTTAATACATAAAAAAAAACGATAATTTTTTTTTATTCAACAACCCAATTCTTGATTGACATGTTTTGGTTAAAAAAAAAATATTTTAGTAAATTTCACACAACGTGGAACAATAAAGATTGACACATTTGTAGAGAATTAGTCAATCTATGATATTCCTCAGTTCGTTTTGCAAAATATTTTATCTGGCGGCGGTCGCCGTCCCACAAACTCGGACTTTAACAAAAAGTAATAAATTCAAATAACTATAAATTGAAAACTGCAACAGATATATTAAAATTCCTTTCAGATCGACATAAATTATACATTTTTCTATTGACATTGAGGTTTTGGTATCTTCGTGGCCGATAGCCTTGACATAGGATTCTTTCTAATAAAGAAATACTTAAAAACTTGCCAATATATATTTTGTCCAACTCTCCGAAGTCCACTAAACATGCATTTAGCACTATTTTATAGAGCAGATTTTCAACTAAAATTTGTCATTTTCATATTTCCAAAGCGAAAAGTTTTTTGCGAAATAAATTAATTTGAAAACCTCTTACCGCGTTCTACATTTAAACCCATGTAAATTGAAAAACGAAATTTAGAGAAGGGACCCCTTGAAAAAAATGCATTTTATATTTTTTACTTTTGTGACTAAACCGAACAATTTTACAAAACTTGCAAGGAATACTTTTTGTAGACACCGATGTCCTACATATGGAGATCCCGTATATCATAATTTTCTATTTTGAGGCGTTGATGAAATATTTGCAAAAAATCCTCATAAGCAAGAATAATTCCCCACACCGCCTCCATTGGAACGTTCAAATTTGGCCAGCGGGTACTTCATATGGCCACCTACATTCAGTGAAAGTTTCATTGAAATCCTTGAAGGGTTAATACATATTTTGTCAATTTTTCAATATTTTTAAATTTTCGTATTAGGTATGTTTCACACTAAGTGGAAGAATAAAATTTTACAAATATGTAGAGATAGGATCATTATATCAAGTCCTCTTAGGAATTTTTCAAAATATATTACCTGGCGGCGACCGCCGCCCCTCAAACTCCAAGCGGCACACAATGTAAGACATTCAAATTACTATAGCTTGGAAACTTGGACAGATGCATTCAAAAAGTGTCGCTTGCCAAGCCCGGCTTGGTTACAAGGTAATTAAAGGCAAATGGTTATCAGAAATATTGCCTTGTGATTTTATCACAAAATTTGTTTTGTATTTAGTTTATATCACAAAATTTGATTCTCAGTTATATCTTCTCGAACAAAAATTTAGTCTAGGCCCCCTTTGGGGTGGACTCAAACCCTGAAACACCTCCCTTGGGTGCGCCATGGCCCTGCAATGGGAAGGTGAAGGTCATCTCAATGAAATACTTTTTTGTAAGAACTGCGTACCTTGGTCGTGAATTACACAATAGTGAATAACACAAATTAACAAATCACATGATTTCGAAAATCAATTTATTAAAAGGTTGAATATAGTTTGAACACAATCACACGTTGATAATTTGAGATTCATTACAAAGTGAAAAATATATTATTACGGCACAAAGAAAAGTTTATTCATTTTTATGGACATTTTCAAAACATTTAATGCACAATGTCGGTCGATTAGGGCACTGTGGGCAATATGTTGCAACTTTTCTTGCTTTTTGGCAGCAATAGCACTACCATCTTGAGCAGCTACTGTTTTATAACATTCCAAACATCGTTTTCTTGCCTTCCTTGCTGTTCCAGAGTATGTCCCAATAAAATGTTTTTCTTTGGTTTGTAGGTCCGGTTCTTCATAATTCAACAGGCTAAGAATGTTTTTTTTTTCGAAATTTCAACAAATCATATTGTTTTAATAGGAATAAATAAATAGGATGTTAATTGATCTGATAAATCTACCCCTTGCTTTCCTTTGTTATAATCGAAGACAGCATCAGGTTTTAGTTTTCCCATGTTGTCTTTAATCATAGCGCAAATATGTTCGTTGCATGTTGTTAACATGGAGACTGGCCTTTTGGAGACTGGATCTGTCCACTTTAAGAATTTAACGCCTTGTCGATTTATAAAACTGGAAATGTTACCACGTCTTTGCTTTTGCTTCGCTTCAGGTGGCAGAAATTTTTTGTTAACTTTTACGGTACCACACAGAAAAGTTAACTTTTGCAAAAGTTCTTCTGCTAATGGTACACTTGTATAGAAACTGTCTGTAAACAGTGTACGTTCCGCATATATCATGTCGTCTACCAAACGCATTACTACGTCATGCGAGTGTCCTCTGTTTATGACTTAGCCATTTCTACCAGCATAAACTTCAAGATTATAGGTATAACCACCTGGAAGGCATAACTTATATATTTTTATTCCATATTTATGCCGCTTAAACGGTATATATTGTCGAAATCTAAGGCGACCTTTCCATGGTATCACACTCTCATCTATAACAATATTATTTCCTGGTTTCTAAATCTACTGATAATTTCGTGTAAAATATTTTGACATTTATTCAAACGATTTTTAGTATTTGCGGTACTATTGTCGCTAAAGTGTAAATATATCAATATATTCAAAACACGATCTCGTGTCATAGATTTTTTGATGCACAAATTTGTGTACATTGTATTGTTCGACCAATGTAATCTCATTTCAGGAACTTGCGTAATGCCCATGATGAGTAAAATTCCAAAAAATGTTTTAATTTCCTGCATGGTGACTACTTTCTAACACTACTGATGTTTTCAGCGATTTATTGTCGCACTGTTGCGACTTTCCTCCTCGCTTTGGGGCGTATCTATTAGTTTAATCTATGATAATTTTCAATATATTGTCCGTTAAAAATAATTTATGGAGAGAATACGGATCATCGCAATTTATATTCATCTCGAGTAATTTAACATTTTGTGCATTTTCAAAATCTTGATTTCTTCTTTCCGTAATAAGTGTCCATTCTCTAGTATTACGTACTTCTTCTACATTACCAACTGAATCATCTGAAGAAAATTCAGCATCGGAGAGCAAGTCTTCGATACTATTAATACTGATCTCTTCTGAAGAGGACGAAAGCAATCGCAGTCTCGTTCTCCTTGCGCATCTTGAAATTACTGACTCATCAGAAGAACTATCGCGAGTAATATTCATTTTACAACCCCCAGGACTTATTGCTGTTTGATAAAAAAAAGTATCATTATTATGAGACAGATGTTTATTTATTTTGTGATGCATTCAGGAATTATGTACAAAACATAAATATACTTACAATGTAAAATATTCCCCTAAATCGTCAAAGAATCGGATACATTCGATGGTGATTAAAACTTTTAACTTTTTTACATTCAACTTTAATGAAACATTTTATTTTATATTTATTTTCTTTTTTATTGAAACCTCAATTCAAAGAACCAAATTCCACGAAAAGTAAATTTTTCTAGACAACATCAAGGATAAGTTAATCAGTTGATCATTTTTCAATTCGGTTTCGCGATCAGCGACTTCTCGGCGAAATTCAGCGAAATGATAAGAGAAATTATCCGCCTTATTGCATCCGCCATTTTGTGGTTTGAAATTTTGAATTCAGTTTCTTAATCAGCGATCTCAAAAAACGCGAGGACACCAAAAACACAATATTTGAACGATTCCTTCATATTTTGGCCAGCTTTTTGGAATTTCAGACCAATGTGCTCCGGCGCGGCGTTTACAACTAGAGACGATGCGTTGCGCCGCTCTCTGGAACACGTGTGTCGATAGGAGTTTCATATTGGAATTATGAATTACATTATAAATAATTTCAAATATCTGGTGTAGTAGATTTATTGTTAAATTCTTACAAAGGCAAACTGTAGCAAGTTAATTATTTTGTGATAAATTGAGTATTTTAACTTATCCAAAAATCCTTTAGAAATATAATGCAGAATTGGCTTAAAACAGGGAAATTAATTAAACCTTGTACAAAAGATTTAATCAAATGCATGATCGGTGAAAAAATTGCAGGCAAGATTTCAATGGGACGAGGCATTGTTTGATACGATGATTTCACGACGAATTATTGCAAGGAACAACTTTTGGATCAAACTGGGGAGCAAATGCCCATACCCTCAGAGTGTCTGCATTAGCACTATGCTTCTCCGTAGGACAGTATGCAAGCGCGGTGTGGTGTAGATCCACCCACGCGAAAAAGGTTGACGTGGCATTGAATGAATCCTGCCGTTTGATAACTGGGTGCCTAAAGAGCACACCTCTCCACAAAGTCTTCCCAATCGCAGGCATCGCACCTCCAAACATTCGACGAACAATTAATGCAGACTCAGAAAGATCAAAACTCGAAACTGACAGTCGACATATCCTACATGGCAAGAATAGCACAGGTCAAGATTAAAATCAAGAAAGAGTTTTATGAAATGTACAAATACCTTAGCGAACTCCCCCCAACAAGCCCGAATGGATGCCTGGAAACTAACCGTAGGCCATATTGAAGATGATCAGATTTCACCAGCAGAATACCTTCCTGCAGGATATAATCTCGATTGGCCTGCCTGGAGAACACTCAATAGACTAAGAACGGGAGTAGGAAGATCAAAAGACAATCTAAAGAAGTGGGGCGTAATACAAAAAGACACAAAATGCGACCTAGGAGACAAACATACCATGAGCCACCTATTGATCTGTCCAAACTGCCCTACAACATGCACTACTTCGGATCTCCTAACAGTGACAAAAAATGCAATCAATGTGGTGAAACATTGAGAAGGGAGTAATTGAGAAGAGAGGTTTAGTAATTAGTAACTAACCAAATATCACCTTACTTATATAGTAGTAAGAATAGCCAATTCATCTGTGATTTATATATTTTATTTTTATATTACTTTATTTAATTTTAGACTCATATTTATATTTAAGCTTTATATTTCTATGTGGTTGTTTGACAAGAATACAATAATAATAATAACGACGAATTAAAGATATGTCAGATATGTTCCACTGCGAAGTGGAACTAGTAAGTCATTTGAAAAATGGTAAAGATGGATTCACTCTGCTAATGGACGAATCTACAGATGTAACTGGATTAGCAATTTTGTTAGTTTTCGTGAGATACATACACGAATCCAATTTTCAAGAAGATATGCTTTTTTGCAAAGCTCTGTCAGCTCAAACAACAGGTGAAGAAATATTTAATTTACTTAATGCATATTTTGAAAAACGTTCAATATCTTGCAAGCCAAAACTGATGGAGCCAAAGCTATTGTTAGTATTATAAAGTGCGTAATAGCACGTATAAAGAAGTTCCAGAAATCAAAGTCAACCATTGTTGTCTTCATCGTCATGCTATCACTGTTAAACGGATACCAAAACATTGCGCGAAGTTCTCAATGAGGCCGTTATACTGGTTAATTTTATGGGTTAGGTGAAGAATACGGGTCTGTCGAAAATATTTTTGCGGACTTTTTATCAGGTATAACTGTTATTAATCGTCTTTGGCACTCTTTAACTAAGATCGGAAAGCAAAAATGAAGCTTGTAAGTTTTCTGGTTCAAAAAATATTCGTGTTTTTGTTGACATTTTGGTTGGTTAGATTAGGATGTCCGCCGCGAAGCGGACAGATAAATCAAAACATACGCGCGGCAGCGCGAACTCTCGATCCAATATAGATCATGTGGCAAGGACCGTTGGTTTAACCCCGGTTAGATTAGGTTGTCCGCCGCGAAGCGGACAGATGAATCAAGACAACATACGCGCGGCAGCGCGAACTCTCGATCTAATATAGGTTAGGTTTATGTCAACAACTATTTTCAACAAAAACAAGCATATTTATTGAACCAGACAACGTAGAAGCTTCATTTTTGCTTTCCGACCTTAGTTAAGCCGTGCCAAGGACGATTAACAAGAGTTACACCAGTTAAAAAGTTCATAACACAAGTTTCAATAGACCCGTATTCTGTACCAAGTCCAAAAATCTCCTTCTTCATACTGAAGTAAGATGGTTATCCAGAGGAAAGCTTCTGACCAGTTTCTGGGAATTGCATGATGAAATTCGAATTTTGTTATCTCAACGTGAATTTTTTGGAGAACTTAAGGACACTAATTGGCTTCAAAATCTAGCCTACCTTGCAGATATATTTTCGTACATGAACGAAGTTAATCTAGGACCAAATACTACGGGTTTTAAGGTCAATAGCAAAGTAAACTCAATCAAATCGAAAAACAAGCTTTGGGTCACCAAAAATAATACAGAATGTTTTGCTACTTTAAATGATTTCCCTGCAAAAGATATTTTTGTTGTATGTTTTATTAAAAAAGACAGAATAACTTTATTTTAATATTCAACTACAGTGTGCTACTGTTGCGAACTGGTAATTTGGTATGGTGCTGCTCCAGGATCAGGACAATGGATGAATTAATTGCACGCAAATATGTCCTTTATATGTAATTAAATACTACTTATCTACTAATACCTTACAATATGTACAACTAATCGCTAACTTATTACAATAATTACTAACTAACAACAATACACTTAATTCTACGAAACTTGTGGTCGAAACCCGGAATTGACTTCGACGAAAATACGGAGGTTCGTTTTCAAAACTCAAATTATTCTCTTGCTAGCTCAATTCTGACTGCCCCTTTTTAACTGCCCCTCTACCTCATCACCTCGGTCTTGGTGTGAGTCCTCCCCTAATCTTTATGGAAAATTTCCAGAACTCATAAAACAAAATCCTTTCGGCGTCTCGGCACGATCCCTAAGTTCGAGCGTCTGCCCGCATGATTTAGATAAACCAGACTAATGGTCGTAAATAAACAAAAACTAATCGGGTGTCCACTTAGGGTTCTTCCGACTCGTTAGAAACTCAAATTCTTTGAAACTAAAATCGCGAGATCACAACACTACGATCATAATACGTTTTTTGATTTTTGTGACGTTTATCAAGAACTTTTGCATACTGCGTTGGTTAGGAGTAATTAATTTATTACTGATGGGTACCATTCCTTTGAGATGGCGACCAAATAACAATTGTGCCGGTGAAGGTAATTCATGACTTATCGGCGTTTTTCGGTATTCCAATAATGTTAAGTACATATCTTTGTTATCAAACTTTAGCAATTTTGTAATTGTTTGAACATGCCTTTCTTCAAATCCATTGGATTGTGGATATCGAGGTGTGCTTGTTTGATGTGTTGTGTCTTGTGATATTTATCGTGTTTTTGTAAATGTCTCAAACTTAGAGCTCACAAATTGTGAGCCCTTATCTGTATATAACAAATCTGGTTTCCCATGTCTCGCAAATGTTGCTTTGAAATGATGTATTACAATTTCACTGGTGGTGTTCCCGTTTAAGCAACATACTTCAGGATAATTTGAAAAGGTGTCAATTATTAAAATATATTGTTTATCCTGAAATGTGAACAAATCTGCGGATGAATAGGATGGTTGCGACTGTTACTACCTGGTAATTCATACTTACATTGAATTGAAAAATTCACTATGTTCACTATGTTTTTAGCACAGTTATAATATGTAAAAATGTTATATAACTTATTATTCACTGTTATATAAATTTCTACATTTACCTACACGACTCAAGTTTCGACGTTTGACCGTCATTTTCAAGTGACTTAACAAATTGATGAAGTTGAATATATAACCCTATAATTTTCGTGGGGAGGGGCGTTGTTTGACTGTAGTTGTATGTAGATTGGGTGAGATCAATTATAAGTGTGGTAAAAACAGTGAATTTTTCAATTCAATGTAAATCTGCTGATATTATCCGCCCGGGTCTAGTGGCTGTTTCTCTATTAATTATAGGTTCCCTCTGTTGACTATTTAAGGTCAAGCAAGCTGGACAATTTTTGACCAAGTCCGTGATTCGTTTAGTCATAAATGGAAACTAAACTAGTTCTTTTGCTCTTAGAAATTTTTTTTCAACACCTAAATGATTATAATGTAACCTATTTAACACTTATGTCAATACCCGGGTACCCTTTTGCATGTTCCTACTTAAATATCTTTTTTATTTAACGAAAAATCATCAAATCCTTTCAGATCCTCGTTATTTGAGTCTATTGACATCGATTCATATACATAAATAATAAAATATGCCAAAAAATATTTAAACTTTTTGCACTTAAAGTCAAATACCCCGTTGTTCAATACCCGGGCTACCCTGGTACCCATATATAAATAAATAATTAAACATTTCTAGGGATAAAAAATATTACTTTATATATAAATAAACGGATTTATTTAACTTTTAATTAATTTTATTATAAAACTTATTATAATTTATACATCAAATATTTTTATATTCAATTTATTATTGGCAACATATGTCACATTTTACAATTGATTTGGAATGTTAATCGCAAACTGGTTTGTTACATTCTTTACATGATTTTCGCGTTTTTTTCTCCGTTTTTTTTATAGACATCCTGGTAACAAATATGACATGATCCTACAACAATTTTTCCACCATATTTTGATCCCATACTTTGCTCACCCGGCGGTTTTATTTATAGAAATAGGGTTTTTCGGGTAGTGGAATACTCTATGGGTAATCCCGAGTTGTAATGTGAAAGTCTCCGGGTATTAGAATTATTTTATTGAATGAAATCACCCATGCGGGTACACGGGTACCCGGGTATTGAACAACGTAGTAATGACTGGGTATTGACATAAGTGTTAATATGTCAGCTCGCATTTTAGTAGGCATTACTAACAGTTCGTTTTTAAAGATGCCCCTTTCATGATCACCAGTTCGTGTCAGCAATGCCAATACGAATGTATTAAAGGATTTCGTTTGTTTTTTTTGTGTTTGGCAAACCTTCCCTAATCACTCGTGCAACTTGAATTAGCTCCTGGTCTCTTGCTGTTGCCTCTGCTGAAACATTAAATTTATGTATGCTAATATGGGTGTAATCAATTAGGTTGACTTGAGCTTCAATCTCATTTTCATTGATGTTGAAATTTTTGTCATTATAACTAGATCTTGATAAGGTATCTGTAGACCAGTGGTTCTTAACCTGGGTTCGACCGAACCCCAGGGGTTCGAGAAGTCTCAGGGGTTCGGCGGAGGTCAACCACCCTACGTCATCGTGACGTACAAACCGTATTGGTTTCGGAAACTAATACTACAGAAACGACCTGCAAGACGGTCAAGCACACACCCGATAATACTTTAATCCCTTCATACTATATCGAGCAAAAAAAGAAAGTGGTCGGGCGAATATGTACAATATGGATTCACATGTATAACGGACATGTACAACACTCGCCGAATTCAAGGTGAAGTGGCACAGATTTGATAAAAAGTGTACTCTGCCTGTCCTTGGCTTTGTACCCATCGACAAACCGATCCTTACAGCATCGTACGAAGTTGCTTACCTTATCGCAAAGCAGGGAAAACCACAAAATATTGGGGAAAAACTCATAAAACCAGCCGTGTTGAAGATGGCGAATATTATGCTGGGAAAAACGACTGAAGTTAAGTTATCCCAAATTCCTCTTTCAAATGACACAGATCCGACGGAAAATCAGACAGAATAGACGACATGAGCAAAGATATCTTGGCCCAAGAAGTTGCAGATCTGATTCCAAGCCCGGCAAAATTCAGCCTTCAACTCGACGAAACTACAGACGTTTCCAATTTAAGTCAGCTTACAGTATTTGTGCGCTATGTGAAATACGACGTGATAAAGGAAGATTTTTTATTATGTAAGCCTCTTACAACAACAACTAATTCAGCCGATATATAGAAACTTGTGGATGACTTCTTCAAAGAAAATAATCTTTCGTGGGATATAGTTTCTGTAATTTGTTCGGACGGAGCTCCAGCCATGCTGGGAAGAAAGTCTGGTTTTGGTGCGCTAGTGAAAGCCGATGCACCACATATCGTTGTTACGCATTGTATTCTTCACAGGCATGCCTTGGCAACAAAAACCATGCCTCCAAAACTAGCAGAAGTCTTAAAAATCGTAGGGGAATGCGTGAACTATGTGCGAAATAGTGCTCTGAGGCAACGCATCTTCAAGGAGCTGTGTAAAGAAATGGGATCTGAATTCGAGGTACTTCTGTACCATTCAAACGTTCGGTGGTTATCCCGGGACAGGTTCTGAATCGTGTTTTTGCCATACGTGAGGAATTAGCCCTGTATTTGCAAGAGCACCAACATGGTCATGCAGATTGCTTCAAAAATTATGAATTTATTCTCATGCTTGCGTACATGGCTGATATCTTCGCATCTCCCAATCATCTGACTCAACAGATGCAGGGCGATGGTGTCAATATCATAGACATCGGAAGAAAACCTGAAGGCGTTTCAAAAAAAGCTACCGTTATGGAAACGACGAACAGAAAACGGTATCTTTGCAAACTTTCCCCTGCTAGACGAATGAGTAAATCAGATCGAAGATGTGCCTGGAATCGGAGATACTTCTGTATCGGGGGAACTGAAGCACGCAATTTCCATGCACTTAGACGAGCTTGCAAAGTCTCTTGAAGGAAGGGTACTTCCCTTCAAGAGAGTTATATCCAGTATGGGTGAGGCAGCCGTTTACGTTTGGTGTTGAGACAACAGATGTCAATGTTACATACCTGGATGAAATCATAGAAATTCAGCAGAGCCAGGTTCAACAGCAACTCTTCAAAACAACAACGCTCTCATCGTTTTGATGCCACCAAATAGTAACGTACACTGCTATTGCGAAGAAAGCTCTGAAGATTTTGATACCGTTTGTGACAACATATCTTTGCGAACAATCCTTTTCGAGAATGCTGTACATTAAAACGAAGAAAAGGAACAAACTTTGTTGTGAAAATGACATGCGAGTGGCACTTGCGAAGTTAAAGCCTCTCATTTCCGAACTGGTTTCTAGAAGGCAACAGCAGCAGTCACACTGATTTGCAATTTTGTTCTTAAGGTTTTATTCTTTGTTCTTAATGTTTTGTTCTTTGTTCGTAATGTTTTGCTCTATAATGGTTTTGTTTATTTTGTGGACCAATAAAATATATACCTATGTTTTGAATTTGACAAATTATGTTTTATTTTTCCAATTAAAAGGGGTTCGGTGAATGCTCATATGGAACTGATGGGGTTCAGTACTTTCAGCAAGGTTAAGAACCACTGCTCTAGACAATCTAACTGGTTACAGGGTATTTTTCTACAAGGGACTACAAATGGATCCAAATTTTCAATTAACTTTAATTTGCATGGTGGAGCTACAATTTTACCAAGACCTGTCACCAGATCTGCATACTTATTAATAAGCTGGTCTGTATTCAAATTTCCTAAAGTATTAACAGTGTTGACCTGATTTAAGTTGACCAGATTTAAGCTTTTAATAGCTTCGAGACCTAAAAGTGGACTTGATGTCTCTACAGTTTCAACTATTGCAAAATCTAAATAAGCACAATTATTGTTATCATCTATTGCAGTGGTGCGCAAACTTTTTTCATGGGCGACCCCCCATTTTGTGTTAAATTTTGTCGCGACCCCCGGATCGACAGTACTATTTTTTTAATTGTTAACGTAGGTAAAATTAAATTCTTTCTGTGATTTGTATTTACAGGATGTTTTTAAAGGAGCGTAGGTGACGTCATTGATTAAAATACAGCCTTTGTAAAATAGCGCAGCAAACTTATACCATAAAATGAATCACATGTATGCGCAGATATTAGTGAAGTCAAGTATTAGTATGAAGAGGTATATTTTTATTTAGAAATTAAAATTTGATGACTCATCGACACCCTTTTAAAAACACCATGTATGTTTCTGCCTTATTGGAAGTTGAATATAACACATAATTTTAGGAAACAATGTTTTTATTTGTGAATATAAGTATAAATATTTTTATATAGAAAAATATTTTTTGATTACTTGCGTTAAAAGTATTATCTGGCGTAGGTTTTTTAGTACGAGAAATGCCACTTTTGGTTATATTTTCACGTAAGTTGGGTAACGCACGCAAATATTAAATATCGCTAGGTTACATTAAACAAAACAATTAAATAAATAAAATAAACGTAATCAAGACCTCAATATTAAAAAAGTGACGGGAAAGTTACAGAATTTTTCTCATTACAAAATAAAAATTAAAGAAATCGTTTTAAAATGATGGTGATATGTATGGTGATACATATCACCATCACTCCGGACACTGAGGATCCTGAGGACCTCCGGACACTGAGGATAGTTATTATGACGAATCCACACCACCGGAGACAATTGAAAAGCAAATTCTTCATTTTTCATTCAATGTTCTTTTAATGCCACCTGGATCACAAACTTGTAAGATACATCCCCTCGCATGTATAATAAAAAATATTGTTTATAACACGGGCGGTATTGTCAATTGCCCTCTCGAGCAAATGTGCGCAAAAAACCTCACTTCGTTCGTGCGCCCAATTTCGCTCTCGTGTCAAATTGACAACCTACCGCCCTAGTTACAAAATATACTATTAAAAAACATTATATCATAACAATTGAATGTGACTATGAGCTTGCAACTAGCGCATAATGTTCGGTTTAATATTGGAAATCGCAATTTTTGGCAAATCTGAGACTTAAATTGAATGCTCAGTGTTTCGTCGCTTGAAACATTAATTAACTATCCTTCATCATCTAAAGGGATATTTGAATGAATAATATCAAATGAAAATGGATTTAAAATAAATCATTATCTGGAAATTTTTCGAACCTTTTCATTTCTCTTAATGTTATCAAATGAAGAAAAATGTTTTTTTTAATAACAAAAATCTATGTTATTTCTTTTAGTAAATTCTGAAAAGGACGGGAACATATTTGTGTTTTTTTTAATTCTCCTTGCCAAAGTATCAGCTTCTTTATAAATGCTTCAATTTTACTGCTTAATATTAAAATGTTTGTACTCTCTCCCTGTAGACTCATATTCAAATCGTTAAGTTTTTCGAAAATGTCATCCATGTAACTTAGTTCTCCAAGCCAATCCTCATTAATGAATGATCCCAAAATATGTTTCTTTTCTAACAAAAAAATGTAGACCTCGTTTCTCAAATGGAAAATACGTCGCAATATTTTGCCCCGTGAGGATCATCTGACTTCGGTGTGTAGTAATAATATGTCATAAACAGAACACATATCTCATTACTGAGTATTTAAAGGAGACGGTTTAGACTGTTGAATTTAATGTAATAATTGCAGTAATGATTATATCTTGTGCAATTTTTATCAATATCTTTCAAGATCAATATCAAGAGCTTCCTTATGTATCATGCAATGGTTGAATATGGGGAGCAATTATCTTTATTAACCCTCTTAGTCCTTTAATACCATCAGTGTAATCCGCAACACAGTGGGTACGGTCATTTTCCTCAAAATATCTATTGAAAATTTGAAATATTTTCTCTCCGTTTGTCCTTTTTTACAACATAAAAAGTCTTCCGATATGTCTTCTTTAAAAACGCATCTCAAAAAAACAATTAATTGAGATATTTTAATAATGTCAGTAGTTTCGTCAAGTTGTAGAGCAAACACAGGAGAGTTTTGTATTGGATTTTTTCTATTTTGCGTCCGCAATGGACTCATAACAGCACTCATATGCGTGCGATTATAACTCGCTGAGTGCTGTTATGAGTTAATTTTTTCAAGGTTGGCACTGAAATTCAGAGCTGTCAATGTCAAATTTTAGGGGTGATAGTTTCCAGGTTATATGATGTGTGGAAATCGCGAATACACAAATTTAGGTATTATGTATATTTATTACCCTTTACGGGTTTATAAATTGATCCTAAATATTTACATATTTACATATATAACTAAAACTTACATAGGACATAATCTAAATAAAAATACTACTAAAAATAATAATAAAAAGAGAAAAAGAAAAAATAATAAAAATAAAACAAAAAAAAAATAAAAAAAGAAACATATGCTGATCAAACTAAAAACAAAAAAGAAAGTCACTAAATTCCTATCCCTAAACCGATTACCAGCTTCCCGCCCCACATATTGCTCTTCTTCTCTCCTCAACTTTCTTCATCCAATCTATCCCTCTTCCATCCTCTGTTTAAAATCTGTTCTCTATACTCATCTCTTTCTCTCATTTCTGAACATTCGTTCAGCAAGTGCTCTATTGTCTCCTTGTTTTCTCCACACATCCTGCATACTCTATTCCTATCCTCCATCCAAAATTTATTCTCTCTCTCTTCATTTCTACATCTGAATCTTGCCATTGTCACTCTCTCTTTTCTACTTTCTCTTCCTAGGTACTTTGGCAGTTCTTATGTTATTATTTTTTCATATTTCCCATTGTACCTAGACTCCCTAATTCTTGCTCTCTTTTCCTGCCTTTGCACATCTCTATCTCTCTGGACTAATTCCTCTGTCATTACTCTGCCTCCCTCTCTCATTCTTTCTATCTCCGCTCCTGCATACCCGTTTCCTTCTAGATATGCCCCCCTTTCTTTTCACACCCCCTTTCCTATTTCTTTCCTTTTTTCTTTGAGGGACTCTTGCAGAATTCTGCACTCTCCTCTCTCTATCACTCTCTCCTCAAAACTTATTGCTCTCTTTCCTGCTTCTATTCTTATTCCATCTCTCTTTGTTTCCTCCATCACTATATACCCCGGAGTCTCTCTACCTAGTCCTAGCACCCATTTCAAATATTTTTCTTGCACCCTTTCCAGCCCTTCTTGCTCTCTCCATCCCCATATTTCCGCTCCATACATCATCACACTTTTCACCAGGCTCTGGTGAATCATCACTATCCAAAATCAAACATCATCACTCTCCTTCTATAGTCGTGTCTAAATTTTCTCTCTCCTATTCCCCATACCGCTCCTAGTATTTTGTTAGCTTTCTTTACTAGCTCTCTCACGTGTGCTGTTTCAATATTTCTGTCATTAAACACGTACCCTAGGTATTTAAATTCCTTTACTTCTTCAATTTTATCCTTCCCCCATCTCCACTCAATTACTCTTCTCCTGCCAGTTCCTTTTCTAAACACCATCATCTTGGACTTCTCCCCATTCACTGTCAGATTTTTCCTCCTCATATATTTCTCCATGTTTCTTATCATTTCTTTCATCCCTCTCTCGTCTCTCGCTAGCACCACCAAATCGTCCGCGTAGGCTAGGGACCACACTTTTTCTTTGCCCACCACAACCCCACCCGTCTGCGCCTTGCTGAACATCTCCTCTATATCTCCAATAAATGCTGCAAACAGGCTGGGCTTAGTGGGCAGCCTTGTCTCACTCCTTATGAGTATTGAAACCTTCGCTCACCCTTTCACCGACTCTCACTCTACTTATTGTTTCTTCATTAATCTCCTCTAATTTTGATATCAGATGCTCCTTTATCCTTTTATTTCTCAGGCACTCCCACAGTGCCTCTCTTGCCACATTATCAAAGGCCGCCTTCAGGTCCAGAAATAATGCATACATCTTGCCACCCCTTTTTTTTATCTCATTCCCTACTATGTGATTTAAGATGTATACATTATCCATGGTCCCTCTCCCTTTCCTAAATCCCGCCTGTCCGTCTGGTATCACACCCCGCTCCTTCAATTCCTTCGTCAATCTCTCTTCCACAATCATTGCATATATCTTATATGCCGTGTTGAGCATGGTGATCCCCCTATAATTACTTTGTGTTTCCCTTTCTCCTTTCTTATATATGCTGCATATTATCCCCCCTTTCCACTCCTGTGGGAAGCCCTCTCCCTTCCACACTCCATTCATTATCTCTAACAGCCTGTCAGCCTCCCTTTCAGTTCCATATATCCACGATTCATTCTGTATACCGTCCCTCCCCGGTGCCTTTTTCTTTTTCAGTTTACACAGTTGCTGTTCTAATTCTCCTCTTTTTATCTCATCTATTTCTCCCACCCTGTGTTGACTCTTTTTCTTTTCTTGTCTGATTTCATCACCACCTAGCAGCTCACTGAAGTACTTTCTCCATTCCTCCATAGTAATTCTTTTACTCACTCTTTCTACTTTTTTCTTTCTTTCCCTATTTATGTATTTCCATACCTCTTCTTCCGTCTTTATGCCTTTCATCTTTAGTTCTTCTTCCATCCATTTCTTTTGCTTCTTCTCCTTGCATACTAATTTGTACCTCTTGCGTGCTCTCTTTTACTCCTCATTACTTGCTTTTCCTCTTTTCCAATTTCTTAATTTATTTCTTACTGATTGCTTCCCTTCCCTGCATTCTTTATCCCACCACTCGTTTTTCCAAGACCCCACCTTCACTCTTGTCTCTATCACTTTTTTTTCTGTTGCATTTTTTACATGATCACCCAGTTCTTTCACTTTTTCGTTTATCTCTTCCTCTTCGTATCTAGCCTCCCTAAGTCTTGTTCTATAATTTTCTATTCCTTCTACCGTCCAGATATTGGTCACAATTTTTCTTGTAACATCCTTCTCACTTCTTCTATCTTTCTCTCTTCCTTTTGTCTTCACTTCCAATGGCATATGATCCGACTCGACTCTTTCTCCCACCTTGAATTCTTCTATTTCATCCCATGCTTCTTCATTCACCATAACATAGTCAATAACTGTCTCCCCTCTTGGTCCGATATATGTGTACTCCCCTTTCTCATCTCCTATGCTGTTTCCATTAAGTATGTACCACCCTCTTTCTTCTACTAGAGTAATCAGTAGTCTCCCTTCGGCGTTTTTTGTTGCATCTTTTGTTGGTCTTCTTTCTATTGTTGTTTGTTCTTCTTCTATTCGTATTCCTTTTCCCCCAATTCTTGCGTTAAAATCCCCCCCAATCACCAGAGTTCCTTCGTCTTGCTGTTTTACTCGCTCGTCTATCATTCTCTTCGTTTCTTTCATACTCCTGCTGTATATTGTTATAATTCTCCATTTTCTCTGTCTATTTTTCACGGTTCTTTCCATAATCCCTCTTTCTTCTTTTGCTTCGGTTCTGTTTTCTTCTTCCAAACTCTTTTTCACTCCCATTATTATGCCCCCTTTAGCTCTCCCTTTCCTGCTTACCCTCTCTGCATATTGACACTTCCACTTAAACTCTTTCGGCATTGTTTTTTCCAATTTTTCCCACCCCTTCTCTTCCACCCACGTTTCTACCAATCCCACTACATCATATTTAATTAAATTAAATACACAAATTTAATTAATGGTAATATAACCTCAAATGGTTTCACGTGGTTCTCTGCTTGGATACCCGTTTTTTTTACTACTCGTCGTGCATCACACTATGATTCGTTATATTTTATTTTTTGCCGATTGCGCCATGTTGTATTTGTTTTATTGAAATAGACAGAATAATTTAACTTTATTTTAATATTCAACTACAGTGTGCTACCACGTGTTGTTTTCTAGTCTGTTCTTTCTTAACTGCCGCCATTGTCGCCTAAGATTAGTTTCATAATTGCGAGGTTTTACGCGGCGCGGTTCAGATTCGGCGCGGTTGAGGCGGTCGCCGATATGTTCACACTCGTCAGGTTGCTATAAGCTTTGATTGCGGTCAAATCTATCAGTTCAGCATGGACCGTAGACAAACATAGACGTGTTATAGCCATGATGGTTCTTGTAAGGCGAATAAAACGAAAAAGGCGGAATAGAATTAATTGGATCCAACCTCTTCTTATGAAAAGGAAGGTGTATGGTTCGTTTTACACACTTTTTTAGGATCTAAGAATAAACTGATAAATTAAAACCAACAGTCCTTGCCACTTTGTCATATATATCGAGAGTTCGCGCTGCCCCGCGTATGTTTTCGTGTTTTATCTGCCCGCTTTGTGGTGGCCAACCCAATCTAACCGGGGTTAAACCAACGGTCCTTGCCACTTGGTCCTATATATCGAGAGTTTGCGCTACCGCGCATATGGTGTCTTGATTTATCTACCCGCTTCACGGTGCGCAACCTAATCTAACCGGGTTTAAACCATCGGTCCTTGCCACTTTGTCCTACATATCGAGAGCTCGCGCTGCCGCGCGTTTGTTGTCTTCATTTATCTGCCCGCTTCGCGGCGGGCAACCTAATATTACCGGGGTTAAACCAACGGTCCTTGCCACTTTGTCCTATATATCGAGAGTTCGCGCTGCCCCGCGTATGTTTTCTCGATTTATCTGCCCGCTTCGCAGCGGGCTACCTAATCTAACCGGGGTTAAACCAACGGGGTTTGCCACTTTGTCCTATATATCGAGAGTTCGCGCTACCGCGCGTATGTTGTCTTGATTTATCTGCCCGCTTTGCTGCGGGCAACCTAATCTAACCGGGGTTATACCAACGGTCCATGCCACTTTGTAGTATAGAGTTCGCGCTGCCGCGCTTTTGTTGTCTTGTTTTATCTGCCCGCTTCGAGGCGGGCAACCTAATCTAACCGGGGTTAAACCAGGGGTTCTTGCCACATTGTTCTATATATCTAGAGATCGCGCTGCCGCGCCTATGTTGTCTTGATTTATCTGCCCGCTTCGCGGCCGGCAACCTAATATTACCGGGGTTAAACCAACGGTCCTTGCCACTTTGTCCTATATATCGAGAGTTCGCGCTGCCCCGCGTATGTTTTCTCGATTTATCTGCCCGCTTCGCAGCGGGCTACCTAATCTAACCGGGGTTAAACCAACGGGGTTTGCCACTTTGTCCTATATATCGAGAGTTCGCGCTACCGCGCGTATGTTGTCTTGATTTATCTGCCCGCTTTGCTGCGGGCAACCTAATCTAACCGGGGTTATACCAACGGTCCATGCCACTTTGTGGTATAGAGTTCGCGCTGCCGCGCTTTTGTTGTCTTGTTTTATCTGCCCGCTTCGAGGCGGGCAACTTAATCTAACCGGGGTTAAACGAGGGGTTCTTGCCACATTGTTCTATATATCGAGAGATCGCGCTGCCGCGCCTATATTGTCTTGATTTATCTGCCCGCTTCGCGGTGGGCAACCTAATCTAACCTGGGTTAAACCAACGATTCTTGCCTCTTTGTCGTATATTAATATTATATCGAGAGTTTGTGCTGCCGCGCGTTTGTTGTCTTGTTTTATTTGCCCACTTTGCGGTGGGCAACCAGATCTAACCGGGGTTAAACCAACAGTCCTTGCCACTTTGCCCTATATGTCGAGAGTTTGCGCTGCTGCGCGTATGTTGTCTTGATTTATCTGCTCGCTTCACGATGGGCAACCTAATCTAACCGAGGTTAAACCAACGGTCCTTGCCACTTTGTCCTATATATCAAGAGTTCACGCTGCCGCGCGTATGTTGTCTTGATTTATCTGCCCGCTTCGCGGCGGGCAACCTAATCTAACCGGGGTTAAACCAACGATTATTGCCTCTTTGTCCTATATTGAATCGAGAGTTCGCGCTGCCGCGCGTATGTTGCTTTGTTTTATTTGCCCGCTTCGCGGCGGGCAATCTAATCTAACCGGAGTTAAACCAACGGTCCTTGCCACTATATAGTGGGAGTTCGCGCTGCTGCGCGTATGTTGTCTTGATTTATCTGCCTGCTTCGCTGCGGCAACCTAATCTAACCTGGGTTAAATCAAGGGTTCCTGCCACTTTGTAATATATATCGAGAGTTTGGGCTGCCGAGCGTATGTTGTCTTGATTTATCTGCCCGCTTCGCTGCGGGCAACCTAATCTAACCGGGGTTAAACCCAGGGTTTTTGCCACTTTGCAGTATATATCGAGAGTTCGCGCTGTCGCACGTACATTGCATTGATTTATCTGCCCGCTTCGCTGCGGGCAACCTAATCTAACCGGGGTTAAACCAACGGTTCTTGCCACTTTGTAATATATATCGAAAGGTCGCGCTGCCGCGCGTATGTTGTCTTGATTTATCTTCCCGCTTCGCTGCGGGCAACCTAATCTAACCGGGGTTAAACCCACGGTTCTTGCCACTTTGCAGTATATATCGAGAGTTCGCGCTGTCGCACGTATATTGTCTTGATTTATCTGTCCGCTTCGCTGCGGGCAACCTAATCTAACCGGGGTTAAACCCACGGTTCTCGCCACTTTGCAGTATATATCGAGAGTTCGCGCTGCCGCGCGTTTGCTGTCTTGATTTATCTGCCCGCTTCGCGGCGGGCAACCTATTCTAACCGGGGTTAAACCAACGATTCTTGCCTCTTTGTCCTATATAAAACCAACGGTCCTTACCACTTTGTCATATATATCGACAGTTCGCGCTGCCGCGCGTATGTTTTCTTGATTTATCTGCCCGCTTCGTGGTGGGCAACCTAATCTAACCGGGGTTAAACCAAGGGTCCTTGCCACTTTGTCCTATATATCGAGAGTTCGCGCTGCCGCGCCTATGTTGTCTTGATTTATCTGCCCGCTTCGCGGTGGGCAACCTAATCTAACCTGGGTTGAACCAACGATTCTTGCCCCTTTGTCCTATATTAAATTGAGAGTTTGTGCTGCCGCCTGTATGTTGTCTTGATTTATCTGCCCGACTCGCGGCGGGTAACTCAATGTAACCGCGGTTAAACTGACGGTCCTTGCCACTTTGTCCTATATATCGAGAGTTCGCGCTGCCGCGCGTATGTTGTCTTAATATATCTGCCCGCTTCGCGGCGGGCAACCTGATCTAACCGGGGTTAAACCAACGATTCTTGCCTCTTTGTCTTATATAAAACCAACGGTCCTTGCCACTTTGTCATGTATATCGAGAGTTCTCGCTGCCGCGCGTATGTTGTGTTGATTTATCTGCGCGCTTTGCGGCGGGTAACCTAATGTAACCGAGGTTAAACTAACGGTCCTTGCCACGTTGTCCTATATATATATACAGTTCGCGCCGCCGCGCGTATGTTGTCTTGATTTATATGCCCACTTCGCGGCGGGTAACTCAATGTAACCGGGGTTAAACTGACGGTCCTTGCCACTTTGTCCTATATATCGAGAGTTCACGCTGCCGTGCGTATGTTGTCTTGATTTATCTGCCCGCTTCGCGGCGGGTAACCTAATGTAACCGGGGTTAAACTGACAGTCCTTGCCACTTTGTCCTATATATCGAGAGTTCACGCTGCCGCGCATATGTATTCTTGTTTTATCTGCCCGCTTTGCGGTGGGCAACCTAATCTAACCGGGGTTATCTTTCCAGATTTATCTGCCCGCTTCGCTGCGGGCAACCTAATCTAACCGGGGTTAAACCAAGGGTGTTTGCCACTTTGTCCTATATATCGAGAGTTCGCGCTGCCCCGCGTATGTTTTCTCGATTTATCTGCCCGCTTCGCGCCTGGCAACCTAATCTAAACGGGGTTAAACCAACGATTCTTGCCTCTTTGTCCTATTTAAAACCAATTGTCCTTGCCACTTTGTCATATATATATCGAGAGTTCGCGCTGCCGAGCGTATGTTGCCTTGATTTATCTGCCCGCTTCGCGGCGGGCAAGCTAATCTAACCGGGGTTAAACCAACGATTCTTGTCAATTTGTCCTATATTGAATCGAGAGTTCGCGCTGCCGCGCGTATGTTGTCTTGCTTTATCTGTCCTCCTCGCGGTAAAAAATTTATCTAGCCGGGGTTAAACCGAAGATTCTTGCCACTTTGTCCTACATTGAATCGAGAGTCCGCGCTGCCGCGCGTATGTTGTCGTGTTTGATCTGCCCGCTTCGTGGTGGCCAAGCCAATCTAACCGGGGTTAAACCAACGCTCCTTGCCACTTTGTCTTATACATCGAGAGTTTGCGCTACCGCGCATATGGTGTCTTGATTTATCTATCCGCTTCGCGGTGCGCAACCTAATCTAACCGGGTTTAAACCACCGGCCCTTGCCACTTTGTCCTACATATCGAGAGCTCGCGCTGCCGTGCGTATGTTGTCTTGATTTATCTGCCCGCTTCGCGGCGGGCAACCTAATATAACCGGGGTTAAACCAACGGTCCTTGCCACTTTGTCCTATATATCGAGAGTTCGCGCTGCCCCGCGTTTGTTTTCTCGATTTATCTGCCCGCTTCGCGGTGGGAAACCTAATCTAACCGGGGTTAAACCAACGGTCCTTTCTACTTTGTCTTATATATCGAGAGTTTGCGCTGCCGCGCGTATGTTGTCTTGATTTATCCGCCCGCTTCGCGGTTGGCAACCTAATCTAACCGGGGTTAAACCACGGTTATTGCCGCATTGTCCTATACATCAAAAGCTTGCGCTGCCGCGCGTATGTTGTCTTGATTTATCTGCCCGCTTCGCTGCGGGCAACCTAATATAACCGAGGTTAAACCAACGGTCCTTGTCACTTTGCCCTATATATCGAGAGTTTGCCCTGCCGCGCGTATGTTGTCTAGATTTATCCGCCCGCTTCGCGGTTGGCAACCTACTTTGTCATATATATCGACAGTTCGCGCTGCCGCGCGTATGTTGTCTTGATTTATCTGGCCGCTTCGCGGTGGGCAACCTAATCTAACCTGGGTTAAACCAACCATGCTTGCCGCTTTGTCCTATATTAAATCGAGAGTTTGTGCTGCCGCGCGTATGTTGTCTTGATTTATCTGCCCGCTTCGCGGTGGGTAACTCAATGTAACCGGGGTTAAACTGACGGTCCTTGCCACTTTGTCCTATATATCGAGAGTTCGCGCTGCCGCGCGTATGTTGTCTTAATTTATCTGCCCGCTTCGTGGTGGGTAACATAATGTAACCGGGGTAAAACTAACGGTCCTTGCCACGTTGTTCTATATATCAAGAGTTCGCGCTGCCGCGCGTATTTTGTCTTGATTTATCTGCCCGCTTGGCGGCGGGTAACCTAATGTAACCGGGGATAAACTAACGGTCCTTGCCACTTTGTCCTTTATATCAAGAGTTCGCGCTGCCGCGCGTATGTTGTCTTGATTTATCTGCCCGCTTCGCGGCGGGTAACTCAATGTAACCGGGATTAAACTGACGGTCCTTGCCACTTGGTCCTATATATCGAGAGTTTACGCTGCCGCGCGTATGTTGTCTTGATTTATCTGCCCGCTTCGCGGCAGGTAACTCAATGTAACCGGGGTTAAACTGACGGTCCTTGCCACTTTGTCCTATATATCGAGAGTTCACGCTGCCGCGCGTATGTTGTCTTGATTTATCTGCCCGCTTTGCGGCGGGTAACCTAGTGTAACCGAGGTTAAACTGACGGTCCTTGCCACTTTGTCCTATATATCGAGAGTTCGCGCTGCCGCGCGTATGTTTTCTTGTTTTATCTGCCGGCTTTGCGGTGGGCAACATAATCTAACCGGGGTTAAACCAACGATTCATGCCCCATTGTCCTATATTGAATCGAGAGTTTGCGCTGCCGTGCGTATGTTGTCTTGATTTATCTGAACGCTTCGCGGTGGGAAACCTAATCTAACCGGGATTAATTCAACGGTCCTTTCGACTTTGTCTTGTATATCGAGAGTTTGCGCTGCCGCGCGTATGTTGTCTTGATTTATCCGCCCGCTTCGCGGTTGGCAACCTAATCTAACCGGAGTTAAACCACGGTTATTGCCGCATTGTCCTATACATCGAGAGTTTGCGCTGCCGCGCGTATGTTGTCTTGATTTATCTGCCCGCTTCGCGGTTGGCAACCTAATCTAACCGGGGTTAAACCACGGTTATTGCCGCATTGTCCTATACATCGAGAGTTTGCGCTGCCGTGCGTATGTTGTCTTGATTTATCCGCCCGCTTCGCGGTTGGCAACCTAATCTAACCGGGGTTAAACTACGGTCATTGCCGCATTGTCCTATACATCGAGAGCTCGCGCTGTCGCGCGTGTGTTGTCTTGATTTATCTGCCCGCTTCGCGGCGGGCAACCTAATATAACCAAAATTAAACCAACGGTCCTTGCCACTTTGTCCTATATATCGAGAGTTCGCGCTGCCCCGCGTATGTTTTCTCGATTTATCTGCCCGCTTCGCGGTGTGAAACCTAATCTAACCGGGGTTAAACCAACGGTCCTTGCCACATTGTCTTATATATCGAGAGTTTGCGCTGCCGCGCGTATGTTGTCTTGATTTATCCTCCCGCTTCGCGGTTGGCAACCTAATCTAACCGGGGTTAAACCACGGTTATTGCCTCATTGTCCTATACATCGAGAGCTTGCGCTGCCGCGCGTATGTTGTCTTGATTTATCTGCCCGCTTCGCTGCGGGCAACCTAATATAACCGGGGTTAAACCAACGGTCCTTGCCACTTTGTCCTATATATCGAGAGTTTGCCCTGCCGCGCGTGTGATGTCTTGATTTATCCGCCCGCTTCGCGGTTGCCAACCTAATTTAACCGGGGTTAAACCACGGCTATTGCCGCATTGTCCTATACATCCCGAGCTCGCGCTGTCGCGCGTATGTTGTCTTGATTTATCTGCCCGATTCGCGGCGGGCAACCTAATATAACCGGGGTTAAACCAATGGTCTTTGGCGCTTTGTCCTATATATCGAGAGTTCGCGCTGCCCCGCGTATGTTTTCTTGATTTATCTGCCCGCTTCGCAGCGGGAAACCTAATCTAGCCGGGGTTAAAGCAACGTCCTATATTAAATTGAGAGTTCACGCTGCCGCGCGTATGTTGTCTTGATTTATCGAAAAACTCAATCTAATCGGGGTTAAACCAACGATTCTTGCCTCTTTGTCCTATATAAAACCAACGGTCTTTGCCACTTTGTCATATATATCGACAGTTCGCGCTGCCGCGCGTATGTTGTCTTGATTTATCTGGCCGCATCGCGGTGGGCAACCTAATCTAACCTGGGTTAAACCAAAGATGCTTGCCGCTTTGTCCTATATTAAATCGAGAGTTTGTGCTGCCGCGCGTATGTTGTCTTCATTTATCTTCCCGCTTCGCGGCGGGCTAATCAATGTAACCGGGGTTAAACTGACGGTCCTTGCCACTTTGTCCTATATATCGACAGTTCGCCCTGCCGCGCGTATGTTGTCTTAATTTATCTGCCAGCTTCGCGGCGGGCAACCTAATTTAACCGGAGTTAAACCAACGATTCTTGCCTCTTTGTCCTATATAAAACCAACAGTCCTTGCCACTTTGTCATATATATCGAGAGTTGTCGCTGCCGCGCGTATGTTGTTTTGATTTATCTGCCTGCTTCGCGGCGGGTAACCTAATGAACCGGGTTCAAACTTACGGTCCTTGCCACGTTGTTCTATATATCAAGAGTTCGCGCTGCCGCGCGTATTTTCTCTTGAATTATCTGCCCGCTTGGCGGCGGGTAACCTAATGTAACCGGGGATAAACTAACGGTCCTTGCCACTTTGTCCTATATATCGAAAGTTCGCGCTGCCGCGCGTATGTTGTCTTGTTTTATCTGCCCGCTTCGCGGCGGGTAACTCAATATAACCGGGGTTAAACTGACGGTCCTTGCCACTTTGTCCTGTTTATCGAGAGTTTACGCTGCCGCGCGTATGTTGTCTTGATTTATCTGCCCGCTTCGCTGCGGGCAACCTAATATAACCGGGGTTAAACCAACGGTCCTTGCCACTTTGTCCTATATATCGAGAGCTTGCCCTGCCGCCCGTATGATGTCTTGATTTATCCGCCCGCTTCGCGGTTGCCAACCTAATTTAACCGGTGTTAAACCACGGCTATTGCCGCATTGTCCTATACATCCAGAGCTCGCGCTGTCGCGCGTATGTTGTCTTGATTTATCTGCCCGCTTCGCGGCGGGAAACCTAATATAACCGGGGTTAAACCAATGGTCCTTGGCGCTTTGTCCTATATATCGAGAGTTTGCGCTGCCCCGCATATGTTTTCTTGATTTATCTGCCCGCTTCGCAGCGGGAAACCTAATCTAGCCGGGGTTAAAGCAACGTCCTATATTAAATTGAGAGTTCGCGCTGCCGCGCGCATGTTGTCTTGATTTATCGAAAAACTCAATCTAATCGGGGTTAAACCAACGATTCTTGCCACTTTGTCCTATATAAAACCAACGGTCCTTGCCACTTTGTCATATATATCGACAGTTCGCTCTGCCGCGCGTATGTTGTCTTGATTTATCTGGCCGCATCGCGGTGGGCAACCTAATCTAACCTGGGTTAAACCAACGATGCTTGCCGCTTTGTCCTATATTAAATCGAGAGTTTGTGCTGCCGCGCGTATGTTGTTTTAATTTATCTGCCCGCTTCGCGGCGGGCAACCTAATTTAACCGGAGTTAAACCAACGATTCTTGCCTCTTTGTCCTATATAAAACCAACAGTCCTTGCCACTTTGTCATATATATCGAGAGTTCTCGCTGCCGCGCGTATGTTGTTTTGATTTATCTGCCTGCTTCGCGGCGGGTAACCTAATGTAACCGGGCTTAAACTTACGGTCCTTGCCACGTTGTTCTATATATCAAGAGTTCGCGCTGCCGCGCGTATTTTCTCTTGATTTATCTGCCCGCTAGGCGGCGGGTAACCTAATGTAACCGGGGATAAACTAACGGTCCTTGCCACTTTGTCCTATATATCGAGAGTTCTTACGCTGCCGCGCGTATGTTGTCTTGATTTATCTGCCCGCTCTGCGGCGGGTAACCTAATGTAACCGAGGTTAAACTGACGGTCCTTGCCACTTTGTCCTATATATCGAGAGTTCGCGCTGCCGCGCGTATATTTTCTTGTTTTATCTGCCCGCTTCGCGGCGGGAAACCTAATCTAACCGGAGTTAAACCACGGTTATTGCCGCATTGTAATAAACATCGAGAGTTTGCGCTGCCGCGCGTATGTTGTCTTGATTTATTCGCCCGCTTTGCGGTTGGCAACCTAATCTAACCGGAGTTAAACCACGGTTATTGCCGCATTGTCCTATACATCGAGAGCTTGCGCTGCCGCGCGTATGTTGTCTTGATTTATCTGCCCGCTTCGCGGTTGGCAACCTAATCTAACCGCGGTTAAACCACGGTTATTGCCGCATTGTCCTATACATCGAGAGCTTGCGCTGCCGCGCGTATGTTGTCTTAATTTATCTGCCCGCTTCGCTGCGGGCAACCTAATATAACCGGGGTTAAACCAACTGTCCTTGCCACTTTGTCCTATATATCGAGAGTTAGCGCTGCCGTGCGTATGTTGTCTTGATTTATCCGCCCGCTTCGCGGTTGGCAACCTAATCTAACCGGGGTTAAACCAAGGTCATTGCCACATTGTCCTATACATCGAGAGCTCGCGCTGTCGCGCGTATGTTGTCTTGATTTATCTGCCCGCTTTGCGGCGGGCAACCTAATATAACCGGGGTTAAACCAACGGTCCTTGCCACTTTGTCCTATATATCGAGAGTTCGCGCTGCCCCGCGTATGTTTTCTCGATTTATCTGCCTGCTTCGCAGCGGGAAACCTAATCTAACCAGGGTTAAAGCAACGGTCCTTGCCACTTTGTCCTATATATCAAGAGTTCGCTCTGCCGCGCGTATATTGTCTTGATTTATCTGACGGCTTCGCTGCAGGCAACCTAATCTAACCGGGGTTAAACCAACGGGGTTTGCCACTTTGTCCTATATATCGAGAGTTCGCGCTGCCGCGCGTATGTTGTCTTGATTTATCTGCCTGCTTTGCTGCAGGCAACCTAATCTAACCGGGGTTATACCAACGGTCTCTGCCACTTTGTAATATATGTCGAGAGTACGCGCTGCCGCGCGTTTGTTGTCTTGTTTTATCTGCCCGCTCCGCGGCGTGCAACCTAATCTAACCGGGGTTAAACCAGGGGTTCTTGACACATTGTTCTATATATCGAGAGTTCGCGCTGCCGCGCCTATGTTGTCTAGATTTATCTGCCCGCTTCGAAGTGGGCAACCTAATCTAACCTAGGTTAAACCAACGATTCTTGCCTCTTTGTCCTATATTATATCTATAGTTTGTGCTGACGCGCGTTTGTTGTCTTGTTTTATTTGCCCGCTCTGCGGCGGGCAACTGGATCTAACCGGGGTTAAACCAACGGTCCTTGCCACTTTGTCCTATATATAGAGAGTTCACGCTGCCGCGCGTATGTTGTCCTGATTTATCTGCCCGCTTCGCGGCGGGCAACCTAATCTAACCGGGGTTAAACCAACGATTATTGCCTCTTTGTCTTATATTGAATCGAGAGTTCGCGCTGCCGCGCCTATGTTGTCTAGATTTATCTGCCCGTTTCGAAGTGGGCAACCTAATCTAACCTAGGTTAAACCAACGATTATTGCCTCTTTGTCCTATATTATATCGAGAGTTTGTGCTGACGCGCGTTTGTTGTCTTGTTTTATTTGCCCGCTTTGCGGCGGGCAACCGGATCTAACCGGGGTTAAACCAACGGTCCTTGCCACTTTGTCCTATATATAGAGAGTTCACGCTGCCGCGCGTATGTTGTCCTGATTTATCTGCCCGCTTCGCGGCGGGCAACCTAATCTAACCTGGGTTAAATCAACGGTTCCTGCCACTTTCTAATATATATCAAGAGTTCAAGCTGCCGAGCGTATGTTGTCTTGATTTATCTGCCCGCTTCGCTGCGGGCAACCTAATCACACCGGGGTTAAACCCACGGTTTTTGCCACTTTGCAGTATATATCGAGAGATCGCGCTGTCGCACGTATATTGTCTTGATTGATCTGCCCGCTTCGCTGCGGGCAACCTAATCTAACCGGGGTTAAACCAACGGTTCTTGCCACTTTGTAATATATATCGATAGGTCGCGCTGCCGCGCGTATGTTGTCTTGATTTATCTGCCTGCTTCGCTGCGGGCAACCGGATCTAACCGGGGTTAAACCAACGGTCCTTGCCACTTTGTCCTATATATAGAGAGTTCACGCTGCCGCGCGTATGTTGTCCTGATTTATCTGCCCGCTTCGCGGCGGGCAACCTAATCTAACCTGGGTTAAATCAACGGTTCCTGCCACTTTCTAATATATATCAAGAGTTCAAGCTGCCGAGCGTATGTTGTCTTGATTTATCTGCCTGCTTCGCTGCGGGCAACCTAATCACACCGGGGTTAAACCCACGGTTTTTGCCACTTTGCAGTATATATCGAGAGATCGCGCTGTCGCACGTATATTGTCTTGATTGATCTGCCCGCTTCGCTGCGGGCAACCTAATCACACCGGGGTTAAACCCACGGTTCTTGCCACTTTGCAGTATATATCGAGAGTTCGCGCAGTCGCACGTATATTGTCTTGATTTATCTGCCCGCTTCGCTGCGGGCAACCTAATCTAACCGGGGTTCAACCAACGGTTCTTGCCACTTTGTAATATATATCGAAAGTTCGCGCTGCCGCTCGTAAGTTGTCTTGTTTTATCTGCCCGCTTTGCGGCGGACAACCTAATCTAACCGGAGTTGAACGAACGGTCCTTGCCACTTTGTCCTATATATCGAGAATTTGCGCTGCCGCGCGTATGTTGTCTTGATTTGTCTGCCAGCTTCGCGACGGGCAACGTAATCTAAACGGGGTTAAACCAACGGTCCTTTTTACTTTGTCCTATATATCGAGAGTTCGCGCTGCCGCACGTATGTTTTCTTGATTTATCTGCCCACTTCGCGGTGGGCAACCTAATCTAACCTGGGTTAAACCAACGATGCTTGCCGCTTTGTCCTATATTAAATGGAGAGTTTTTGCTGCCGCGCGTATGTTGTCTTGATTTATTGAAAAACTCAATCTAATCGGGGTTAAACCAACAATTCTTGCCTCTTTGTCCTATATAAAACCAACGTTCCTTGCCACTTTGTCATAAATATCGATATTTCGCGCTGCCGCGCGTATGTTGTCTTGATTTATCTGGCCGCTTCGCGGTGGGCAACCTAATCTAACCTGGGTTAAACCAACGATGCTTGCCGCTTT
This sequence comes from Phosphuga atrata, assembly GCA_944588485.1. Taxonomy (NCBI): domain Eukaryota; kingdom Metazoa; phylum Arthropoda; class Insecta; order Coleoptera; family Silphidae; genus Phosphuga; species Phosphuga atrata. The sequence continues at coordinate 19,680,082 of OX155896.1, read as the reverse complement.
GTCCTATATTAAATCGAGAGTTTGTGCTGCCGCGCGTATGTTGTCTTGATTTATCTGCCCGCTTCGCGGCGGGTAACTCAATGTAACCGGGGTTAAACTGACGGTCCTTGCCACTTTGTCCTATATATCGAGAGTTCGCGCTGCCGGGCGTATGTTGTCTTGATTTATCTGGCCGCTTCGCGGTGGGCAACCTAATCTAACCTGGGTTAAACCAACGATGCTTGCCGCTTTGTCCTATATTAAATCGAGAGTTTGGGCTGCCGCGCGTATGTTGTCTTAATTTATCTGCCCTCTTCGCGGCGGGCAACCTAATCTAACCGGGGTTAAACCAACGATTCTTGCCTCTTTGTCCTATATAAAACCAACAGTCCTTGCCACTTTGTCATATATATCGAGAGTTCTCGCTGCCGCGCGTATGTTGTTTTGATTTATCTGCCCGCTTCGCGGCGGGTAACCTAATGTAACCGGGGTTAAACTAACGGTCCTTACCACGTTGTTCTATATATCAAGAGTTCGCGCTGCCGCGCGTATTTTGTCTAGATTTATCTGCCCGTTTGGCGACGGGTAAACTAATGTAACCGGGGATAAACTAACGGTCCTTGCCACTTTGTCCTATATATCGAGAATTTGCGCTGCCGCGCGTATGTTGTCTTGATTTATCTGCCCGCTTTGCGGCGGGTAACCTAATGTAACCGACGTTAAACTGACGGTCCTTGCCACTTTGTCCTATATATCGAGAGTTCGTGCTGCCGCGAGTATGTTTTCTTGTTTTATCTGCCCGCTTTGCGGTGGGCAACTTAATCTAACCGGGGTTAAACCAACGATTCATGCCCCATTGTCCTATATTGAATCGAGAGTTTGCGCTGCCGCGCGTATGTTGTCTTGATTTATCTGAATGCTTCGCGGTGGGAAACCTAATCTAGCCGGGATTAAACCAACGGTCCTTTCTACTTTGTCTTATATATCGACAGTTTGCGCTGCCGCGCGTATGTTGTCGTGACTTATCCGCTTACTTCGCGGTTGGCAACCTAATCTAACCGTAGTTAAACCACGGTTATTGCCGCCTTGTCCTATACATCGAGAGCTTGCGCTGCCGCGCGTATGTTGTCTTGATTTATCTGCCCGCTTCGCGGTTGGCAACCTAATCTAACCGGGGTTAAACCACGGTTATTGCCGCATTGTCCTATACATCGAGAGCTTGCGCTGCCTCGCGTATGTTGTCTTGATTTATCTGCCCGCTTCGCTGCGGGCAACCTAATATTACCGGGGTTAAACCAACAGTCTTTGCCACTTTGTCCTATATATCGAGAGTTTGCGCTGCCGTGCGTATGTTGTCTTGATTTGTCCGCCCGCTTCGCGGTTGGCAACCTAATCTAACCGGGGTTAAGCAACGGTCATTGCCGCATTGTTCTATACATCAAGAGCTCGCGCTGTCGCGCGTATGTTGTCTTGATTTATCTGCCCGCTTCGCGGTTGGCAACCTAATCTAACCGGGGTTAAACCACGGTTATTGCCGCATTGTCCTATACATCGAGAGCTTGCGCTGCCGCGCGTATGTTGTCTTGATTTATCTGCCCGCTTCGTTGCGGGCAACCTAATATAACCGGGGTTAAACCAACAGTCCTTGCCACTTTGTCCTATATGTCGAGAATTTGCGCTGCCGCGCGTATGTTGTCTTGATTTATCTGCCCGCTTTGCGGCGGGTAACCTAATGTAACCGACGTTAAACTGACGGTCCTTGCCACTTTGTCCTATATATCGAGAGTTCGTGCTGCCGCGCGTATGTTTTCTTGTTTTGTCTGCCCGCTTTGCGGTGGGCAACTTAATCTAACCGGGGTTAAACCATCGATTCATGCCCCATTGTCCTATATTGAATGGAGAGTTTGCGCTGCCGCACGTATGTTGTCTTGATTTATCTGCCCGCTTCGCTGCGGGCAACCTAATATAACCGGGGTTAAACCAACGGTCCTTGCCACTTTGTCCTATATATCGAGAGTTTGCCCTGCCGCGCGTATGATGTCTTCATTTATCCGCCCGCTTCGCGGTTGGCAACCTAATTTAACCGGGGTTAAACCACGGTCATTGCCGCATTGTCCTATACATCCAGAGCTCGCGCTGGCGCGCGTATGTTGTCTTGATTTATCTGCCCGCTTCGCGGCAGGCAACCTAATATAACCGGTGCTAAACCAACGGTCCTTGCCACTTTGTCCTATATATCGAGAGTTCGCGCTGCCGCGCGTATATTGTCTTGATTTATCTGCCCGCTTCGCTGCGGGCAACCTAATCTAACCGGGGTTAAACCAGGGATTCTTGACACATTGTGCTATATATCGAGAGTTCGCGCTGCCGCGCCTATGTTGCCTTGATTTATCTGCCCGCTTCGCGGTGGGCAACCTAATCTAACCTGGGTTAAACCAACGATTCTTGCCTCTTTGTCCTATATTATATCGAGAGTTTGTGCTGACGCGCGTTTGTTGTCTTGTTTTATTTGCCCGCTTTGCGGCGGGCAACCGGATCTAACCGGTGTTAAACCAACGGGGTTTGCCACTTTGTCCTATATATCGAGAGTTCGCGCTGCCGCGCGTGTGTTCTCTTGATTTATCTGTCCGCTTTGCTGCAGGCAACCTAATCTAACCGGGGTTATACCAACGGTCTCTGCCACTTTTTAGTATATATCGAGAGTACGCGCTGCCGCATGTTTGTTGTCTTGTTTTATCTGCCCGCTTCGCGGCGTGCAACCTAATCTAACCGGGGTTAAACCAGGGATTCTTGACACATTGTTCTATATATCGAGAGTTCGCGCTGCCGCGCCTATGTTGCCTTGATTTATCTGCCCGCTTCGCGGTGGGCAACCTAATCTAACCTGGGTTAAACCAACGATTCTTGCCTCTTTGTCCTATATTATATCGAGAGTTTGTGCTGACGCGCGTTTGTTGTCTTGTTTTATTTGCCCGCTTTGCGGCGGGCAACCGGATCTTACCGGGGTTAAACCAACGGTCCTTGCCACTTGGTCCTATATATAGAGAGTTCACGATGCCGCGCGTATGTTGTCTTTATTTATCTGCCTGATTCACTGCGGCAACCTAATCTAACCTGGGTTAAATCAACGGTTCCTGCCACTTTGTAATATATATCGAGAGTTCGCGCTGCCGAGCGTATGTTTTTTTGATTTATCTGCCCGCTTCGCTGCGGGCAACCTAATCTAACCGGGGTTAAACCCACGGTTTTTGCCACTTTGCAGTATATATCGAGAGATCGCGCTGTCGCACGTATATTGTCTTGATTTATCTGCCCGCTTCGCTGCGGGCAACCTAATCTAACCGGGGTTAAACCAACGGTTCTTGCCCCTTTGTAATATATATCGAAAGGTCGCGCTGCCGCTCGTATGTCGTCTTGATTTATCTGCCTGCTTCGCTGCGGGCAACCTAATCTAACCGGGGTTAAACCAACAATTCGAGCCCCATTGTCCTATATTGAATCGAGAGTTTGCGCTGCCGCGCGTATGTTGTCTTGATTTATCTGTCCGTTTCGCGGTGGGAAACCTAATCTACTTAATAGCCCGCTTCGCGGTTGGCAACCTAATCAAACCGGGGTTAAACCACGGTCATTGCCGCATTGTCCTATACATCGAGAGCTTGCGCTGCCGCGCTTATGTTGTCTTGATTTATCTGCCCGCTTCGCTGCGGGCAACCTAATCTAACCGGGGTTAAACCACGGTCATTGCCGCATTGTCCTATACATCGAGAGCTCGGGCTGTCGCGTATATGTTGTCTTGATTTATCTGCCCGCTTCGCGGCGGGCAACCTATTATGACCAAGGTTAAACCAACGGTCCTTGCCAGGTCCTTGCCAAGGGTGTTTGCCACTTTGACCTATATATCGAGAGTTCGCGCTGCCCCGCATATGTTTTCTCGATTTATCTGCCCTTTCGCGCCTGGCAACCTAATCCAAACGGGGTTAAACCAGCGATTCTTGCCTCTTTGTCCTATATTAAACCAACGGTCCTTGCCACTTTGTCATATATATCGAGAGTTCGCGTTGCCGAGCGTATGTTGCCTTGATTTATCTGCCCGCTTCGCGGCGGGCAAGCTAGTCTAACCGGGGTTAACCCAGCGATTCTTGTCACTTTATCCTATATTGAATCGAGAGTTCGCGCTGCTGCGCGTATGTTGTCTTGCTTTATCTGTCCGCCTCGCGGTGGAAAATTTATCTAACCGGGGTTAAACCGAAAATTCTTGCCACTTTGTCCTATATTGAATCGAGAGTCCGCGCTGCCGCGCGTATGTTGTCGTCTTTTATCTGCCCGATTCGTGGTGGCTAAGCCAATCTAACCCGTGTTAAACCAACGGTCCTTGCCACGTTGGCCTATATATCGAGAGTTTGCGCTACCGCGCAAATGCTGTCTTGATTTATCTACCCGCTTCGCGGTGCGCAACCTAATCTAACCGGGTTTTAACCACCGGTCCTTACCACTTTGTCCTACATATCGAGAGCTCGCGCTGCCCCGCGTATGTTTTCTCGATTTATCTGCCGCTTCGCTGCGGGCAACCTAATCTAACCGGGGTTAAAGCAACGGTCCTTGCCACTTTGTCCTATATATCGAGAGTTCGCGCTGCCGCGCGTATATTGTCTTGATTTATCTGCCCGCTTCGCGGTGCGCAACCTAATCTAACCGGGTTTAAACCACCGGTCCTTAGCACTTTGTCCTACATATCGAGAGCTGGCGCTGCCGCGCGTATGTTGTCTTGATTTATCTGCCCGCTTCGCGGCGGGTAACCTAAAATAACCGGGGCTAATTCAACGGCCCTTGCCACTTTGTCCTATATATCGATAGTTCGCGCTGCCCCGCGTATGTTTTCTCGATTTATCTGCCCGCTTCGCGGTGGGAAACCTAATCTAACCGGGGTTAAACCAACGGCCTTTGCCACTTTGTCTTATATATCGAGAGTTTGCGCTGCCGCGCGTATGTTGTCTTGATTTATCCGCCCGCTTCGCTGCGGACAACCTAATATAACCAGGGTTAAACCAACGGCCCATGCCACTTTGTTCTATATATCGAGAGTATGCGCTGCCGCGCGTATGTTGTCTTGATTTATTCGCCCGCTTCGCGGTTAGCAACCTAATCTAACCGGGGTTAAACCACGGTTATTGCCGCATTGTCCTATACATCGAGAGGTCGCGCTGTCGCGCGTATGTTGTCTTGATTTACCTGCCCGCTTCGCGGCGGGCAACCTATTATAACCGGGGTTAAACCAACGGTCCTTGCCACTTTGTCCTATATATCGAGAGTTCGCGCTGCCCCGCGTATGTATTCTCGATTTATCTGCTCGCTTCGCAGCGGGCAACCTAATCTAACCGGAGTTAAAGCAACGGTCCTTGCCACTTTGTCCTATATATCGAGAGTTCGCGCTGCCGCGCGTATATTGTCTTGATTTATCTGCCCGCTTCGCGGTGGGCAACCTAATCTAACCTGGGTTAAACCAACGATTCTTGCCCCTTTGTCCTATATTATATCGAGAGTTTGTGCTGCCGCGCGTTTGTTGTCTTGTTTTTTTTGCCCGCTTTGCGGCGGGCAACCGGATCTAACCGGGGTTAAACCAACGGTCCTTGCCACTTTGCCCTATATGTCGAGAGTTTGCGCTGCTGCGCGTATGTTGTCTTGATTTATCTGTTTGCTTCGCGATGGGCAACCTAATCTAATGGAGGTTAAACCAACGGTCCTTGCCAATTTGTCCTATATATCGAGAGTTCACGCTGCCGCGCGTATGTTGTCTTGATTTATCTGCCCGCTTGGCGGCGGGCAACCTAATCTAACCGGGGTTAAACCAACGATTATTTCCTCTTTGTGCTATAAGGAATCTTGAGTTCGCGCTGCCGCGCGTATGTTGCCTTGTTTTATTTGCCCGCTTCGGGACGGGCAATCTAATCCAGCCGGTGTTAAACCAACGGTCATTGCCACTATATAGGGAGAGCTGGCGCTGCTGCTCGTATGTTGTCTTGATTTATCTGCTTGGTTCGCTTCGGCGACCTAATCTAACCTGGGTTAAATTAACGGTTCTTGCCACTTTGTAATATATATCGAGAGTTCGCGCTGCTGAGCGTATGTTGTCTTGATTTATCTGCCCGCTTCGCTGCGGGCAACCTAATCTTTCCGGGGTTAAACCCACGGTTTTTGCCACTTTGCAGTATATATCGAGAGTTCGCGCTGTCGCACGTATATTGTCTTGATTTATCTGCCCGCTTCGCTGCGGGCAACCTAATCTAACCGGGGTTAAACCAACGGTTCTTGCCACTTTGTAATATATATCGAAAGTTCGCGCTGCCGCGCGTAAGTTGTCTTGTTTTATCAGCCCGCTTCGCGGCGGGCAACCTAATCTAACCGGAGTTAAACCCACGGTTCTTGCCACTTTGCAGTTTATATCGAGAGTTAGCGCTGTCGCACGTATATTGTCTTAATTTATCTGCCCGCTTCGCTGCGGGCAATCTAATCTAACCGGGGTTAAACCAACGGTTATTGCCACTTTATAATATATATCGAAAGTTCGCGCTGCCGTGCGTATGTTGTCTTGTTTTATCTGCCCGCTTCGCAGCGAGCAACCTAATCTAACCGGAGTTGAACGAACGGTCCTTGCCACTTTGTCCTATATATCGAGAATTTGCGCTGCCGAGCGTATGTTGTCTTGATTTGTCTGCCAGCTTCGCGACGGGCAACGTAATCTAACCGGGGTTAAACCAACGGTCCTTTCAACTTTGTCCTATATATCGAGAGTTGGCGCTGCCGCACGTATGTTTTGTTGATTTATCTGCCCACTTCGCGGTGGGTAACCTAATCTAACCGAGGTTAAACCAATGATCCTTGACACCTTGTCCTATATTAAATTGAGAGTTCGCGCTGCCGCGCGTATGTTGTCTTGATTTATCGAAAAACCTAATCTAATCGGGGTTAAACCAACGATCCTTGTCACTCTGTCCTATATATCGAGTTCGCGCTGCCGTGCGTATGTTGTCTTGTTTTATCTGTCCGCTGCGCGGTGGGCAACCTAATCTAACCGTGGTTAAACCAACGGTCCTTGTCACTCTGTCCTATATATCGAGAGTTTGAGCTGCGCGCGTATGTTGTCTTGATTTATCTGCCCGCTTCGCGTCGGGAAACCTAATCTAACCGGCGTTAAACCAACGGTGCTTACCACTTTGTCCTATATATCGAGGGTTAGAGTGGCAAGGACCGTTGGTTTAACCCCGGTTATATTACGTTTTTTTTTCTTTTCCTTAAAGCAGTTTTACTTTGTTAACACGATGGAAGATTCTCAGTTTGTTTTTGTCTCAGGATTTTCCATTTTCAGAATTTGCACTATTTATTTTGTTATCGTTACTTTGGTTGGTGAAACTGCTTTCCTTCTCATTGTTGAAAAATGATTTTCCACTTAAATTTTACCATCTGAAGCTAAATAAAATTAAAAAAAAAACGTTTTCCGGCAAAGAAATTTTATACAGTCACAACAACCCAATTATTATTAACAGAAAAATTACCACCCGCATTTTCCAAGGACATAGGAATTACTATAGTCATAGGTCTAACCATCCTAGAATAGTATCCGGAAGGCAGCCTCAAACGTGGTACCGTCAGCAAAAGGCGGAAGTTGCAGGAAAAACGTGGACGGAAGATAAGCAACTCGCAATCAACAGGGTAGATGGAAGGCTTTTGTTAAGGCTCTATGTTCCATAAGGAACGTTTGAGAAATTATATTATGTCCAACCACATGAGCATAGCCAGGGGGAGGTTTTGGGGGGTACAAACGCCCAGCGAAATATGCAAAATATAACATATATATTATATTGAAATAAGGAGAGACGAGGACAACCGACTTTTTTCAAGAGAGCATGGTAGATATGGGGTTTAGAAACCCTTGTGTGTCAGTTTTAGAAAGTAAATTGGCGCATTTCTGTATTTGTATTTTCTTCAAACTCCCCCCGAAACTAAACCCTGGCTACACCCGTGTCCAACTCATAGAACTTATATGTTTATATTATTATTATTACTTATATTATTATAAGTATAAGTTCTAACGTCCAACTATATTATTATGTTCGTGGGATTTTGTATCCAAGTTGTGAGAGCCAGTTGCACCAATTCAACCCAATTTCACACTTCTAGCAACTACGCTAACCAAAAATCCCCTACCGAACTCTTACACAACATTCCAGCTCCTATCTAGTTCTCTTAACGAGATTAATTCTCGTCGATTAGTCTTCCACGCGATCACTAAACCTGTTCCGGCTCTTGACCGAAATAGATTCAACCATAATATTCACAAACTCGAAATATATTTTATTAGACCAATTAATCTTCATACAAACACTAAATAGCACAAAGTACTTTGTTTAGACTCACATGATTTACTCACAAGACTTCACTGAACATATTTAAAAGGCGTCAGAGAGAGGAATGAGAATGACCGCAGCACTCGAGAACCTCATGCCCAACGTAGGAGGACCTAGAATTGGCAAACGCATGCTACTTAGCACATGCCGCCATCCTATATGGGGCTCCCAATTGGGTAGAAGCTCTCAATAATGTAAAAATATCGAAACTAGCTACCGTCCAAAGAATTCATGTTTGAATAATCGATCCCAATTCGTAAGAATACAGTCACATAAGAGAAACGAAGAAATAGTCACAAAATTAGGGGCACCCCAGGAAGTGTTCTTTCGCCAACACAATTCATTCTATTCATTATATTCCTTGCAGATTTAGTAGCGCCTACACAAGGTTGTAACTGTACGCTATATGCCAATGATGCCAGCTTTTTAATATCGCAGAATAAGCCAGGTTCTCACGGGTCACGCATGCTTTATAGATTATCCTCATAACATCGGGAGAGGACATCTGACCCAGACTGCGTTTACTGCGGTGAGGTGGATAGTGTGACTCACACTATATACGAGTCTCCGAGATGCGATAAGGAACGGTCACAACTCAGTCTAGTCTATACTCTGTCCGGCGAAAAAACTAAATGCCATAAAACTCGACCCAAAAATATGATGGATCTACTCTTGAAGTCCAAGAAAGACTGGGACACCATAACTGAAATCATAAAAAAATCATATCCCTAACGGAAAATGATGAGAGGGAAGTGAAATGTATCGAACCTCTAATCGTTCCTAGAGCGTGGTGGTGACACTGACGCAATGCTTCTAGCAGTCCCAGGGTGCCGTTATTTCCAAGGGGATCACTTGTATGGTCAACAGTCAGGTGACAGCTACAACTCATAAAGAAAGGACAGACGAGTCGCGATTAATACGACTTCAATTACGCACGAAAAAAGAGGGCGAGGTTTACTGTAATATCTTATTTTATTAGTTTACTAAATTACATAGTGAATTACAGAGTGAATTACTGTAACAGCTTGTGTTACCTGGTCTAGTCTTGTCTATCAAATATTTCTTGTCTAAACTTGACAAACTGATCTTGTCTACCTAGTCTTGTCTGGTGAGTCTTACCTATCTAACCTTCTTTGTCTAGTTTTGTCTGTCCATAAAGTCTTATCGGCCATGCTATATCCAACTAGTCTTATTTTTGTAGTCCTTTCAATGTAATCTTGTCTTGATATATCAACTAAACCACACACCCGTTAAATTATCAACACTTCAAACTCAACATTTTTCAATTCATCTTTCGGCCGGTCGTTTCTCTCCACTCGCAAGTTTTTCCTTCCGTTTCTATCATCTTTTCCCCTTTCTCCTTGTCCACCTATTTCTCGGCCTACATTTCCCAGGTTTTTTTGCGGTGTTTCCTTTGTTTTCCGCCGTCCCCCGCCCGGGTCAACAAACCCACAGCCAAACTCAGCACATTTGATGAATCGATTGATCTATTGATTATTACAAAGAAAACTTGTTTAGATGAGAATAGAGAGAATACAGCTGTACTGAGCAAGAGACATGCTGAGGTACGCGCGGATTAGTTTGACTTTACGGACAACTAAACACCGCGCACTCGAAATAAAGTGGGGGGTATGCGCAGAACAATGCTAAACTCGTCGAGACGGCATGCATTCTCTCGCCGTACAGAGTATAGTTTGTCTAATCTTGTCTGATTAGTTTTGACTGACCTGTCTAGTCTTCTTCATCTACCTAGTTTTCTATTTCTAGTCAAAACTCCCAACCTAATCTAATCTAATTAATCTTGTCTAATCTACATTACTCTACTTATTTCCTGTCATTTCTCTAAGGACCGTGAAATATGAGAATGAGGTTTGCATAATCTGGAAGAAGGACGATTTAGACGAGACTAGACGGACGAGGCTAGATGACTTACGGCTACGGGAGTGGCGTGAGACAAGTCGAAGAATTTGCCGGCTGAAATCTTGACGGTCAGTTGTAGATTGGCATGCAGGATGAGCAAGGATAAACGGAATCCTTTGTATGGATTGGCATGCCAGGGCATTTCGTACAAAGCCTGAGACAAGATTTCTGCCTGGAAACAATAATAGATTAGTTTTATTTGCACAGTTTCACTAATTTGTACCTATTTGACCTATTATAATACCTTGTTGTATATCTGTTGTATCTAGCCTTGTTTGTCCTAGTCTTATTTGCTTCGTAAAGTCTTGTTTGTTAAGTCTTAAGTGTCGTAGTTTCCGCCTGGAAACAACAATACACTTGTTGGATTGGCTCAGTTTGTCTAAATTGTACGGGACCTATTAAGATACCTTGTGGTATATCTGTTGCGTGCAGTCTTGCCTAGTTTGTCCAAGCCTCGTTCGTTTAGTTTAAGCTTAGTTAGTTGAGTTTTGTTTGATTTGTCGATTTGAATCTTGTTTGCCTGATTAAGTTTTGTTTGCCTAGTTAAGCCTTGTTTGTCTGATTAAGGTTTGTTTGTCTTAATTAAGTCTTGTCTAGTTAAACCTTTTTTCTCTAATTCTATTTCGTTTGTCTAATAAGGCAAAATGTCTTTTTATTATTATTATTCTCGTGTCAGAAAACATCAAATAAAATACAGATACAAATACTATGACTACAAACATTATATAATATTTGACCAAAACTTGACCACTTCCACTGCATTCTGTGATGCTTCATAAAGTTCATCTTCTGTGCAGGAGATCGGACACAGTCTACACTGAAGCATATGTTTCACAGTCTGGTTTTCTTCAAAGTCACACTGAATGCTATCTTCTTTATTGTAGCCCCACTTTGCAAGATTGGTCTTAGATCTGCCCACTCCTGATCTTAATCTATTCAAGGATTTGCATGTTAACCATCCTTGATCATGACCAGGAGGTAAAATTTCGGCTATCATTTTCCAGCCCAGGGGAAGACATTCCTTAGCTTTCCATAATTCTAGCCTGGCTTTTTCGCATGTAGTCTTCAATTCTTTGGATGTTCTTAGGAAACTTTTCCTAGACTTCAGCCTCTAAGCATGTAGTTAATGCCCATGTAGAGGATGGGTTCCTTCCTGCCTAGCTTTCCTTTCCTTGTTTGCAGCTATTTCTCGTGGAATAGAGGGTGGTGCTCTTCCCGCGAGCTGGTAAAGGCACTCAGTTGGTGTTGATCTTAAGCATCCAATTATAGTTCTACATGTTTCATTGAGAGCTACGTCCACTTGTTTAGCATGAGTTGAGTTATACCAAACCGGACAGGCGTACCCTGCAGCGGAATAGCACAATGCCATTGCAGATGTTCGAATGGTGTCAGGTTGACTAACCCAATTTTCTCAGAAGATTATTCCTGGTGGAAACTTTTGACTTGGTGTTCAGACAGTATTTCTGGTAGATAAGAGCTCTGTCCAGTGTCACTTCTAGAAATTTTGGGGTGTAACAGTGTTCCAAAATTACTCCTGACCGTACTACCTTCAAATCACGAAAGGCTTCCCTGTTTCTCATGTGAAAGGCACATGCTTGTATATTGGAGGGATTTGGTTTCAATTAGACAGACCATCAAGGGCACTCGTGAACACTTCATTGGGTTAGGACATTCTTCTGTAGTCTCCATCGGCTACGTTGCCCTTGGAAGTCCACAAAATACCACCGATTCTGCAGGAGAGTGGCAATGAACCTGGTTAGGCTGGAGTTCTTAGTCAACGTGTAGACCCTAGCAAGTAGGAGGTGATGGTTAACAGTGTAGTAGGCTATCGATAAATCAACAAATGCCACTCCAGTTACCTTAGCTGCTTCGAAACCATCTTCTATGAACTGCGTAAGGTCCAACAAGTGTCGAGTACATTTTTTGCCGGGACGAAATCCAACTTGTTCGGGTATGAGCAGTGGATCAATTTCGGATAGAAGGCGATTCAGATTAATTATTTCTAGTAGTTTATAGAGATGACACATGAGTGTAACTGGTCTGAAGTTCTTCGGGTGGTTCCCTTCTTTGCCAGGTTTCAGCAGAGCTATCACACGGCTCTTCCGCCATATCTTTGGGATTTGATAATTCTTCATGCAGTTATAGAAGAGCTGGAGTATCTATTTCTTTGTTTTTAAGCCGAAATGCTTAATTTGTTCTGTCCGAATGTCATCCAACCTGGCTGATTTTCCATTTTTAATATGTTTGAAAGCCTTCTCCAGTTCTGATATTCTGAGTGGTATTATAAGATATTGTAAGATCGTTACTTTCCTCTTGAATTTCTCTTTGATGTCTAGGCACTTTTTGCTTGTGGATGGGCTTCCCGCTCGTCAAAAGCTGATGTGCTGATGTGATGTGATAGTGATGTTGTAATGTACAGAGGTCTTTGTCGGATCATTGCTTATTATTACGTATTAAGCAATGATCCGACAAATTAAAAGTATTATATTAAATGTATTAAGACGTATTAAAAGTCTCCATGCCTTAAGGCTGTATCTTCTCATATCCAGGTCTTCTATAGTTCTAGCCCATTGATCCCGTTTTGTTTGTCTAATGACGCAGATGAGTCTGTTCCCAGCTTCTACTGTTGATTCACTGAAAGGGTTCTTTTCAAATAACTTCCTGTATTATGTGAGTAGGGCAGCTTCATCTGATCTGAGACCAGGGATAAATGAAGTCCGGCAGCCGCGAGGTATATACCTTCTAGAGCACTTCTTTACAGTTGTGGTGAAGATGTCATAGGATTCTGGTGTGGGTTCTATTGAAGACGCTTCAATGTCCAACATATTTGCAAATTTCGACCAGTCAGCTTGTACCTCCTGCAGAATGGTACTTTACGAGATCTAACGGCAGCAAATATTTGGCACATTATTGGCCGCTGATTATGTTACTGCTGGTTTATAAAGAGATGAAATCGTACAGTTGGCTGTTTCTAGAGTGAGAACTTCAATGTTGTTTTCCTCCGTGAGTGCCGTGGAGGGGACTTTAACATCTGGATAGACAAAGATGGCACTTCCATATTTATCATGAGGTCTGCCTATTCCTATTTCCTTAAAGACCATTTCCTTTACTATTAGTATTTACTACTATTAGTATTTGTATAAGTAATTAGTAATAGTAAAATATATAGTAACTGTATAGAAAAAATAGACAGCACTTTACAGACAAGACCACACTGGATTGAGTCGACTAGATGGATTAGATTAGACGTACTAGACTAGATTAAACAAAATAGATTAGACTTCATAACAAGATCAGACCAGACCAGACAAGACAAGAGCAGAGAAGAACAGACAAGACCGAACAAGACCAGACAAGACCAGGCAAAACCAGTCAAGATCAGGCAATACCAGAAAAGACCAATCAAGACTATACAAGACCAGACAGGACTAGAATAGACTAGACAAGACTAGATAAGACAGAAAGTAAGCACAGAAAGGATGCGAGATTGATATTTGATTTGTCGCTTATGCGACAAAGCGGGAAAAACAGGAAAAAACTATAAGTTGTTCTTAAAAATGTAAAATATTTTCCTTTGTTGGAAAACGTTTCCAAGGAAATCCCAGGAAATGCAGGATACTGTGCTTTTCCTTTAGCCGCACGAAAGGGGGAAATTTCCCTTACCAATTTGCTTTTCTTTTCCTTAAAGCAGTTTTACTTTGTGAACACGATGGAAAATTCTCAGTTTGTTTTTGTTTCGGGATTTTCCATTTTCAGTTGAATTTGCACTAGTTATTTTGTTATCGTTACTTAGGTTGGTGAAACTGCTTTAATTTTTATTGCTCAAAAATGATTTTCCACTTAAATTTAACCAACTGAGGCTAAAAAAAACGTTTTCCGGCAAACAAAATTTATACGGTCACACCAACCCAATTAATAATAACAAAAAAAATCACCACAATTTATTGAATTACTATAGTCTTAGGTCCAACCATCCTAGACTGGAATCCGGAAGGCAGCCTCAAATGTGGTAGGCCAGAAATAACTTGGCGAAGAACCGTCAGCAAAAGGCAGAAGTTGCAGGAAAAACGTGGACAGAAGTTAAGCAACTCGCAATCAACAGAGTAGATGGCTTTTGTTAAGGCTCTATGTTCCATAGGGAACGTTTGAGTAATTATATTATGTCCAAACACATGGACGGAGCCAAGGGGGTTTGGGGTTCAAACGCCCACCGAAATATACAAAATATAACATAAATATTATATTGAAATAAGGAGAGACGAGGACAGCCGACTTTTTTCAAGAGAGCATGGTAGATATGGAGTTTAGGAATCCTTGTTTATCAGTTTTAGGAAGTAATTTGGCGCATTTCTGTATATGTATTTTCTTCAAACTCCAACCATATTATTATGTTCGTGGGATTTTCTAACCATGTTGTAAGAACCAGTTGCTCCAACTCAACCCAATTTCCCACTTCTAACAATTCCGCTAACCAAAAATCCCATACCGAACTCTCACACAACATTCCAACTCCTATCTAGTTCTCCTAACAAGATTAATTCTCGTCGATTAGTCTTCCACGAGATGACTAAACCTGTTTTGGCTCTTGACCGAAATGGATTCAACCATAATATTCACAAACTCGAAATAGATTTTATTAGACCAATTAATCTTCATACAAACACTAAATAGAACAAACTACTTTGTTTAGACTCACAAGATTTACTCACAAGACTTCACAGAACATTTTCAAAAGGCGTCAGAGAGAGGAATGAGAATGACTGCAGCACTCGAGAAGCTCATGCCCAACGTAGGAAGACCTAGAATTAGCAAACGCATGCTATTTAGCACATGCCGCCATGCTATATGGGGCTCCCAACTGGGAATAAGCTCTCAATAATGTAAAAATATCGAAACTAGCTACCGTCCAAAGAATTCATTTATGAATAATCGATCCCAATTCGTAAGAATACAGTCACATAAGAGAAACGGAGAAACAGTCACAAAATTAGGGGTACCCCAAGGAAGTGCTCTTTCACCGACAATATTCATTCTATTCCTTGCAGATTTGGTAGAGTATATACAAGGTAACTGTACTGTAGTTCTATATACTTGTAACTGTACGCTATATGCCAATGATGCCAGCTTCTTAATATCGCAGAATAACCCAGGTTCTCACGAGTTACGCATGCTTTAGAAATTATCCTCATAACATCGGGAGAAGACATCTGATCCAGACTGCGCTTACTGCGGTGAGCTTGATAGTGTGACTCACACTATATACGAGTCTCCGAGATACGATAAGGAACGGTCACAACTCAGTCTAGTCTATACTCTGTCCGGCGAAAAACTAAATGCCATAAAACTCGACCCAAAAAATATGATTGATCCACTCTTTAAGTCCAAGAAAGACTGGGACACGATAAAAGAAACCATAAAAAAAATCATATCCCTAACAGAAAATGTTGAGAGGGAAGTGAAATGTGTCTAACCTCTAATAGTTCCTAGAGCGCCAGCACAACACTGATGCTAAGCTTCTAGCAGTCACAGGGTGCCGTTCTTTCCAAGGGGATCACTTGTATGGTCAACAGTAAGGTGCCAGCTAAACCCCTTAAAAAAAAGGATAGACAAGACTCGCAATTAACACGACTTTAATTAAGCACGAAAAAAGAGGGAAGAGGGAAGAGGGAAAAAAGAGATTTACTGTAATATGTTATTTTATTAGTTTACTAAATTACACAGAGTAAATTACTGTAACAGCTTGTGTTGCCTGGTCTAGTCTTGTCTATCAAGTCTTTCTTGTCTAAACTTGACAAACTAATCTTGTCTACCTAGTCTTGTCTGGTTAGTCTTACCTATCTAACCTTCTTTGTCTAGTTTTGTCTATCCATAAAGTCTTATCGGCCGAGCTATATCGTACTACTCTTATCTGTGTAGTCTTTTTAATGTAATCTTGTCTTAATATATTAACTAAACCACACACCCGCTTAATTATCATGGACACTTCAAACACGGCACTTTTCAATTCATCTTTCGGCCGGTCGTTCCTCTTCCTTCACTCGCACGTTTTTCCTTCGGTTTCTGTCATCTTTTCCAATATCTACTCAACCACATTTCTCGGCCAATATTTTCCAGGTTTTTTTGCGTCGTTTCCTTTGTTTCCCGCCGCCCCCCGCCCGATGGTTTAGATGGTCTATTTGGTTTAATCCAAACTAGTCTATACTCTGTCCGGCGAGAGAATGCAGCTGTACGGCGCCGAGGTATGAGGAGCAAGGGACGCGCCGAGGTACGCGCGGATTTGTTTTACTTTACGGACAACTAAACACTACGCACTCGAAATAAAGTGGGGGTATGCGCAGAACAATGCTAAACTCGTCGAGACGGCATGCATTCTCTCGCAGGACAGAGTATAGTTTGTCTAGTCTTGTCTGATTAGTCTTGTATCTAATAAATCTAATAAATCTAGTCTAATCTACATTACTCTAATTATTTCCTGTCATTTCTCTAAGAACCGTGAAATATGAGAATGAGGTTTGCATAATCTGGAAGAAGGACGATTTAGACGAGTCTAGACGAACGAGGCTAGTTGACTTACGGCTACGAGAGTGGCGTGAGACAAGTCGAAGAATTTGCCGGCTGAAATCTTGACGGTCCGTTGTAGATTGGCCTGCAGGACGAGCAAAGATAAACGGAATCCTTTGTCTCGGTTGGCATGCCAGGGCATTTCGTACAAAGCCTGAGACAAGATTTTCGCCTTGAAACAAAAACAGATTAGTTTTATGGCGCAATTTGACTAATTTTTACGCGAACTCTTATAATACCTTGTGGTATATCTGTTGTATCTAGTCATGCCCTGTTTGTGCTAGTCCTATTTGCTTCATTAGGTCTTGTTAGTTAAGTCTTATTTGTCGAAGTTTCCGCCTGGAAACTACAATACACTTGTTTAATTGGCTCAGTTTGTCTAAATTGTACCTATTATGATAACTTGTTTAGGGGACCTATTATGATAACTTGTATATCTGTTGCGTGCAGTCTTGGCTAGTTTGTCCAAGCCTTGTTTGTTTAGTTTAGGTTTGGTTAGTTGAGTTTTATTTGATGTGTCTATTTGAATCTTGTCTGCCTGGTTAAGTCTCGTTTGCCTAGTTAAGTCTAGATGTAGTTTTGCTTGACAAATTAAGTCTTGTTTCTCTAGTTAAACCTTTTTTGTCTAATTCTATTTTGTTTGTCTAATTAGGTCCTGTTAATCACGGTTGTCGAGTGTAGTGTTGTTTGTCTTAATTAAGTCGTGTTTTGTCTGGTTAAGTCTTGTTTGTCTAGTTAATCTAGTCTAGTTTATGTTTTACCTTGGTGCTTAACATTTGACCAAATATTGACATCAAAAAGATTTGGAAGAAGGCTCCAGACAGATTAAAAACGGCGTTCATTTTCTCAGCCTTGTCGCCAGACTAGAAATTAGACCGAATTAGTTATAGTTTGTCTAGTATTGGCAGGACAAGACTACCATAAACCATAGATTTATGTAACTAACAATAAGTTTAGATCTACCTTGCTTGACATAGTTCAGCTAATTTCATTGTAGTTTGGATTAAACTTATCCGACAAGTTTATTTAATTTGAATTTAGTCTTGAAAACTTATCTTCTATTATCTATGTAGATAGCACACTGAATTAAAATTAAAATAATTACAATTACTATGAGGAACATTGTAAACATGAGAAAAAATGTAGAAAATAGACACTGTAAGAAGGCTAGAAAGGAGACGCAACTTTCCAATTTGGCGATTACATCTAATAAGGCTTGATGGTGTTGCACACAAACGGATAAATCTCGCTGCAAACTTTGTCCCGACTTCATCAATCTGAAATTAATAACTCTCAGAACAAAGAAAACTTGTTAGGATTAGAGTTAATACTTAGTGTAGTTATAGTTGTAAGTGGAATTTGTTGTGCTATTAGTACAAGAATTAGGGCTAATAACAGTGAAAATTAGAAGCTTCTATCTAGATTATTAACTTAGATATCAAGCTGTGAAGATAGAACTAACTTAGTTTCTAGCTTGAAAATCGTTGGTTTTGGTGTCGTTTTAGTTTATTGTCTAAAACTCGAGCACTTTACTACTTGAACTAGCCAAACTCGACACAGCTTAAGTCAAATAAATCGTTTAGTAAACTTTGTAAACGCGAACGTTCTAGCTGGATTATTACTTAAGTTACAAGAATTTGAATATAGGATTATTAAAACTCGATACTATTTTAGTTTTTGCTCAATATCTAGCAAAATATAGCAAAATATCTAGCATAACTATCCAGCTAGAATTGTCATGTTTGGTATAGTATGAATCAACTATACACACACACACACAGCACTACGGCCCATGTTGAGTCTTGGCTTCCTCGACAACCGCGTTCCATCTAGCTACATTTACATCTGTTATAGTCCAGTTCTGTATTCTCAGTACTTCCAGGTCTTCTAGCATATTATTTTTTCATCTTGACCGAGACTGTCTGCTCTCTGGTGTATTTGTAAACATAGCTTTGCTGATCTTGTGTTTGTCATTCTCTATACGTGACCCACCCATCTTATACGTTGCCTTTTAATCCAACCAACAATGTCTTGTTCTTGTAATAGTTCTTTTAATTCATCCAGATCGTAAGTTCTTTAAGTTCATCCGTATTCTTCATCCATTCTCCGCTTCGTCGTACACTGGTCCATATATTCTCCTTAAAACCCTTTTTTCAAATCGATTTAGTAGCTCCTCATTTCTTTGTGTGAGGGTCCACGCCACGCTTCCATAACTTACAACAGGTTTATTTACAATTTTGTATAACCATGCTCTCGATACTGCTCTCGATTTCAGTATACTGTCAAGCGCGAACAAGTACCTATTACCTGCTATTATGCGTTGATTTATTTCGCTAGACACGTCATTATTGTGGTTAATTGAAGTGCCTAAATATTTGAAAGTATTCGTTTCACATAGTTGGCAGTTTTGAATCTCCAAAATTTCATTCTCTCTCTGTAGGCCTCCACACCAGGTTGTTAGTGCTTTTGTTTTCTTGTCATTTACTCTAAGTCCAGTTTGTTTCCTGTTTATTGTTGTTGCCTATTCAGTCAGTGCCGGCACGTGCGCCTGGTCTGACAGGCGATCGCCTTACGGCGCCACATTTTTAGGGCGGCATATTACAAGTCCAAATATGATTTTATCAGAATATGTTAAAATCAGGGACTGAAAACGAAAAATATTTCGTTCGTTTCTGATCAGAACGAAAACATTCATCCAAAACATATCGTTTTCGTTTTTGTGAACCGAAATTAACTTGTTTTGCATATTTTGCTGCATAGAATACTATCACATCTTCATTTCATATCATCTTCTTCATTACGCCACTAATATTACTTTATTGCTCTCCCAACAAACCTACTACTTCGAGCATATTTGCCTCATTGCCTGTTGTTATACTAAAGACTTGCTTCAAATCAACATCGAATTGTTCTAAGACCGTTAATATTATTTTTGAAAGATATGAGGAAGCAGGCCTTACTTCAATTCCCTCATCGCCAAAGTGCTTAAAACTAAACAGTTATTATTTCCGACAAATTGTACGTTGATTCCTAATATACTTCTATCAAATCTACTTGCGATATCAACTTTAAGATAATAATTTCCCCATCAATTCTCTCTATATTTTTTATTAATATTAATTTTTCTGGATTTATTTTAAATAATTTTTGCTGGATTAATTTTATTGTCCTCACCATTTAATATTGGATCCAAATTTATTCTACAATACGAATCATTAATTTACGTTAACTGTTACCAAGTTCGGTACACGCTTCCTTTAACAAATCAGTAGTAATGTTGACTGAAAAATTGGTATTTCGTTTTATAACATCATCTAAAGTGCTTTGAATATGTAGGCGCCTCTTTTTAGCTGGTGGTGATGAATTGGACGAGGGTGCACGTGACGGACCTGCAGATTCGTTGTCTCTACATGATTTCCCTTTATCGCAACTTTCAAACTTGCAAGTTGATTTATATGTTACTGAATCACATATAATTTTTTTTAGAATGGATTATTTTTATCTTGCCCCTAAGTCGGCTGCAAAAAGTTTAGTTATATTATTATTTCGTAAGTTTAACTTTTATTCTATGAATAATAACAACTTCACAAAATTTGGACAGTATCTTAATAACACAAACAGAAGAAAAAAATGCAGACCGATACCGACAACAGAGTGTCACATAATTGTGTAACACATGCTTTGGACTAAGATACTACATCCAGTAATAAAGTGTATCAATGCTATTAAAGCTAATGTCATACATGAGGGTCTCTTTAATCTATTTTGTGAAGAACAAAATGCAGACCATGTGAGACTTTTACTTCACACTGAATTAAGATAGGTTTCTAAAGGGAACTGCTTGAAAAGATTTATTGAACTGTCTAAAATAAAACTCTTGTCGATGCAAAAGCGAAGATATTTGATTTCAATACCCTCATTGAGTTATGTGAGGAATATATTAACAACAAAAACTTTGAACAGTTTCATTGGCTCTAAAAATGCGAAAGAAATGATACCGCTATACTTGTCGATCATCTAAAAGTACTATCGGCTGATTTTAAAGAAAGATGTTCTGATTTAAAATATATTGAGGGATGGCATGGCGTTGTGAGGAAACAGTAATAAAATACCCAAATTCAACAAAATGTGCAAGAAAACCATTGTTACCGTTTCCATCTTCATATTTAGCTGAATGTGGATTTAGTGCTGTAAATGATTTACTGGTAAAAACAAGAAATCGTCTGAATTTAACACAACGAGGAGACATGAGACTTGACTGTGAAGCAAATTGGAACCTAACATAAAATCTCTGTGCAGCAAGCATCAAGCGCAAGGATCTCACTAAATTAAAATAATAAATTAATATTGAAGATCTTTATTAAAATTATTTAGAATTCGAATTTTAGTTTTTTGTTATATGTTTTGAAAATGTACGTTCTGTGTTTCATTAATAATTTCCTAGTGATTTCTCCCTTAAACCTATCATTTGAGTTCATTAAGTGAACAATCAATTAAGTGAACAGTTCATTAACTGATCTATACCTATATTATTTTTTGTAAATATAGTTATTAGAATTACATTTGTATTTTATTTGTTAAGTAAATAATATATATCATTGATTTTTTTTTTAATATGTGGGGTGTGGGGCGGCGAAAGTTATATTCACCTTAGGCGGCATATTTTGACGTGCCGGCCCTGTATTCAGTATTTCTACTATGTCCCTTTTTATCCTTCCCAGTATTACCACGTCGTATGCTAGTAGTTGAGAACTTCTGTTAAACAGTGTACCACCGGAATTGATGTTAATTTTCCTAACGATGCCTTCTAATACAAGGTTAAACAGTATGGGTGATGTTATGTCTCCTTGTTTCACACCTATGCATATATTGAAATCTTTCGAGACATTTTGCCCGATCCTGCACCTACATTTAGTTCCTATGAGTGTCCTTTTAACTAGCCTGATTAACTTTCTTGGCATTCTAAATTCTCTCTGTGTGCTCCAAATGGTGCTGTCGTAGGCCGATTTATAGTCAACGTATAGTTGGAAGATGCAAATATTATTCTGCCATCATTTTTCTAGAAATTGTCGGAGGATAAAAATGTGTCCACTTTATTTATCCACGCATTCGTCCACTTCTAAAGCCCGATTGGTAGTCTCCTAGTAGTTCCTCTGTAAGAGGAGAAATTCGTTGACTGAGGATGTGGGCGAAAATTTTGTATCCAATGTTCAGGAGACATATGCCTCTATAGTTACTGCATTCTTGTTTGTCTCCTTTCTTGTGTACTTAGTATTAGTCAACTAATCATGTTTAATAACATAATATATATATATATATATATATATATATATATATATGAGCCGTTTATTTTGAAAGTGGCCTAAGTTCATTTTTCAAAAATATTGAGTTAGTTACCTTAATTGTTAGATTTTTACTTGATCTTTTTAAACTGAAGTAACTTGTTACTAATATATTTAAAATCATTAAGATTTTGTAACATCAAAATATGCTGGGTTAATGAAGTGATGAAAAAGTTTATTTTGAAAGTGGCGTATGTCCCACTGATTGTGAGAGAGTTACAAACCGATATGAAAAATATGCAATTAAAGTTTATGTGATCTCGTAAGCTTTATGTTTAATTATTAATGTAGTTGAATTATCAATGTGCAATAAATTTATTATAAACAATTTAATTTCAATTATCAGTTTCGATTGCTAATGGATTCATATGGCTCTCCTGATATACCATTGTAATTTTCAGTAATTCGTTAATAATTTGTTTATAACAAATTAAATTGAAAAAAAAACTGTGTGAGATATTAAAATATCCCAATTAAAATATCCCAAGAGAAAACTTAGGAATTTTCGAATATGAATTTCAATGTAAAAACAAGCCTCAAATATAAGGAATTTTGGTATACCACCTTTGAATACCACATTGTATACCACCTGCCCACAATAATTATTTTATATCCCTCCCGTATACACAAAATGGAGAAGACTGAATAATAATTAATAAAACAATATTAATAATAATTTAAAAATTATTTAACAACTGTTATTTATTATTCTTGAGTTTATAACATAAAAGTGTATACATTTATTTTTATTTCAAGGAAAATTTATTTTATGTGTGGATGGAATTGTGCTTTCTTAAGAATTGGAAACGTGATTTCATTGGTTTTGAAAGTGGCCCAAGTCCATTTACAGCCATAAAAAACATATTATTTCTTAAATAACGTTAAATATGCTAATTAGGGTGATAAATTTAACGCCATTAGAAACACCAAAACATTATTCTATTATGTTATCTGTTACCCATATTTTAAAATTTTATCCAACGCAAACCCTTCAATATCTCGATTCGAACATAATTGGAGTTAGGTCACTTTCAAAATAAACGGCTCATATATATATATATATATATATATATATATATATATGACATACCACATATATGACATTCATATATGTGGTATGATTCAGAAAGATGGAGCCCCACTACGACTAATAGTAAGCTCCGTTGGTTCACCGGTCCAACTTCTTGCTAAACATTTAGCAAAATGTTTACAAACATACGCCGAGGATTGTGATTTCTATGTCCGCAATGCTGAAAACTTCATAGATATACTGAATAATCACCAACTCCAGCCCGGCCACCTCCTTGTGAGCTTTGACATTGTATCTTTATTCACAAAAGTACCGGTCCCTGAGGCCTTAAACATCATAAGATCAAAATTAAAACCAGAAAAGTGTATCAGATCTGGCAGAACATTGTTTAAAGAATACATACTTTAGGTACGATGGTCAAATATACAAACAAGTCCTAGGAGCACCAATGGGTTCACCTCTATCCCCAGTAATAGCCGACATATTTCTTACAGATTTTGAGGTAAAGGCAATCTCATCAGCCACACTTAAACCTACACTCTGGTTAAGATATGTTGACGACACATTTGTAATCTGGCCCCACGGCAGACCAGAGCTGGACAAATTCCTTAACCATCTTAACTCCCAACACGACCAAATTAAATTCACAATGGAGATAGAAAAGCATCAACGACTTCCTTTCTTGGATGTTTTGGTACAGAAGAAACCTGACGGCACTTTGAGTCACACTGTGTACCGGAAACCAACCCACACAGACAGATATCTGAACGCTTCTTCGCACCATCATCCCAAACAACTAGCATCTGTAGTCAACACTCTTACCACCCGATCCAAAAGACTAGCCGACCAGCTTAACTTACCGAAAGAATTGAGGAACTTACGAGAAGCTCTTTCTTCAAATGGATATTCAAACAGCTTAATATCCAGAGCTTTCCGTCGTACAGAGAACAGTAGCCAAAGAACTGAAGAACGTCCGAAAGCCGTTAGCACAGCATACCTACCATATGTTCATGGATCAACTGACAAAATCGCCAGAATCCTTAAAAGACACAACATCGACACTATTTTCAAACCTAACCAGAAAATATCCTCCATGGTACGCAGCGTTAAAGACACCATCCCGTTAGAATCCCATGGAATTTACGAAATACCTTGCGGAGCATGTGAACGAACCTACATTGGACGTACCAATAGAAAAATATCTGCTAGGATTCAAGAACATGTAGTTTCAGTCAGACACAGAGACAAAGTTTCATCGGCACTTGTCTAACTCACAAACACCGGTCACTGGATGGACTTTAGAAATTCAAGGACTGTTGCACAGATTAGCCACGAAATGTCACGAGTATACAGAGAAGCCATAGAGATAGAAAAACGAGACTACTGCATGAACACGAGAGACGATTCCTTGAGACTGCCCCCAGCATGGCGACCGATCATATCCACCCTCAAAATGCAATCCCAGACAGCCCAGACTCATGTACGACCAACAAGACAAACAAACAACCGAACCGAACCGAAGCACCGCACACAACGCGCATGACCCGAAGCCAGACAGCCTATAAGTAGTCGCATCGCACGAACGAGCTCTCAGTATGCGTCTAACGGTTGACCCGCACGGACGCATATATCTCTTGAGAATGGCGAATGTTAGTTCGCCAAAACGTCGAGAATCCGGTTCTTTTCAGAGCCAACCCTCAGCATCAACGCGGAATCCCCAAATTCCACATAGTTTTGGACAACTAAACTACCGAGTCAAATCAATACTAGAGAAAAACTCACCTCCGACTTTATCTTCACTTGCTTCAAACATCAGATTTCTGAAATCGGACGCTGCAAAACCGCAACATTTAGAGAAAACCCACGAAATTTGTTCTAAAACCCACCCAAAATCTCAAACTGTCTATTCAGCGAGACAACCGTTGTGAAGAAGAAGATGTCTAAATTGATGTAGACATAGGCGTTAATTAGTTGCGTTGAGAGCCCATAGATCAGAGTTAGATCATAGTAAGGAATAACTGTGTGATCTTAATAAGTGAACATCGGCGATACTAGGTGTCTAAAAGAAAATAGACAATAGTTAGTCTGGAACAGATCTTGTCTAATTTAGACTAGCCTAATCTAGCTTTGTTTAGAATTGCCTAGTCTTGTTCAGTCTTGCCTAAATTTGTCCAATCTTGTTTAAGTTAGTCAAAACTTCTTTAAACTTGTCTAAACGTCTAATCTTGTTACCTCTGTTCATGTATAACACGTTGGTAGATGTAGGGGGCGTTTATGCTGACGATAGCTACAGTGGAGAAGAGGATCCAAGCAATTTGAACTAGCCTGGCGTGGATTGCACTCGAGGACATCTCCAACCGTTCGAACTTGTTGTCGGCGGTCACCTTGAACTTGTTCATCTTGCCAATAATCAACTTAATCTCGCCACCCTTGATCACGGTAAAGGTAATACGGATTAGAGAGCTTGCATAGATTACTGGAACAGATAAAAACTGGTTGGAATAGTCCTATTCAACCTTTTCTAGTCTTGTCCAGTCATTTCTAAACTTGTTTAGTCTTGTCCAGTCATGTCTAACCTTTTCTAGCCTTGTCCAGTCTTATCTAGTTTTGTGCAGTCTTTTCTAGTTTTGTATAATGTTGTCTAGTGACATACTAATGTGCATGGGGCTTGATGAGACATCGGTCAAAACGAAGTGTTGCTTGAAGATGACATCAAGGATGGACAATATTACAGCCAAAAGGATGCAGGAGATGCACAGAATTCTTCTGCAGTAGTAGACGAACTTCTTCCGGTGTGTCCAGGCGGCTTCCGGTTTGTGTAAGGCGGTCGCACGGCTGAGGCGCACGTATATGTCGTAGCTCATTTTGTCTAAAACACGAAAATGAAACTGAAATTTGGACTATATTATATAGAATCTATATTAAGGCCCTAACACCTTAAAACTTATTAACACCTTTTTCCTTATTCCTGTTGCCTAGAGAACAAGACTAGAGACAATACGCGAAACTAGTCGCTTATTATTTGAATAGATTTAGTATTTAGCACGCCATTTTATCCATATTAAGTGCTCATCAAATATTAACTAGGCAACGATGAATATTAGATTTGCAATCCCTGTTCACACTGCTTATTACACTTAATAAGACTAAATTGCAAACTTAATATTTAATTTTATTTAATATTTAATTTTATAAAATATATAATATTAACGAATAACTGTATATTGAAAAACCAACATGCTTTAAGGATGTGTCGGAGCATCCTGAAATCACCGGACGTAAACTCAGACCAAGACGGCAAAGCTTCTTCGCAATATTTAATGCTAACTCACTGCTAAAAGTGGGTAAACTGAAACATCTGACTGTTATCGCGGGGTTTCTTTTTACTCGTATCGGTGATTTTAATGTTGAGAATAAAAGAAATTGCAACATAAGTGAACCTCAGGATAAGTCAGACGCCGCTACTAAAGATTTTGTTGATACTTCTATTAGTATCATTCAGCATCAATTTATTCTTTTTCATAATAACTATAAAACCGATATTGAGAACCAGTTAAAAATTATCAACAATGAAATTGGTTTGTTAAAGCAACTCTTAGATACAAGCATAAATTAATTCCTCATGGGGCGTCTATCAGCAAGCACCATTAAACAAGATGTAGTGAATGAATTGGATAAACCAGCTAGAAAAAAATTTACAAGACGTAGAGTTTTATTAAAAGGTTTAGATGATTTATGGCAAGCATATTTAGCCGAATTTGGTCCTTTTGCTCGCGAAAATAAAGGCTTTAAAAAATGGTTTAAATAAAATTTTACAAGAAAGTAACCGTACACCACACAATCTACAAACAGATCGGAGCAAACAGTTTTATAATCAACAATTTAATGCGTTAATGAAAAAGAAACATGTTAATCATTACTCAACGTACACCACCATAAAAGCATGTATGGCTAAACGGGTTATCCGAACTCTGAAAGACAAATTATATCGAGCATTCAGTCTAAATGGAAAATATAATTGGTATTCTATATTGGATGAGATAACTAGAAATTACAATGCTAAAAAACACTCTACCATTGATATGAAACCCAAAGATGTGAATTTAAATAAAGAGAAACAATTACTCAAGACAGTTTATTCACATATAAAAATTGCTGACAAAGGATAATTTTGAGTAGACGATTTTGTACGTATTAGCAAACAGAAGGCGATGTTTGATAAAGGATATACCCCCAATTAGTCGACAGAACTGTTAAAATCATTAATCATTAAAAAAATTTAAATCTCTAGCCCAGTTACATATTTATTGGAGGATATTCAGGGTAGACCAATCCAAGGAGCATTCTACGAGTACGAACTACAAAAGGCTAAAACATCATGTTGTTTACTTGGTTGAAAAAGTGTTGCGGCGTAAAGAATCAAAAGTGTATGTGAAATGACTTGGTCTCGATAATTCACAGAATAGCTGCATAGACAAAACTAATGTACTTTAAGATATGCACTCATTGAAAATAGTGATTATTATTGTTCTACTTGTTAATCTTATTTATGAACTTATAAATTTTAATAAATATGTATTTTTATTATACCAATAGTAGGGGGAGACGATGCATTCTACACCCACCACCTCCTTATGGGATTTACATGTAAATCTAGCCCCTTATGGGGGAAATTACATGTAAATCTAGCACGATGCCCCTTATGGGAGTTTTACATGTAAATTTAGCACGATTCCCCTTATGGAGATTTACATGTAAATCTAGCACGACGCCCCTTATGGGGGATCCTATATAAAATAGTTCTGAACGCGGCCGAGCGTAGATGTGTAGATGGCGCTGCAAGATACGTGTACGTTGGATAGCGGGAAAATTCAAAATGAGTTGCAGGGGAAGCGGGGGGTGGATATGTATGCATAATTGAGTGCAAACATATTACGGGTTGATTCAAATGAGATGATAGGGTTTTAATTACATATTTTGACAGCTTGGTGACTTGCAACCACCTGCAGAGCTGTTAAAATATTTTCGAGGTAGCGAGATAGTGTAATCATACTAGGTATCAGAAATTTTAAATATTCCAAAACATTATCTGGTTTATTAGCTGATAACAATTTGCTTGTCTCAACCTATCTGTGGACACGCGCAATATCACCGAACTTCTAACGGATTTTTTTGCTTATCTGCTGTACGCGAGAGCATGGGGCTAATAAATTATGTCGGTCTAATCAATTTCTTAGAAATTCATCTGCGTGTTTATTTTAATAAGCATATTAAAATTTTGATTTACCGTTAGACCTGACCGAATGTCTGTCGTAGATAACCCTCTCTTATCTTATCAGCGGTGCGCGAGCGGAGAAATAAACATGTCGTCGCGATAAAAAATATTTATGCGATGGTTGTTATCAAACCGTTTTATCAACTGAATCGAATTTTATGAAACGCAAGGTAATCAATTTCTTGGGAATAACAGATGCATTAATTTATTTTCTCCCCATCATCCAATATAGAGAATTGGATTGTCGTCGACAGCAAACCCCCTATCTTATCAGCTACATACAAGCGTGGAACCAATAAATTATGCCGACCTAATTAATTTCTCGGAAATGTATCTGCTTCTAGCCTGCTGCTGATAATAATTCGAATTTCTTAGAAATTGTGCGTTTATTTTATAATAAGCATATTCAAATTTTGATTTACTGCCCGGCTTGTCGATTAGGTGCAACCAGACGTCTGGTGCTGATAACAATTTGCCTGTATCAACATGTCTGTGAGCACGTGCAAGATTACTGAACTTTTAACGGTTTTTTGCTTATCTTATCAGCTGCATACAGCGTGGGGATAATAAATTATGGAATGCGGTCTAATTAATTTCTCGGTAAATAATCTGCATCTAGTCTGGTGCTGATAACAATTTGCCCGTCTCAACCTATCCGGATCACGTATGGACACATCCAGCGGGTATATAAAAGCGTGCTGAGAGTTCTGAATCAGTTCTTAACTAAACCTCGCCACGACAAGTCAACAGTTAAAAATGTTCTCCTGTGCTCAATGCCCTAAAGTGTTTGGAAGGAAGGATGCCCTCTCAAGACATCTGAAAACCTGTGGTGAGTCTAAAATATATTATAAATGTCCAATTCACGAGCTAATTTAATTTAATTTAGAGGTTACAACTAACCTCAAATGCGAATTGTGTGCTGTAAAATTCGCAAGAATGTACGGCTTAAAACGCCATATGAAACAACGGCACAACATCGATGAGCCCACCACCTCGAAGATGAGCTTAAATACCCTTAAGAGACCCCTAGAGGCGTACGATTCACCCTCGACCTCGAAGAAGATGAAAATGGACTCACCAACTCCATCAACTCATCGCTGCGATATTTGGGACCAAGTCTTCGCAACCAGAGCCAAGTACGCTGGGCACATGCGTTCACAAAAACACCTCCAAGCAGCCATGAAGCCATATCAGCAAGGCGTCATTGAAGTCTGCTCCAGCTTCAAGAAAAGGGTAGCTAGCTATAGAATTAATGGTTCAGGGATAGATATAGATAGCTTTGTAGCCAATTCGAGGGGTACTGTTGCTACCACGATTTAAAACGTTATCAAGTCCTTTAATTCAGGTATCAAGTTTAACATCGAACTCTTTGGTATTTACATTAATAAAAAAAATCCCATATTGAAGTCATTCAATACAAAGTATCGCGAATTAACCACTAGCATGGGCAACTTTGTTGAAATTTATGATGATATGTGTGCCAAAATTAAAACCAAATGTAACGAGTTTCAGGAGAAAGTTTCGGGTTGGTCACTAAGGGAGATTTCCCATTTAGAAATTATATATATATATATATATATATATATATATATATATATATATATATATATATATATATATATATATATATATATATATATATATATATATATATATATATTGGCGGGGGTCCTACAGCTTCTGCCGCATCCCGTATTTCGATCGCCACATGTTTTTATCTCTCCAGACATCTTCATTGATTGCCCAGTCCCTCATCGTTGTCATAACTCCATCTAACCATGTCGTAGCTGGTCTTCCTCGTTTCCTGTTATTCGGTGGAGAGTATTCAAATGCCTTTCTTGGCCACCTGTGTTCTTCCATACGCCTCATATGTCCATACCATATAAGCTGCATTGTTTCTATTCTTTCAGTTGTTTTGTGTATTCTATTTGTAAGTCCTCTAATTTCTACATTTGGTATGTGTTCTAACCTAGATATTCGGCATGCTCTTCTAGAAAATCCATTTCTACGGCGTCTATATTCTTCCTTGCTGATTCCGTCAACTGCCAACATTCTGACCCGTATGTTAATATTGGCTCAACGATTGCTCTGTAGAGTGTCAGTTTTGTTTTTAAGGGGATTCGATTGGACCAAAGTAAAGGATTCAAAACCCGTACGCCTTTTTGTCCTTGTTGTGCCCTGCGTCGTATATCTTGGACAGATGAGCCTTTGTTTGAAATAATACTACCTAGATATTTGTATTCATCGCATTTTCTTATCTGTCTTAACTGCAGATCTGTATCTTCATCTTCTTCACCTACTCTTAACTACTATGTTTTGGCTACGTTCATTTTCAAACCCGCCAATTCATATTCACCTTTAAGTTTTCTTAACATGTAGTCTACATCTTCTTCACAGTTCGCAATTATCACTTGATCGTCAGCAAAGAATGATGTTGACAGGTAGTTGTCGTCAACTTTAATGCCCATGCCTGAACATTTTTTTCTCCATTTTTGTAGCACTTCTTGAATAAAAATTTTAAAAAGGGTAGGGGAAAGGCAGCATCCTTGTTTAAGGCCCTTTGTTATTCGAAATGATTCTGAGAAAATATTTTGAGTCTTCACTATACTCTGTGGATTTTTGTAGATATTGCGTAGGGTTCTGATATATCCTCTCTTTATGTCCGTCTTCGTCAATATATTAAATAGCAAATTTAAAGGTACCGTATCGTAGGCTTTTTCAAGATCAATGAAGACAAGATGAGCAGGAACGTTTCGAGCTACACGCTTCTCTATTATTTGCTGGAGAGTATAAATATTGTCCATACAGGACCTTGCCCGGAAGCCACTCTGCTCTTCTATATCCTGGTACTCCAGTTCGATTCTTTTCTTTATTATCCGACCATACAACCTTCCTACCGAGCTTGTAACACTTATCCCTCTGTAATTCCCACATACTTTTCTGTCTCCTTTCTTGTATATGGAACTGATGTATGATAAATTAAAATCTTTTGGGATCTCCTGTCCTTCAATAACATTTATTAAAAATATCTACAAGGTTTTCTATTAGTATGTTGGGATCATTTTTAATCAGCTCAATAGGAATGTCTCCAGGTCCAGCAGCCTTAACATTTTTCATTTATTTAAGTTCCTTCTTAACTTCGTTCTTATTTATTGCCTGTATTTCAATCTCGTTATTGATAATAACTTCGTCAATCTCTCCTAAAAATTCATTCCTGCTTTCTGTCAGTAGCCTCCTATAATGTTCTTCCCATTTTTTGTTTTGGATCAGGTTTATATTTCCCTTTTCTCTTCTTTCTTTTCGTATATTTTTAATAAACTTCTATGCTTGTGCTACTCTACTGCCCCCCAGATACCTCTCTACGTCTTCACATTTTCTTTCCCAGAGTTAATTTTTCTTTTTTGACACTATTCTCTTTGTTTCTCTGTTTAGTTTGACATACGCTTTTCGGTCTTCTTGATCTTTTGTTCTTAACCAAGTTATATAGGCCCTTTTCCTTTCATTTATAATGTTTCTTATGTCTTTCGTCCACCATCCAGGATTCGATTTCTGGCTATGATCACAGTATCCTAAAGCTTCCTTTGCTGCTTGGTGAATACATGCATTGATTATCTGGTACTGTTCTACTGTTCCTGTTTCACCCATATTTCTCAGTTTCGCAGCTAGTCTCAATTTGTAGAGAAATTGTGTAGACTCGTCCTTTAAGCTGTCAATATTATATTTGGTCAATTTAGGTCTGGATTCAATGTCGTTCTCAAACTTGTTTTGATTAGTGTTTCTTCTATACATTATGGTGATTTTTGCTAAAACCATGTAGTGGTCTGAACCACATTCTGCGTTACGGTAGACCCTTACGTCATTTGTTTTTAGTTTTGTATTTTGTGGCTGGATCAGATAGTCAATTATTGATTGCAGCTTTTTCTTTGGTTGTATCCATGTAAATTTATGAATTTCTTTTTGCTGGAAGAACCCATTCATAATCTTCAGATCTAAACTTTGGCATAGGTCCAAGAGTCCTCCATTGCTATTCACGCGTTCTTCTCCATATCTCCCCACCACAGTATTGTTTTCTTTTCTTCCGACTCTGGCGTTAAAGTCTCCTAATATACAAATTTCCTTAGCGTGACCAGTTTTTATTAGAACATCTTTTAATTTCTCATAGAAAGCATCTTTCGTACTGGCATTAGCATCGTCACTTGGGGCATATATTCCTATAATAGCTATTGTTTCGCCATTTTTATATATGTCCATTGTTATAATCTGTTCATCTACTTCTTCCCAACTTGTAATGTTCTTCCTGAATTTCTTGTGAATAGCAATAGAAATTCCTCCCTTCACTCCCTTTTCCCTTTTTTTTTAGGTTTCAGTGAGGATGCATATATCTATTTTGTGTTGTTTTAGTTCTCGGAAGACCTCAGTTTGCTTGGTTCTTATACCTTGAATATTCCATGTGGCCAGTCTCATAGTCCTTTTTCGAAGCAGTCGTCGTCGTTTTGTTCCGTCGTATTTCCGAGGCTGTTTATCGAAATTTTTAGCATATCTTTTCTTTTACGAAAAATGGGTTGCTAGCCCATTGTTTCAACCCTCCTCGTTTATCCGGGCTTGGGACCGGCAACAGCACCACTGGGCTACTCAATCCACCCAATGGACTGCAGGCGGAGTTAATTAATATCAATAAATACAAACCAATACGTGGGTCATCATTTATTGAACTACCGAAAGAGATTAGGGATAGGAAAGCTTGTATCAATATTAAGATTGAAGACGAGTTTTGCTTTTTATGGAGTATTATATCCGCGTTACACCCTGTAGATGTTCACACAGATCGCCCGGCATCATATCCCACTTTTCCCAAATTTTAAATTACGACGGACTAGATTTCCCGCTTAAAATTAAAGACATTTCAAAATTTGAATATAATAACAGATGAATGACATTAGCATTAACGTTTACGGTTTGGAATTTAATTTCAAATCTAAACAACATGACGTAGTAGGACCGATTTTTCATACTAATGACACTAAAAAAGACAAGGGAAAGACATGAAAATTTACTATATTTAGAAGAAGGGGTTAAAAATCAATATGTATATATTAAAGATATTTCACGACTTGTAAGAAGTCAGATTACATCACGTCATGATAAAAAATATTTATGCGATGGCTGTTTAACCTTCTTCTCAATGGAATCATCCTTTAATCAACATAAATTGAATGACTGCAACAAAATATATACTATTATGCCGACAGAAGACCTTGTTAAAGACAAGAGAGGTAATATGATGCCGGGGAATGTATTAAAATTTCAAAATTTCGATAGAAAAATGCGTATACCCTTTGTTGTATACGCAGATTTTGAATCATTATTAAAACCGATTGACACATGTTCGCCGAACCCTGACAATAGCTATAGTAATCAGACACATATCCACGTACCGTACAGTTTTGCCTATAATATAAAATGTTCATTCGATGATTCATTAAGTAAATTTTTCACTTATACCTCTATGCAGATGTTAAGGAATTATACAGGAAACATTTAAGCGTTGTACTTCCGATGGTTAAATTAACTGAACTTGAGCAAAATACATACAATACGGCCACTTCTTGTCATATATGTAATAAATTATTACAGACAACAGACAAAGTCGCCGATCACGATCATTTAACGGGCAAATTTCGGGGAGCCGCCCACTCAAATTGTAATTTAAATTATGAAATACCTAAAATGATTCCTGTATTTTTTCATAACATGTCGAATTATGATGTCAATTTGTTTATTAAAGAGTTTGGCTCCGACGAGGAAGAAATTGATATCGTCCCCCAAAATAAGGAAAAATATATTTCCATCACGAAAAATCTACCGGTCGGGGGATATGTAGATAAAAAAGGGGTAGAAAATAAAATTTATTTAAATTTAAGATATAGACTCATTCAGATTTATGGCTAGTTCTCTGGGGAAACTAGCGAAAAATTTAAGTGACGATCAATGCATAGAGGTTCGAAAATTTTTCCCCAACAATGAACATTTTATGTTATTAAGGCAGAAAGGTGTTTTCCCATACAAGCACATGGACTCATTCGACAGGCTGACAGAGACATCTTTACCGCACAAGGACTGCTTTAACGACTCTTTAAATAACTGCATCATCACCGACGAAGAATATAATTTTGCTCAGACCGTTTGGACTACATTTAATTGTCGAAATTTAAAAGATTACTCAGACCTATTATTAATGACTGACGTGCTATTATTGACAGACATTTTGGAACAATTTAGAAACGTGTGCATCACGACATATCAGCTCGATCCGGCCCATTATTATACGGCACCCGGACTGAGCTGGGATGCAATGCTGAAAATGACTGACATAAATTTGGAACTTTTCACGAACATAGATTTGCACCATTTCGTCTCCAAAGGCATTAGAGGAGGTATTTGCCAAGCCTCGCTGAGATACGCTAAGGCGAATAATAAATACTTATCAGAGTATAGTTCGAACCAACCCAGTACATATTTAGCGTACTGGGATGCAAATAATTTGTATGGTTAGGCGCTGTCTCAACTGATGCCTTATGGAGGTTTCAAATGGTTGACGGAGACTGAAATTTTAGACTTTGACGTGACGAAAATGAGTGATGATTCACCTATTGGCTATTTCATCGAAGCAGACATTGAGTATCCTGAATCGCTACAGGCCCCACATAATGTTTTACCATTCCTTGTTGAAAGCATGACTCAACCAGATTCAAAATTTAATAACAGAAAACTTATACCATATTTAAACGACAAAGAAAAATATATTGTTCATTACAGAAATTTAAAGCAAGCAATAAACCATGGACTGAAAATTACTAATTCATAGAGTTATAAAGTTTGAACAATCTGATTGGCTAAAACAATATATTGACCTAAACACTATTTTACGACAGACAACAAAAAATGATTTCGAAAAAGACTTTTTCAAATTAATGAACAACAGTGTATTCGGCAAAACCATGGAGAATGTGAATAAACGAGTGGATGAAAAACTTGTTAATCATTGGGATAATATTGGTCGTAAACCTGGCGCGGAAACACTTCTCGCTAAACCGAACATGAGAAGTGTTTCCACGTTTACAGAAAATTTAGTTGCGATCCAATTTAACAAGTTAAAAGTTTGTTATAACAAACCGATTTATGTGGAGTTTGCTGTTTTGGATTTGTCGAAATTGCTAATGTATGAGTTTTTTATGATTTTTTGAAGCCTAAGTATGGTGAAAAAGCTGCTCTGTGCTATTGTGACACCGACAGTCTCATTTTATTGGTCGAAACTGATGATATTTATGTAGATATCAAAGAGAACATAGAAAAATTTGATGCCAGCAATTTTAGACCTGATAACGTTTTTAACATGCCGCTGAAAAATAAATCTGTGCTAGGCCTAATGAAGGACGAGTTGGGAGGCGAGATTATGTTCGAATTTGTGGGAATAAGAGCGAAGATATGCTCATTGTACAGATAGGGATAGAGTTAATTGAAATAAAAAGGCCAAAGGTGTGAAAAAAAGTGTGGTAGATAGAGATATTACTGGTGAGGATTATAGACAATGTATGTTAACCAGGGAAAATATATATCGCAAGCAGCAAATATTTAGAAGCTACAAACACGTCATATATACAATAGAACAGAATAAAATTGAGTAGCATTGAGTAGCAACGACGATAAACGTTACATTTGTCCGAACGGCGTAAATACTCTCGCATGGGGGAATTCTAGAATACCATAACTGTAAATAAAGCTATCTATATTTATCCCTGAACCATTAAATTCATTCATAATGTTTATATTATATATTTGTCACTGTAATTGTAAATAACTAGCTACCCTTTTCTTAAAACTACTAGAAATGCTCAGATGTTATTCCATAAAGTAATTTTTGTATTGTAACTATTAATAATGTATATATATATATATATAT
This sequence comes from Phosphuga atrata, assembly GCA_944588485.1. Taxonomy (NCBI): domain Eukaryota; kingdom Metazoa; phylum Arthropoda; class Insecta; order Coleoptera; family Silphidae; genus Phosphuga; species Phosphuga atrata. Next base: position 19,643,613 of record OX155896.1, on the reverse strand, counting down.
ATATATATATATATATATATATATATATATATATATATATATATATATTGTAAATTATGTTCATATATGTTTTCAACTCACGCGCTTGAGGGATGTATTATTCATAAGAAAATACCTCGATACACAGGAAATAAGAAACGTAGTCTTCATCAATCAATTCATTATTTTTAATCGTTGAATTTTTTTCAAAGTGTGACAAGGAGAAAACATGAAGAATAGAGATGTAAGATTTTAAAAATGTATTGAAATAATTTTACTAATACAAACCTCGAGAATGTTCGGGTACTAGCATTGGTAATTAGCATTTATAAACCCAAACTCTAAATTCATAATTAGTTTGTAACCAGACTCCGCCGTGACAAGTCGACATCAAGCTCTAAATTCATCATTAGTTGTTAAAATAGTTTACATTAAGATGGTTAAAATAAAAGTCGGGATACTCCATAATTATAACTACTATGAAGTTGAGGCTACTGAAAATTTTAGTAAAGACGTAGAAGAGGTGTTTAGTGGTGTAAGAGGATTACGATGTGCTTCATTATTTAATAGAAAATAAGATAGCTTATCCAAAATGTTATTATATGCCAAAAAAAGGTGGACCGATTTACTATAGTGTTGATGAAATCCAGGTATATTCCTTGAAAGATATTTTAAATGGATATATGGTGAATGATTTGATGAGGGAGAGAGAATATAATAATAAATCTTAAAGGTATCAACTGATGTTTTTAAACTATCAAATTATATCCATTTTATTATGTTATTAATTCTACAAAACTGTAATAATATCTATATATTCTTTTATTGTAATTGTTAACATATTTTTTTCTTTTAATAAATGTCTATATAATATATATTTCTATTTTCATTATGTCAACCTCTTTCTACGTTTTCAGACTATAAACGGGGGGAAATTAATGATGAATTATAATAATCTCAACCGCAATCTCCTATTATGAACTAAACTCTAGTAAGATATGTGTCGGAACAGCTGTGAATAATAGATAAGAAATATTACTTCTCAAGAAGGGGGATAAGGTTGTAAATAAAGCAAAGAAATCTCCACATAAAATTTATGGGTTTATTAAATTCTAATAAAACATTTAAATTTACATCAATACATTTAAATACTTATATAAACATTCCACATTTCTTACGCCATACACAGGGTACTCGTTAATATGGTTTAAACATGCATACTTCATTTTAATAAAATTGGGACAATCGTAAAATTCACCCTCATCATCATCTTCTAAATTTATAACAATATATTCATTACAATGTAAGTAAGAATCGAAAATAGAATCTAATAACAGTTTTTTCAAATATCCTTTTACAAAAATAATATTAAAACTATCTGAATGTTGAATGTGAAACTTTAAAATATTTTGAAACATATTTGGCGATAAATTTCCAGCGCTGTATTTAAGTCCGTGATAGTAAACCTTCAACCATCGAACTTGTTTCTTAATTTGATTACGTTGATGGTTTGAATAGGTAGGTATCTACATTATCCACATTGAATGATTTGATTGAAAGTTCTTTTGGTGTAAATTTTCCATTCACACTAAATCCTTGAACATCGACGATTAATCGTCTAGTCATATGGACGATATGCTTCTTTCTCAGTATTGGACCCAGCAACTTTTCTAAATGATTGATTCTTCTACGAAAACGTACTCCATTTGCAGCTTCCATCAACCACTCAATACCGCTTCTAGGTTCACACTGAGATTCAATAATAAAAATTTCAACAATATCTACCCCACCAGAGTTTGTTAAAAATGATACACTTTTCTTCATCATGAGTTTTAAATTAATTTTCGAACTATCCCCGACAATGGAGTGTATTCAACGACTGCATCACACAATTTGAGACAATAGGCTTGAGTGTTTGACTTGAATGCTTGTGTAGCTTCTAATTTAATTTTTAATTCAACAGTTGATGATTTAATACTCTCATTTTGTTTAGATATATCAAACACAAAAAGAACATGATCTCTGAATTGAACCATATTCAATATTGGTTCGTTTATACCATCGCCATAGTAACTGTTTTGAAAAGTGGCATACATGTAATAGAGTTGAGCATAATCACCATTATACATATCAAGATTTAAGTTATCATATGGATATGAATTCGAGTTTAGATGAATTTTTATATTTCGCAGTGATGCCCGATCAAATTTGGAAGCGTTTTCTGTATTGAGTATTCATTCGCCCCTCTTGCAGTGCAATTATAACATATCGAGGCTTCTCCAGAGCTGTAGATGTTTTTACAGACCAGATATCTCTATCGGTATTTTTTAAAGCAGGTAGTTCATGCAACTCCCACTTTCGGAACGGTATTAATATCGGTTTATCTTCTTTGAGTTTGCCCAATACATTCAATCGAGCTTCGTCGTTGAGTTGGAGATGGGGAATTGGCCAGTAAATTCTATCAATATTGAGAGTTATATTTGCATCTCCTTTGTAACAGTTCACATCAGTTCTAGCTCGAAGTAGAATTAATTCCTGCTTCACATTAATTAATATTTTTGTATAATCTTCAGCAAAACCCAATAAATATTTCAATAGAATTAGAGCATAGAGCCTTTTGCTCTCATCAAAGTATGTAACATTTGCAGCATTTTCAGCCCAACCGCAAAGGTCGAGTATATGCTGATCTCGCTTGGTGTTGGAGAGTAATCCTTTCATCGTGCTTGTAATTCCTACAACTATATTCTTATCTACTTCAACTCCACTCAATTCATAGCGAATTTCATAAAAAAAAACGCATATGCATTTTTCACAAACTCAAAGTTGCGTACAGTTGCAGGTGGGGCGAGTGTTGGAAATTGAACGGTCCCGCTCACATAAATATAACTTTCACTCCAAGAAATTCACTCTTTGCAATAGTCTCTTCGTAGCGAACTTTGGAGAATATATTTATTTTATCCATAATGTCGCTTTAACGCTAATCATAGAAATGTCGAGTGGTAGAATTGATCGAGACAGCTGCTTTTATACGATTTCCGTGAAAATTAATCCAAATCTCTCTCTCTGTCTCTCTCCCTCTCTCTCTCACTTAATACTCTTCAGCTCTAAACGTACTAGTATTTTTTCACCCCTAAAATTCACAGGGCTGCCGTCTTGATCGAGAATTGTTAATGTGATGTTATCTATCGCTCGAACGTTTATTGGTAGGTAAATAATATTTCGTGGTTCAATATTTATTGCAAAGCCCGGATCGACACTAGGCGAAAATTCAAATATAGTATGTGATAGCGTGTTATAGCGTGAACACCGTGCACAATATTACACTCAACTCGAATACTATTCACTTTTATAATTTCTACTGGTAAATCTGACTCATGTAATTGGTTAGCTACCAACTTTCTTTTAGAAAAGCCCAACAATCTCCCAATTGAACGACTAGCAGTGAAATCAATATCGAATTTACTTTTTATTTCACACTTTAGCGTATTATTGTTGGGTTTAATCGACAACACCTTATCTCGTCCGATCTTCTCGACGTAGGTTTCGCTGATCAGCTGATTTTGTAGAAAGAGCTCAATATCTGTTACCTCATACGAGCCAGCTGGTATTTTAATTTGCTTTCCGTCTGCGTACTCAAATAGATTATTACAATCTTCTTCAATATTCGGAATAGTATTGTATGTATGAAATCCGATAAGTCCTAAGCAATATAATGTGTCGGATGTGTCTAATTCTATCGATGGATAATAATTCACAGAGAGCACATTCGTAGTACTTTGCAGCGTGAAGGTCTGAGACATGACTGATGGATTTATAAAGTTGCTATCAGTTTTATTCCGTTAGAAATTGCAGACATAAATGTCCATAGTTGTAGCTATTAAATTTCTGATATCTATCATGGTTATACACTATCTCGCTACCTAGAAAATATTTTAACAGCTCTGCAAGTGGTTGCAAGTCACCAAAGCTGTCAAAATATGTAACTAAATTTCCTCGTTTTTTATACGCAACCCAATGCGTACCCGATCCTTTATCAGAATCTAAATTTATTACCGCGCATCCGTTACACAAAGGTTTTGCTGATGGAAGAGAGTCACGCATAAACACACTAAAATGCTTAATGTGCCCTCGTGCAGCATAGTTTTGAATATCAGAGTCGGTGAGCGGGCGTCGAGGTAGCTTACTTAGTAGTTTTTTGGAGATTGCTTTAAATACAAACCCAAACGTTTTCGATATGGTTTGAGATATAGTCCACTCCCACTTTTACCTATCGCAATTGCCTCCAATGCTTTGTTATGTCGCTCTGATTCTGCCAATTTATTTTTAGCATCTTTCGAAGAGTTTACTGCTTTTGCAATTCCTGCAGCGCCACCTGTTAACGATCCTAGTGCACTTAGCCCTGCAAATAGCGGTATCAGCGGAAGAATTCCACCATGTTTAGGTATGGGAATTATACGAGGAGTACGAATTTTTCTGCGACCTCCTGACTCCTTAACCGCAAGTCTGGCAGCTGCTAGAGCAATTTTACCACCTTCTCTCTCATCCAGATTCTTAAACTTTTTCATTGCTTTGCGCGCTTTTGATACAACTCCGTTATTTAACGCAATTTTCTTTTTTGTTTTATTATTAATACCCATTCCGAGTTCACGTTTAATTTTCATAATGGAAGCAACAGATAATGCAGCTGCTTTTTCACTAAACCTCACGTCTTTTGCTTTTACTCTTTTCCAAGCGGCTTCTTGAAGAACTTTATCAGCTCTATGTCGATCCGACTGAATGTCACTTTGTGAATATGCAATATCGTGTTCTTTGCACGCACTCTCAATTGGATTAATACCGGAGTCACCTCTTGCTAAACGCTTTTCCAACTTAGTACCTGGACCACAATACTGATAACCTCCGGGTATATGTGCCTCGAACGGGAGCTTGTTGATGAGTGAATTGATGATGCCTCTTCCAGCGTACATATTGCAATGAATGTTTACACGACGCATCGGTTTTATATATAGCTGTTGTGCCCTGCATATTTTAGTATCATGCGGGTCGTTAAGCAGAAACTATCTCTACCAATCATGTCACCTACCAATCGTGTCATGTCATGTGTTGGTGAAGGTATGTCACTCACAAAAGAGAGACGTCATGGTATTTTGCTCCCAAATACGTTGAGATGTTTAATTTATGGTCCATCAAACTGCGGAAAATCCAACGTAATGTTGAGTTTACTGTTTGACGAGAACGGCGTAAAGTTTAAAAACGTATATGTTTATTCAAAATCGCTATACCAACCGAAATATCAGTTTCTTGAAAAAGTTTTAAAACCGCTCAAGGGTGTTGGATATTTCCCATTCAAAGAGAATGTAGACATTATGAAACCTAGTAATGCAAAACCCGATTCAATTTTCATATTCGATGATGTGGCTTGCATTCGATGATGTTGTAGAAAATACGGTATGATGGGTAGAAATGTTCAGCATAGGCTTATTGATACAAAGATCTATTCGTAAAAAGTTGTTAGCTATGAAACTGAATAGAGTTGAAGAAGATGAATTATTAAATAAAACTTATAAACCACTAATCGAACCTTTGAAGAATTTAATAGACACATCACAACAACGGCAGCAGAATATTTTTAGAAGTTATAAGCAAGGGGTTCTCCCCTCTACTATTCCTAAATTATGTCCATCCAAAAACAAGCAAGAAAGTGATGGTGAAGTTGGGAGTAAACGTAAAGCAACTAATTTCATACAAAAACCTAAGCGAGCACGCAATCAAGAATTTTCAGATGAGAATCTATCTCGCGATGATGAAGATGTATTTATCAGTTCAAATGCATTTGAAACGGCTGTCGAAGACCTTCAAACTATGGGTCCTTTACCGAGAAGATATGTGGAAATGCTAATAAAAGATACAGATGATCAATATGATACGCATATAGGTTTCATTTCAATCTGAAAACTGACAAATGGGCTATTGGAAACTCAGATGTAGAGGTTATCGGGGAAGATTTAAAAATAGAGGGGGTCAAATACATTGGTACTCCCGGTCTCTACGAATGACTTTTCAAGAAGAAACCCGTTGGCTATAATGATGATGTTAAGCGCAAGTATAAAGATATTTTGCAGAGAACTAACGTGCTGCGGAGAAATTATGATCCGAATTCACAGATTCAAGGATCTAGGACTCATAAATATAGAAACATAATTAAACCGCTTTTTGAAGAACCCGCTGCTCGCACACATGCCGAATCAGATCCCTCCTCATCATCAGGAGGAGGGCTATTTGACTCATCTTTACATATTCCTAATAATATGACAAGAGTGCAATATCGATATTGGGATAGTCTTGAAGAGTTAGTTACCGTTTATGTCTTTTACATGCTTCAAAGAAGGCTGGAAATACATCTCATCAGAATGAAATTGTGACTATTGAGGAGGAATTACGGGAGGCGGATATAATAGAATGAATTGTGTATCCATAGCTCACATTAATGATGAGCATCGACAAGTTCGGACATCATTCAAATTGTAAAAGCTGTCAAACACGGGGCCCTCCTGGACCAGGATTTCTTTTTACCCGTACCGGTGATTTTAATGTTGAGAATATAAGAATTTGCAACATAAGTGAACCTCAGGATAAGTCAGACGCTGCTACTAAAGATTTTGTTGATACTTCTATTGGTGTTATTAAACAGCAATTTGATCATTCTCAAGATAACTATAATACGTTTAAAGCAGATATTGAGATTCAGCTAAAATTAATCAACAATGAGATTGGGTTTTTAAAGAAGCACTTAGACAGCCCAAGTGTTAACCCTCCAGTCATTCCTGGTGCAAGTGGGGCGATTAGTCGTGCTGATAAAAGTTCGATATATTCTTTGGAAGATATTTTAAATGGGTATATGGGAGATGATTAGACTGATCTAAGAGGCGTTCTACGAATATGAGCTGCAAAAGACAAAATACCATGAGACGACGTCAACCTCTTTCTACGAAGTCCGTTAAACAGGATGTGGTGAATGAATTACATAAGCCCGCTAGAAAAAATTTTAACAGGCGTAGAGTTATATTAAAATGTATAGATGATTTATGGCAGGCAGATTTAGCTGAATTCGGTCCTTATGCTCATGAAAATAAAGGCTATAAATTTATTTTGGTGGTGATTGATTGTTTCTCAAAATTTCTGTGGACTGTTCCGTTAAAGGATAAATCTGCAGTAAGTTTAACAGATGCATTCAAGAAATTTTTTCAAGAGAGTAATCGTACACCACGCAATCTACAAACAGATCAAGGTAAAGAGTTTTATATCCGACAATTTAATGTGTTAATGAAAAAGAAACATGTTAATCATTACTCAACGTATACCATCATGAAAGCATGTATGGCTGAACGGGTTATTCGCACTCTAAAAGAGAAATTATATCGAGCATTCAGTCTAAATGGAAAATATGATTGGTACTCTATATTGGATGAGATAACTAGAGATTACAATGCAACAAATCACTCAACGATTGGTATGAAGCCTAAAGATGTAAATTTAAATAAAGAGAAGCAATTACTCGAAACAGTTTATTCACATAGAAAAATTGTCGGCAGAGGGCGATTTCGAGTGGGTGATTTTGTACGTATTAGCAAACAAAAGACTGTATTTGCTAAAGGATATACTCCTAATTGGTCGACAGAACTGTTTAAAATTCTAAAAGTTAAAATTTCTAACCCTGTTACATATTTATTGGAGGACATTCAGGGTAGACCAATCCAAGGGGCATTCTACGAGTATGAGCTGCAGATGGCTAAACATCATGATGTCTACTTGGTTGAAAAAGTGCTGCGTCGAAAAGGGTCGAAGGTGTATGTGAAATGGCTTGGGTTCGATGATTCACAGAATAGCTGGATTGATGAAACTAATGTACTTTAAAAAATATGTACGTATTATAAAATAGTGATTATTCTGCTTATAAATGTTAATAAATATGTATTTTTATTCTACTAATAACTTGGTTTTATTTTCACCTGTAATCCTGAAACTGAATAAAATGGATAAGAAAAACGATATACATTGTTAAATTTTTAGATTAAAAATTAAATTAATAATTAGTAAAAATCATTGCAGATTAGATAATCCCCCCTCTTTTTTTATCAATACATTTATAGCATTTATATCGGGGTGGTGGGGGTCCATCAATATGATCCGAATCAGTTGGTAGATTGTAATGTTTGTAACATGGGAGACAGGCGGCTATATCTTTATCTTCTTGAAAATGCGATGGAAGCGCATCCCACATCGATAGTAGTTCCCGGGATGTTATATGTGTCATTAAATGTAATTTATACTGATTACAGCAAGCACAGCACCTATCCATTGATACACAGTTTAGAAAAAAATTGGTAACACTTTTTAGCATCTTGATATCTTTCAATTGTTAATTTTAATCGCTGAATTTTTGTAATGTGCTGCTCCAATCGTGCTTTTCTTTGTACTAACCGTTCTACTGTATCGTCAGTGATCTTAACCATTACACCCAATTATCTTTAAATAATTGAGTCGACATTTACTTTTAATTTCTTCATTGAAATCTTGCAGTAAGTCGTCCAAGAAAGTAGGTGAACTTATACCCGAATCTGACATGGATGCTGTTGGTGGTTCATTCATGGTTAATTCATTATTAGTAGTTTGTCTCCTATTTATACTCAAACGTATTTTCAATGAGCCAATCAAAATGCTCCGTATGTGTCACGTGATCAATGATTCATCCAGACAAGTTCAGACAGGAAATGTTGAGTCGACGGTTCAGCAGTCTTGCACGTGCTCACAGACAGGTTGAGACAAACAAATTGTTATCAGCTAATAAACCAGATAATGTTTTGCAATATTTAAAATTTCTGATACCTAGTATGATTATACACTATCTGGCTACCTCGAAAATATTTTAACAGCTCTGCAGGTGGTTGCAAGTCACCAAGCTGTCAAAATATGTAATTAAAACCCTATAATCTCATTTGAATCAACCCGTAATATGTTTGCAATCAATTATGCATACATATCCACCCCCCGCTTCCCCCGCAACTCATTTTGATATTTGAATTTTCCCGCTATCCAACGTACACGTATCATGCAGCACCATCTACAAATCTACGCTCGGCCGCGTTCAGAACTATTTTATATAGGATCCCCCATAAGGGGCTTCGTGCTAGATTTACATGTAAATCTCCATAAGGGGCATCGTGCTAGATTTACATGTAAAACTCCCATAAGGGGCATCGTGCTAGATTTACATGTAATTTCCTCTATAAGGGGCTAGATTTACATGTAAATCCCATAAGGAGGTGGTGGGTCTAGAACGCATCATCTCCCCCTACTACCAATAACTTAGTTTTATTTAATTTTACCTCTAATCCTGAAACTGAATAAAATGGATAAGTAAAACGATACATGTTGGTAAATTATTATTTTTGTTATAATTACTGACAACAATAACTGTACATGAAAATGATTAGAAATTGTTCCTGTTTTCGTCAAGGCATTTATAACATTTATAGCGAGGAGGTTTCCATCAATATGAACGGTTTCAGTTGGTAAATTATAATGTTTGAAACATGGTAGACATGCGGCTATATCTTCATTTTCTTGAAAATGCGATGGCAGCGAATTCCATATCGATTGTAGTTCCCGAGGCGTTATATGTGTCATTAAATGTAGCTTACTGACCGCGGCAATAACAAGCACAGCACTTATTCATTGATGCAAAGTTTAGAAAAAAGCCGACGACACTTATTCGCATCTTGTTAATTTTTAATTTTAATCGTTGTATTTATGTGTTGCTCCAATCGTGCTTTTCTTTGTACTACTATATTGCGGCTGATTTTAACCATGACACTGTCGTGTTGATTCTATGTCTTTAAGTAATTTCAATTTGGTGTATGCTAATATTTCATACATACTCTCTATATTTTCAAAGTAACAACTGGATGAAGTTCGTAGTAGACTCTCCAGCGTTGATATGACGTCACAATCTTCCGATAAATTTATAAAACGTTGTAGACACTCGTTGTAATAATTATGAAAGTTTAATGTTTTCAAACGTTCCAAGCGATAATCGATTAATTTAAATAAATATATAACTTGCATACCGCCTCTCGATTCAAATCGAACTGAACTCCTCTGCTTTGTAACTTAATACGTAATATATCTGTTTTTATTCTTCCTGGTCAATGAATGAAGAGTAATGGTGCAGCTATCGTAAACGGCAACTATTTCGGCAAATGGAATTTTTTCCTTTTCAGCTTCTAGCAAACAACTGCAGTTGGAACACTTCCTTTTAACACCTCTTTGTCGCTTAGTCGTAAAGACGTTATTCACCTTCTGCCATTGATTTTTTAATGTAAACCATTTAATTGGGATTAAAGATAGACTTTGTTTTGAATTGAATATTCGAACACACTGATGATATCCTCTAACTGCACTGAATCCAGTTGAAACTAATAATGACTTGCTAACAGAGTAACTTACTTCGTTTATGAAACGACATTCACTTCTAATCTCTTCATCAAACTCTTGCAATAAATCATCCAAAAAAGTAGGTGAACTAATAAATGAATCTGGAAGGAAAATCTCGCAAAATGCACTACCCCAGGTGGTAACCAATCCACCGTCACCTATAGTGACGTTAGCGGACCTTCGGATTCTGGGGAGTCCGCAACAAACATGCTTTAAGGATGAGTCGGAGCATCCTGAAATCACCGGACGTAAACTCAGACCAAGACGGCAAAGTTTCTTCGCAACATTTAATGCCAACTCACTGCTAAAAGTGGGTAAACTGAAACATTTGACTGATTCACTAACACGACACAACATAATACTGACAGCAGTACAGGAAACCAGATTTACGGACGAACATGCCTTCGAGTCCCAAGGCTACAGAATCCTCAAAGGAAAGGTGGGTCAGCGGGTAATGAAGAACGTACCCCACTTAGGTACAGGATTTATAATCAGTCACAGGATACTGGATTCAGTCACCGACTTTACCTCCCCGAGTAGTATCCATCCTCTCTCTCAAATGTGCAAACAAGGGCTACAGTATAGTTAATGTACATGCCCCAATCAACCAGAAGAACAGACGCAATCCAGACAGAACTGATAAACTCTGGGAAGACTTAGAATATATTATCTCTAAACTTCCAGAGAGGCACACCGTCATACTGCTTGGTGACTTCAATGCTCAATTGGGAAGAGAGAAAGGAGAGAGAGAGAATACAGAAACATAGTGGGCAACCGCAATGGAGAACGATTGGTGGATCGGTGTAGGACTTTTGGGTTGATCATGAAGTCTACAGCCTTCAAACACTTGCCAAGGAAGCAGAAGACTTGGATTTCACCTAATACCCACCTGGGTGAATTCCAGATAGATCATGTGGCCATTTCACGAAAATCTCAAAAGGAAATACAAAACGTGAAGGTACTAAGAAGCGCCAATCTGGACTCTACCTCTCTGGACTCGACTGGACTAGACCACTACCTCTCAAAGACCAAAATAAGACTCCAGCCTAGAAACACTAGATTACACAGAACCTCCAAAATGGTAAGATTTTGACGTCGAGCGACTCATGAACAGTCAAGAACTAAGTCATAGACTGAACAACACAGACCTAAACAACTGGGACCAACTGAAGGAGACTCTTGTCACGACGGCCAATGAACTCGCCCCTCACGCTAGAAGAAGGAAGCATCCATGGTGGACTGAAGACTGTGACAATGCAATCGCCCAAAGACAGATAGCCTGGCTGCAGTGTAATTCTAAAAAGACCAAGGAAAATTGGCATAAATTTTTGGAACAAAGTAAGGTTACAGCCAAGATAATTGGAGGAACCAAACAAACCTTCACACAAAACCAACTAACCCAAATCGAAGAGAGCTTTGCTAAGAATAATTCCAAAGATTTCTTTGGAACCTTTAAGCAGGTACTAGAAAATACGCTCCGCCAAGCCTCCACTTCAGAGACTCACAAGGCAAACTGGCTTATAGCGACAAGGACAACTGCAACCTTTTGGCTCAGTACTTTAAATATCTACTCAACTGTGACCCACCCAGCGACGACTTCGACTATAAAAAAACCACACCAAACCCGGACTCTTTGCCCCTTCATTGGAAGAAGTTGGCCAGATCATTCAACTTCTTAAGAACAATAAGGTAGCTGGAGAGGACTCTATCGTTGCTGAACTGTGGAAAAGTGCTGGAAACAATGCTGTGCGCAAGCTAGCCGAGATCATCCAGGACATCTGGGAAACAGAGAAATTACCACCCGATTGGAAATCTGCTCTGATCCATCCGCTTCATAAAAAGGGAGATGTTACGAATCTAAACAACTACCGTGGAATTTCTCTCGTCCCGGTAACATACAATATTCTCTCGAAGGCGTTACAAACAAGCGCAGAAAATCAGTTGGATAGTCAACTGGGAGAATACCAGGGGGGCTTCAGGAAGACCCGATCCTGTGTTGAACAGATCCTCAACCTTAAAACTGTACTTACCTGGGTCGTAAGAACGATGGTCTGGTTGTAGATTGCCTGGCCTTTGCAGATGACATGGCACTGTTTGCTGATTCTCTTGAGATGGCAACAATATGCAGATAAACTGCCTCAGAAAACAGGCTGCCAATTTGGGTCTTCAAGTGTCGCTGGAGAAAACATAATTCTTCAAGAACATTAGAGAAGCAACCAGAGAGATGTTACTAGAACAGGGAAACATCAAGAGGATGAAGAAATTTAAGTATCTCGGCGAATGGATTGAACCCAACTTATCAGAAAGAGCATCATTATCCAAGAGAGTCAGCAAGTTAGAACTAGCCTATCGGCTGACTAAGAACACTTAAAATAAGAAATGCCTGTCACGCAACCTGAAACTTAAGCACTACACATCAGTCTTACGACCAGAAGCCCTATATGCCATGGAGTGTCTTTCCTTGAACCGAATGGGTCTAATAGAGAAATTGGAAACCAGAGAGAGGAGAATCCTCAGAAAGATCCTAAGGCCGGTAAAGGAAGATGGGGAATTCCCAAGACGGCATAACTCTGAGCTCTACGAACATATTGAGATGCTCTCTGACTGTGCAAGGAAAATAAGGGTAGCTCTCTATGGCCACGTTGCAAGATTGCCTCCAAACCGACTAACCAACCGTCTGTTCACCTTCTGGCAAAACGCACCCTAAAGGAAGTCCGTGGATTTCAGGAAAAACCTCGAAGGAAAGGTACCCCCTGGACAGAAGAGAGAAAGGAGTTACACCGGCAGAAGATGCGACAATACGCGGCAAAGGTCAAACCCCAACAGTTGAACAAGCGTGGTCCAAAGTAGTCCTATTCGAAAGAAGAAGAAATGAATCTGGTATGTTTATCGTTGGTGATGGTGTAGTTAGTGACATTGCGTTGATATTAATAATTCAATTTTAGTAGTTTCGTATTGATACCCCAAACGAACATTCAATAAGCCAATCAGAATAGGCCAAATAAGTTCAAAGTCGCAATATGCTTATTAGGATAAACAGAACAATTCCAGATCTTGATAACAGATTAAACACAAAACTAATTATGCAGCGTTCCTTATCTATTATTCCAAAATTGATACATCTCATACTTGCACGTGTTTAATGACTCATCATGAGGAGTGTGATGTGAAATAAAGTAACAAATTTGAAATAATACAATTTCTTTATTAGAACAATTTACAATTTCTTTATTAAAACAATTTACAATTAATCTATAGAGGTAATTTTAATAACCCCTATCTCTTTACCACACTTAGTTTTTATTTTTTCTGCATGAATACATAGACTTCTGCTAAAGTTGACATTGTAGTCTTCGATGGTAACGTCCTCAAATAGTTCCATATATTTATATGGAATCCATATGAACCCCTCAGCTGTATCTGCAACGATGCTATTTCCATAAACAGTATTTTTTTTTTGAAGAGCTTGATTGTATTTTTCACTTAATTGATTGATGATGTATTTTTCACTTAATTTTAAATCGGCAGCTCGTAAATAATTCTTCGACGATTTGTTGTTAATGTTGATTAACTTGTTGAAACCCATCTTTGAATTGTGGACTTAAATAAGCTGGATCGTCTGATGTGTGTGGTTTTCGAGAGACTGGATGTTGAAATATTGTTTATCCTATTTATATCAAAACCAATAGCTGATAAATTAATCAAGTTGAAATAGGAAAATGCCGACTCGATAGTTCCATACAATGAATCATCAAAACTAGGTTAAACTCTTAATAAGTTTATAAAGATTAGGTTTTTAATGATTTTTTACTTGCGAATTTTGTTTTATTCCACACTCGCGCCCGTTATTATTTATTTTGCTGAACACATGAATTTAATATAGCGGTTTTTAAAAATCTTACTATTAATAGTATATTACGTGATGAGAGTCTCAAGAAGCATATTACGTACGAGCGGAACAATTACGCGCACACCCCTTACAGCGGGGAGCGCGTAATTCCGCGAGTAAGTAATTGCCTTACAACTCGAATTATGTACAATACTTTATCTACGACCACACTAATTTGATTCTATTTAATAAGAAAAATATGTTTGATGTAACTGATATAGTGATTCATCTATATACGCAACACAATGTACGCACAATGTCAATGTCAAATGAAATAATTCATATTTACTTAAGGAGGTTCGAGCGAATCCCATGTTAAATATTTTTTTCAAGTTTTAGCTTTGAAACTTTTTATACATGAAGATCAATACTTTATTTATGTCCTCTCAAAATTTGAAAGTGATCCTGCGTTTAGTTTATCCGGAAAAAAAAATCAAAAATGATGATTTTTCGAATCTTATACACAGGGCCTATGGCAGACAAGCTTCCGTCACGTCTTTATTTATTTTTATCGGTATTAATTTCCCAATTTTAGGGAATAAAAAACTATATACAATAAACTTAGATAATATTAAAACACGATAACATTAAAGCAATGTGATGTTCCCGATGTAATTATTTAAATAATTAAAGTTAATTTTTTTTGTTTTGAATCTTGTTTATTGACAGTAATTCACATGACAGATGGTTTGGCAACGTCGTCGATAACAGCTGATTGTGAGAGAAAAGAAAAACATGGAAACATTTTGAACTTTTGAACGTCTGTGGAACTATTTGATAGAATACACTCCAGCTTTTTACATAGATTATCAATTTTTTTTTGTCTTTTGGTAATTCGAGGTTTTCGGCCAACATCTTGGGCTTAAAACATTCTGATTCCTTTACAACCAACTCGGCTGGTTATAACACTGATGTTGCCAGATCTTTTTATGTCACCTTATAAGTAAAAAATAACGAAGTCATTTAATAACTTTATTATATTAAATAAATAATAATTACCAATTTTTAAATTTGTTATGTTATTATAAATAAAAATAATGCATTTTAACAACTATTAGGATAATTGAAAATATAGAAAAAATCAAGCACTATTTTGACTCATTAGTTACGCTCGAACCTCCTTAATAATTTATATTTTCTATGTTTAATTTCATTAATACCTACTAAATAGATATAAGCCCTAAAGAAGATCAGAATAAAAAAGACCGAAACGTAAGACCGGCAAAATATCGACATCAGTTGTTTTATTAAAATAAATTCCTTTTCCCAAGAATAAACTAAAATATAATAAAAATGATAAGATCTTAAGATATATTTATATATATTTTTTTTTTTTTGTTATAGTTTATAATAACTGAACAATTGTTGAATATTAGTGTCGGATTGTTATCGACATCATTAGTGATAAGATTGGTTGAATTATGAGTACTTGAAGTCATATTCGCATGATGTAAGTCGCATGATGTACTTGCATTTGTCGAAATTAAATTACTGTTTATCGCAGTAGAAATTTTTGTAACAGTATCATTTTGATTTTTCATGGAGCAGTTTATATAGCCTTCTGCTACTGCAGACGAACGCCAGCCACCATGCCTTTTTAGTGACAATAAATCACCACTGGAATCCACAAGAATGATGGCTGACGAAAGTCTGAAACAATGTCCTGTATAAAGATTTGCTTCCGGCAAATGAAGATAATTAGCAATTTGTTGAGGAATTGAGCCAATTTTATTTATTACAACACATTGCTTAGTGCATTTCTCATTTTTATAATTTAAAAAAAAGGCTGATCATTGTCCATTTTTTGTGGGCGTAGGTTAATATATTTTTTACATGTTTGGTAAAATTGTTTCGGTACCACAAAAGATCTTTGAGTTTTTTTTTTAGAATCAGGAATTTTAACGATCAGAGATGTTCCGGTGTCTTCTATTTGGCAGGGTTTGATATTTCGTAATGCTTGTTTTCTGCAAGCACCACTAATGCCAATGATAAGAATAACCTAAAATTATATAAAAAAATATGTCGTTATGCCCATTAGAGAGCATTATAAGAAAAAATAGTAATGAATACCTTCATCAATAAATATTTGTTATCCGGAGAATTATGGAAGAAACTGTTAATTTCTTGAATGGTTAAAATTTTTGATTTCTTGCTTTTAAATCCATCAGATTTTCTCTTTAGTAAAGCTATTAACTTTGAATGTTTTGAAATGTCGATGTCGTGCTTTATATTAATTGTTGTCCGAACCATTGAATAAATTGCCCAAAGTGAAGATGGTTTCATTGTTTGCGATAACTCATCAAAGTATGATAATACCACATTTTTTTAAAACTATTTAACTTTAT
The DNA here is from genome assembly GCA_944588485.1 of Phosphuga atrata. Lineage (NCBI taxonomy): Eukaryota > Metazoa > Arthropoda > Insecta > Coleoptera > Silphidae > Phosphuga > Phosphuga atrata. The sequence goes on along the minus strand of OX155896.1, from coordinate 19,626,906 downwards.
GCTACATTCTCCAGTCAATAAATTTTCTATATGCATCCTCGTATCGATCCCGAGATTTAATCGGTAGCAAATTATGGGCAGATTGTTTCGCTTTTTCAACAATTCTATTTCGCTATCACTGGACATAATTTTAATAGTTTTTATGTACTAGTTTGACGTTTAATATTTTTTTGACAAATAACGGAATGTATTGGGTTGCCTATATTAAACGATAGGAGCAACTATCAACGAATCGTAAACCAAAAGCACTAGTGTGTTATTCAATCATTAAATAACATTAATCGCGGACTGTTACATATGTGTTTTGTAACATGAATTTACATAATCTACGAACACTACAATATTGGGCAATTATAATAGTGGTAGTATATAAAATATCTTACACAAATTTAATTTAAAAATAATTTTTACATCTGATCTAGTCTTGGTTTAGCTGAGGCCTAGTAGTCGAGTATTTAATCCTCTAAACCAGCGCTGTCCAACTGGCGACCCGCGGGCCGTATCCGGCCCGCGAAGCTATTTTTTAAGGCCCGCTAGTTATAGTAAACTTCAAATTTTAAATAAATATCTGTATACATTTAAAATTTAAAAATATATGAGATTTTTAGCTGCAGTATTTTGTAATAGCTTATATTTTGGGTCATTTCACACTTTGCAAGCGATCAATTTATTGTTTTTTCTCTAGTAGCATCGGACCTCGTATGAGATTTTTAGCTAATAGTTATAATTCAACCGTCAATACAATATAAATTCAACCGTCAATACGTTAATACAATAAGAATTATAAAAATGCTAATGATGAATAAATATGGTAGTTTTACAGATATATACATATATACAATATATACATATAAACCTTCTGTTTTATGGTCATATTATGGTTTTATGGCGCGCTTCTTCTTTGCGCATTGTCCGTTCTTGTCCGTCTCGAGTTTACATGGTGGCAGAAGTAGCGGTGGAGATTGAAGCCGCGGCTGCATTAAGCGGGGAAACCACATTAGGAGGGTGTTTGATAGTGATTTTGTATTATTTTTTTGAGTGGGAAAAATTAACTAGAATTTAATCAAATTTTGACATCATTTCATTCATATTTCCAACAATTTTTGTGAATTTTTTTGAATAATTTCAGCCAAAAATAACAAAGTTACGGTGTGATGTGTGCCGAAGGTTGTAAGTATAGGTTTTTCATGTGAAACCGATTTTCATGTGAAATCAAAAAGGTTTTGATTTTATATTAATAACTTATTTTCTAAGAATATGAACCTCAATGCAGGCGAAAAAAATGAAAAATAAAAATTTTGCAGGTGATGGAACAATTTTTCTTCGATTTTCACGATTTTTTTCTCTAATTATGCAAGAAAAAATATCCTTAAAATCATGATATCATCTCACAAGTTGGTTCATATAATTCGATATTTTATAAAGAATCAAACTACCAATTTTCAAAATGATCGGTTCTAAAATTTTTGAGGTAGATTGCACGCAAATGTGAAAAAAGTCATTTCGAGATAAACGAGGTAATGCCACGCTCGAGCCTGTAGCTTGTACCCGATGTCACTCGGTTCTATGCTCATAAAATCTAAACTCATACTTAAGCTAACGATTTATGCAATAAAAAGAAAATCTGTTTTTTTGAACCTCCTAATGTGGTTTCCCCCAATGGTTTTTTAAGGTATCACTGGTGCCGAGAGCCGCTTATCTTGTACAACAGTAGTTAACGGACTTTTATGTTTACATCTACCGTGGGTTATTTGCCATTCTGTGAAATGCAATAAAACACAATTAACTGAATTTCATATTTATTCGTTAATTGAAACAATCCTTAATTATGAGTGCGTCCAAGAAAAGAAAGATTGATACTGAAAATCGAGAATTTCAAGAAGGATGGGAGGTTGATTATTTATTTATTCTCAACAAGGGCAAGCTACAGTGTTTGGCATGTTCACAGACTGTAGCTCTGTGCAAAGAATACAACTTAAAGTGCCATTACCAATCAATGCATGAAAAAAGTATTATTCGTGCACGGGAGACTCGAGAATAGCATTAGTAAAAAAAATTGAAAAAACAGCAGAACTATCAAACGAATTATTTTACCCAAGTAACAAATTCTCAAGAAGCATCAGTGCATCGTTTGAAGTTTGCTTAGAAATTGCAAAAGCAAAAAAGCCTTTTTCGGATGGAGAATTAATTAAAAAATGTGCCATAAAAATGGATCAAGCTTTTAATAATAACGAAAAAGCAACAACATTTCAAACAGTTTCTCTTTCTCATCCACCTGTAAGCCGACGTATAAACGGGATCAGTACCTATACATGTCATTAATAAATTACAAAACCTAATCAATAATTGCTGCTATTTTTCCGTAGCATTGGACGAAATTACAGACATTTCCGACACAAGTCAAATGGTCATTTTTATAAGAACCGTAAATAAAACTATGATTATTCAGAACAACTTTTAAAATTACGATCAGTACACGGAACAACAAAAGGTGAAGATGAAGATATGTATAACGAATTAAAACGTGCAATAGCTACGTATGGCGGATTTGACAAGTGAACCGCTATTGTCTGACAGCGCCAGAACTACGATGGGAAAAATATTGGGCTCGCAGAAATCTTACAAAAAGAAGGAATAAATTGTCGAATGTTCCATTGTATTGTGCATCAGGAGGCATTAAGTGGTCTTTCACTAAAACTAAAAGACGTAATGGACAAGGTTTGCAAAATAACAAATTTAATTCGTGGCGGAAATCGTTCTCTTACACATCGAAAATTTAATACTTTTTTCTTCATTTTTGAAGAAATTCTTCATTTTTGAACGGAAGTTGGCATCGATGAAGATTTGACAGCAAATTTATGTGATAACATTTTTTTTGCTCACTTGCTTTCCTACATATATTACAAATTATTTAAATATTTTGAATAAATGCTTGCAAGGAAAAGATCAAGATGTGTGTTGTCTTTATAAACCTGTAACAGGATTCAGATATAAATTAAAGTTGTGGTTAAATTTGTTTGTTAAATTTGCAGGAAAATAATTTATTTCATTTTGAATGTTGCAAAGAGATGTATGAAGAAATGACCGCCTGTAACGTGAATTTAACATTTTTTTAATTAGATTATTATTATTAATTATTATTGATATGCTTATTGAGGATTTTAATAGAAGATTTTCTAAATTTGATGATTTAAAGATGGAAACAGTTGGAACACAACTATTGAAGGAATAATTAAAAAGATACACAGTAAAGCGTTTTTGTTGAAACAACTGCGCCAAACAGTGGGAGAAGATAGTCTTCTTAATGTGTATCATTGCATCTAGTGCAGCAACTGTAATACCAGTGTTCAAACATTTGTATAAAGAAAAATATTCAAAAATAAGAGTTGTTGGACTTCAAATCATGTCTATGTTCGGAAGTACATCATCTGCGAGCGTGCATTCTCTGACATGAAATATATAAAATTAAAATTTCATGATGATATTTCATTTTAACAATAAATATAACCCAATATTTATTACGCAAAAATATAAATGTTATTGTCGAAAAAATGTTATTATCTTTGACTTTTTCGTATAAATAGAATTTAATCAACTTTTGAGTTGACATGAACTGACTTTTCATTTACATATCCTTTCGGCCCGCGAAATATTTGCTAAAGAAAAAATGGCGAAGAAAAATGGAGAAGTTGGACAGCGCTGCTCTAGACCACTAAATAGTCTTATGCAACCAAATGTACAAGTATCTAGCTTCGTCTGTCTAGTCTCATGTATCTCTCCTCTTCTATCTAGCCCATATATCTAACCCCGCCGATCATGCTTCTAGTTTCATCGGGCTTGTTTCTAGGCACTTAGGGCTTGTTTCTAGTATCGTAGGGTATGTTTCTAGCCTCGCCAGGTATGTTGCACCGGTATTTTTCTAGTCTCGTCGCCCGTGTCTCATACGTCTAATTTAATGGGGCACGCGTGGCGCCAGAACTCGCGCATGCGCATGTTGGAGGTGGAGGTTGAGGTTCCAGAACATACTATCTTTCCCTACTCCTGTTTAGTCTTGCCTGTCTAATCTTGTCTCTCTAATCTTGTCTGTCTAGGATCTTGTTAATACGTATCTAGTCTTGGCTTTCTGGTCCTCTCTGTCTAGTTCTGTCTGTTTAGAATTAACAACTAGTCTTGCCTGTCTAGACTTCTCTCTCTATTCTTGTCTATCTAGACTTGTTTGTACTTATCTAGTCTTGTCTTTCTGGTCTTCTCTGTCTAGTTCTGTCTGTTTAGAGTTAACAACTAGTCTTGTATGTTTAGTCCTGCCTGTCTAGATTTGTCTCTCTATTCTTGTCTGTCTAGACTTGTTTGTCTAGGATCTTCTTAATACTTATCTAGTCTTGTCTTTCTGGTCTACTCTGTCTAGTTCTGTATGTTTAGAATTAACAAGTAGTCTTGTCTGTTTAGTCTTGCCTTTCTAGACTTGTCTTTCTAGACTTGTTTGTCTAGGATCTTGTCAATGCTTACCTAGTCTTGTCTTTCTGGTCTTCTCTGTCTAGTTCTGTCTGTTTAGAATTAACAACTAGTCTTGTCTGTTTAGGCTTGCCTGTCTAGACTTGTCTCTCTATCTTGTCTGTCTAGACTTGTTTGTCTAGGATCTTGTTAATGCTTATCTAGTCTTGTCTTTCTGGTCTTCTCTGTCTAGTTCTGTCTGCTTAGAATTAACAACTAGTCTTGTCGGTTTAGGCTTGCCTTTCTAGACTTCTATCTCTAATCTTGTCTGTCTAGACTTGTTTGTCTAGGATCTTGTTAATGCTAATCTAGTCTTGTCTTTCTGGTCTTCTCTGTCTAATTCTGTCTGTTTAGAATTAACAACTAGTCTTGTCTGTTTAGGCTTGCCTGTCTAGACTAGTATCTCTATTCTTGTCTATCTAGACTTGTTTGTCTAGGATCTTGTTAATACTTATCTAGTCTTGTCTTTCTGGTCTTCTCTGTCTAGTTCTGTCTGTTTAGAGTTAACACCTGGTCATGTCTGTTTAGTTCTACCTGTCTAGATTTGTCTCTCTAGACTTGTTTGTCTAGGATCTTCTTAATACTTATCTAGTCTTGTCTTTCTGGTCTACTCAGTCTAGTTCTGTCTGTTTAGAATTAACAACTAGTCTTGTCTGTTTAGTCTTGCCTGTCTAGACTTGTCTCTCTAATCTTGTCTGGCTAGTCTTGTTTGTCTAGGATCTTGTTAATGCTTATCTAATCTTGTCTTCTCTGTCTAGTTCTGCCTGTTTAGAATTAACATCTAGTTTTGTCAAGTCTAGACATATTTGCTAGGATCTGGTTAATACTTATCTAGTCTTGTCTTTCTGGTCTTCTCTGTCTAGTTCTGTCTGTTTAGAATCAACAACTAGTTTTGTCTGTTTAGTATTGCCTGTCTAGATTTGTCTCTCTAATCTTGTCTGCCTAGACTTGTGTGTCTGGGATCTTATTCACACATATCTAGTCTTGTCTTTCTGGTCTTCTCTGTCTAGTTCTGTCTGTTTAGAATTAACAACTAGTCGTGTCTGTTTGGGCATGCCTGTCTAGACTTGTCTCTCTAATCTTGTCTGTCTAGACTTGTTTGTCTAGGATATTGTTAATGCTTATCTAGTTTTGTCTTTCTGGTCTTCTCTGTCAAGTTCTGTCTGTTTAGAATTAACAAGTCTTTTCACTAGTCTTTTCTGTTTAGGCTTGTCCGTCTAGACTTGTCTCTCTAATCTTGTCTGTCTAGACTTGTTTGCCTAGGATCTTGTCAATGCTTATCTAGTCTTGTCTTTCTGGTCTTCTCTGTCTAGTTCTGTCTGTTTAGAATTAACAAGTAGTCTTTTCTGTTTAGTCTTGCCTGTCTAGACTTGTCTCTCTAATTTTGTCTGTCTAGACTTGTTTGTCTAGGATCTTGTTAATGCTTATCTAGTCTTGTCTTTCTGGTCTTCTCTGTCTAGTTCTGTCTGTTTAGAATTAACAACTAGTCTTGTCTGTTTAGGCTTGCCTGTCTAGAGTTGTCTCTCTAATCTTGTCTATCTAGACTTGTTTGTCTAGGATCTTGTCAATGCTTATCTAGTCTTGTCTTTCTGGTCTTCTCTGTCTAGTTCGGTCTGTTTAGAATCAACAAATAGTCTTGTCTGTTTAGTCTTGCCTGTCTAGACTTGTCTCTTTAATCTTGTTTGTCTAGGATCTTGTTAATGCTTATCTAGTCTTGTCTTTCTGGTCTTCTCTGTCTAGTTCTGTCTGTTTAGAATTAACAACTAGTCTTGTCGGCATAGTCTTGCCTGTCTAGCCTGCCACGCTCTTCATTACCACACCTAAATCTCGCCAACACGGACTGGTCGTCCGACCCTTTACGGAGGCATTGGATGAATGAGGAAAGTAGAAGGTGTTTGGTGTGTGGGTTGAAGGAGGATATGTGGAGTAATTTCTTCTCTGTCTATTTCTATGAGACCTATCCTATCTCTTTCTATCTCTATGAGTCATTGGTTGGAAGAATGCACGATGGCGGAGTGGAATGAACAGGAGAGAAGGCGTGGTAAAGGACTGTCGTTTTTGTTCAGAGTGAAAAGATTGTTGCAGTTTAGTTTTTTTAGTTTTTGATCGATGTACGGGTGTTGATGTATAGGTTTATAGGGTGGTAAAATTTATTTTTTCTTTTTAATGGGGTTTTAGTTTTTTTTTTGCTTGTTCTGTATGTTTTGTATGGTAGTGTAAAGTATTTTAATTATGCCAATAAAGGTTATTACTACTACTACTACTAAATTTCCTATTTATATTACCACCACCACCAAATTACAAATTTTGAAGGGAAAACTTCTTTAGTCGCGCTGAACTAGTTTTGGGTAGAGGATAAACTTATAGTTTCCTGTCACCGTCAGCATTAGCTGCGTTCTATATAAATTATATAATTATATAGTCATTACAAATTTAATCGTTGGTTTGTTCGTTTCCATGGTAATATTGTTGCATTCTAATCGAAGGTGATATTTGTCAAGTCAAATGTAATTTTATTTCGGGTTTTTAAATAGTTTCAGGCTCGTTTTACGTTTGTACATAAAACATTCATTTGAAATTGATGTAATTAATAAGAAAGTCCATGCATATTTGGTTGGTTTAGTGTTTTAATCGAGGAAATCATAAATTTAAAATGCTCATTTTCATCTCTAGATGTGAAAATATTTTCATCTCTAATGAAAAAATGTCATTTTCATGTAGGGTAAGCTGTGGAAAAAATGCCATTTTCACATATATCAGTAGAAAATAGTTATTTACATTAGAGTGCGGAAACATTGATTTTACAATGCAACAGCCCATTTGCTGGAGCATTGTAAAATCATTTCCGCACGAAATTTGTATAAGATTGTTTGGCCGACAATTATTATTTAAGAAACTAATAGATTTAGATTAATTACAATATTGGAAATTATTTAATTTTTTAATGTTGGTACTCACAAACTTTTTTCAAATGTCAGACGCACAGTAAAATTTAAAAAATCACTCTTATTTTCCACATTATCGTGACAAATGTGGTGTAAAGTAGCGTTTTTTAATTAGATTTTATTGTCTTATACTTAATTTATTTTGTAAGTGTCCCTGAAAGGTTAAAATTTACTCGTCACTTTACCGCATCGTAGCCGTACTTTGCAACATTGTACGTAAAAATCTAGTTTCGCTGGACGTATACACGCTGTGAAAGCTAGCTTTACAATTCAGAAGGCCAAAAAATATTTGTTAGTAGTTCGGTGTGTTTAAAAAACCTAACTCGCTGGCGCTCGTGAGCAAATTCTCAGCTCACCAAAAAAACGCCATCTCTCGTTATAATATATTTTTTTTCATTTCTTTCATCTCTCGTTATAAAATATACTATTTTGCAACAAAAACAATTCCTTATTTATTTTACTTTGTATTACATTGCTAGTTGGTTCCAATGATAATTAACAATTTTTTTTTTATACCCATATCCCAGAATCGTTTAAGCAAAATCTAAAAAGTAATAGTTGAAATAAAGGGTGACGACAAATTAAGGGTGTCCTGGATTTTGAACTGCAATTATGAAAAAATAAGTTGGACACCAAATTTTTTGTTGGGACATGGTAGAGTAAAATCTAAAGTTAAATGCTTAATCATAAAAACAATTAATATTTAAAAATTGCATCTAATAAATTATCATGGTCACAGGTCATCAATTAGATGACCTCCGTTTGTTTCAAAAACATTAATAAATATCATCCAGATCATGTCAAATCCAGACACTAAATTTGTTATAACAAATTTAGCCAATTTAATATCTTTTGTTACCGTTAATTTAACACTTAATGTATACTTATATATACTTAATATAATGTATACTTAATATATACTTAATGTATACACTATACCACTGTGACTGAATTTTTTGGAGGAAAAGTACTCAATTAAATGTTTCAGGAAATTAAGAACATATTTGGCTATATTTGACCTTCATTACATAATTTTTTCATAGAAAAATATTAACATCCAAGAGACTTATGCGCTGCCTACGGAAGCGCCAAAAAAAAGTTCCTCCACTGCCCTCCTCCTTGAAGCCGATTGAGTAGCTGAACCCGAAAAAAAATTTGTCGTTGAACTAGAAGGTATTTTGTGTAACATGAACTAGGATTACCGAGAAATATCAAAATCCAACAAAATGGCGTAGTTATGAAACAAAAAGTCAGTTTTTTTGCCTAAAAAATGGTCGTTTTTTTAATGCCAAATTGTCAATTTTCATCCAATCCAAAATATCTTAGTTTTCGGTATAGTAAATATATTCAAAAGTACTCAGACCAAATTTGAAGTCAATCAGATAATTTCTCTTTGAGTTACAACAGGGGCAAATTTGAAAAATGCCATTTCCAGAAAAACGCGTTTAAAGTTAAGGACGTTCGGCCTATATTTTCTCAACCTCGTATACTTCCGAATACGACAAAAAAAAATCTCGGAAACATTGCTTTTACATAATAATGTTGAAAAATTTTTAACAAATGGATTTTTTTGAATGTTTTTTAACTAATTTTTTGAAAACCTTTTTTTGTTTCAAATAAATGAATTGATTTTTCAGAATCCGCCTAAATTTTCCCAGATTTTTATTGTCTTTTTGACTTTTTTTCCAATTTCGAAAAATGATATATAAATATTTTTCAAAAATATAAGGAAAATCCAAAAAATCATACGAATTCAGAAAAGAAAGATCTACTTAGTGAAAAATATAAAAAAATAAGTTTGTTCCAAAAATTTATTGCATCCAAATCCAAAAATTTATCGCCTCCAGGCAAGTGCAGAATTTTATTTCTGCGAGCGGTTGCGCTTTAGAAGGCTGCCATTCGGTGAGTATATGAACTGTTAAATAAGACAACAAATTTTTTTTGAAAGTGTCACAGTGGTATAGCCCCTTAATCTGTATCATTATATCACTTGCGCACTAACGTGCGAATTATATGTCCGCTCCATTGTCTCCATTGAATATGGGTCATGGGTCTGAATAACAGACAATGGTTGAATGAACGCTATCATCTGAATATATCATGCAAATATTTTTCATAAATAAATTACTAATTTAAACAATTTTATATTCTCTAAAACAATTTATTTCAACAATTAATTATCATATTTACTTTAACAAGTAACTATAACTTTAAAATAGTGACAGCAATTTACAGTTCTATATTCTACATGTGAAGAAATGTTTGAATTTCACTTAAATTTACTGTATAAAATTATCAGCTCAGACTTGTTTTTAATAAACATGTATTCCATGCATTTTCAACTCAAATTTCTTGCAAACATTTCTTACTAACAGAAACATAATAATACAGTATGCATAATTTAATACATATTTTATGTTTTATTAATATAAACTATTTTTTTAATACCACATTATTCTTTTAAGATATGTCATCCACACAAAAAAAGACAGGAATGTCCAGCCTTTGGAAACAAATCAATTTACATATAATTATCCTAAAACAAAATATATCTATATAATCTGAAATAAAATCTGTATTAACAAATATCCCTCTTTAGGAGCTTCCATTCTCAACTTCATTTGTGATATTTTCCTCTTCTTCCTGAAATAAAATGATAAAGATAAGAGTAAAATGTTATGTCACAATTCCGGCATACCTACATTAAAGGAATTGGTGTGAATTGTTTCCATCTTAACTCCACTAGTGTATAATTCAGAATCCGTGAGACTCACATCCAATAGGGATCCATCTAATGTTTCATCAGGAAGCACATCTTGAAACTTCCGCAATATATTTTTACTAACCCGTTTCGGGGTTTCACATTTGATAACACCTTGCATCCGGATTGGAGTGTCACCTTTTGGCTGGCTAAGAATTAATTCTTCTGTAAAGTTGGCGAATAATCCTTGCGAATTTTCTATAGCTGATTGATGATCAACTAAGTTTTTTATTGTCGTCATTTCGAAATTCACCAATTTATCGTTCAAATCTGATGCTGCAGTTGTCTGCATGGCGTCACCAACTTCCAGGATTTCATTGGTTTCTTCACTAACATGTTGCAATTCGTTAATCAAACCCTTAAAACAAATTATAGATATTACAGATGAAATTGATTTGTAATGCTTTTGTAATTTTTTTCAAAATATTACTTCTTAACTTCTTTAAATTGGGATTGCAGGCTTAATTTTAAAGACATTACTACTACTAATTACTATTACTAATTGAGTCTACTTTAAAATGCTTCAAACTGAATTAATAAATTTCAGAAAGTTTTTAAGTTATGAGAATTAATGCGAATTTTTTCACCATGCATTTTTTAGAAATTGCACAAAATTCTCATACTTGGGCTAACAATTATTCAAATTGACGAAAAATGATTACCAATTCTGTTCGATGTAATTTTTTTTTTTGTAAAAAACACAAAATATGGGTTTAAAAATTAAAAATTTTATAAATCAGAGAAACTTCTATAAATTGGGATTGCAAGCTAAGTTTTAGAGGTAATACTACATATAGCACATCAATCTAAGGTGCGAAGGCGCGGGCGATAGTAGTATAAAATGACTTTACTTGTAAACGATTAGTGAATTTTTCTTCCAGTGAATCATTATTTTTCCTATAGATACTATTCCTGTGGCTACGCTCGTCTTGAAGATTATCTAAATAAACATCCATTTCTGTATCCTCTTGAAGTGACTTCATTTCTTTTGAATCGTCTTGTATTTCATTAGCAATAAGTTTGAACACAGAGGTATTTTCGTCAGAGATCCTATTGGCATTACTTTCTGTTTGCTGCAAATAGTTCTTATGTTCTGTGCATACATGGTTTGTATCCACACAAGATGTTTTATGAGATTCCATTATTTGTTTCACTTCCTGGGTAAATATAGTTTGTGTTGTTTTCATTTCAGCAACTACTTCCTTAGCTCCTTTAAATTTTTGCATTAAATTGCTTATATTACACTCTATTGTATTCTTTATGTTACTCATCAAATTATCATAATCAGAAACCATTTCCTAAAATTAAATTTTTGTATAATTCTAGATTGAATTAAATATATAGAAGCTACCTTTTGTAGGTGTTCCTGGACGTCATCAACTCTTTTTACAGCATGGACTAATTTTTGTTCCATAAATTTGATTTGTTCAAAATCTTCTTCAATTGCTTTATTTAACATTTCTTGAATTACCATAACCTTATCTATTCCATTATTTAATTTATGAAACATATCACAATTCTAGAAACAAAAAAATGTATACACTGAAACAATAAACAAAATTTTCAACAAGAAACTTACAGAATTCTCTAAAATTGAAACATTTTCAGTATTACTCTCACAAGCTTCTGTAATCTTCTTTAATAGAACTTCATGTTTTCGACAAACAGTTTTATTTTTAGTTTCCATCCTGTCTATGATCGTTTTGGCAGCCTGCTCAGAGAGATTCATCTCGTCCACAAGATAATTGTATTCTTGTATTAAGTGTGCCTTAAAATCCGTTTGGAATTCATTCGCAGTTTTTATCCACTCCATTGCCATATTTAAATTTTTGACTTTATTAGATGTGAGAATTGTGTTGCATTTGCTGCTCATATCTACCACTAATACTTTTAAATCATTTGTATTTTTGCTTACCATTGTACACAACTCTGCAACATCTGTGATCATTTTTTGATGTTGCTGATTGTAGTTATTTATAAGTGATTTGGATGTTGTATCATTCTTGTTTATTACTTGATACAATTCATCTACTTTATTTCGTAGTACTGTATTGTCCGTGTTGTAATCATTTAATGCTTTGGATAAAAGCTTCCTATCCTCAAATAAATGTGTTTGCATTTCATCGTATTTATCAATCAGGTGTTGATGTATTTGCCTTTGTGTTCGATATTTTTTCAGATTGGTTTTACATTTGTTCAGGTGCAAATTAGAATCTGATAATTCTTGTTTAGTGACAGAATGCACTTGTTCTAATTCTTCCCTAACCCTCTCCAACTCTTGCACACGGCCCTGAAATTCTGAACATTCTTCAACAATCCTTAATAGATCTCCTTTCGTCTTTTTAGATTCTTCTACTAACAATTCGTAATTGTCTGCATCCATATAAACACCATCTCCAGTTCTGGCAGCAACTACATCCTTCTTAAGCCTTTCAATCTCTTCTAAATACTTTTGAATGAGAGCTGTTTTTGACATCTTCTGATTAACCTCGGGGCTATTAGTAATATTTCTTGCACGAAAAGCATAATCTAGTGTGCTCAATGTTTCTTCCATGTTATTTGATGCTGGGGATACTGTAGCTATAATTGTTGTCTTTGTTTTTCCACCTAAGCTATCTTGTAAAATTCTTGTTAGTTTAGATTCTCTGTAAGGAATATGAGCATTCTTTTCTACCAAACCCTTTATTACTCTTCCTAAAGTTAATAAAGACTGGTTAATGTTGCCAGCTTCTCTGGTCCTTTTTTCGTTTGCTCCTGATCGAGACACATTTTCACTTCCTGCTAGATCCACTAGGTTCAGCTTCCCTGTTTTTACCAGCTCTTCCCCCTCGGGAGTAGTTTCTCGACTATGCAAAGTAATTGTAAATACAGTATGTGACCTACTGGATTGAGCATTCATCATAGTAGATGCTGTGACCCTTTTATCATTACCAGCTTGTAAAATGCTATAGACTTGTTGTTTGGAAAATACGGTTACTTCTTCTAGTCCATGAATTTGGACAGAACCTTTATGTTTTTGATCCTCATATATCCTAAGAAATAAAATACATTTATTTATATGAAACTATCTATAAAGAGAAATGAAATACTTTAAGACTTTATCCTCTGTTGAAAGCAAGTCAATAAGGACTTCATTGTATAGTTCCAGGTATGATACTCTGACTGTAAAATCTAACACTGCATTATTACTGAGGGTTTCAAAAAGATGTCCCAACGTTCTTGGGATAATACCAGAGTCTGAATTCTAAATAACATAAATTAAAACAATAAGAAATTGAAAGAGCATTTGGTTTTTGTTTACTTCTTTATAACTGATGTTAGCAGGACTAGGATTACCAATCATAGTGTATGTCTTTCCTGTTCCGGTTTGTCCATAGGCGAATACAGTACAATTATATCCTTGCATCACTTCTTTAATAATCGGGTTCACAATAGTCATATAAACATCTCTTTGTTTAGACTCGGTTCCAAAGACTTTATCAAATGAGAATTTTCTATTAACATGATTTAATTTGACCAATATATCCTTGCCATTAATCTCCAAGCATCTCTTGGCATTACATTCAATCTCAGCTTTATTAAATGGCCTAAATCAGCAAAAGAATTAATTGTCATGTAATTGCAGTTGGGTCATTAAAATTAGTCTTACCTTAATCTGGCGAAGGCCTGAATGTGTTGGGTTTCTTTTTTCTCCTTCCCAATTGCAGCAGCCATTTTAACTGCAGTGTAAAAATTAGCAAATGTTTGAAAAAATAAAAACCGTTGGATCATGCGCAAAATATTCGTTAATAAATTAAAATATACCTATCTATAAAGTATTATTATTTCAAAACGACATCCAAACTAAACTTAAACTGTGCAGCTCGCCAAATAAAAACGTTAAGTTGTTAAAAACTAAACTTATAAACAAAACTTAACAGAAACTAAAACTAGAAGCGAAATTCGTTAATTTTGAACACAATTTCTATCTTCAGCACTAAAAGCATCCTTTCTCTGCAATTTTAGTTTCAAACTCTTAATAACACACACACACACGCACACTTTAACTACTAATAACACAGAAATTTCTTCTCACACTCAAAAACGACAAGCCACCACGAACGGTTACAATCAGAGATAATACCTGGATAATACATCCAAAAACAGACCACGTGCTACACGCTAACTTTAGATACTTGTCTCTGACGCTAATTTCTATGATAAGCAGCGCTAACTGTCGCTTGCGCACCTAACTAACTGTTAAACGCGGGCTATATAAATATATGCGGCAACATATAATGAAATTAAAGTAGGATAACAATGAAAAAACAAGTTGTTAAATGTATCGGATTATAATTACAAGTTTAATAAAGTTTATATCAATCTGCAATGCAGGGCAAATATCATTGGAATAGCGCAGGGATGTTGCATTATAAAAAGACCGAGAATGATCGACAGATTATTAGTGCTTAATTAATTAGTGTATTTAACTTAATTTTTCATCTCGAAATTAAAATATTCGTGTGATGATTAATTTCACGAGCCAGAAACTCAAAAATACTTAAAGTTAATTAAAAAAGATTGCCGTTTTCTGGAAGTCTTTTTTTCCTGAAAATTCATTACTTTCCTAGTTCTCTGCTCGAATGACAAAATTTCGTTCGATTTAACTTCACCAAGCCTTCAATAACGGAAGCAGGTACCAAATACAATTTGCATACTTGCAACCAGCAGGAAAAACACTTTCAGATACACATCTGTTATTGAACTTTTCCCATTCACTTAATATATATTGATTTTAAGGAAATAAAATATATCGTATTTTCCGCACATTTCACGATGTCACTACTTTTGAATGGCGAACTACAGAGACTTCTAGTGACTAGTAGGCTTCTTCGCACCAATCGATTCAGCGTCCCAAAATTAGCCGGAAAACTTATATAATATCCCCTAGGAGGCTTTCTATTAAGGAATATCATCTATAGAGATCTTGGAAAGTAATGAGTTTCCCGCGAATAATCTGAGTGTGTTGATAGGAGATTGATATTCTGAAAACGTTTTTGATTATCTGCAACCGATTCTGGGATATCGACTTGGCAAATCGAGAATCGTAAAATTTCAATTTCTCGATGAATTATTGAAGCTTTCCGGACAATTTACACATCTACTAGTTCGTCTGGTCGAGTAGTTTATGTGTGCCGAAAATGATTTCGCTGCAGTTTCCTGTTCTTGAGAAAACTGAACAAGCACATTTTTCCGACCGAAATGATGGAAAATTACAAAAAAAAACAAATAACACAATTGGTAAAAAAATATTCAATAATAAAGACAAAATGGAACAAAATGAGAAAAAAGGAGTAAATAAACTTGTATGTGGAGGCTGCAACGGTGAATATCTTGGACGTACTATTAGAAATTTCAAAATGAGGCTAAAGGAGCATATATCAGAAATTGGCAGCTTGAACCCTAACTCTCAATTTGCAAGACACATCAACGAAACACAGCACTCAAAAGAAAACAAAGAAAGTCGGAAAGGGAAGTCTGAAGAGAAGCAGGACCAAAAAAATTAAAAAAAAAAAAAACACTAAGTTACTAAAAAAAACACTAAGTTACCAAAAAAAAACACTCAGCTACCAAAAAACCGTTAAAAGTTACCAAAACGCGGAGTGAAAGTACAAAGCAAAAAAATGTCTCACCTAATCAAACGTTCCGCTTTGCTTCGGACCAATGGGAACGCGCCCACTATAGCTTTCCCAACGACAGAAGGGACTCTCTCTGGCAACAATCGAACAAAAAACCCTCGATTTCCACGTGTTGGGAATAGAAGTGGCAACGTGGCTTGTGTGAGTGCGCATGTGCAACAACACACTCTCCTCTGCAACAAGACGAAAGCATGTAACGAAGTTTTGAGTAAATCAATATATTATTTGTGTAAAGTGTTAAACCCTCATTGAACCCACCCTAAAATCCCTAAGAGGTTATGGGCCCAGGGGAGAGACAAAAAGTTTTTTGAAAAATCGCTTTATTTGATAAAATAAGGGTAAATTTAAAAAAGTGCAAAAAAACGTGTTTAGCAGAACAAAGAAAAATGGCGACAGCGACCGGTGAAGGGATCGTGGTGTACCCGCAACTGAAAGAGGGAACAAATTTTACACATTGGAAATTCAGAGTATATCTTATACTAGAAGAAAAAGGAGTAAAAGAAGCAATCGAACCTTTACAACCTGGAAAGGAACTGAACAAAGAAAAAGATGCTAAAGCTAGATCAACTATTGTAAAATGTATAACCGACAAATACATCTCATATGTGCAGAAAGCAAGAAATGCTAAAGAAATGTTGACTTGCTTAGAAAACATTTTCGAAAGAAAAAGCGCAGTAAACAAATTACATCTGAAAAGACAACTTTTAACGCTAAAATGCAAAGTAAGTGACAAATTACAAGATCATTTCCTAAAATATGATGCATTAATAAATAGCATAGAATCATCAGGCACTAAAATGGATGAGTCTGATAAAGTGTGTCATCTATTACTAACATTACCATCGTCGTATGATAATGTAGTTACTGCCATAGAAACAATGAGTGCGGAAAAAGACTTGACTGTTGATTTTGTAAAAACGTGTTTGTTAGACGACGAATTAAAGAGAGGTGAAAAGACATCAACAAATAGAAGTGAAGCAGCATTTAGTGCAAGATACGAATGTTTCAAATGTGGGCGTACTGGACATATAGAGTCAGAGTGTTTTAGCAACACAAATAATGGCAAACAGAGAGGAAATTTTCGTGGTCGTGGACGTGCACAATCCAACTTCAGTCGTGGAAGATTCCAGTATAATCGAGGTCGAGGACAGCATAGAGGAAATTCAAATCAAAATCAGACACACATGAGCAAGACAGAAGAAAACTACAATTTCGTAGCAACGACGCAGCTAGAATGTTATCAGGCAACAGTGAACACAGACAATATTGATTGGATAATTGATTCAGGTGCAACAGAACACTTAATACAACAAGAATATGAAAAATACATGACCAATGTTATTGTCATGGAAACGTGTACAAGAATAAAAATCGCAAGCGGCGATGCATTAATTGCAAAGAAACAAGGTAAAATTTGTATGTTATCATGCGGAAGGGAAGTAACTATTGATGCATTAATTGTTCCGGGTTTATTTCATAATATTTTGTCAGTAAAAGGGTTAATAGATAAAGGTATTGAAGTTATATTTAAACCATTAAAGGTAACGTTAATTAAAAATGATGCAGTGTGGCATTGCAAAGAAAGGTGCGGTTTATTTTATTTGAATGGATTACTTAAAGATAATTCTAAGTTTGAAGAAGCAAATGTATGCTCAAACAATAATATATGGCATTTGAGATTGGGTCATTTAAATAAAAAGGGGTTATCAACAATGAAACTACCCATGTCCGACAAAAAATGTAATTCATGCATGAAAAACAAAAGCGTAAGGAAGCCATTTATTAAACAAGAACTACCAAGAAGCAGACAAATTGGTGAGTTAATACACACAGACATAGCTGGTCCGGTGACACCTATGTCAAATGAAGGTCAAAAATATTTTCAAACTATAACGGACGATTATTCTCATTTTGTAAAACTGTATGTACTTAAAAATAAGAGTGAAGCTGAAAATAACCTTATACATTATATTAAAGAAATTCAAACGCAAAAAGATGTAAATGTAAAAAGGATAAGATGTGACAATGGCGGCGAATTCATTTCAAATTTATTCAGAAAATTTTGTTACGAAAACGGAATTATTATTCAGTATACTAGACCTTATTCACCACAACAAAACGGTGTAGCAGAAAGACTTAATAGAACTTTGTACAATAAAGCTAGAACAATGATAAATGAAACAGGGTTACCAAAATACTTATGGACAGAAGCATTTATGTGCGCAGCTTATCAGTTAAACAGATGTCCATCTGCAGCAATAAATTTTAAAATTCCAGCCGAAATGTATTACGGAAAATTAGATTTAAAAAGGTTAAGAGTATTTGGTTCAAAAGCGTGGGCGGTAATTTTACCACGTAAATTTAAACTTGACGAAAGAAGTATTGAAACTCGAATGGTAGGTTATAGTAGCAATGGGTATCGTTTGTGGAACCCTCAAACAGAAGAGATAATAATCTCCAGAGATGTAGAATTTGATGAAAGTGATTATAAGTTTGTAAACGATAAAAATAGAAATGAGTTATCAGAGCAATTCATATTAAATGAAAGCGATGTATTAAGCAAAAATAATAAGTCAAGTGAGAACGAAGTAAATAACGAAAATAATAGTGAAACCGAAAAAAGTAATGAATCAAGTGATAGTGAAGTAGAAAACGAGAATAGTAGTGATGATAGTAGTATTGATGAAAGAAATGTTATTAATGAAGAACGAAAGACTAGAACACGAACAATTAAAGTACCGGAAAGATATAAAAAAGATTTTGAATACGAATTGCATACTGCATATTGTTTATTTTTAAGAAAAGATCCAATAACATATGATGAAGCAATAAACTTAAATGATGGGTGGCAAGAAGCTATAAATAAAGAAATAAATGCTCATACAAATATGAACACATGGACAGTAGTTCCTAAACCAAAAGATAAGAAAATTATAGACTCTAAATGGATTTTTAAAACCAAAGATGACGGTGTAAAGAAAGCGAGAATTGTCGCAAGAGGTTTTCAAGAAAATGTAAATTATAGCGCAAATAACTATGCCCCAGTGGCTAGATTGCAAACAATTAGATTGTTAATTTCTCAGGCTATTCAAAAAGGGTGGCAATTGAAGCAGTTGGATATCCCAACGGCATTTTTGAACAGTAACTTAAAATCTGAAATTTATGTAAATCCACCACAAGGAATAAATATTGAAAGGAATAAAGTTTTTTAAATGAATAAAGGTTTGTACGGACTAAAGGAAAGCCCAAAATGTTGGAACGAAACATTTAATAGTTTTGCAAGTAGTATCAAGTTAAAAAGATCTAAAAATGATTGTTGTTTTTATATTGGCGAGAATGTATGGTTAATTGTGTTTGTAGACGATATACTTATAACTGGAAGTGACGAGAATGTAAAGTTTATTATATCTGAACTAAAGAAAGAATATAATGCGAAAGATTTAGGCAATGTAAAAAACTTCTTAGGTATGGAAATAGAAAGATCAAAAGAAAAATTAAAGTTATCTCAAAGTAAACACATAAGAAAAATGGTTGAAAGATTTAGAATGATAGAGAGTAAAGGAGCAAAGATTCCAATAACAAAAGGTTATCAAATAGATTCAAGCGAAGAGATTGTTAATGTTCCATATAGGGAATTAATCGGAGGATTAATGTATATAAGTACAGGCACTAGGCCAGATATATCCTATGCAACAAGCTATTTGAGTCAATGTCTAGATAAACCAACGCAATCAGCATGGTTAGAAGCAAAAAGAGTGTTAAAATATTTATACACTACTATAGATTTGTCATTAACATATGTAAAGTCAAATCAAATGTCAATTGAAACTTACTCAGATGCAGATTATGCAAACGACAAAAAAGATAGGAGGAGCATAAGTGGATCAGTAACAATGTATTGTAAAAATGCTATATCATGGTTATCCAGAAAACAAGGATGTGTTTCTTTATCAACTGCAGAAGCAGAATATATAGCTGCCACTGTCAGCGCATGTGAACAAATAAATATTAAACGATTAAGCGAAGATTTGAACGAAAATGTAAAAACTGTATTGTATGTAGATAATAAGGGTGCGATTGATATGGCGAATAGTTACGAAAATAGTAAACGATCAAAGCACATTGATATTAGATATCACTTTATTAAAGACAAAGTAAACTCAAAGGAGATAGATATAAAATATGTAAGTTCTACTGAGAACCTGGCGGATATGTTTACTAAAGCACTAAGTTATGAACAATTCAGTTACTACAGAAATATCCTAAATATTTGTTAAAAAAAAAAAAAAAAGTTTTATTTGTATTATGAACTAGATTGTAAGAGAAACGATTTTTATGTTTTGTAATGTTAAAAAAAGGTTAATATGTAAAAATCGAGGAGGAGTGTTGGGAATAGAAGTGGCAACGTGGCTTGTGTGAGTGCGCATGTGCAACAACACACTCTCCTCTGCAACAAGACGAAAGCATGTAACGAAGTTTTGAGTAAATCAATATATTATTTGTGTAAAGTGTTAAACCCTCATTGAACCTACCCTAAAATCCCTAAGACCACGCGATCTCCTTTGCTCGCTCGTTTCTCCCGTTCGTTCGCACTCACACACGAAATCGCGCCTCAAATTCTTATTACAAATGTTTCTCACTCTATACCAGACTCTATACCTGCTCTATACACAGCAGTAAAATGACTGGGAGAGGACCAACGAGGATTGAATAGAGGAGAAGGTGGCGTATAATCGACACAAGTGCCCTCTGTTGAGTCGTCTGCGTTACTGAGTAGCAGAGACAAGTATCTAAAGCTGTGAAAGTGGAAAGTGTGAAGTAGCTGTGAAATTTGGAAGGAAAAGTAATGCCCAGCATTGTTTAAATACCATCGTTCATTTCAAGAGTTCAGTTTTAATAAAATTATTTTTATTATTAGCAACGAAAAATATGGTTGCGTGGGATCTGTGTAAAGTGAAAGGGTGCAGTAGAAGAGCTGATGAAGATAAAAAACCTATCCTCTTTGGAGAGGACAAAATAACTTTATGGCCACCGGTGTGACGTTCGTCCGCGTTGCCGTACCGTTGCCACGTCTACTCCACAAAGGATTCCTAAGGATAAGGATAAGTTTTATCCAACAGCTTAATGATGTGCATTAAGATTTCATATTCGATTGGATTAAACAGTGCTATTAGAGTTTAGACAATAATTAACTTCAAGTTTATTATCTTCGTCAAATTTAGACAATTATAAACTTGATCAGGTTTAGACAATGAAATGTCCCAAATTGAAGTAACAATGCAAACGTTTAGATCTAACTAGACCATTTGTAAGGACTTTGGAATAATTCAGACAATGTTGGAGTTCAGTTTAGATATTCAAGTATATTAGACAATTTTAAACTTGATTAGTCTGTTTAGAACTACCGTAGACAAAAACTGGTTCTGTTTAGACAAACCTTGCCAAGTTTAGACATTAATAATCCTAGCCGAATTTAGAAAAGAATAAAGTAAATTAGGTTTAGACCATGGGTGGGCAACCTTTTATGAGATGGGCTAGTCAGAGTTCGTACTAGTTGACGCGAGCCAGAAATTTTTTTTTCGCTCGCGTAAATAAATTCTAGTCTTTTTTTAAGACGAGGAACGAATTTCACAGAACAACAGTGAAGGATCCGGTTTCAGAATGGAAATATTTTTATAAAAAAATATTTTATTATATCAATAATCTTCAAAAACACAATTAACGTCAAAAAATAGAAAAATAAACAGGTTAATGTTGAAAAAGTAACTTTAATAATCTTCAATGAAATTGTTTATTTTTAAATAAACGTTTCATATCAATATCAATCTCGGTAGTAGCATCGCGAAGAGTGTTTTCCAAATTTATATCAGAGATACGAGATCTATTTTAAGATTTCGTAAAGGCCATTCTTGAGAAAAACTATAATTTCTTCCAAATAATGCAATAATTTTTTTTGCATTATTAAGTAACTGAGGAAATTCTTCTGGATTTAAAGATTTGTAAAAGTCATCCTTTGCTACTTCCATAAATATCAATATCAGATCACACTTTTCGTGAAGTTCCAGTAACTCCATTTGATATTCGTGCGGAACAAGGTCTCTCTCTATCAGGAATAGAAAACGGCAATAGGTAAATATAAAAAAATATCTGTTTGGAAACAAAATCTTGGAATCTCCTTTCAAATTCATCGTACAGATTATATATAATATTCAGATTCGATATCTTGAAGAAGTTCCTTAAATTCGCGATGACTAAGTGCTGATTTTTTTGATTTGATAGGATTGATACACTTCACTACACTTAATTACGTCTTCCATTTTGAGTATTTTTGCAGACAGACTTTCTTGGTGGATAATGCAATTAAAAATGATTTTTTCCATAAATAAGTTTGCATCCATATCTTTTCGCATGAGATCTAGTGCACCATTATTTTTCCCGACTAGAGCTGGCGCTCCATCAGTACATATGCCAACTAAATTTTTGTAATTTAAGTTATACACGTCCATAACTTCCTTCACCTTATTGAAAATGTCCTCAACTGTAGTTGTTGTTTCCAACTGAGTAAGTGACAGTAACTCTTCTGTTATGTTACATTTTTTATTTATACCTCTTATAAAAATGGATAAATCTGCAGAATTCGTCAGATCAGTACTTTCATCAAAAGCCAAGGAATAATAATCAAAATTTGAGATTTTCTGTTTAACGGATTATTCATTTATATTGGTTGAAATGTCATTAATTCGACTGGTTACTGTTCGACGCGACAAACTCACATTTACAAATTTCTTTTTATTTTCCGGACACATTGCGTCTATTGTTAATATCCAATATTTTATAAATTCTACTTTAGAAAAGGGTTTAGAGTTCTTTGCTTTCACAGCATCTTCTGAATCTGTATTCGACTTTATAAATAGCAATTGTTGTTTACTAAATATTTTCTTCAAATTTTCAATTTTCAATTTTCTTTCCTCGCTATGAAATTTATCATAGCTACTACTATGCTTTGTTATTTATTTATTTATATTGTTTAGACCCACAGGGGATCACATAAAGCAAATTATGACCTGTTGCTTTTATTTTTATTGTTCTTCTAGAATTGTTTCATAATCCTCGCTATGCTTAGCTCGACGTTCATCTGTCCATTTTCCTGTTGTTATTTTGGGTTTTTTCCACTGATATAATTTCCCAGCTGTAGACCTTATTTCTAAAGATTTTTCGACTTACGATGTCTGTCGGTGAGATGTGAGATGTTGGCGTTTTTTAGATCAATCTGGACCTGTTTTACCCAGACTGTTGTTGTCTTCATTTTCTGTATGTACTTCAAAACTCTCCCTGTTAGTCGGTTGTCATCTAGTCTCATAACGTTCCCGTAGAATTTCAGTCGTCGTTTGTGAAAATCGGTTTCGATGTTGGAGTATTTTTCTGTGACAGTGTGTGATTGTAGACGATATCCTTTGGGCCAAGGATTTTTCGGATAATTTTTCTTTCAGCCTTCTTGTTGTTCTCTATGTCTCCTATGATATTAAGGTTTAATATCTCGCTGACGTAGAGTATTTCAGGTTTGATAACAGTCGTGTAGTGTCGGATTTTTTAATAATATTTATTAATTTTTTTAATTAATAGTTAATATTTATGCATTTTTTATTATAGATGCTTGCAACTTTTCCATATGCTTTCCGCATTTTGAGTTCCCGTGCTTTTTTGCTAATCTTTCTGTTCCCGTAGGTTCAATAATTTCGCCTAAGTATTTGAAGTGACTAACCTTGTTTATTGTGCCGTATTTTGTAATTAAATTTTCTGTTTTGATGTGTTTTGTGGCCATGAATTCGGCTTTCAAAAAGGAAATTTGTTTTCCAGCTTTCTCAGCACAGTCTTTTAGGACTTCGATCTGATGGATTGCTGTTTGTTCACTTTTAGAAAGGATCGCGAGATCATCAGCGAAGGCTAAGTATGTGACGTTGATTGACTATCGCCCTGCCGGACACCAGCCTTGATGGGGAAAGGTTTTGAGATTTGTCCGTTGAATTTGATTTTGGAAGTTGTGTTTGTTAGTGTTTGTTGGATGAGCCGTTGTGTTTTCAGATCCAATTCTCTCCAGATTGTTTTCTTCAAGTATATAAACAGGGATTGTCGGTCGATGAAGTCATAAGCTTTCCTGAAGTCAATAAATGTGCAGATGGTTGGGAGATTTCGTGTAGCTCGAATTTTTAGAATAGATTTCAGATTGAAAATTTGCTGGGCGCATGATCTGTGTGGTCTGAAACCTGCTTGATATTCCCCGATTCGGGGTTCCAGTTGTTCTTGTGTGCGTTGTAAGAGGCAAGCGGATAAGATTTTGTAGGGAACGGAAAGGAGGGAGATTTCTCTGTAGTTATTCACATCACATTTGTCTCCTTTTTTGTGGAGTGGGTGGATGAGTGCGCATTTCAAATCATCTGGGAGTTCTTCACTTCGCCAAATTTCCTGAATTATGTTTGTGATTTCCTGTAATGATCGTTTTCAGTAGTTCTGCGGTTATTCCATCTTCTCCTGATGTCTTTCCATTCTTCAGTTTTGTGATACGGTGTCGGATTTCTTCTAGTGTCGGTGGATCAGCGTCGGGTTTCGTTTTTGTTGAAGATGTGTGTGGGAATCGTTCGGATGGTTCGGGGCAATTAAGGAGATCGGAAAAGTAGTTCGACAGTTCTTCGCAGTTTTCTTGGTTGGTGAGTGCAAGTCTTCCATCTTTTTTCTTGAAGGTCAAATTCTGTGGTGAGTAACTTTTAATTTTATTTGCAAAAGCTCTATACTATGTATTGTAGTATCTCTTAATATTATATTCCTTATTAACAGTTACATCCAAACAAATTAAACAAGTTGGATTACCATTTCTCTCAGTCATGAAATAATCGAAGTTCCATTTCTCATTAAAAACGCGTCTTTCTTGATCTACCTTTCTTTGCTTGCTAGACGAAGCCATCCTATTCAACGTGTTTTAATACGTATAACTGTCATTGGCAACAGTAAGAAATTGAGGAAGAAGCATATAAACACATGCACAAATAACTATCAAAACTGCACGCACCTACGATGCAAGCGTGCGCATTCACCTGCTTGAGCGCATTAGCGTTTGCGTCAAGCCTTGATCCTATACGAAAGTCAGCAATTTTAGAAATCCTCAAAAGTCGTTGAAATACCGCAAATGCTGAAAATCAAACATATTAACTTTTTCGAATATTTTTAAGAATTTGCCAATTTGTGAAGAATTGATACCAAAATTAAAAGTTATATTGAGTTCTGCGATCTGCGGGCCAATTCTTATGTATTTGAAACAGATTTTCGCGGGCCGCATTAATCACTTTCTCTGGCCGCAGTTAGCCCGCGGGCCGTAGGTTGCCCATTCCGGGTTTTGACAATTAAATGTCTCAAATTAAGGTAATAGAATGAAAGTTTAGACATTGTTAGACAATTTGTAAGGTCTTTGATCTAATTCAGACAATATTGGATGAGTTCTGTTTAGACAATATCCAAGAATTTTAAATAAGATTAGCCTAGTTTGGATCATTTTAGACAAAAATTGATCCAGTTTAGACAAACTTAGTCAAGTTTGGACATTAATAATCCTATTCGAATTTAGACAATAATAGAGCTAATTAGGTTTAGACAATTAAATGTATCAAATTAAAGTAACAATGCAAAACTTTAGATATTATTAGGCGATTTGTCAGGACTTTGGTCTAACTCAGACAATGTTGGATGAGTTAAAGTGGACAATATCTAAGTATTTTAGACAATTCTAAACAAGATGAGTCTAGTTTTGACCATTTTAGACAAAAATTGCTACAGTTTAGACAAACCTAATCAAGTATAGACATTAATAATCCTAGTCGAATATAGACAATAATAAAGCTGAATAGGTTTAGATAATTAAATGTCTTAAATTCAAGTAACAATGCAAACGTTTAGACATTATTAGATATTATTAGGTGGAGTAAAGTTGGTAAAGGATCTCGGAGGCAATAAGTGTTGCCGAAGCTCATACTGTAGCAAGACTCTGAGTAATGTCCTTTGCTTTTCGGCGAAAGAGTCGAAGGTTCTAGAAATAGAACTCGGCTCTACCAACAAATCCTACTCTCGCGTCTCCGAAGACAATGCATCGCGTAACCACTGGGTGCATAGCGTACAATGGATGTGCGTTATGTAGCAGACGAGAGAGGGTGAAAGGCGAGTGCCTGGCGCCTCCCCCCTTAGGGGAATAAACCCCAACAGAAACTTCTGGTCCTCCAGGTTGGGGCTTGACCTAAGCATGCACATGGAATATGATAATGGAAAACGGTTTACGGTGCAGGGGAGGGATACACCAGTGCCGGTCGGTGTCGTGGGTGAGCGAATAGGCTCCGCCCGACCGTCAGCCAGCAACTGCTCTGGACAATTGGTGGCCCACCAGGCCATTGTTCAAGGGAAAACGACTGGAGAGAAGAAAAAAGAAGTAGGGGCACAAAACGATCCTTTCAAAAGAAAGGATACCATATATAGAACGCTACCGCATCATCAGAGAAGTTTAAGCGAAGGCGAAGTTACTCTAGATTCTTCAAGAAAACCTGATGGTGAGGAGGATAAAGTAGGGGACCTATTGTTAGAAACGCTGCAATATGAAAAAATCACTAAAAAGCGAAAGCTAAAAGAAGGCCCAGCAAACATGGTCCAAACCAAGCTGACGTTCAGCCAACCCATAGAACAGACGAAAGGAAAAGTAATTTGGACTCTAGTTGAAAACTTAACACAAAAAGTAAAAGAACTCGAACAGCTAGTGAAAGATAAAGTCTGCACTAAGGGAGAAATTAAAAAAGCAACGGAAGAGATTACTGCACTAGCGGCGCAGCTATACAAGAAAAAAGAGATTATAATTAACATACCGGAAAAAGAAGAAGCAGTTCTCAATAGAGTACAAAAGGTAGTAGCAGATGCGAGCAGGCAGAGTCAAGTAGAAACTGTAATCTTGAGAGATGAAGGCTGCCAGACAACTGAACTAGATAAAATAGATTGAACTGAATGTAGATAGAATAGATTAAACAATTAAAAAACTAAGATGCCTAATTAAAGAAGCAGAAACTCCTAAAGAAATTAGCCACCTCACAACGGAAGACTGGCCAGAGGAAACGTTCTTAAACACAGAAATAAAAGAAGGAAATCCTCTATCAATCGGGAGAAAATATGACCTAGCAGTTTGTCTAATAGAAAATGAGATAAAAATGGAAAAGGTCTAAACAGGGAGTTCATAGAAAGATACCCAGAGATGGCAGAAATTAAGGAAGGTACAGAAATAAAGATTATTAACCAAACAATAAAGATGAAGATTGAAGGAAATTTGGAAACTATAGAAAATTTTATATTCAAAATGAAATTTAGACATACAGAAGATATCGATATAATAAGACTATTTAGGTTAGGTTAGGTTTTAGGGTACTCCTTCAAACCCTGGTCAAAAACGAAAGAAGCCAGGTGGCAATGCCTGGTATCACCAACGTTGGAATAAATAAGCTAAGGAAGCTAGTAGAAACTGCCTTTAGAAACTCGGACAAGATATTAGATATTAGATACACATATATACTCCAAAAAAGATGACTGGCAGAGGAGTACAAAGTGCTTTATAACACAATTTTTTTACGTGAAATGACGGAAGAACAATTACAGAGTTGCTGCAAATCAGTTTATTTAAAATTAAATACAGATATTGATGAAACAGATCTCTATAATGAATTGTTTATATTACGACAAATTGTCCCGGAGGAATATATTCCGCTGAATATACTGGAATATATAATAGCAAATAAATTAAAGGATATTTACCCAAATGCAACAATTACCTATAAAATTTTATTAACTAACTCAGTTACGGTTGCATCAGCAACCATTTTCAAAATTGAAGGTGATAAAGAACTACTTGCGGAACTACACGTCTCAAGGTCCTGCATCGTCGCTGGCTTTAATTTCCATCGAACAAGAAATTGCTAAGAAACTAGATTATGACGAAGTTATAAATAACTTTATTAATAAGCGAGTTAGATCAAAACTCATTTAAATGTTACTATTCCCTAATTTATTTATTTTATTTTTTTTGACAATAGAATATAAACTATTTCTATAATGAACTGATTTATTGAAATTAAAGTATTAAAGAAATTAAATGTGAATTTTTTTAACACCTTTCATATGAGATATATAAGACCCCGTTTAATTATTTTGCGCAGGGCCCCGCTTCATTATTTTGCACAGGGCCCAGCAAAATATAGCGCCGGCCCTGCCCCCAATCACCAGCTGTTTTACTCGCTCTTCTATCATTCTCTTCGTTTCTTTCATACTTCTACTGTATATTGTTTAAATTCTCCATTTTCTCTATCTACCTTTCACCGTTCTTTCCATAATCCCTCTTTATTCTTTTGCTTCGGTTCTGTTTTCTTCTTCCAATCCTTTTTGTCACTCCAATTATTATCCCACCTTTAGCTCTCCCTTTCCTACTAACCTTCTCTGCAAATTGACACTTCCACTTAAACTCTTTCGGCATTCTTTTTTCCCATCCCTTCTCTTCCACCCACGTTTCTACCATTCCCACTACGTCAAATTTTCCCAAATACTCCCAAAACTCATTGTCTTTGTTTTTTATCCCCGCTGTATTCCAGAATACTATTCTTATTTGCTCCTTTTCTTCCTTATTCCTCTCCGTGTTAGTTTTCCGTTTTCTGCCCTGTCATCTTTTTCTTGTGCTCTTAAAAATTTGCTGTATTTAGCTCCCCCTTTTCATAATCCCACTTAAACGCTTTTCCCTCTATCCATATCTTTTTACAACCGACTTTCACCCGCAGTCCTTTTTGTCGCTCTTCTTTGGCTAGCGCTCTTAATTCCTTCTGTATGTCTCTTTCCTTCTTCGTCAGATCGTCTTCTATGTATACTCTCTTTTCTTTTATTTCTCTTAGTTTCCTCTTATTTTCCATAACTTTCCGGTTTTCACCCCAGTTCCCAAGTTCCGCCACCAACATATATTTTTCCTCCACTTACTTTATACATATCTGTCTGCATTTACTAATGAAAATGCAATCTATTACATTTGTGGGTACTTATCCCGGAAATTTCTGAAGAGTCATCAAGAATGCCCAAAATTTGTTGATTTGTTAATCTTACCGAAAAGTGACTCTACGTATCATGAATATAAATTATTTACAATAATGAAAGATTCTGCAGGTAAACATGGACTTCATTATTCTACTAAAATGATTTTCACAGCCCTGCTTAAACAATCTATTGGGAGAAGTAAGTTCAATGGGAAAATTGCATCGGAAATTTCCTCCTATTGAAGTTGTCCTATTGAGATACGCTAAATCCTATTCGATTTCCCAATAGGATTTACTACAATTCAATAGGAATATTGTGGTCTGAGAATTTCCTATAGAATAATCCAGAATCCTATTCGATAAATATGCGTCAGTTTTTCAAAATCCTATTGAGGTTTATTTAAAAATAAAAATAATTTCTAAGTCGTATTTCACTATTGACATCTATTCATCTCTTATTGGATGTTGCAGGAGTCAATCCTATTGAATAATGCTAAATCCTATAGAGGATCATTATAAAATTAAAATAATTTCTAAGTCGTATTTCCCTATTGACAACTATTCATCTCCTATTGGACATTGGTGAAGCCAAACCTATTGAATAATGCAGAATCCCTTTGCGAAATTTAGAAGTAAAGATACATTTTCTATGTCGCATTATCCTATTGAATCACATGGTTTCTCTACTTTCATATCCTATAAAAACTCTTCATTTCCTATAGAATCGCTAACTTCCTTTTAGAATCATCATAATCCTATTCAGTTGTGTCAATAGGAAAGCTCTAAATCCTATAAGTTAACGATCCTCATTTTATTTCCTATACAGATTTGTATAATCCTATTAGGCATTTTCCGGTTGCCAGAAATTTCTTAACTTTTCCTATTCAAATATGATGTTTCCTATTCAAATTCTGAAAAAGCCTATAGGATTTAACCTTTCCTAATAGGAACGTTTAAGCAGGGAGCTGTCTTGAGGTGGGATAAAATATTTAAACAGATCATCGATAATTACATATATAGAGAAAATGTATTAGTACATTTACATTCAGAATTATCGAATGAGTGCACAGATTTTCGATTGTGTTCCTTGGAATCAACTGATTTATTTTTAAAAATATTTATAAAATCACGTTGCTTCCGTGAAACTAGGTTTATTAAACGTCAAATGAAAAAAAAGACGCGCTTACTGCTGCAAAGAAAATAAAAAGAAAATGTCAAAATTTGTGACATTGACTTTGGAAGGGCCATCAGTGAAGAAACCTCATGAAAAAAAGACCATTAAGAAGATATTGATTGAAAGACCAATTAATAATAGATCAAAAATTACTGATAAGATGATATTTAGATTTGCCAAACTTTTTTACATATATTGTTGTGAGGATGCCACCAATCTTGTTGGGCTGCCACCAATGTTGTGAAGGGGGTTGTGGTGTGAACCACCGCCGACTTCAATATTGAGAGGGAAGGACTGCTGGCCAATAATTTTTCGAACTCCTTCGGAGATATATCTAAATATCTAGGGATCTTGTAATGTAATGTTCACCGGGATTCGCAAGGCACGTAGTTTGTCGAATAATAGTCAAGTTGATTTTAACAATTTAATTAAACAATAATACAACGAAATAACTTAAGACTTAAAGAACTTATAGATTACTACTCTACTCTCTTTTCTATTACTTCTTACTTCCTACTGACAACTGGGGAATGGTATTTATACCATTCCTAGTATAATATATCTGTAAGAGGGGTTAAATCATCCTTCTAATTCAAATAAGGGGGAAATTGAATTTTCTTGGCTCCTCCCACGAACAATCGAGCCTTAAATTCTCTAAATCCCTGAAAATGTCTGGTCCTCTGGTTAATCTCTATAAGAAGGTTTTTATAGGCCTTCGCACGTTCTCTAATATGTTTGGGGGAGGTAGATTTTAGCGTGGTAATAAAAACCCTTAGTTTCTGGACAAACTATAAAACTATAAAACAATTGCATTTATCCAAAACGTGGGACAAAGGGTACGTTTTGGAATGTGCGCTAATGGCACAGATGTCCAGTCCTGGTTTTTATTGCAACAATATATTTGTCAAAAATATTTGTCAAAAATAAGTTGTCTGTCTGTCTCTTGAAGTACTAACAATTCCGATTTTGTCTAAATATTAGTAATTTATTAGAAACATTCCATGCGTTACCGACCACTCTAAAACTTTTGAAATTTTTCAGCAAACGTGCAATTAATTTTTAATAAAATAGAAAATCTAAAATTTTTAAAAAAAAAATATTTTAAAAAAGAACAACCAGACTTGTTACTTGCTCAATTTGTCTTTTATGGCCGGCTTTTCAAGACAAACAATTATTTTTTTAATATATAATTAATTTGTAGAAAATTGCAAAATTGTACAAGCAAAGTGCAGGTAACCACCAAAAGGGCGAAGTGAATGAAGAAATCATGAATAGAAAAGGAGTTATGTCAATTAGACGCTCATATTTATCAACAAAAGGGGGAATACTGGAAATCTTCTGTTACTCTTTAGCACACACTGCTGGAATGCATTGCGGGAGCCGTTCGCTACATCAAAGCAAGCAAAAGGAACGGTCAAGACATAAAATGTCAGGGGCTGAAAGCCAAAAAAGATGTTACGAGCAAGAAAGAGAGATGTTACACGGAAAAAAGTACACCGTACAAATTACAGTTTCAATTGTTACGTGGGTCCTTACGAATTCAAATTTGTAGAGATTGCAGTTTATACAGTAATTTTTAAAACTTATTTACTAATAAAAATCTTACAATCCCAAGGTGTGTGTTTTACAGTTTGAAATAATACTTTTCGTTAAATGAAAAGTTAAAATATTTTTGACATATTATTTGGGAACTTTTCATCATATAATATGTATTAATTATTAGTACAAACTCTAAAAATTACGATTTTTTCGTGATGTATTTATTACTTCATAATATAATATTTCTTATTTATTTTTAAACTAAAAATTACAGATTGGGCTATTACTCGTTGACTATGAGAAATGAACGCCGAAATATTACTATCTCATTTAAGAAACTCATTTTAAAAATTTGAATATAGATGATGTCGGCTTCGTTTTGTTTACACAATTTCAGAAGGTACAGGATATATATCCTGTTTTAAAATTGGAAGCGTTTTTGAACTCATTTTCAGTTCGGCTGTGGCATAATTGCGTCGTTTTCAGGTTAAGAAAATTTAATAAAATAGTGAATATTAATATTGTGAAAGTCCATCCATCTTAGTTACAATTTTGGTAAGTACTAATATAAAATTGTATATTAATGCTTTCAATAATTATAGTGTAAACTAACTATTATTTAAAATTTATTGAATTTGTGATATTCAAAGAATAACATTATTGTTATCATAATAATAGTTAATTTAAATAATATATTATGATAAGGTTTTTTTTTAATTTGAATCCATTATTTCTTTTTGGTTGAAGGCTCTTTCTGTGTTTCTCGCTTATAATTAGTATCCTTTTACTAATTTGGTGATTATGGATAAAAAAAATGCATAGACTTAAATTTCCATAGTAATCTTAAGCTTAAAGGATCCAACAAAAACATTAATTTCTGGAACCTATAATATTATTAACAGTAACAATCCAGATTATTGTTATGTGAATCTCAAAGTATGTAATTTGTTTTTATTTTCTTGCATGTGTTTTTTGTTTACAATAATATAATACTAAAATTGTATTGTGATTCATTTTAAATTCATTTTATTATTATCATGTAATTTTTACATTATTGTTGTGATCTCGCGATTTTGGTTTCAAAGAATTTCAAATTCTCACGAGTCGGCAAAGAACCCTAAGTGGACACCCGATTAGTTTTTGTTCATTTAGGACCATTAGTCTGGTTTATCTAAATCATGCGGGCAGACGCTCGAACATAGGGATCGTGCCGAGACGCCGAGGGGATTTTGTTTTATGAGTTCTGGAAATTTTCCATAAAGATTAGGGGAGGACTCACACCAAGACCGAGGTGATGAGGTAGAGGGGAAGTTAAAAAGGGGCGGTCAGAATTGAGCTAGCAAGAGTGTAATTTGAGTTTTGAAAACGAACCTCCCTATTTTCGTCGAAGAAAATTCCGGGTTTCGACCACATGTTTCGTAGAATTATGTGTATTATTGTTAGTTAGTAATTATTGTAATAAGTTAGCGATTAGTTGTACATATTGTAAGGTATTAGTAGATAAGTAGTATTTAATTACATATAAAGGACATATTTGCGTGTAACTAATTCATCCATTGTCCTGATCCTGGAGCAGCACCATACCGAATTACCAGTTCGCAACAGAGATACTATATTTTTGGTGGCAGCGGTGCGATCCAGAAGAATCCGAAATTGGTGGAATTCCTCGGAACTCAAAATCGGTTGGATCCAGAAAGTATCCAAAAAGGAATTGGAAATTTAGTTGCCTTTGGTCGCAGCGAGTTCCGTCTAGGTCTACTACGTCAAATGCAGTGAATCTACGAGTGTCGTTTCGCCGTACATCACACAGCTCCACAATAGGACAATTCGGTTGATTAGATACAAACTAAGAGATTTCGTAAAAAACTGTAAGTATATCTTTGTTTCGTACGCAAAATATTTCGCGTAATTGTTGGCGAATTGTACGTTATAATCAAAATGGCTCTTATGACGTTAGATGTAGCAATGAGATATATTAAGGAGTACGATGGACAGGCGGGTAAAGTGCAATATTTCATAGAATCGTGCGATTTGGCGATGGATGCTGTAGCTTTAGACGCCCGAGATATATTATTTAAGATAATAAAAACATCTAAATTAATAGGTAGGGCTAGAGATTACTGTATGACTAGGTACGGAGATTTTTCGACATGGGGCGAATTAAGGGACCATTTAGGGGACAGATTTTTAGAAAAACGTTCAATTTCCTGTTGTCAAATGGAGTTACATTCAACTTACCAATATAATGGTGAAGGTGTAATTGACTATGCTAATAGAATTTAAAAATGTTTGTCGAATTTGATTGACGCGTCTGTGGTAGGCAAGACTTCAGCAATAGCTAAAGAGATCAACGATATTTACGATATTCAGGCATTAAATGTATTTTTACAAGGCTTGTCGGATTCTTTAAAAATTATAGTAAGGGCACAAAGACCAAATTCGTTAAAGGAGGAGTCTCAGTTAAATAGTGCATTTAGTAGAATAGACATAAAGCGTGGGGTAAAATCTTGCGATGTGTGCAATAAGAGCGGTCATTTAGGGAAGGATTGTCACTTAAGAAATAGAAACAGCGAACCACCTCAAAATCACAATACCGTTCGAATAAAAGGTGAAGATTCAGTATACGGCGCACAGATATCCCAAAATTCCCGAGCTATTTCCCCGATTATATGTTTTTATTGTAAGAAACCGGGTCATAGAATTTCCGAGTGTAGGAGAAGAATTTACATCGAACAAAACCGGCAGACAAATGTAAGCGAAGTAAACCAACAATTTACTAAAGAGCGTCATTCGTATAACATTGCTAGTGTTTCAGGAAACGCACCGGGTCCGACAGTAAGTTCCGTGTCGTCGGACCGAGCAATTTAAGCCCGGAACATGTTCAAAAAAATAAAATCGAAACTAAATTTAGTGAATTGTCGGTATATGTTTCCAAGAGCATTAACGGAGCAGGTTTAAAAAATGTACATTTACCGTTACTCATTTCGAAACAAGGTTTTTCAACATTTCTGTTAGATACGGGAGCCGACATAAGCATTATTAAATTAGGAATTTTAAGGAAAGAATTAAATTGGGATAGTAGCAGGAAAACGAAAATTCGCGGCATTACAAATGGTTTTGTGGAACATTAGGAGCCATATTCGAAAAATTAGAGGACAAAAATCAATTCCACGTAGTTTCAAACGATTTCCCTATATGTTTCGATGGTATTTTGGGAAGTGATTTTTTTGAGTTATTTAATGTTAATTTGGATTTTGGAGAGAAACGAATGCTTTTCGGAGAAAAGTGTTTGAGTTTTAATGAAAATGTAGATATAAGGGACACTAATTACTTGATGTCTCTGCGTCAAGGTCGCATTTTTAAAACTGAGGTCGGTTTAGATAATTTAGAAGGAAACGTATTAAACATACCTCCTCGTAGTGAAAATATATTTCAAGTTTCGTGCAGGGTAGACAAACCTGATTCATTCGTCTATATTTGTGAAGGTCGCCAAATCAGCGACAATATTTTTATTACTAATTCAATTTCGTATGTATATATATATATATATATATATATATATATATATATATATATATTGGCGGGGGTCCTACAGCTTCTGCCGCATCCCGCATTTCGATCGCCACATGTTTTTATCTCTCCAGACATCTTCATTGATTGCCCGGTCCCTCATCGTTGCCATAAATCCATCTTACCATGTCGTAGCTGGTCTTCCTCGTTTCCTCTTATTCGGTGGAGAGTATTCAAATGCCTTTCTTGGCCACCTGTGTTCTTCCATACGCCTCATATGTCCATACCATATAAGCTGCCTTGTTTCTATTCTTTCAGTTGTTTTGTAAGTCGTTTAATTTCTACATTTGGTATGTTAGGGAAAATAAATGTTTCGTGGGAATTCGGAATACGTCAGAAGATTCCGTCAATGTCAGTCTCGAGCCAATAGATTTAGTATCAATTGAGTCAGATAGTTTCGATTCAGTTATTTATAATTGTAATAACGTAGGATTCGATCAGTTTCGAAATAGAAGCGAATTATTAAGGGAATCGATAAAACTCGATCATTTCAATGTAGAGGAACAGAAGGCTATCGGTGAATTGATTTACAGATATTCTGATATTTTCCATCTCGATGGAGAAAAGCTGACTTGCACCGATGCAGTTAAGCATAAAATTCCATTAATCGGTGATTCACCTCCCATTCATGTTAGGCAGTATAGGTTACCAGAAAGTCAAAAGAGCGAGGTACAGAGACAGATTGATAAAATGTTGGATGATAATATCATTGTAGAAAGCGACAGCGCTTATAACGCCCCATTATTAGTCGTACCCAAGAAAGCAGGTGCGGACGGTAAACTTAATTGGCGCGTTGTTGTAGATTTTGGGAGGCTAAACGAGTCTACGGTAGGATTTTCGTACCCAATTCCCAATGTTAGCGACATTTTAGACCAACTAGGGAATTTCAAGTATTATTCAAAGTTAGATCTATCGAACGCGTACCATCAGATAGAAATGCATCCGGATGACAGGCATAAAGCGGCATTTTCACATCAATTTGCTCACTATGAATTTAAAAGAATGCCTTTCGGTCTAAAATCAGCTGGAGCATCATTTCAACGCCTTATGAATAGCGTGTTGTCGGAAATACAGGGAATTCGCGCATTTGTTTACCTGGATGATATTATAGTATTTTCAAATAATTTGCGTACTCATTGTGAAAAATTGCAAGAAATTTTTGAAAGATTACGAACTTTTAACCTAAAATTAAGTCCGGAAAAAATGCGAATTTCTAAATAAAGAGATTGTATACCTAGGTCACAAAGTTACTGATGAAGGAATTTTGCCTGACGAAGATAAAATCTTAGCGATAAAAAATGTTCCTGTACCAACATGTCAGAAACAAGTAAAGTCGTTTCTAGGTTTGGCTTCGCACTATAGACGATTTATTAAGGATTTTTCAAAGGTTGTTTCTCCGATAAATAACTAGTTAAAAAAGGATGTGCATTTTCAATGGTCGCAACGTTGCCAAATTGCATTTGATGAATTAAAACATTTATTAACTAATTCGCCAATTTTGATTTATCCCGATTTTTCAAAACCGTTCATATTAACGACCGATGCTTCAGATTATGCTATCGGTAGTGTTTTGTCGCAGGGTAAGATAGGTCAGGATCTGCCCGTCGCTTACGCATCAAGATCGCTCAATAAGGCCGAAAGAAATTACAGCACATGCGAAAAGGAATTATTGTCAATTGTTTGGTCTTGTAATTATTTTAGACCGTATTTGTTTGGCAACAAAATTTTTGTTCACAGTGACAATAAGGCATTAGTTTACCTAAAAAATATTAAGTCCCCAAATTCCCGTTTAACTCGAATGAGACTCAAATTGGAAGAATTCGATTTCGAAGTTAGTTACAAGCCCGGCAAATTCAATAAAAACGCGGACGCTTTAAGTAGAATAGATTGGGATCAAACAATTATCAGAGAACCCAGTCGTAGTATTAATTTGACAAATGAAGTAATTAACGATTACGAAATTTTCTGCAAGTATTTAGAAGGTAATGTGATTATACCCGACGACGATATTCAAGAATGCCAAGATTCACTTCTAGATGATTTGCCTGCTAACGCATTTTGTAACACATTTGTTAACGCTTTTGTTTAGAATTCGACGAAAATACGAGACCATTAGAACCCTATGTTGACGTCGTAAATAAATTACAATGTCAAGACGACCTTGACAAACTTGACATACAACGGGGAAACGTTTATTTAATGAATATCACTAATAATAGGAAACTTATTTGTCTCGTACCCTCAGTCAATTCTCTTTTGAAGGTTTCATATGAGAATATATTTTATATTTTGATAAAATTAAAAGAAAAACTTATTGAACATAACATAACAAATTTTTATGCAGGGAGTAATTTTGGTAACAATTTGAAGTGGTGTAAGGTTAGGCTAATGTTAAGATATATATTTAAAAATTCTGGAATCAAAATTTGTGTGTGCCATAACAAGTTCCGGAAGGAAAACTTTAGTGAAAATGAAAAACATACAATTTTAACGGAATATCATGACCTGCCTACCGGAGGACACCCAGGCCGAATGTACAGAAGAATTAGGCGCAAATATAATTGGGATAATTTAAAATCAGATGTAAGAGAATTTGTTAAATAATGTAGGCAGTGCCAACAAAATAAGGTTCATAATAAGACTCATAGGGCACCCTTAATTATTACAGATACTCCCGAATTAGTGTTTGAAAAGTGTTACCTTGAGTAAATAGGTATTTTAACAACGTCAATACAGCTCCTCCAGAATTTTCATACAATTGCGACGATTATCTGATGGACTTGAAACACAAACTACGCGTGACTAGACAAGAAGATAGAGACAACCTAATCAGAAGGAAGGAAAGGTCCAAAGTTTTATATGATAGGAGTAGTTCAAATATAGAATATGAAGTAGGAGATTCGGTTTGGCTATTCGATGAAAGTACCAAAAGGAACAAAAGCAAAAAATTAGATTCAAGATATTTAGGACCATTTAAGATAGTTTCTCTAGATTCCGATGTCAATTGTACGCTTAAAATAAAAGGAAAATACGACATAAAAATAGAATAATAAAATGCCATGTTAATATCGCGGAATCTCGAGTTTAGTTTCTCTTATTGTTAGTTTAGATGTCAAGAATCTTGAGTTTGGAACTCCATTATCCATGAGCCTACCTGCGAATAAGTTCATAATTACAGAGCCTGTTGCGAAATATTTTGTTGTTAACGTTACACAAAGGTATCATGTTCCCATCTTGTTATTTTTGGTTAAGTGTTAAGTGTAATATGTTTACACTTGTAACTAAGTGTAATATGTTTATACTTGTACTGACAATATGTTTGTAAATAAAACTGACTAATATTTCTGATACAAATAGTGAAATGTGTGAGACGAACTTTTTAGCGGAAACAAGAGAGGTTTCCGAGGTCTGTGAATATTATAAAACATCGTTGAACCGTCGACCGGCCGTTACTAATCGTAAGATGCAAAATTGGAAGGAATCATATTCACCAGGAGAGGAACCGGCGACTAGAAATTATTCGTACGACAACGACAACGCGGTGGCAAAATATGAAAAAATATGCCAACTTTTTATTAAGTGAGGGAGTGTTGTGATCTCGCGATTTTGAGTTTCTCACGAGTCGGCAAAGAACCCTAAGTGGACACCCGATTAGTTTTTGTTTATTTAGGACCATTAGTCTGGTTTATCTAAATCATGCGGGCAGACGCTCGAACATAGGGATCGTGCCGGGACGCCGAGAGGATTTTGTTTTATGAGTTCTGGAAATTTTCCATAAAGATTAGGGGAGGACTCTCACCAAGACCGAGGTGATTAGGTAGAGGGGAAGTTAAAAAGGGGCGGTCAGAATTGAGCTAGCAAGAGAGTAATTTGAGTTTTGAAAACGAACCTCCGTATTTTCGTCGAAGTAAATTCCGGGTTTCGACCACAAGTTTCGTAGAATTAAGTGTATTATTGTTAGTTAGTAATTATTGTAATAAGTTAGCGAATAGTTGTACATATTGTAAGGTATTAGTAGATAAGTAGTATTTAATTACATATTAAGGACATATTTGCGTGTAACTAATTCATCCATTGTCCTGATCCTGGAGCAGCACCATACATAAAAATATATAAAAATTTATTAATCATTAAATAATTCGTTTGTATTGAATTTTTATTGAATTAAGTTACATAACGAATATCATTGATTTTTCTAGTCTCAAAATTCAAATTCAACCAGTAGCATAACATATTCTGATCAATCGAGAATACCTGATTTAACAGCCGATGGTTCCAATGTATCAGAAGTCTCCGGAGAATCATCCGTCCGAACAACACCAGTGGTATTAAAATAGAAATATTATTTGGATGAATTTAATATAATAATACAGTGTAAGGGCTAAGGGCGAATATTTATATATATATATATATATATATATATATATATATATATATATATATATACAGTCGAACTTTTTTCTTTAACTCGGATTTTGCCATAACTCATAGTAAAAATTTGTACTGTGGTAGAATTTTACATAGAAAATCTTTAGAACTCAAATTTTTTAACCGCTGCGTACTATTTAATGAGGTATTCTAAAAGGTACTCACCTCTCTTATTAGTGTCCGTGCTGCCTAACATCTCATTGTATGCGTTCGCGTCACATCCCAGGATGAGTGGCAGCCTTCTCCTATATAATACAGTGTTCCACCAGCTTTTGTACTTCAATGGGTGGTATGCTGTTACCATCGCCAGGAAAGTATGCTGATGCGATCACTACTTTGCAGTGGAGACCCTCGGTCTTGATGAGGGCCTGAATCGGAACTAAATCCCGCGTTAAAAATTCTGAAAGACATAAGTAATTTATGCCCTTCCTTACCATAATGCAAGTTCTAGGGGAGACCTGACGGCTGTCCCATACTAACTTACATTCCCTGTTGCTAAGGCCTCTGATCTTATCTCCGTAGGTCCAGGGTTCTTGAAGCAGCGCTAGCCTAAGGTGCCGCCTGGTGAACATCGTAGCCATCACAGCTGAAGCTGCTTTGGCATGATGGATGTTCACTTGGGCTATTTTGGTGCGCCTGCTGGTCATTCTTGTTTTGTGGCAGGAGGCGGAAAGTCCTCCTCTGTCCCTACAAGAACATATACCTCTGCCTCCGTAGACATGGCTGGAGAGCTCATGTCTACGAGTGTGAGGTCAAGGTCGTCTTCCCGGGAATCCGGGCTGACTTCCTTGTTCTCTGTGTCGGTTAGGTCCCGCACACATGGATTATTTTTACTTTTGGAATTCATATAAATTCCACGAGTGGCAAGGGAACTAGAGGTCCGCCACGTCAGAGCCCTGCTTGACATGGTAAGGCTTGATACCCTCTGAGGTCGCCAGGTATCAGAGGGGTTCCGTTAGCGATGGCCGGTTGCCCTTGGCCACCAACCAGTCCTTTCGGCACGGGTCGCATGACACCTTGGATTAAGGGTTTGGAAGTTTTGGTTGTTCGCTCTCCGCTGACCGCTCCGACCGGAGTTGTACTCTGGTCGGTAACGTCTAACGCTTTGTTGCGAAACTTAGCCCTCACACGACGACAAGGTGACTTCCAGAGTGAGGGCTTGCGTGAGATCTTGTATGTTACCGGGACGAGAGAAATTCCACGGTAGTTGTTTAGATCAGTAAAATCTCCCTTTTTGTGAAGTGAATGGAGCAGAGCAGATTTACAATCGGGTGGTAATTTCTCTGTTTCCCAGATGTCCTGGATGATCTCGGTTAGCTTGCGCACGGCATTGTATCCAGCACCTTTCCACTATTCAGCAACGATAGAGTCCTCTGCAGCTGCCTTATGATTCTTAAGAAGTTGAATGATCTGGCCAACTTCTTCCAATGAAGGAGGCAGTGAGTCCGGGTTTGGTGTGGTTTGTTTATAGTCAAAGTCTTCGCTGGGTGGGTTACAGTTGAGTAAATGAGAAGTACTGAGCCAAAAGTTGTACTTGTTGTTATAAGCCAGTTTGCCTTTGTGAGTCTCTGAAATGGAGGCTTGGCGGAGCGTATTTTCTGAATGCCTGCTTGAAGGTTCCAAATAAATCTCTGGAGTTATTCTTACAAAGCTCTATTCGATTTGGGTTAGTTGGTTTTGTGTGAAGGTTTCATTTGGTTCCTCGAATTATCTTGGCTGTAATCTTTCTTTGTTCCAAAAATGTATGCCAATTTTCCTTGGTTTTTTTAGAATTCCACTTCAGCCAGGCTGTCTGTCTTTGGGCTATTGCATTGTCACAGTCTTCAGTCCACCACGGATCCTTTCTTCTTCTAGCGAGAGGGAAGAGTTCATTGGCCGCCTTGACAAAAGAGTCTCCTTCAGTTGGTCCCAGCTGTTTAGCTCTGTATTGTTCAGTCTTTGACTTACTTCTTGACTGTTCTTGAGTCGCTCTACGTCAAATCTTACCATTTTGGAGGTTCTGTGTAATCTAGTGTTTCTAGGCTGGGGTCTTATTTTGTTCTTTGAGAGGTAGTGGTCTGAGTCCAGATTGGCGCTTCTTAGTACCTTCACGTTTTGTATTTCCTTTTGAGATTTTCGTGAAATGGCTAAATGAGCTAATGGCTAAAAATTGAGAGCAACCCAAAAGTCCTACACAGATCCACCAATCGTTCTCCGTTGCGGTTGGTTCGCTTATGCGCCGGATATATTACTGCCGGACTAATTACTATATCTGTTTAGATATATTGCTGCTCATAGAAACTTTAACACCGACATGATTCGCTTAGAATTTAGGTTGTTTTGTAATCTTCTTTTCAATCGGTCGTGTTTGGTTTTTTGGTGCTCACACAACGTTTATGAAATTGGTTTTGTTATGATTTGTCTGATCTGTTTTGGTTTGCCAATTTACAATTTCTCAAACTCGGTGTGATGCATAATTGCATATTTTGGTTTTTAACATATTTCATTTAGTTAGCATTTCTGTATTGTAACTTAGATAATGAAATAAATATATTTGATTTGATTTTAATTGCCCACTATATTTCTGTATTTTTTTTTTGTTGATAAAGTTTCAATATACAATTTTTAAATAAATTAAATGACTCATTCATTGCCGAAAATTTATTATAAATGGGTTAATTATATTAAAAAAGCCATTTTTATATATACTAAGGATTATGATTACTCATAAATTACAATTTAATGTTCATATTTTCAGAGACAAACGCGTCTGACTTTTTGATTTGCAAATTGGTCAATTAAATCATCACAATCTAAGCGTTGAAGTACATCTGATTCGATGTACAGAATAGCTAAGCTATTTAGTCTATTCTCACTTATTGTAGAACGTAAGTAATTTTTAACTCTTTTCAAACATGAAAACGAACTGTATTCGCTACCGTTTGTTACGGCTAATGTGATAAATATTCGATATGCTATTTCCACGTTCGGAAACTCAGTGTAAAGCTCGTTCGTACGCAGAAGTTTCAAAAGATCGGAAGGTGAATATCGTTCTATCATATTGTCATACGCGTGAAAGTGTACAAATTCGTCATCCAATGAAGACTCGAAGTCTGAGAAATAAACATTTCTTAAACGTTTAGTGAAGACTTTAGTTCACGAATTTCTTTATTGTCTAAATTGCCAAATTCAATGATATTTTTTTTTGAATCTTTTAATATGCTAAACATCTTTCTCGGAATTCAGAATCCAGATTGTCAAGAATGACGTTAAAAGTATTAACTCTGACATTTAATGTTCCCGACCTGACAGTTGTACATTTCCATCCCGTGATTCATCAGCGTGTAATTTTCTCTTCCTCTTTCTGGAAACAGTTGTCTTATATTCTTGAATCTCGGATTTCCAAAGCTTTATTTTCATAGATTTCGAAATCATTCTGTGTATCAGCAACAACTTTGATCAAACTATGATAATTATCCATCACTGCTACAATCAAGTTTTTGCAATTTTTGGTTGATAGCATTGAATCTTGAGAGTAAAAAATGCCAAAGTATTTGCATAAATGCTATTTCAAGTCGCTCCAATTGAATTCGAATACCTTTAGCTTCTTGTCTCGCAATTGCATTTTCTTTAATGTTTTCTTCGAGACTAATCAAAGTATCAATTATTTCGCCGAAGTGTCGAATAAGTACTTGAACTACCTCGTGACGAGATGACCATCTGGTTGCAGATAGAGACTTCAGCGCATTTTTTTTTCTCCAGTATGTGATTGTAGAACTTTCCAGCGGTGTGTCGATGCAGTAAAATAATTGTACAAAGCTTGTACTGTATTAAAGAATGAAGCTGCTTCAGGCGTGCAATCTACCGCGTGAACTCCGACTAAATTTATGGAACGAGCAGCACAAGGAGCATGTTCTGCAAGATCATTAATTTCATTAATTCTTGCCTGTAAACCTGAATAAATTCCTGATATATTCTATATATTCTATTCCTGTATTCCTGATATGCTATCAGATCCTTTGTTTCCAAATTTTTTAATATGTTCTTTTAAAAATGGGCCGAAAGAAGCAAGAAATTCAATAAGCATCAGAAAATTGCCATTATTTGGCGAGGCAAATTTCTCACCACTTCCTCGAAATGTAAGCCCTCCTGAAGGTAAGGCCTTAGTACCAGCAACTACACTTCTCAAAAAGTTTCTCCAATACGAGATTTCCGTCTCAATTTGAACGACCAATTCATGTTCTATTCCATTGTTAGTATCTGATCTTTGCTTGAGACTTATACAAAGAGAGTGTATAACATACATTTTTTGTGATTATTGGAGTTTTCATGCTCGGAAACACGAACGCCTGCATGTTTCCAATCATTAAATCCGCTCCTGCCAATCCAGCCATTAAACGAATAGTCTGCATCGAAAAGAAGCCAACTTGAAGTCAAGGTTATCGACCATGAACATTTCGAAAGGGACAAATAGTTTCAATAGAAATGTCTATGATCTTAATAGATCTGAAAGAGTGTTTATTACAGCTGTTACAGTTTTAAAGTTATTGTTTTTAGAAGAAAATCTGCTTCATCGAGTAATATGTTTGGTAGGATAGGATTTGGTAGAAAAAGACTTGAAGAATTTCAACTTATACTTTATCTTTGAAAACGCGTCAAAAATGAAAAATGTGATATCCTGCGGCTCTCGGCTTCGAAGATATCAAAACGATAATGTCATTGTAATTTGATGAAAACTATGGTTGCGACCGTTTCTACGTGGTAAATTCTGCATTATACATTTTTCAATTCAAAGTATCGTTATTTGAATTTGATGGAATTAATTTGGGGGCGATGACAGCCACCCCTACAATTCATACCATAAATTATTTTTGAAAGCTGACAGAGGTACATGATAGACTGATCTTTTCTGTACAAATATTTTTAATTTCATAGTTTCACCTGATGTGTATCACATTAACATAATTTTTTAATTAATCCAGATATTAACCACGTATTCTAACCAAAACCGAACACGAAAGTTTCAAAATTTTAAAAAATTGTGAAAAAATTTATGAACACTTGAAAGATTTAAATTAAAAAATTAATTTAAATCTTTCAAGTGTTCATAAATTTTTTCACAATTTTTTAAAAAAGGATATTGCCTATCATAAACCGTATCCTGTTTGTTATAGTAAAGATGCTATATGTTAATGAAATTTTAGAGTTTAAACTCATTCTTTCTTCTTACCG
This sequence comes from Phosphuga atrata, assembly GCA_944588485.1. Lineage (NCBI taxonomy): Eukaryota > Metazoa > Arthropoda > Insecta > Coleoptera > Silphidae > Phosphuga > Phosphuga atrata. The sequence goes on along the minus strand of OX155896.1, from coordinate 19,582,021 downwards.
CTGCCGTTACAATTGCAAATATGAGTGGCCAGAAGTTATTAATTATTAATAATTATTATTAATAAATAATTAATAAATTATTTATAATTATTATTAATAATGTATATTTGTTTTTTGTTTATAAATATATAAAAATGCACATATTTATTTTGAATAAATTGTGTATAGTGCATTTTACTCATTCTGCAGTTATGTATTTCTATAACTCAATTTTTTTTTCGTGAACTATGGTAATTCGCCTTCGGGAAGTTCGAATGCATATATATATATATATATATATATATATATAATATATATATATATATATATATATATATATATATATATATATATATATATATATATATATATATATATATATATATATATATATATGGGATGAAAGTTTGCCTATAAACAACAACTATCAGATTGATGATTGTCAATCGTCTCTTCCTTCAACTAGTAGTACAGTTTCTTCATCGAGTCAATCCTCATTACTGCTAGCCAAAGATAATCATGGTGATCTTGGTAACATTGAAAATTAAATAATAATTCCAATCCAGTTTCTCGGCTGGAACCATCTATTTTTCAAATCGCATCCAAGCATATTTCTATGCCATTTTGCAGAATTTCAGTAAGTGTAGATGTATGTATTTTTTAATTTTTACTTAATTGTTTCGATGATGATTTTCAGATTCCCCTTAATGAATGCTTAGCCAAAACTTTTGTTTGTAAATAACTTAATAGCAATCTATAATTCTAAAACTTTTGGATTTACTGAAAGTAACCGAAATTCACTAACTCATTTAGTACTCGATCGTGAAAGGGATGGATTACAAATCATACCTATATTGAAATATGATAATTTTTCATATTAGCTAATTGAGAGATCATTTTTTGTTTGTTAGCTTCAAAAAGACTTTGAGAAACTTTTTCCGGATAAAGCAACTTTATTGACTGTAAAATGGCCAGTTTTTAAGGATTGTATCATTTATTTGCTAAGAAGTACCCGAAGACCGAAGGATAAAACATTGTTAAATCTGGTAGCAAAGTTATTTATTTTGCAAGAAAGTAAGTTCATTAAAATTTTGTATTGATGATAAACATTTTTTTATTATCATTAAAATTTTTGTAGATTCATTAGATACTGTCCTTTTGTGGCTTCTGTCTTCTATGATAAAAAAAACTACACCTTTAGTTCATGATTCAGTTTCTAACAACCCAGTTAAAAGAGGACATAAGCGAAAGATGGTCAACGACAAACTTATTATAAAAAATATTCCATCGTGGAATCCTACTTCAGTTGAGGTGCAGCGAGGATTTTTGTTCCACATCGAAGTAAGTTATTTTCACCAATTCTATGAGTATTCAAAAGATATCATTTCAACCACGCCCAGTAATTGTTATAATAATGATAAATTAGATACTGACTTCGACTCTCATTTTCATGCGTATGAAGTTTATGATACAGCAGTTAATTGGCAAATTGTATTTTTGAATGAAGCTGATGGTACATGTTCATTGACTCGTCAGGCAAATGTTAAAAAATATATTTGTTATGGAGTATAAGTTGTTAAAATTTTACCATACATTATTTGTACTTATTTAATAATACATGTATTAAGTTTACTGATCATAGGTATTATTATATATTTTTATAAAATACCATATCACTTATTGTAACCGATTCTTGTAATATTTTTCACATTGTGCGTCGATTCATGTATCAATAGATGACTTATATGTAATAAATATGTTTTATTTGAAAAAAGTAAAATATCCTTATATGTATATGTTACGGTAAAAGTGCGTAGTTAGGTAAATGTGAACATTTACCGGTATATATACACATTTACCTTCTTGGTTGGTAAATGTGAGTTCAACTTACATTTACCAATTATTTCCGTCTAATGTGCATATATGCATTATGTTGTTGGCAATTGTTAGAGGTTTACATTAACATACAAAACGCATGGGCTGTCCAACAAGACACATGTGATATTGTAACACACAAAAAGTATACATTTTAATCTTAACTTTTAATCAAGTTAATCTGAGATTTAAACTCACATTTACCTATCACATATACCACCCCTTACGCGGGAGTGAACCTTGACGTGGTGTGGGGGCCCAGTTGGCCAACAGTCAATGAGACTCCCCGGGGTGTCCATCCGTTGAAAATCAATGGATGGGCGCCAAGGGGATGCGAGACGAAGGTCAATTGCTAATCGCTCTGGGACTCTTCACATCCTTTAGCAGTTAACAGTCTCCCTTCAATAGAATCACTTTCACTCTTTGAACTATCAGCTTACCTTGGCTAACTCTTGGTCCTTCAAGCTCTCGAAGCTATCAATACTTTGATATTGAGAGTCAGAGAGCAAAAATCTATCCTATCTATTCCAACTTCTACCTGTCCCCAAAACGAAGGTGTTAAGCGACCCGTGCTTATCAGTGCACCAGCAGGTGTAGGCGCAGGGGCTAATAATGCGTCATAACGGAGCCTACTGGATACCAGGCGACCTCCAGCAGTAATTAGCCAAACCCTTTTATTGTTTACAGAAAACCAATATCGTATGGAATCTAAAACAAAAACAAAATCACAGGGTGAAGACACTGCCATGACGGAGTCTTCCCCTCAACCGACCGTTGACGCTCAGACGAAGACGGCCGAGACCCTAAAACCAGCACCTGGCACGTCCGAGCAGCTGACAGTCCAGACTTCAAGTCAAGGACAGTCTACTGCCAAGGAAAGCCAAGGAAGCAGCAAATACTCCGAAGAGGACATGACGACGAAGATCGGCAACATGTCCCTGAAGAGAGTAAAGCTGAATGCGAAAGAACGCAGAGAGCACAACAAAAAGCTCTGCGAGGCTAAAGGAGTCAAATATGACCCAAACTTCAAGAGAAAGAAGCACTTAGCCAAAGAGCATGCCGACTCTGACCAGGTTAAGAAAACCACAGTCTCAGTAGGCCCACATCAAAGCCAACCTAAGAAGAGATAGCATCTGAGCACTCCTTCTCCGGCGACTGAAAACAAGCGTCAAAGAACGGCAGATAGGTCATCGAAGGCAGTGGCAAGTACCCCAGAAACCTCGATTTCGCAGAGGCTGCGGCCACTGTCAAAATGGCCATTTACCTACCTGACTACCCTGTAGGAAAACTGACCAAAGAGCAAGGCGACCTAGTCAGAGATTCTCTCATAGAAACTATATTTAATATAGACAGCGAGAACTTGCCCCACTTTACTAGTCACTACTATGAAGCTGGAACCTACGTGGTAGCGTGCAAGGACGAGTTCACCCAGCTTTGGCTGACAGAACACGTTCCTAAGCTGCTCCCGTGGGAAGACGCAAAACTAGTAGTGAAAGAGAGGACTAAGGTAGTCAACTCAGCACGAGTGGTGTTCAACGTACCCCAGTGGTACGACAAACAAAAGCCGGAGGCGATCCTAAAGTTCCTGCAAAAGCAGAACAAAAGAAAGGTCGACCTAAGAACCGAGTACTGGCACATCCTCCACGTCAAAAGCAACGAAGGGGGAGGTAGAACGTTCGCAGCCATGATCGATGAAGAAGCAAAGAAAGCTCTTCAAGAGATTGGCTGCGTAGCGCACATCGGGCTCAACAAGGTGACGTTTACTATCCGCTCCAGGCTTAGTAAAGACGAACCTTCAAGTAGTTCAAATTAACCTACATCACAGCAAAGCGGCCACTGCAGCCCTCTGCAGAAAGCTGCTAGCTGATGACATCGATTTAGCAATGATCCAAGAGCCCTATATTGTCAAGGGGCGAATCTGTGGCTTAGGCGATGCTAAAGGTAAGCTGATATATAATGATCAGAAACCCAGAACTTGCATTCTAGTGAGGAAAAATTTGAAATTTCTTCCTCTAATGGAATTCTGTTCTAGAGATATTACAACCGTAAAAATACAATGGAGCACGAGGGAAAGAAATATAAAATACAATGGAGCACGAGGGAAAGAGAGAACAGAGCAATTCTTAGCTCAGTCTACCTACCCTACGACTCCATTGATCTTCCGCCCAGCAAAGAAACGGCAGACCTAGTAAGTTCCGCTCAACAGGAAAATCTAGAGCTGATCCTCTGCTGCGATGCGAACTCCCACCACACCACATGGGGAAGCACCAACTGCAATCCAAGAGGTGAGTCTCTTTTTGAATACATTATTACTAACAATCTAATAGTTGTTAATGAAGGTAACTCTCCCACCTTTGAAAACGCTATAAGAAAAGAGGTAATTGATATAACTGCCACGACAATGGCAATATCGCGGTCAGTCAAACGATGGCAAGTCCTGAACGAACCATCGCTTTCCGACCATAAATACATTAGCTTTGAACTGTCTCAAAAGGAAGTAATATCTGAACCCTATTACAACCCGAGAAAGACGGACTGGGCTAAATACGAACAAGAACTACATAAAAAGATAGAGCATGTTCGATTCAAATCTTCTCAGGTAAAAGATCTAGATACAAATGCCCACAAGCTAAAAGAGGCAATGGTTGACTCTTATAAAAGCTGCTGTCCTCAATCAAAACCAAGTGAGAAAAGAGGTAAAAAATAACCACAATGGTGGAACAAGGATCTCGAAAAGACCAGGCGAGAAGTCAGAAGCCTTTTCAACAGATCTAGAAGAACCAAAGTCTGGGACAGCTATCATAGAGCCCTCACAGACTATAGTAACAAAATCAAGACTACCAAAACAGAAGCTTGGAAAAAATATTGCCAAGAGATAGAGACGACGCATTCCACAGCGAGGCTCCATAAAATTCTCTCAAAGCAAGCTTCGAATCCCGTCGGCACCCTCAAAAAAGCAGACGGGAACTTCACAGCAAATGAACGTGAAACACTGCTACATCTTGTAGGCACGCATTTTCCAGGGGCTGCTGAAAACCACACTCCTTTCCACTCAAGCCATACGGCAACCAGAGATGACTGGAATGTGGCAAAAAGAATTATCACAACAGAGAGAATTAAATGGGCAATCAAACTCTTCAGCCCCTACAAATCTCCTGGAACAGATAGCATATATCCAATAATGCTTCAGAAAGGCATGAATATCATACTCCACCCTCTTAAGGACCTATTTACAGCAAGTCTAGCACTAGGACATGTTCCATTAACCTGGAGAGAGACAAGAGTGGTATTTATCCCAAAACCAGGCAAATCTAGCTATGCCGAAGCTAAATCCTATAGACCAATCAGCCTGATATCATTCTTTCTAAAAACCTTAGAAAGACTGATAGACAGACATTGGAGAGAAGAAGCGCTGATTAGATCTCCGCTTCATACATACCAACACGCTTACCAAACAGGAAAGTCATGCGAAACAGCGTTACACCAGTTAGTAAGTAAAATTGAGAAAACTTGAGAAATGGAGAACAAAGAAGTTGCCCTAGGTGCTTTCTTAGATATAGAAGGAGCCTTCGATAACACATCTTACATCTCAATAGAAAACGCAATGGTCAATCACCACGTAGATAACACTACGACCAGATGGACCATGTCGATGCTTAACAGCAGAACTGTAAAAGTTAAACTACTGGAAGAAGAGATAACCATGTCAACAACAAGAGGTTGCCCCCAAGGCGGCGTACTGTCACCACTTTTGTGGTGCCTAACAGTCGACGAGCTACTAATCACCCTTAACAAAAGAGGGTTCTTCACTCAAGGATATGCCGATGATATCGTCATACTGATTCAAGGTAAACACCAAAGAACGGTTGAAGAAATCATGAAGGCAGCCTTGAATATTACAGAGACCTGGTGTTCGACAGGAGACCTAAGAATCAACCCTGCGAAAGCCACCCTGATCCCTTTCACAAATAGGAAGAAAATCACAAACCAAACCAATATCTCAATATTTGGGAAACCTGTTCAATGGAGCAACGAAATCAAATACCTAGGACTTACACTAGATTCCAAACTAACATGGAATCCCCACATGAACAAGACAATCTCCAGATGCAAACAAACGCTGTTGATAAGTAAACGAGCCATAGGTAGCACATGGGGTCTCAAACCGGAACTGACTCACTGGCTATACAAAACTATAGTTCGACCAATACTAACCTACAGCATAGTAACCTGGTGGCCTAAACTACAACAATCAACTGCTGTTGCAAAATTAAGCAGGATACAACATCTAGCGAATCTATGCACCACAGGAGCCTTTAGAACTACCTCTGGATTAGCATTAGACGTGATACTAGATACACCGCCATTAGACATCTTTCTAAAAGGAGAAGCAAGAATGGCGGCATACCGACTACAATGCGCGGGTCAATGGATCGCAGCCAGTAGGATCGGGCATACGAAAATCATGACGGCAGTCAGAATACCGTTGATGGAAATGAGAACCGACAGTACCAACAAGTCATTCCATTTCGAAAAATCATTCACCGTACACATAGATCCAAGCTGGAAACCGGACCAGCTTCCCACCCCTACGAACAAGAACATAATATTTTACACGGATGGTTCAATGTTTGAAGGAAGGGCCGGATCGGGCCTGTACAGCAAAAATCCCAAAATTAGGGAATCAGCCAGCCTAGGCGAACACTGCACGATATTCCAAGCAGAAGTACACGCATTACTATTGGGTGCTACTGAATGCCACAGACAAAAATATCGGAACAGAAACATTTATTTTATATCTGATAGTCAAGCAGCGCTAAAAGCACTAGAGGCCTGCAGTGCAAAATCAAGAATCATAAAAGAATGCAAAGAAATACTACATACACTAGGCCAACAGAACACAGTAAAAATCATCTGGGTTCGCGGGCATAGTGGTATAGAGGGAAACGAACATGCAGAAGACCTAGCAAAACAAGGTGCCCGCAAGAAACTAGTTGGTCCCGAACCGAGCATAGGTATAGAAAAAGCCTGCGCCAGAGCATCCATCAATGATTGGATGAAAAATAAACACAAACTCAGATGGAACTCCTATGATAAAGCAACCCATTGCAGGAAGCTAATAGACTCACCTAATCCCAATATAGCAAAGGACCTGTTAAAACTAAACAAAGCTCACACGAAGCAGATAGTTAGTTTACTAACAGGCACTGGCGGATTTAGAGAATTCATGCATAAAGTAAAAATCTACCGAGACGAACCTTTATGTAGACTCTGCGGAGAGGAAGATGAAACAGCAAACCACGTACTCTTCGAATGCCCTGCCCTAGAACGAATGCGACACCAGCTCGACTGGAACCAACAAACCACATGGGAACCCAAACTTGTAGGAAAACTAAGGAAACTAGTCAGTGACACAGACGTCGGACTGCAAGTTTGATATCAACCGACAGCACAATAAGTCTTAAGGTTGACGTGCGCCAAACCCTTAGAGGAAGTCGGGAATCTAATCTAATCTAATCTAATCTACCTATCACATTGGTAGATGTGTACATATACCGGTAAATGTTCACATTTGCCGATTTTGAACTTTTACCGTAAAACACTTAAAATTAAATTTAAAAAAAAATTATCTTTCGAATACAATTTTTTTAATATTTATTGTTAATTTCTGTTTTCTTATTTTTTTTTCTAAGAAATTTGTTTATCCAATATTAACTAATTCATATTGATGTAAACATTTATGTATGACACTGTATTTTTGGCAATTTTCTAATTGTCTGCAACACTAATTAAACCATCAAATATAAAAAAAATGATGTTTTTCAAACAAATTTTAATGCTTTTGTATCAAACCATCGAGAAATTTTAATCATTTTCTACTCAATCATTCTGTAGAATGTACGAATTAAATTTTTATTTTCCCATTCGAGTAAGTATCTAATGTCAAATATAAAAGAAATTTCAGTTTATAAAACTATAATGTGTTCAATAAAAAACTTTGGTTATTGTTCTTCTGACGATTAAATCGTTCAAAGGGAAACTGTAAAAATTAATTTTCAGTTTTTGTTAGTTCGAGTAGTTGGTATTAAAAATGACAGTGTGGCATTGAAATTTCCCCAGCTCAGGGATAAAAAAAAGAAACTAACCCTACTATTCTGAATTGAAAGATTTAATGTTTAAAACTGTAATAATTGGTATGACCCGACAAACCGTAGTTTTTACAGTTTCCAATTCGTAAGGCCGATGCTAATGTTTGAAACTGTAATAAATGCATAGATCAGAGTTCTTTTTAGAGCGTACTTTTTTCCGTGTAGAGAAGAGTAAATGAAACCCCTTGTTGTCGATAAAATAAAACATCACTTATTACTGATGAAAAGTCTTTATTTACACACACGTCTTTCTAATTATTATTTTTTTCCAAAAACAAATCCTTTTTTTCCCCTTTTCGCAACCCACGCTGCTCTGGTTTTTCATATATATTTTTGCAGGGCGGGCAACCGCCCAACACAAAAAAGTGACAAGGTTCTAACATACTCCCTACCTTACAGTCTGCAAAATAATTAAAATAAAACATAATCTTAGAAATAATCATACAACATTTTGAAATAACAATCAATGAACATAAGTGAACATAAAATTAGTACGCTCATAAACACAAATATGTATCTACTACATTTATGTAAAAAGGAAGGTAAACAATTAAAAAGGGAATAATTTTTTCTTTAAATAATATGTGATTAGCTTAATTCTTAAAAATTTGTATAAACAATAGAAAATACAATACATAAAAAACAAATCAGTCTAATAACCGTTTAGGAATTTTTATAACCCGTCCCTTACTAGTAATCTTGTCCTCCTGCTTAGTCTCATTTAATTGGGCCTTTAGAGGTTCGCTTTCTTCAACCTTCGGTAACTGAACGTCAGGTTCCCTGACGATACTACTGGGAGGGTCGGGATTCATGACGTCAGAACTTCTAATCTCAAGCCTATACAATCTCTGAATTGGGCGAATTAATTCTCCTGTTGCGGTTTTTACCATAGCAACCCTCCCCTGACCATCTTTACTAGGGAATATTTCTGTCACCACCCCCAAAGGCCAGTTGACTCGTTTCACGTTATCGGCTCCTATCAAAACTACCTCCCCTACAGCGATGCATTTAGTATTGGTTGCTTTTTTATTTATGGCTAGAAACGCTAAATATTCCGATCTAAAACGATTTTTTAGTTGAGATCTAATCTCGTTTAGGTATTTATATCGGACATTTAAGTACCGCGAGTCAATCTCGTTTAAATCGTGCACTTCAGTACTTCCTAAATCAGGTAAAAACATAGACGGGGTCAATGGTTCTGGTTCTGAATCTTTGGCCTGATCTGACACGTAAGTTAGAGGCCTATTATTAAGTAGATTCTCACACTCGGTTACTGTAGTTAGCATTCTCTCGTAGTTTAACGATGCTCTTCCTAGACTTCGTCTTAATAAATTTTTTAACAACCCGATTAGTCTCTCCCACCACCCTCCCCACCAGGGGGCTGATGGCGGTATAAACTTAAATTTCTTAAGTTCCGTTATCCGAATAAATCACGGAAACTCTACCTCTACGGCTAATAAATCTCCTGAGCGCAAGAAGAAAACACTCCGTGGACAAACTCGTGACTAATTCTATGTGTACTGATCTGAAAACTGCACACGTGAAAAGAACTACCCATATTTTATATTTACCTCTTAATAGAAGAGGACCCCCCAGGTCAACCCCTACGGATTCAAAGGCACATCCCTTATAATTGATTCTATCCCAGGGCAGAGGGGCTGAAGAAGCATCAGCAGGCTTCTGCTTGTACCTCTTGCATACAGCACAACTCGATATAGCTTTATTTACTGACTTTCTTCCCCTAACTATCCAATATTTTTCCCTTAGCCTTACTAATAATGTTTGGGTTCCTATATGAGTCCATTCTTCGTGTTTAAATTTTATTAACTTTTGCACGATTTCATGCTCACCAGACAAGAGTATTGGACATTTGAAATTACTTGAATCGTCCCCTAACAATAGTTTTGTTTTAATCCTAATCAGACCGTTTTCGTCTGTAATAAGCTGAAAACCCTGTAATACAAGAGATTTAGAAAAATCTCCAAAGGACTCGCACTGAACTAAATGAAACAGTTTATTCTCCGCTCTTTCTATTTCCTCAAAAGTCAGAACCTTACTACAATACAACTTGACTCCTTTGCAATGGTCATAAAATCTAAGCACCCAGGCAATTGTTCTAACTATTTTACTAAATTTATTGAATTTTTGAAAGTACTCTCCTATGGTATCACTCTGACAAACTATTGCTGTGATGACAGTCTTCTTATACTCGGATCGCAAAATTCCCTCGTCTACCTCAGGTACTTCTCCCATCGGCCACTGCTGTTGACGCTGAACTAACCATGCGGCACCTTTCCACCACTCGGATCTTAATAAGGATTCAGCAACACAACCTCTGAAGATCAGCGGCGTTAAGATGTCCAGGCACATGCTGCCAGTTCTCTGACTTGGTCAAGGAAAGGATTTCTTTGCAACGATTTCCGACAAAAACATTTAATGGATTTGGCCTTTTAAGCCAGGCTAGCACAATTTGAGAACCTTGAGAATCTCCAATAAAATGTATCTACTTGGTCTACATTGAACGCCCTTTTAATTTCAACACATAAACGAACTCCTATGACGGCAGCCATCAACTCCAACCTCGGTATAGTGACGTCTCCCTTTATTGGGGCAACTCTAGCCTTCGCTAACAACAAACTAATATTAACTTTATTTACAGCAATTTCTTCTCTTAAGAATATACAACTGGCATAAGCTCGCTGTGAAGCATATGACAAAATACATGAATTGAACAGAGATTTTTATCTATCCCACAATCAGTTATTCTATGTAATATTTTACATTGTGCTAATACATTTAACTGACCCGTCCACATCTTCATTTTCCTTCCTATCTCTACAGGCAAGGGATCGTCCCATCCTAGCTTAAGTTTCCATAAATCTAGAAGAACTGCTTTAGGTGCTATCATGGCTGGACAAGTGATTCCAATTACGTCAAAAACCTATTGACTTATAGATAACAAAATTCTTTTGGTAAACTGACTAATATTCAAATTCAAATTTTGACTATTTACATATAATTCATCTTTGTTTTTATCCCAACACATGCCCAAAACGAGATTTTTTTCCTCATTCAGATTGTCGTGAAGACCCTGGTTGTCCTTGTGACTCCCAGTCCATAGCCACCCCCTTAACTTAAATTTCCCTGAATCCATAAGTTTTTCAGATTGACAGACAAAATTTTTTAATTGTTTCATATCATTAACTGATGTGACACAATTGTCAACATACAGTGACTCTCAATTGAGCCGCTGTATTCTCAAAATTGATAGGTGGCGAACTCAGCATATGATCCAAAGTGGCACCCAACAAAAAGGGACTATAGTTGTTACTCCGAAAACAACTCTTTTGTGTCTTAAAACTGATACAATTCCCTTATCAAAATCAGACCACCATAAAAATTAAAAAAAAAACTCTATCCTCCGGGGCAACTGAAATTTGCAAAAAGACCTTTTCAATGGCTGATACTACTCCGATTGCCTTCTCCCTTAACTTAAAAATCAACCTTATAATGTTCTCCATCATATTGGGGCCTGTTGAGAGAAAATCGTTTAGCGAAAACTAACCAGGTTCTTTGGCACTCGCGTCAAATACTGGTCGAATTTTTGTTGTACCAACCTCCTTTATGACTGGCATATGAGGGGGGAAATATCCCAAATCATCATCATCCTTGACCTGCTCAATAATCCCCAACTTCATCCACTCCTCTAAAACATTGTTATATTTTTTAAGAATACCTTTATACATTAAACCTTTCGACATAGAAATTAAACGTTTTTCAGCAAGAGGTCTATTCGATTTGAATCTATCTTTATTAATTTTCCAAGGTAGCTTCACCTCATATCTCCCCTCCTCGTCAATCCTAACATTGTTTAAAAAAATCCGTCAACAGATCTTGACTACATGACCCCATCATAGGATGTTTGATACCCAAGACCTCCAAGGTGCAATAGTCAGGCACGCTAAATGTGAGTGCTGACAGCCACAAAATTATTGACTGTAGATGTGTCAGTCAGACCCATGACAGTCCATCCTAATTTTGTTTCCATAGCAACCAATCCTTGCCCTAACCCATCCGTAGATTGCAGGTTCGTGTCCTGTCATGGTCGCCAGATGTTGTCGATAAAAAAACATGATAAAAACACTTATTTACTGATGAAAACTCTTTATTCACACACACGTCTTTGTAATTTTTTTTTTTTTGAATTTGTGGAGTACACGGGTCTATCGAAATTTAGTGTTATGGACATTTTACCTGGTATAACTGTTACTAATCGTCCTTGGCACGGGTTAACGGAAAAGTCGCAAAGGTCGGAAAGCAAAAATGAAGCTTCTAAGTTATCTGGTTCAATAAATATTCGTGTTTTTGTTGAAATAGTTGTAAACATTGTCAACGTGACAGTTAGTAGACGCGAACGAAAATAACTAGACGTTGCCACATTTATTATTGTTTCTAATTATTAACAGATTTGCTTTGAAATAAAAAAAAAGGAAAACTTGTAATATATCCAGGAAAAAATACAAATAAATTAGGATTTTCATCAAATTAAATAAAAAAACAATCGCCAAATCCTCCATTTGGAAAATACAAATTAAATTTTGAAATTAAAAAAAAAACAGATAAAACCTTACAGGTAATGTCCAGTCTAATCATTATCAGATTTTCTTCAAAAAATAAAAAACCAAATCTTAAAAACAAAAATAAATTGAAATTTACGGTGATTGCAACTTTGTCTTATATTGGATAGAGGGTTCGCGCTCCCGCGCGTATGTTGTCTTGATTTATCTGGCCGCCTCGCGGCGGACAACCTAATCTAACCGGGGTTAAACCAACGGTCATTGCCACTATGGCTTATATTGGATCGAGAGTTCGCGCTCCCGCGCGTCTGTTGTCTTGATTTATCTGTCCGCTTCGCGGCGGACAACCTAATTTAACCGGGGTTAAACCAACGGTGATTGCAACTTTGGCTTATATTGGATCAAGGGTTCGCGCTCACGCGCGAATGTTGACTTGATTTATCTGTCCGCTTCGCGGCGGACAACCTAATCTAACCGGGGTTAAACCAACGGTCATTGCCACTTTGGCTTATATTGGATCGAGACTTCGCGCTCCCGCTCGTATGTTGACTTGATTTATCTGTCCGCTTCGCGGTGGACAACCTAATATAACCGGGGTTAAAGCAACGGTCATTGCCACTTTGGCTTATATTGTCTGTTTTGATTTATGTGTCCGCTTCGCGGCGGACAACCTAATCTAACCGGGGTTAAACCAACGGACATTACCACTTTAGCTTATATTGGATCGAGAGTTTGCGCTCCCGCGCGTATGTTGTCTTGATTTATGTGTCCGGTTCGCGGCAGACAACCTAATCTAACCGGGGTTAAACCAACGGTGATTGCAACTTTGGCTTATATTGGATCGAGGGTTCACGCTCGGGTATATTGTCTTAATTTATCTGTCCGCTTCGCGGCGGACAACCTATTCTAACCGGGGTTAAAGCAACGGTCATTACCACTTTGGCTTATATTGGATCGAGAGTTCGCGCTACCGCGCGTATGTTGCTTTGATTTATCTGTCCGCCTTGCGGCGGACAGCCTAATCTAACCGTGGTTAAGCCAACGGTCGTTGCCACTTTGGCTTATATTGGATCGAGAGTTCGCGCTCCCGTGCGTATGTTGTCTTGATTTATCTGTCCGCTTCGCAGCGGGCAACCTAATCTAACCGGGGTTAAACCAACGGTGATTGCAACTTTGGCTTATATTGGATCGAGTGTTCGCGCTCTCCCGCGTATGTTGTCTTGATTTATCTGTCCGCTTCGCGGTGGACAACCTAATCTAACCAGGGTTAAAGCTACGGTCATTGTCACTTTGGCTTATATTGGATCGAGAGTTCGCGCTACCTCGCGTATGTTGTCTTGACTTATCTGCCCGCTTCGCGGGGGACAACCTAATCCAATCGGGGTTAAACCAACGCTCACTGCCACTTTAGCTTATATTGGATGGAGAGTTTGCACTCCCGCGCGTATGTTGTCTTGATTTATCTGTCCGCTTCGCGGCGGACAACCTAATCTAACTGGGGTTAAACCAACGGTCATTGCCACTTTGGCTTATATTTCATCGAGAGTTCACGCTCCCGCGCATATGTTGCCTTGATTTATCTGTCCGCTTCGCGGCGGACAACCTAATCTAACTGGGGTTAAACCAACGGTCATTGCCACTTTGGCTTCTATTGGATCGAGGGTTCGCGCTTTCGCGGGTATGTTGTCTTGATTTATCTGGCCGCCTCGCGGCGGACAACCTAATCTAACCAGGGTTAAACCAACGGTCATTGCCACTATGGCTTATATTGGAAAAACAAAAAAACAAAAATAAATTGAAATTTACGGTGATTGCAACTTTGTCTTATATTGGATAGAGGGCTCGCGCTCCCGCGCGTATGTTGTCTTGATTTATCTGGCCGCCTCGCGGCGGACAACTTAATCTAACCGGGGTTAAACCAACGGTCATTGCCACTATGGCTTATATTGGATCGAGAGTTCGCGCTCCCGCGCGTCTGTTGTCTTGATTTATCTGTCCGCTTCGCGGCGGACAACCTAATTTAACCGGGGTTAAACCAACGGTGATTGCAACTTTGGCTTATATTGGATCGAGGGTACGCGCTCACGCGCGAATGTTGACTTGATTTATCTGTCCGCTTCGCGGCGGACAACCTAATCTAACCGGGGTTAAACCAACGGTCATTGCCACTTTGGCTTATATTGGATCGAGACTTCGCGCTCCCGCTCGTATGTTGACTTGATTTATCTGTCCGCTTCGCGGTGGACAACCTAATATAACCGGGGTTAAAGCAACGGTCATTGCCACTTTGGCTTATATTGTCTGTTTTGATTTATGTGTCCGCTTCGCGGCGGACAACCTAATCTAACCGGGGTTAAACCAACGGACATTACCACTTTAGCTTATATTGGATCGAGAGTTTGCGCTCCCGCGCGTATGTTGTCTTGATTTATGTGTCCGGTTCGCGGCAGGCAACCTAATCTAACCGGGGTTAAACCAACGGTGATTGCAACTTTGGCTTATATTGGATCGAGGGTTCACGCTCGGGTATATTGTCTTAATTTATCTGTCCGCTTCGCGGCGGACAACCTATTCTAACCGGGGTTAAAGCAACGGTCATTACCACTTTGGCTTATATTGGATCGAGAGCTCGCGCTACCGCGCGTATGTTGCTTTGATTTATCTGTCCGCCTTGCGGCGGACAGCCTAATCTAACCGGGGTTAAGCCAACGGTCGTTGCCACTTTGGCTTATATTGGATCGAGAGTTCGCGCTCCCGTGCGTATGTTGTCTTGATTTATCTGTCCGCTTCGCAGCGGGCAACCTAATCTAACCGGGGTTAAACCAACGGTGATTGCAACTTTGGCTTATATTGGATCGAGTGTTCGCGCTCTACCGCGTATGTTGTCTTGATTTATCTGTCCGCTTCGCGGTGGACAACCTAATCTAACCAGGGTTAAAGCTACGGTCATTGTCACTTTGGCTTATATTGGATCGAGAGTTCGCGCTACCTCGCGTATGTTGTCTTGACTTATCTGCCCGCTTCGCGGAGGACAACCTAATCCAATCGGGGTTAAACCAACGCTCACTGCCACTTTAGCTTATATTGGATGGAGAGTTTGCACTCCCGCGCGTATGTTGTTTTGATTTATCTGTCCGCTTCGCGGCGGACAACCTAATCTAACTGGGGTTAAACCAACGGTCATTGCCACTTTGGCTTATATTTCATCGAGAGTTCACGCTCCCGCGCATATGTTGCCTTGATTTATCTGTCCGCTTCGCGGCGGACAACCTAATCTAGCTGGGGTTAAACCAACGGTCATTGCCACTTTGGCTTCTATTGGATCGAGGGTTCGCGCTTTCGCGGGTATGTTGTCTTGATTTATCCGTCCGCTTCGCAGCCGACAACCTAATCTAACCGGGGTTAAAGCAACGGTCATTGCCACTTTGGCTTATATTGGATGGAGAGTTCGCGCGTATGTTGTCTCGATTTATGTGTCCAGTTCTCGGCGGACAACCTAATCTAACCGGGGTTAAACCAACATTGATTGCAACTTTGGCTTATATTGGGTCGGGGGTTCGCACTACCGCTCGTATGTTGTCTTGATTTATCTGTCCGTCTCGCGGCGGATAACCTAATCTAACCGCAGTTAAACCAACGGTCATTGCCTCTTTGGCTTATATTGGATATTGGATGTTCGCGCTCCCGCGGGTATGTTGTCTTGATTTATCTGTCCGCTTCGCGGTGGACAACCTAATCTAACCGGGAATAAAGCAACGGTCATTGCCACTTTGGCTTATATTGGAACGAGAGTTCGCGCTAATGCGCGTATGTTGTCTTGATTTATCTGTCCGCTTCGCGGTGGACAACCTAATCTAACCGGGATTAAAGCAACGGTAATTGCCACTTTGGCTTATATTGGAACGAGAGTTCGCGCTAATGCGCGTATGTTGTCTTGATTTATCTGTCCGCCTCACGGCGGACAACCCAATCTAGCCGCAGTTAAACCAACAGTCATTGCCTCTTTGGCTTATATTGGATCGAGGGTTCGTGCTCCCGCGGGTATGTTGCCTTGATTTATCTGTCCGCTTGGCGGCGAATAACCTAATCTAGCCAGAGTTAAAGCAACGGGCATTGCCACTTTGGCTCATAATGGATCGAGAGTTCGCGCTACCGCGCGTATATTGTCTTGAGTTATCTGTCCGCCTCGCGGCGGACAACTTAATCTAACCGGGATTAAAGCTACGGTCATTGCCACTTTGGCTTATATTGGATCGAGAGTTCGCGCTTTCGCGCGTATGTTGTCTTGATTTATGTGTCCGTTTCTCGGCGGACAACCTAAGCTAACCGGGGTTAAACCAACATTGATTGCAACTTTGGCTTATATTGGATCGGGGGTTCGCGCTCCCGCGCGTATGTTGTCTTGATTTATCTGCCCGCTTCGCGGTGGACAACCTAATCTAACCATGGTTAAACCAACGGTGTTTGCAAGTTTGGCTTATATTGGATCGGGGGTTCGCGCTACCGCGCGTATGTTGTCTTGATTTATCTGTCCACCTCGCGGCGGACAACCTAATCTAACCGAAGTAAACCAACGGTCATTGCCTCCTTGGCTTATATTGGATCGAGGGTTCGCGCTCCCGCGGGTATGTTGTCTTGATTTATCTGTCCGCTTCGCGGCGAATAACCTAATCTAACCAGAGTTAAAGCAACGGTCATTGCCACTTTGGCTCATAATGAATCGAGAGTTCGCACTACCGCGCGTATGTTGTCTTGATTTATCTGTCCGCCTCGCGGCGGACAACCTAATCTAACCGGGCTAAAGCCAACGGTCATTGTCACTTTGGCTTCTATTGGAACGAGAGTTCGTGCTCCTGCGCGTATGTTGTATTGATTTATCTGTCCGTTTTGCGGCAAACAACCTAATCTAACAGGGGTTAAAGCCACGGTGTTTGCCACTTTGGCTTATATTGGATTGATAGTTCGCGCTGCCGCGCCTATGTTGTCTTGATTTATCTGTCCGCTTCGCGGCGGAAAACCTAATCTAACCTGAGTTAAAGCAACGTTCTAACCGTCTACTGGTCTAACTAATCTAACCCGGGTTAAAGCAACGGTCATTGCCACCTTGGCTTATATTGGATTGAGAGTTCGCGCTACCGCGCCTATGTTGTCTTGATTTATCTGTCCGTTTCGCAGCGGACAACCTAATCTAACACCGGGGTTAAACCAACGGTCATTGTCACTTATGCTTATATTGGATCGAGAGTTCGCGCTCCCGCGCGTATGTTGTCTTAATTTATCTATCCGTTTCGCGGCGGACAAGCTAATCTAACACCGAAGTTAAACCAACGGTCATTGCCACTTCGGCTTATATTGAAACGAGAGTTCGCGCGTATGTTGTCTTGATTTATGTGTCCGCTTCGCGGCGGGCAACCTAATCTAACCGGGGTTAAACCAACGGTCATTGCCACTTTGGCTTATATGGGAGCGAGAGTTCGCGCTGCCGCGCGTATGTTGTATTGAAAGATTATTAAATCAAAATTTATTATTTTATACGCTTCTATTTGAGTTGTGCTTTTCCAATGTTCCGTAACCACCAGAAATTTACATTGCCTATTGTTTTCCAACATATATTCAATGCGGTCTATTGAATTGCCGATGGATTGTGTATTTTGGTTTATTAGACTGATGGTGTTAGCTTTTAGTGAAAGTTCTGTGTCGGTTGGCGTCTTCGAAAATTTGGTTGACGTCTTCTTTCTTACATCCGAAAGTTGTATCTTTCATGTAGGATACCTTCTGGCCAGAAGGAGTCGTCGTAAACCTCATGCTTCAAATCCAACTCCACTCCCACTTTGAATCTTTTATTATGAGTTATGTTCCTTGGATTTTTTATTTCTTCGACTATTCAAAGGTTTCGATTTTTTCCTGTTTTTTGGGCTAAATAATTTATAATTATCTCCTCGGTTACATGATCTTTGGCTTTTGATATGTATAACCCCGAAGACCGTTAACCCCGTTTTAGAAAAACCTAACCTAACCTAATCTAACCGGGGTTAAGCCAACGGCCATTGCCACTTTGGCTTATATTGGATCGAGAGTTCGCGCTCCCATGCGTATGTTGTCTTGATTTATCTGTCCGCTTCGCGGCGGACAACCTAATCTAACCGGGGTTAAACCAACGGTCATTGCAACGGTCGTTGTCTTGTTTTATCTGTCCGCTTCGCGGCGGACAACCTAATCTAACCGGTGTTAAACCAACGGTGTTTGCAACTTTGGCTTATATTGGATCGAGGGTTCGCGCTTCCGCGCGTATGTTGTCTTGATTTACCGGTCTGCTTCGCGGCGGACAACCTAATCTAACCGGGGTTAAAGCAACGGTCATTGCCACTTTGGCTTATATTGGATCGAGAGTTCGCGCTACCGCGCGTATGTTGTCTTGATTTATCTATCCGTTTCGCGGCGGACAAGCTAATCTAACACCGAAGTTAAACCAACGGTCATTGCCACTTCGGCTTATATTGAAACGAGAGTTCGCGCGTATGTTGTCTTGATTTATGTGTCCGCTTCGCGGCGGGCAACCTAATCTAACCGGGGTTAAACCAACGGTCATTGCCACTTTGGCTTATATGGGATAGAGAATTCGCGCTGCCGCGCGTATGTTGTCTTGTTTTATCTGTCTGCTTCGCGGCGGACAACCTAATCTAACCGGTGTTAAACCAACGGTGTTTGCAACTTTGGCTTATATTGGATCGAGGGTTCGCGCTTCCGCGCGTATGTTGTCTTGATTTACCGGTCTGCTTCGCGGCGGACAACCTAATCTAACCGGGGTTAAAGCAACGGTCATTGCCACTTTAGCTTATATTGGATCGAGAGTTCGCGCTACCGCGCGTATGTTGTCTTGATTTATCTGTTCGCCTCGCGGCGAACAACCTAATCTAACCGGGCTTAAGCTAACGGTCATTGCCACTTTGGCTTATATAAGATCGAGAGTTAGCGCTGCCTCGCGTATGTTGTATTGATTTATCTGTCCGCTTCGCGGCGGACAACCTAATCTAACCGGGGTTAAACCAACGGTCATTGCCACTTTGGCTTATATTAAATCGAGAGTTCGCGATCCCGCACGTATGTTGTCTTGATTTATCTGTTCGCTTCGCGGCGGCCAACCTAATCTAACCGGGGTTAAACCAACGGTGATTGCAACTTTGGCTTATATTGGATCGAGGGTTCGCGCTCCCGCGCGTATGTTGTCTTGATTTGTCTGTCCGTTTCGCGGCGGACAACCTAATCTAACCGGGGTTAAAGCAACGATCATTGCCAATTTGGCTTATATTGGCTCGAGAGTTCGCGCTACCGCGCGTATGTTATCTTAATTTATCTGTCCGCCTCGTGGCGGACAACCTAGTCTAAGCGGTCTTAAGTCAACGGTCATTGCCACTTTGGCTTATATTGGAACGAGAGCTCGCGCTCCCGCACGTATGTTTTGATTTATCTGTCCGTTTCGCGTGGGACAACCTAATCTAACCGGGGTTAAAGCAACGGTCATTGCCACTTTGGCTTATATTGGAGTGAGAGTTCGCGCTACCGCGCCTATGTTGTCTTGATTTATCCGTCCGTTTCGCAGCGTACAACCTAATCTAACACCGGGGTTAAACCAACGGTCATTGCCACTTCGGCTTATATTGGATCGAGAGTTCGCGCTCCCGCGCGTATGTTGTCTTGATTTATCTGTCCGCCTCGCGGTGGGGCAACCTAATCTAACCAGGGTTAAACCAACGGTCATTGCCACTTTGGCTCATATGGGATCGAGAGTTCGCGCTGCCGCGCGTATGTTGTATTGATGGATTATTAAATCAAAATTTATTATTTTATACGCCTCTATTTGAGTTGTGCTTTTCCAATGTTCCGTAACCACCAGAAAGTTACATTGCCTATTGTTTTCCAACATATATTCAATGCGGTCTATTGAATTGCCGATGGATTGTGTATTTTGGTTTATTAGACTGATAGTGTTAGCTTTTAGTGAAAGTTCTGTGTCGGTTGGCGTCTTCGAAAATTTGGTTGACGTCTTCTTTCTTCCATCCGAATGTTGTATCTTTCATGTAGGATACCTTCTGGCCAGAAGGAGTCCTCGTAAACCTCATCCTTCAAATCTAACTCCACTCCCACTTTGAAGCTCTTATTATGAGTTATGTTCCTTGGATTTTTTATTTCTTCGAGTATGCTAAGGTTTCGGTTTTTTTCCTGTTTTTAGGGCTAAATAATTTATAATTATCTCCTCGGTTACATGATCTTTGGCTCTTGATATGTATAACCCCGAAGACCGTTAACCCCGTTTAAAAAAAACCTAACCTAAAATAACCTAACCTAATCTAACCGGGGTTAAGCCAACGGTCATTGCCACATTGTGTTATATGGGATTTATAGTTCGCGCTGCCGCTCGAATGTTGTCTTGATTTATCAGTCCGCTTCGCGGCGGACAACCTAATCTAACCGGGGGCGAAGCCAACGGCCATGGCCACTTTGGCTTATATTGGATCGAGAGTTCGCGCTCCCGCGCGTATGTTGTCTTGATTTATTTGTCCGCTTCGCGGCGGACAACCTAATCTAACCGGGGTTAAACCAACGGTCATTGCCACTTTGGCTTATATTGGATCGAGAGTTCGCGCTACCGCGCGTATGTTGTATTGATTTATCTGTCCGTTTCGCGGCGGACAACCTAATCTAACACCGAGGTTAAACCAACGGTCATTGCCACTTCGGCTTATATTTGATCGAGATTTCGCACTTATGCGCGTATGTTGTCTTGATTTATCTGTCCGCTTCGCGGCGGGAAACCTAATCTAACCGGGGTTAAACCAACGGTCATTGCCACATTGTGTTATATGGGATTTATAGTTCGCGCTGCCGCTCGAATGTTGTCTTGATTTATCTGTCCGCTTCGCGGCGGACAACCTATTCTAACCGGGATTAAACACACGGTCGTTGCCACTTTGGCTTATATTGGATCGAGAGTTCGCGCTCCAGCGCGTATGGTGTCTTGATTTATGTATCCTGTTCGCGGCGGACAACCGAATCTAACCGGGCTTAAGCCAACGGTCATTGCCACTTTGGCTTATATTGGATCGAGAGTTCGCGCTCCCGTGCGTATGTTGTTTTGATTTATCTGTCCGCTTCGCTGCGGGCAACCTAATCTATCCGGGGTTAAACCAACGGTGATTGCAACTTTGGCTTATATTGGATCGACGGTTCGCGCTCCCGCGCGTATGTTGTCTTGATTTATCTGTCCGCTTTGCGGCAAGCAACCTAATCTAGCCGGGGTTAAAGCAACGGTCATTGCCACTTTGGCTTATATTGGATTGAGAGTTCGCGCTAAGGCGCCTATGTTGTCTTGATTTATCTGTCCGTTTCGCAGCGGTCAACCTAATCTAACCCCGGGGTTAAACCAACGGTCATTGCCACTTTGGCTTATATGGGATCGAGAGTTCACGCTGCCGCGCGTATATTGTATTGATGGATTATTAAATCAAAATTTATTATTTTATACGCCTCTATTTGAGTTGTGCTTTTCCAATGTTCCGTAACCACCAGAAACTTACATTGCCTATTGTTTTCCAATTTATATTCAATACGGCCTATTGAATTGCCGATGGATTGTGTATTTTGGTTTATTAGACTGATGGTGTTAGCTTTTAGTGAAAATTCTGTGTCGGTTGGCGTCTTCGAAAATTTTCTTGCCGTCTTCTTTCTTCCATCCGAATGTTGTATCTTTCATGTGTGATACCTTTAGGCCAGAAGGAGTCCTCGTAAACCTCATCCTTCAAATCTAACTCCACTCCCACTTTAAAGCTCTTATTTTGAGTTATGTTCCTTGGATTTTTTATTTCTTCGAGTATGCAAAGGTTTCAGTTTTTTTCCTGTTTTTTGGGCTAAATCATTTATAATTATCTCCTCGGTTACATGATCTTGGGCTTTTGATATGTATAAGCCCGAAAACGGTTAACCCCGTTTTAGAAAAACCTAACCTAACATAACCTAACCTAATCTAACCGGGGTTAAGCCACCGGCCATTGCCACTTTGGCTTATATTGGATCGAGAGTTCGCGCTCCCGTGCGTATGTTGTCTTGAATTATCTGTCCGCTTCGCGGCGGACAACCTAATCTAACCGGGGTTAAACCAACGGTATTTGCCACTTTGGCTTATATGGGATCGATAATTCGCGCTGCCGCGCGTATGTTGTCTTGATTTATCTGTCCGCTTCGCGGCGGACAACCTAATCTAACCGGGGTTAAACCAACGGTCGTTGCCACTTTGGCTTATATTGGATCGAGAGTTCGCGCTCCAGCGCGTATGGTGTCTTGATTTATGTGTCCTGTTCGCGGCGGACAACCGAATCTAACCCGGCTTAAGCCTGCGGTCATTGCCACTTTCGCTTATATTGGAACGAGGGTTCGCGCTCCCGCGCGTATGTTGTCTTGATTTATCTGTCCGCTTCGCAGCGGACAACCTAATCTAACCGGGGTTAAACCAACGGTCATTGCCACCTCGGCTTATATTGGATCGAGAATTCGCCCTCCCGCGCGTATGTTGTCTTGATTTATCTGTCCGCTTCGTGGCGGGCAATCTGTCCGCTTCGCGGCGGACAACCTAATCTAACAGGGGTTAACCCAACGGTGATTGCTACTTTGGCTTATATTGGATCGAGGGTTCGCGCTCCCGCGCGTATATTGTCTTGATTTACCGATCCGCTTCGCGGCGGACAATCTAATCTAACCGGGGTTAAAGCAACGGTCATTGCCACTTCGGCTTATATTGGATCGAGAGTTCGCACTCCCGCGCGTATGTTGTCTTGTTTTATCTGTCCACTTCGCGGCGGGCAACCTAATCTAACCAGGGTTAAACTAACGGTCATTGCCACTTTGTCTTATATGGGATTGAGAGTTCGCGCTGCCGCTCGTATGTTGTCTTGATTTATCTGTCCGCTTCGCGGCGGACAACCTAATCTAACCGGGGTTAAACCAACGGTCGTTGCCACTTTGGCTTATATTGGATCGAGAGTTCGCGCTCCAGCGATTATGGTGTCTTGATTTATGTGCCCTGTTCGCGGCGGACAACCGAATCTAACCGGGCTTAAGCCAACGGTCATTGCCACTTTTGCTTATATTGGGTCGAGAGTTCGGGCTCCCGTGCGTATGTTGTCTTGATTTATCTGTCCGCTTCGCGGCGGGCAACCTAATCTAACCGGGGTTAAACCAACGGTGATTGCAACTTTGGCTTATATTGGAACGAGGGTTCGCGCTCTCGCGCGTATGTTGTCTTGAATTATCTGTCCGCCTCGCGGTGGACTACCTAATCTAACCGGGGTTCAAGCAACGGTCATTGCCACTTTAGCTTATATTGGATCGAAAGTTCGCGCTCCCGCGCGTATGGTGTCTTGATTTATGTGTCCTGTTCGCGGCGGACAACCGAATCTAACCCGGCTTAAGCCTGCGGTCATTGCCACTTTCGCTTATATTGGAACGAGGGTTCGCGCTCCCGCGCGTATGTTGTCTTGATTTATCTGTCCGCTTCGCAGCGGACAACCTAATCTAACCGGGGTTAAACCAACGGTCATTGCCACTTCGGCTTATATTGGATCGAGAATTCGCCCTCTCGCGCGTATGTTGTCTTGATTTATCTGTCCGCTTCGTGGCGGGCAACCTAATCTAACCGGGGTTAAACCAACGGTCATTGTCACTTTGGCTTATATGGGATCGGGAGTACGCGCTGTGGCGCGTATGTTGTTTTGGTTTATCTGTCCGCTTCGCGGCATACAATCTAATCTAACCGGGGTTAAACCAACGGTCATTGCCACTTTGGCTTATATGGGATCGAGAATTCGCGCTGCCGCGCGTATGTTGTCTTGATTTATCTGTCCGCTTCGCGGCGGACAACCTAATCTAACCGGGGTTAAACCAACGGTGATTGCTACTTTGGCTTATATTGGATCGAGGGTTCGCGCTCCCGCGCGTATGTTGTCTTGATTTACCGATCCGCTTCGCGGCGGACAACCTAATCTAACCGGGGTTAAAGCAACGGTCATTGCCACTTCGGCTTATATTGGATCGAGAGTTCGCACTCCCGCGCGTATGTTGTCTTGATTTATCTATCCACTTCGCGGCGGGCAACCTAATCTAACCAGGGTTAAACTAACGGTCATTGCCACTTTGTCTTATATGGGATTGAGAGTTCGCGCTGCCGCTCGTATGTTGTCTTGATTTATCTGTCCGCTTCGCGGCGGACAACCTAATCTAACCGGGGTTAAACCAACGGTCGTTGCCACTTTGGCTTATATTGGATCGAGAGTTCGCGCTCCAGCGCTTATGGTGTCTTGATTTATGTGTCCTGTTCGCGGCGGACAACCGAATTTAACCGGGCTTAAGCCAACGGTCATTGCCACTTTGGCTTATATTGAGTCGAGAGTTCGGGCTCCCGTGCGTATGTTGTCTTGATTTATCTGTCCGCTTCGCGGCGGGCAACCTAATCTAACCGGGGTTAAACCAACGGTGATTGCAACTTTGGCTTATATTGGAACGAGGGTTCGCGCTCCCGCGCGTATGTTGTCTTGAATTAACTGTCCGCCTCGCCGTGGACTACCTAATCTAACCGGGGTTCAAGCAACGGTCATTGCCACTTTATCTTATATTGGATCGAGAGTTCGCGCTCCCGCGCGTATGGTGTCTTGATTTATGTGTCCTGTTCGCGGCGGACAACCGAATCTAACCCGGCTTAAGCCTGCGGTCATTGCCACTTTCGCTTATATTGGAACGAGGGTTCGCGCTCCCGCGCGTATGTTGTCTTGATTTATCTGTCCGCTTCGCAGCGGACAACCTAATCTAACCGGGGTTAAACCAACGGTCATTGCCACTTCGGCTTATATTGGATCGAGAATTCGCGCTCCCGCGCGTATGTTGTCTTGATTTATCTGTCCGCTTCGTGGCGGGCAACCTAATCTAACCGGGGTTAAACCAGCGGTCATTGTCACTTTGGCTTATATGGGATCGGGAGTACGCGCTGCCGCGCGTATGTTGTTTTGGTTTATCTGTCCCGTTTGCGGCATACAATCTAATCTAACCGGGGTTAAACCAACGGTCATTGCCACTTTGGCTTATATGGGATCGAGAGTTCGCGCTGCCGCGCGTATGTTGTCTTGATTTATCTGTCCGCTTCGCGGCGGGCAACTTAATCTAACCGGGGTTAAACCAACGGTGATTGCAACTTTGGCTTATATTGGATCGAATGTTCGCGCTCCCGCGCGTATGTTGTCTTGATTTATCGGTCCGCTTCGCGGCGGACAACCTAATCTAACCGGGGTTAAAGCAACGGTCATTGTCACTTTGACTTATATTGGATCGAGATTTCGCGCTCCCGGGCGTATGTTGTCTTGGTTTATCTGTCCGCATCGCGGCGGACATCTTATTATTTATTTATTATGTTGAGTACAATGCCGGTTCTCCGCTTCCGCACTGAGCCGGTTATCTTAATCTATTTTGACTAATGGCCAACATGCTTACATAAGTTTATCTGGTACTAACCTAAGGGGCCTAAACTAAAATAAGCCTAAAACTAACCTAAGCTATGCTACGGGGAATGGTGAAATGGTAGGATGGGATAGGGTAGGATGGGTATGATAGGGTGGTAAGTGGGGAAGGTATGCAGAATTGGTGACAGATTATACACATTTATATCGCAAATTTGGACTGGTGGAGTCCGTGATGGTTTGCTTCTTCTGTGGGGCGGGGGTATCAGGGCAGGTCGTGGTCCAGTCGTGTGAGGCGTTGGGCGCAGTTGTCGAACGTCTTCCACCAGGTCTTGTGTAGCTCTGTGTTCTTGATTTCTTCTTCTCTTCTGGGCCAAGTGCATCCGGCGTTGAACATGGCGATCTCTGTCTGGTCTCTCCATTCTCTGGTTATCGGGAAGCTGAATATTATATGGGCAACGGAGTCCACCTCACCACAGCCGCAGGCCAGCGACTCTTCCTCCTTCCAATGCGATGGAGGTAGGAGTAGAAGTTCCCGTGTCCCGTGATGAGTTGGACCGCTTGGTGTGAAAGGGCCAGGTTCATTTCCATCCACTCTTTGATCGATTGGATGAAATTCCTGGTCCAGCTTCCGTTTTGGGTGTTCTCCCAGTGTATCGGCTATTTCCTGAAAAAGAAGAGAGAGATTCTGCTCCTCACATCTCTGTGGGATATTTTATTAAACATAACAGGAAGCTGAGTTCCTGGCTCCTGAGGAGGATTTATACCCGAGGCTAGCCAACGCATCTGCTCTCTCGTTGCCGATTGAGCCTTTATGAGCTCGCACCCTGTGCCAGCGCAGTTCTATTTGCTGCGTTATCTCGCGCGCGATCTCCCACGTTTCTAAAAGCAGCTCCGTGGGAGCTGACAGGTGTTGTAGAGCTTCTAGAACGGATCTGCTGTCAGACAGGATGGAGCATCCAACGAAGTCATTAATGTTTGTTCTAATATACACAAGCGCTCGGTTTACCGCGATTAATTCGGCCTGAAATATAGAGCAGTGGTCTGCGAGCCGCAAGCTTTCGCAGTGTATTTCAGTTTCGTCTGAGCACACCGTGAAAGCCGCACCGACTCCCTGTTCCCACTTTAAGCCGTCTGTGAATAACGTGATTGCTTGTGCATTTTCCTCATCCCGTGTATATTTTATCAACCCGATCTCCGCGGGGTGCACCACCCCTTGAATGCAGACTCTAGATTCGATTTCGTCCGGAGAGATTGTGAGGCCCGTGGCCTCTCTAAGCTCAACCTCATTTAGTTCGCGCAGCAAATGTTTCTTTGCTAGATCTGCCGCTCGCAAGTCTGCCGGCAAGAGCCCCGATATGACGCAGGCAGCGTCGCCCGAGACGGTTTTGTACGCTTTCGCGGCCCTTAGTGTGCAAACGCGTTGCACACTAAGGAGCTTTTTCCGTTCTGGAACTCCGCATGCTCTATACCATACCGGTGCCCCGTACAGCAGACAGGGTTCGACAGCTCCCTTATATATAGTGGACATGGCCCACGACCTACCAAGACCCCACTCTTACATTGACACGGCGCTAAATCTGAAACCGATCTTTGAATTTCAAAGTGTTCTTTAAATTTCAAAGACCTATCAATATATATGCCCAGATATTTGATGTAGGGAGAGCAGTAAATTGATTTGCCACCTATTTTGAAAGCTGGATTCTGTTAGTTGGGCTTTTTGCCGAAGAAAATGGCCGCATTAAATTTAAGTTTGGTCTCGGGAGACCATTCGCTAAGTGTCTCCAGCGCGCGAGTTTCTGAGCCCTTTATACGTGGTGGATTTTTGGAAAAGGACAACCTTTTTCTACAGCTTTTTCCAAGTGTATATTGGGCTCTGAAATAATTGCTGTCCTGTTGTTGAAGTAGTCCCTGGCAAGTCGGATAAGATTGTCTGGACATTTCTTAGAAATAAGTCTGTCAATAATGAGTGGCTAACATGCGTTGTCGAACGCGCCGCGCCGCTGATATCCAGAGCGACCGCCGCGCAATAGTGACCCGTCGATTTACATTCTGTGACGAATGTAACTACTTTTTTGATGGCGTCTATGGTTCCTACTCCCTCACGAAAGCCAAATTAATTATTGTTGAGTAACTTATTTTGGGACAAGTGATGCTCCAATCTAGTGATTAGGAGCGAATCTAGGATTTTACCGGCTACAGGGAGTAGGCAGATAGGTCTGAAGTCTTTTGTACTTGTTCCGTTCTTGTTTGGTTTGGGGGCGATCTTGACTAATTGTTCTTTCCAGCAAGCTGGAAAGACACCTATTTCGAGACATTTATTATAGATATTTCTAAAGAGGGACGAGTTTTTCTCAAAAGCGATGCGTACTATATCCGCTGTCAAGCCGTCTATACCTGGCGCTTTCCTACTGTTCATGAATTTAATGACTCGGTTGATTTCCGGAACCGTCATCAGGTCCTGTCATCAGGTCCTCCGATACCGGTTGTCGATGCAATTCTAATTTCGCGGTGAGACTCTGTGTCTTCGTTGATGTCGTCCTCTGGGAAGAACGTATTGAGGAGTTAATTTTGATGCTAGTTAGATAGCCTATTGAAGAATATTTCCCTCTGAGCACCTTGTAGACTGTGCCCCAGGGATCTTTATTAGCCGATCTAGTGCAGAACTCTTGCAATTTCTTTTCTTTGGTCTTGAGGATTTTGTCTTTATATTCGCGACATTTAATGTCATAATCTGCGCTTCTTTGTATACGTATTTCGCCCGTGCTTTGTTGATATTTCCTACGTAGTTTGTTGTTTTCTTTACGTAATTTAGTGAGTTCCGTAGTCCACCAGGGGACCGAGTTGGTGAACTTTTTCCGAACCGGAATCGCGTCGTGCGCTGCGTCGATTAATGACTTATTTATTCTAGCTACGAATTCAGACACTTGATCAGGCGTTTGACAATTTTCTAATTTTGGGAATACATCATCAGCCTAAGATCGAAATTTCTCGGCAAAGAGAGACCAATCTGCTCTTTTGGTACAGAATCTGCGGACGGATTCTGGAGCGTTGTTTTTAATACCAATCGACCAGCCTTTGTATTTATGATCGGATAGGCTGTCCTCGTTTGGCAAGTGCCAATCGGCTATGTTTGCGCACAGCCTGTCACTTGCGAGCGTAATACCTATGACACTATAATCGTTTGGACCTGTGAATGTAGGTTCCTCTCTGCGGTTGAGTACGTTTAGATTGTTTTCAGATATAAAATCTTCAAACAATCTCCCACGACTGTTTTCGATTTTGCTGCCCCATGTGGGCGATTTACTGTTGATGTCTCCTGCCAATAAAATTTCGCTTTTAGACCTCAACTGTACCACCGCGGACCTCAAAAACCCTAAATTTTCCTCGAATCTATCCTCCGTTACCTGTCTCGCGACGGGTGATAGGTATACGGAGATTTCGAAAAACGTGCTTTTCCCGGAAAGGATATGCGCGACAGAGCACATCTTGTTGGAAAATCCCGCCATAAAGATTACGTTGACCGCGGGGTCTGTAATTATTACGGCCGCTCTTGTGTTCGGGTTAAGAGCATTATCAGTTTTATTATCCTCTACGATTCTAAAGCGCAAGGGAAAACCGGCGACTTTTCCTCGAATAACATGTGGCTCTTGTACAGAAACTACCTGGATTTTATCCCTAACTATTTTTTCGGTCAGAGAACCTGTAGCCGCTTTGGACTTTGCTAGATTAATCTGGAGACACTTAATTGATTTTTTAATTTTGGCGGGTTTAATTGCCACATGGCAAGCTAAACTGAACGATGGGTGGTCTTTTGGGCCTTCCCGTTTGCTTCTAATACAAAGAATGCATTTAGCATTTTTTGCTTTGCATGACTTAAGGTCATGGTCTTCGCTACATCTCGCGCAAACTTGGTTTTCGCGGCACATTTTTGCAATGTGCCCAGTTTTTAAACACTTGTAGCAGCTTGTAGTAACTTGTAGCAACCTAATCTAACCGGGGTTAAGCCAACGGTCATTGCCACTTTGGCTTATATTGAATCGAGAGTTCGCGCTCCCGTGCGTATGTTGTCTTGATTTTTCTGTCCGCTTCGCGGCGGGCGACCTAATCTAACCGGGGTTAAACCAACGGTGATTGCAACTTTGGCTTATATTGGATCGAGGGTTCGCGCTCCCGAGCGTATGTTGTCTTGATTTATCTGTCCGCTTCGCGGTGGACAACCTAATTTAACCGGGGTTAAACCAACGGTGATTGCAACTTTGGCTTATATTGGATCGAGGGTTCGCGCTCCCGCGGGTATGTTGTCTTGATTTATCTGTCCGCTTCGCGGCGGACAACCAAATCTTACCGGGTCAGCAACAGTCATTGCCACTTTGGCTTATATTGGATCGAGAGTTTACGCTACCGCGCGAATGTTGTATTGATTTATCTGTCCGCTTCGCGGTGGACTACCTAATCTAACCGGGGTTTAAGCAACGGTCATTGCCACTTTGGCTTATATTGGATCGAGAGTTCGCGCTACCGCGCGTATGTTGTATTGATTTATCTGCCCGCTTGGCGGAGGACAACCTAACCTAATCGGGGGTAAAGCAAAGGTCAGTGCCACTTTAGCTTATACTGGATCAAGAGTTTGCGCTCCCGCGCGTATGTTCTCTTGATTTATGTGTCCGGTTCGCAGCGGACAACCTAATTTAACCGGGGTAAAACCAACGGTAATTGCAACTTTGGCTTATATTGGATCGAGGGTTCGCGCTCCCGCGGGTATGTTCTCTTGATTTATCTGTCCGCCTCGTGGCGGACAACCTAATCTAACCGGGCTTAAACAAACATTAATTGCCACTTTGGCTTATATTGGAACGAGAGTTTGCGCTCCCGCGCGTATGTTGTATTGATTTACCTGTCCGCTTCGCGGCGGATAACATAATCTAACCGGGGTTAAACCAACGGTCATTGCCACTTTGGCTTATATGGGATCGAGAGTTAGCGCTCTCGTGCGTATGTTGTCTTGATTTATCTGTCCGCCTCGCAACGGGCAACCTAATCTAACCGGGGTTAAACCAACGGTGATTTCAACTGTATTTGTCCGCTTCGCGGAGGACAACCTAATCTAACCGGGGTTAAAGCAACGGTCATTGCCACTTTGGCTTATATTCAATCGAGAGTTCGCGCTACGGCGCGTATGTTGTCTTGATTTATTTGTCCGCCTCGCGGTGGACTACCTAATCTAACCGGGGTTAAAGCAACGGTCATTGCCACTTTGTCTTATATTGGATCGAGAGTTCGCGCTCCCCCGGGTATGTTGTCTTGATCTATCTCTCCGCTACGCGGCGGACAACCAAATCTAACCAGGGTTAAGCCAACGGCTATTGCCACTTTAGCTTATATTAGATCAAGAGTTCGCGCTCCCGAGCGTTTGTTGTCTTGATTTATCTGTCCGCTTCGCGGTGGACTACCTAATCTAACCGGGGTTAAAGAAACGGTCATTGCCACTTTAGCTTATATTGGATCGAGAGTTCGCGCTCCCGCGCGTATGTTGTCTTGATTTATGTGTCCGGTTCGCGGCGGACAACCTAATTTAACCGGGCTTAAACCAACGGTGATTGCAACTTTGGCTTAAATTGGATCGAGGGTTCGCGCTCCCGCGGGTGTGTTGTCTTGATTTAGCTGTCCGCTTCGCGGCGGGCAACCTAATCTAACCAGGGTTAAAGCAACAGACATTGCCACTTTGGCTTATATTGGATCGAGAGTTCGCGGTACCGCGCGTATGTTGTCTTGATTTATTTGTCCGCCTCGCGGTGGACTACCTAATCTAACCGGAGTTAAAGCAACGGTCATTGCCACTTTGTCTTATATTGGATCGAGAGTTCGCGCTCCCCCGGGTATGTTGTCTTGATCTATCTGTCCGCTACACGGCGGACAACCTAGTCTAACCGGCGTTAAAGCAACGGTCATTGCCACTTTGGCTTATATTGGATCGAGAGTTCGCGCTACCGCGCGTATGTTGTATTGATTTATCTGTCCGCTTCGCGGCGGACAACCTAATCTAACCGGGGTTAAAGCAACGGTCATTGCCACTTTGGCTTATATTGGATCAAGAGTTCGCGCTACCGCGCGTAGGTTGTCTTGATTTATCTGCCCGCCTCGCGGCGGACAACATAATCTAACCGGGGTTAAGCCAACGGCCATTGCCACTTTAGCTTATATTGGATCGAGAGTTCGCGCTCCCGTGCGTATGTTGTCTTGATTTATCTGTCCGCTTCGCGGCGGGCATCCTAATCTAACTGGCGTTAAACCAACGGTCATTGCCACGTTGTCTTATATGGGATCGAGAGTTTGAGCTGCCGCGCGTATGTTGTATTGATTTATCTGTCCGTTTCGCCGCGGACAACCTAATCTAACACCGGAGTTAAACAAACGGTCATTGCCACTTCGGCATATATTGGATTGAGAGTTCGCGCTCCCGCGCGTATGTTGTCTTAATTTATCTGTCCGCTTCGTGGCAGGCAACCTAATCTAACCGGGGTTAAACCAACGGTCATTGCCACTTTGGCTTATATAGGATCGAGAGTTCGCGCTGCCGCGCGTATGTTGTATTGGTTTATCTCTCCGCTTCGCGAGATACAACCTAATCTAACCGGGGTTAAACCAACGGTCATTGACACTTTGGCTTATATTGGATCGAGTGTTCGCGCTCTCGCGCGTATGTTGTCTTGATTTATCTGTCCACTTCGCGGCGGACAACCTAATCTAACCGGGGTTAAACCAACGGTCATTGCCACTTTGGCTTTTATGGGATCGAGAGTTCGCGCTGCCGCGCGTATGTTGTCTTGATTTATCTGTTCTCTTCGCGGCGGTCAGCCTAATCTAACCGAGTTTAAAGCAACGGTCATTGCCACTTTGGCTTATATTGGATCGAGAGTTCGCGCTACCGCGCGTATGTTGTCTTGATTTATCTGTCCGCTTCGCGGTGGACTACCTAATCTAACCGGGGTTAAAGCAACGTTCATTGCCACTTTGGCTTATATTGGATTGAGAGTTCGCGCTCCCGCGGGTATGTTGTCTTGATTTATCTGTCCGCTTTGCTGCGAACAACCTAGTCTAACCGGGGTTAAAGCAACGGTCATTGCCCCTTTGGCTTATATTGGATCGAGAGTTCGCGCTACCGCGCGTATGTTGTATTGATTTATCTGTCCGCTTCTCCGCGGACAACCTAATCTAACCGGGGTTAAAGCAGCGGTCATTGCCACTTTGGCTTATATTGGATCAAGAGTTCGCGCTACCGCGCGTATGTTGTCTTGATTTATCTGTCCGCCTCGCGGCGGACAACATAATCTAACTGGGGTTAAGCCAACGGCCATTGCCATATTAGCTTATATTGGATCGAGAGTTCGCGCTCCCGTGCGTATGTTGTCTTGATTTATCTGTCCGCTTCGCGACGGACAACCTAATCTAACCGGGGTTAAAGCAACGGTCATTGCCACTTTTGCTTATATTGGATCGAGAGTTCGCACTCTCGCGCGTATGTTGTCTTGATTTATCTGTCCGTTTCGCGGCGGGCAACATAATCTAACACCGGGGTTAAACCAACGGTCATTGCCACTTTGGCTTATATTGGATCAAGAGTTCGCGCTACCGCGCGTAGGTTGTCTTGATTTATCTGCCCGCCTCGCGGCGGACAACATAATCTAACCGGGGTTAAGCCAACGGCCATTGCCACTTTAGCTTATATTGGATCGAGAGTTCGCGCTCCCGTGCGTATGTTGTCTTGATTTATCTGTCCGCTTCGCGGCGGGCATCCTAATCTAACTGGCGTTAAACCAACGGTCATTGCCACGTTGTCTTATATGGGATCGAGAGTTTGAGCTGCCGCGCGTATGTTGTATTGATTTATCTGTCCGTTTCGCCGCGGACAACCTAATCTAACACCGGAGTTAAACAAACGGTCATTGCCACTTCGGCATATATTGGATTGAGAGTTCGCGCTCCCGCGCGTATGTTGTCTTAATTTATCTGTCCGCTTCGTGGCAGGCAACCTAATCTAACCGGGGTTAAACCAACGGTCATTGCCACTTTGGCTTATATAGGATCGAGAGTTCGCGCTGCCGCGCGTATGTTGTATTGGTTTATCTCTCCGCTTCGCGAGATACAACCTAATCTAACCGGGGTTAAACCAACGGTCATTGACACTTTGGCTTATATTGGATCGAGTGTTCGCGCTCTCGCGCGTATGTTGTCTTGATTTATCTGTCCACTTCGCGGCGGACAACCTAATCTAACCGGGGTTAAACCAACGGTCATTGCCACTTTGGCTTTTATGGGATCGAGAGTTCGCGCTGCCGCGCGTATGTTGTCTTGATTTATCTGTTCTCTTCGCGGCGGTCAGCCTAATCTAACCGAGTTTAAAGCAACGGTCATTGCCACTTTGGCTTATATTGGATCGAGAGTTCGCGCTACCGCGCGTATGTTGTCTTGATTTATCTGTCCGCTTCGCGGTGGACTACCTAATCTAACCGGGGTTAAAGCAACGTTCATTGCCACTTTGGCTTATATTGGATTGAGAGTTCGCGCTCCCGCGGGTATGTTGTCTTGATTTATCTGTCCGCTTTGCTGCGAACAACCTAGTCTAACCGGGGTTAAAGCAACGGTCATTGCCCCTTTGGCTTATATTGGATCGAGAGTTCGCGCTACCGCGCGTATGTTGTATTGATTTATCTGTCCGCTTCTCCGCGGACAACCTAATCTAACCGGGGTTAAAGCAGCGGTCATTGCCACTTTGGCTTATATTGGATCAAGAGTTCGCGCTACCGCGCGTATGTTGTCTTGATTTATCTGTCCGCCTCGCGGCGGACAACATAATCTAACTGGGGTTAAGCCAACGGCCATTGCCATATTAGCTTATATTGGATCGAGAGTTCGCGCTCCCGTGCGTATGTTGTCTTGATTTATCTGTCCGCTTCGCGACGGACAACCTAATCTAACCGGGGTTAAAGCAACGGTCATTGCCACTTTTGCTTATATTGGATCGAGAGTTCGCACTCTCGCGCGTATGTTGTCTTGATTTATCTGTCCGTTTCGCGGCGGGCAACATAATCTAACACCGGGGTTAAACCAACAGTCATTGCCACTTTGGCTTATATGGGATAGAGAGTTGTCTTCGTTCGTTATCGTTATGTTGTCTTGATTTATCTGTCCTCTTCGCGGCGGTCAGCCTAATCTAACCGGTTTTAAAGCAACGGTCATTGCCACTTTGGTTTATATTGGATCGAGAGTTCGCGCTACCGCGCGTATGTTGTCTTGATTTATCTGTCCGCCTCGCAGCGGACAACCTAATCTAACCGTGGTTAAGCCAACGGTCATTGCCACTTTTGCTTATATTGGATCGAGAGTTCGCGCTCCCGTGCGTATGTTGTCTTGATTTATCTGTCCGCCTCGCATCGGGCAACCTAACCTAACCGGGGTTAAACCAACGGTGATTGCAACTGTATCTGTCCGCTTCGCGGAAGATAACTTAATCTAACCGGGGTTAAAGCAACGGTCATTGCCACTTTGGCTTATATTTATTTGAAAGTTCGCGCTACCGCGCGTATGTTGTCTTGATTTATCTGTCCGCTTCGCGGCGGACAACCTAATCCAACCGGGGTTAAGCCAACGGCCATTGCCACTTTGGCTTATATTGGATCGAGAGTTCGCGCTCCCGTGCGTATGTTATCTTGATTTATCTGTCCGCTTCGCGGCGGGCAACCTAATCTAACCAGGGTTAAACAAACGGTCATTGTCACTTTGGCTTATATTGTATCGAGAGTTCGCGCTCCCTCAC
The DNA here is from genome assembly GCA_944588485.1 of Phosphuga atrata. NCBI lineage: Eukaryota > Metazoa > Arthropoda > Insecta > Coleoptera > Silphidae > Phosphuga > Phosphuga atrata. Next base: position 19,546,128 of record OX155896.1, on the reverse strand, counting down.
GTATGTTGTCTTGATTTATCTGTCCGCCTCGCGGTGGACTACCTAATCTAACCGGGGTTAAAGCAACGGTCAATGCCACTTTAGCTTATATTGGATCGAGAGTTCGCGCGCCCGCGCGTATGTTGTCTTGATTTATGTGTCCGGTTCGCGGCGGACAACCTAATTTAACCGGGGTTAAACCAACGGTGATTGCAACTTTGGCTTATATTGGATCGAGGGTTCGCGCTCCCGCGGGTATGTTGTCTTGATTTATCTGTCAGCTTCGCGGCGGACAACCTAATCTAACCGGGGTTAAAGCAACGGTCATTGCCACTTTGGCTTATATTGGATCGAGAGTTCGCGCTACCGCGCGTATGTTGTCTTAATTTATCTGTCCTCTTCGCGGTGGACTACCTAATCTAACCGGGGTTAAAGCAACGTTCATTGCCACTTTGGCTTATATTGGATCGAGAGTTCGCGCTACCGCGAGTATGTTGTATTGATTTTTCTGTCCGCTTCGCGGCGGACAACCTAATCTAACCGGGGTTAAAGCAACGGTCATTGCCACTTTGGCTTATATTGGATCAAGAGTTCGCGCTACCGCGCGTATGTTGTCTTGATTTTTCTGTCCGCCTCGCGGCGGACAACATAATCTAACCGGGGTTAAGCCAACGGCCATTGCCACTTTAGCTTATATTGGATCGAGAGTTCGCGCTCCCGTGCGTATGTTGTCTTGATTTATCTGTCCGCTTCGCGGAGGGCAACCTAATCTTACCGGGGTTAAACCAACGGTGATTGCAACTTTGGTTTATATTGGATCGAGAGTTCGCGCTCCCGTGCGTATGTTGTCTTGATTTATCTGTCCGCTTCGCGGCGGGCAACCTAATCTAACCGGGGTTAAACCAACGGTCATTGTCACTTTGGCTTATATTGAATCGAGAGTTCGCGCTTCCTCGCGTATGTTGTCCTGATTTATCTGTCCGCTTCGCGGTGGACTACCTAATCTAACCGGGGTTAAAGCAACGGTCATTGCCACTTTGGCTTATATTGGATCGAGAGATCGCGCTACCGCGCGTATGTTGTCTTGATTTATCTGTCCGCTTCGCGGCGGGCTACCTAATCTAACTGGGGTTAAACCAACGGTCATTGTCACTTTGGCTTATATTGGATCGAGAGTTCGCGCTCCCGCGCGTATGTTGTCTTGATTTATCTGTCCGCTTCGCGGTGTAGTACCTGTTCTAACCGGGGTTAAACCAACGGTTATTGCCACTTTGGCTTATATTTAATCGAAAGTTCGCGCTCCCGCGCTTATGTTGTCTTGATTTATCTGTTCGTATTGCGGCAGACAACCTAATCTATCCGGGGTTAAACCAACGGTCATTGCCACTTTGGCTTATATTGGATCAAGGTTTCGCGCTCTCGCGCGTATGTTGTCTTGATTTATATATTCAATCGAGAGTTCGCGCTACCGCGCGTATGTTGTCTTAATTTATCTGTCCTCTTCGCGGCGGTCAGCCTAATCTAACCGGGTTTAAAGCAACGGTCATTGCCACTTTGGCTTATATTGGATCGAGAGTTCGCGCTCCCGCGCGTATGTTGTCTTGATTTATGTGTCCGGTTCGCGGCGGACAACCTAATTTAACCGGGGTTAAAGCAACGGTGATTGCAACTTTGGCCTATATTGGATCGAGGGTTCGCGCTCCCGCGGGTATGTTGTCTTGATTTATCACTCCGCTTCGCGGCGGACAACCTAATCTAACCGGGGTTAAAGTAACGGGCATTGCCACTTTGGCTTATATTGGATCGAGAGTTCGCGCTACCGCGCGTATGTTGTATTGATTTATCTGCCCGCTTCGCGGCGGACAATTTAGTCTAACCGGGGTTAAAGCAACGGTCATTGCCACTTTGGCTTATATTGGATCGAGAGTTCGCGCTACCGCGCGTATGTTGTATTGATTTATCTGTCCGTTTCGCGGCGGGCAACATAATCTAACACCGGGGTTAAACCAACGGTCATTGCCACTTCGGCTTATATTGGATTGAGAGTTCGCGCTCCCGCGCGTATGTTGTCTAAATTTATCTGTCCGCTTCGTGGCGGGCAACCTAATCTAACCGGGGTTAAACCAACTGTTATTGCCACTTTGGCTTATATAGGATCGAGAGTTCGCGCTGCCGCGCGTATGTTGTATTGGTTTATCTCTCCGCCTCGCGAGATACAACCTAATCTAACCGGGGTTAAACCAACGGTCATTGACACTTTGGCTTATATTGGATCGAGTGTTCGCGCTCTCGCGCGTATGTTGTCTTGATTTATCTGTCCGCTTCGCGGCTGACAACATAATCTAACCGGAATTAAACCAACGGTCATTGCCACTTTGGCTTATATGGGATAGAGAGTTGTCTTCGTTCGTTATCGTTATGTTGTCTTGATTTATCTGTCCTCTTCGCGGCGGTCAGCCTAATCTAACCGGTTTTAAAGCAACGGTCATTGCCACTTTGGTTTATATTGGATCGAGAGTTCGCGCTACCGCGCGTATGTTGTCTTGATTTATCTGTCCGCTTCGCAGCGGACAACCTAATCTAACCGTGGTTAAGCCAACGGTCATTGCCACTTTGGCTTATATTGAATCGAGAGTTCGCGCTCCCGTGCGTATGTTGTCTTGATTTATCTGTCCGCCTCGCATCGGGCAACCTAACCTAACCGGGGTTAAACCAACGGTGATTGCAACTGTATCTGTCCGCTTTGCGGAAGACAACTTAATCTAACCGGGGTTAAAGCAACGGTCATTGCCACTTTGGCTTATATTTATTTGAAAGTTCGCGCTACCGCGCGTATGTTGTCTTGATTTATCTGTCCGCTTCGCGGTGTAGTACCTGTTCTAACCGGGGTTAAACCAACGGTTATTGCCACTTTGGCTTATATTTAATCGAGAGTTCGCGCTCCCGCGCTTATGTTGTCTTGATTTATCTGTTCGTATTGCGGCAGACAACCTAATCTATCCGGGGTTAAACCAACGGTCATTGCCACTTTGGCTTATATTGGATCAAGGTTTCGCGCTCTCGCGCGTATGTTGTCTTGATTTATATATTCAATCGAGAGTTCGCGCTACCGCGCGTATGTTGTCTTAATTTATCTATCCTCTTCGCGGCGGTCAGCCTAATCTAACCGGGTTTAAAGCAACGGTCATTGCCACTTTGGCTTATATTGGATCGAGAGTTCGCGCTCCCGCGCGTATGTTGTCTTGATTTATGTGTCCGGTTCGCGGCGGACAACCTAATTTAACCGGGGTTAAAGCAACGGTGATTGCAACTTTGGCCTATATTGGATCGAGGGTTCGCGCTCCCGCGGGTATGTTGTCTTGATTTATCACTCCGCTTCGCGGCGGACAACCTAATCTAACCGGGGTTAAAGTAACGGGCATTGCCACTTTGGCTTATATTGGATCGAGAGTTCGCGCTACCGCGCGTATGTTGTATTGATTTATCTGCCCGCTTCGCGGCGGACAATTTAGTCTAACCGGGGTTAAAGCAACGGTCATTGCCACTTTGGCTTATATTGGATCGAGAGTTCGCGCTACCGCGCGTATGTTGTATTGATTTATCTGTCCGTTTCGCGGCGGGCAACATAATCTAACACCGGGGTTAAACCAACGGTCATTGCCACTTCGGCTTATATTGGATTGAGAGTTCGCGCGTATGTTGTCTAAATTTATCTGTCCGCTTCGTGGCGGGCAACCTAATCTAACCGGGGTTAAACCAACTGTTATTGCCACTTTGCCTTATATAGGATCGAGAGTTCGCGCTGCCGCGCGTATGTTGTATTGGTTTATCTCTCCGCCTCGCGAGATACAACCTAATCTAACCGGGGTTAAACCAACGGTCATTGACACTTTGGCTTATATTGGATCGAGTGTTCGCGCTCTCGCGCGTATGTTGTCTTGATTTATCTGTCCGCTTCGCGGCTGACAACATAATCTAACCGGAATTAAACCAACGGTCATTGCCACTTTGGCTTATATGGGATAGAGAGTTGTCTTCGTTCGTTATCGTTATGTTGTCTTGATTTATCTGTCCTCTTCGCGGCGGTCAGCCTAATCTAACCGGTTTTAAAGCAACGGTCATTGCCACTTTGGTTTATATTGGATCGAGAGTTCGCGCTACCGCGCGTATGTTGTCTTGATTTATCTGTCCGCCTCGCAGCGGACAACCTAATCTAACCTTGGTTAAGCCAACGGTCATTGCCACTTTGGCTTATATTGAATCGAGAGTTCGCGCTCCCGTGCGTATGTTGTCTTGATTTATCTGTCCGCCTCGCATCGGGCAACCTAACCTAACCGGGGTTAAACCAACGGTGATTGCAACTGTATCTGTCCGCTTCGCGGAAGACAACTTAATCTAACCGGGGTTAAAGCAACGGTCATTGCCACTTTGGCTTATATTTATTTGAAAGTTCGCGCTACCGCGCGTATGTTGTCTTGATTTATCTGTCCGCTTCGCGGCGGACAACCTAATCCAAGCGGGGTTAAGCCAACGGCCATTGCCACTTTGGCTTATATTGGATCGAGAGTTCGCGCTCCCGTGCGTATGTTATCTTGATTTATCTGTCCGCTTCGCGGCGGGCAACCTAATCTAACCGGGGTTAAACAAACGGTCATTGTCACTTTGGCTTATGTTGTATCGAGAGTTCGCGCTCCCTCGCGTATGTTGTCTTGATTTATCTGTCCGCCTCGCGGTGGACTACCTAATCTAACCGGGGTTAAAGCAACGGTCAATGCCACTTTAGCTTATATTGGATCGAGAGTTCGCGCGCCCGCGCGTATGTTGTCTTGATTTATGTGTCCGGTTCGCGGCGGACAACCTAATTTAACCGGGGTTAAACCAACAGTGATTGCAACTTTGGCTTATATTGGATCGAGGGTTCGCGCTCCCGCGGGTATGTTGTCTTGATTTATCTGTCAGCTTCGCGGCGGACAACCTAATCTAACCGGGGTTAAAGCAACGGTCATTGCCACTTTGGCTTATATTGGATCGAGAGTTCGCGCTACCGCGCGTATGTTGTCTTAATTTATCTGTCCGCTTCGCGGTGGACTACCAATCTAACCGGGGTTAAAGCAACGTTCATTGCCACTTTGGCTTATATTGGATCGAGAGTTCGCGCTACCGCGAGTATGTTGTATTGATTTATGTGTCCGCTCCGCGGCGGACAACCTAATCTAACCGGGGTTAAAGCAACGGTCATTGCCACTTTGGCTTATATTGGATCAAGAGTTCGCGCTACCGCGCGTATGTTGTCTTGATTTATCTGTCCGCCTCGCGGCGGACAACATAATCTAACCGGGGTTAAGCCAATGGCCATTGCCACTTTAGCTTATATTGGATCGAGAGTTCGCGCTCCCGTGCGTATGTTGTCTTGATTTATCTGTCCGCTTCGCGGAGGGCAACCTAATCTAACCGGGGTTAAACCAACGGTGATTGCAACTTTGGTATATATTGGATCGAGAGTTCGCGCTCCAGTGCGTATGTTGTCTTGATTTATCTGTCCGCTTCGCGGCGGGCAACCTAATCTAACCGGGGTTAAACCAACGGTCATTGTCACTTTGGCTTATATTGTATCGAGAGTTCGCGCTTCCTCGCGTATGTTGTCTTGATTTATCTGTCCGCTTCGCGGTGGACTACCTAATCTACCCGGGGTTAAAGCAAAGGTCATTGCCACTTTTGCTTATATTGGATCGAGAGATCGCGCTACCGCGCGTATGTTGTCTTGATTTATCTGTCCGCTTCGCGGCGGGCTACCTAATCTAACCGGGGTTAAACCAACGGTCATTGTCACTTTGGCTTATGTTGGATCGAAAGTTGGCGCTCCCGCGCGTATGTTGTCTTGATTTATCTGTCCGCTTCGCGGTGTACTACCTGTTCTAACCGGGGTTAAACCAACGGTTATTGCTACTTTGGCTTATATTTAATCGAGAGTTCGCGCTCCCGCGCTTATGTTGTCTTGAATTATCTGTTCGTATTGCGGCAGACAACCTAATCTAACCGGGGTTAAACCAACGGTCATTGCCTCTTTGGCTTATATTGGATCGAAGTTTCGCGCTCTCGCGCGTATGTTGTCTTGATTTATATATTCAATCGAGAGTTCGCGCTACCGCGCGTATGTTGTCTTAATTTATCTGTCCTCTTCGCGGCGGTCACCCTAATCTAACCGAGTTTAAAGCAACGGTCATTGCCACTTTGGCTTATATTGGATCGAGAGTTCGCGCTCCCGCGCGTATGTTGTCTTGATTTATGTGTCCGGCTCGCGGCGGACAACTTAATTTAACCGGGGTTAAAGCAACGGTGATTGCAACTTTGGCCTATATTGGATCGAGGGTTCGCGCTCCCGCGGGTATGTTGTCTTGATTTATCTCTCCGCTTCGCGGCGGACAACCTAATCTAACCGGGGTTAAAGCAACGGGCGTAGCCACTTTGGCTTATATTGGATCGAGAGTTCGCGCTACCGCGCGTATGTTGTCTTGATTTATCTGTCCGCTTCGCGGTGGACTACCTAATCTAACCGGGGTTAAAGCAACGTTCATTGCCACTTTGGCTTATATTGGATTGAGAGTTCGCGCTCCCGCGGGTATGTTGTCCTGATTTATCTGTCCGCGTCGCGGCGGACAACCTAGTTTAACCGGGGTTAAAGCAACGGTCATTGCCACTTTGGCTTATATTGGATCGAGAGTTCGCGCTACCGCGCGTATGTTGTATTGATTTATCTGTCCGCTTCGCCGCGGACAACCTAATCTAACCGGGGTTAAGCCAACGGCCATTGCCACTTTGGCTTATATTGGATCGAGAGTTCGCGCTACCGCGAGTATGTTGTATTGATTTATGTGTCCGCTTCGCGGCGGACAACCTAATCTAACCGGGGTTAAAGCAACGGTCATTGCCACTTTGGCTTATATTGGATCAAGAGTTCGCGCTACCGCGCGTATGTTGTCTTGATTTATCTGTCCGCCTCGCGGCGGACAACCTAATCTAACCGGGGTTAAGCCAACGGCCATTGCCACTTTGGCTTATATTGGATCGAGAGTTCGCGCTACCGCGAGTATGTTGTATTGATTTATGTGTCCGCTTCGCGGCGGACAACCTAATCTAACCGGGGTTAAAGCAACGGTCATTGCCAATTTGGCTTATATTGGATCAAGAGTTCGCGCTACCGCGCGTATGTTGTCTTGATTTATCTGTCCGCCTCGCGGCGGACAACATAATCTAACCGGGGTTAAGCCAACGGCCATTGCCACTTTAGCTTATATTGGATCGAGAGTTCGCGCTCCCGTGCGTATGTTATCTTGATTTATCTGTCCGCTTCGCGGCGGGCAACCTAATCTAACCGGGGTTAAACAAACGGTCATTGTCACTTTGGCTTATGTTGTATCGAGAGTTCGCGCTCCCTCGCGTATGTTGTCTTGATTTATCTGTCCGCCTCGCGGTGGACTACCTAATCTAACCGGGGTTAAAGCAACAGTCAATGCCACTTTATCTTATATTGGATCGAGAGTTCGCGCGCCCGCGCGTATGTTGTCTTGATTTATGTGTCCGGTTCGCGGCGGACAACCTAATTTAACCGGGGTTAAACCAACAGTGATTGCAACTTTGGCTTATATTGGATCGAGGGTTCGCGCTCCCGCGGGTATGTTGTCTTGATTTATCTGTCAGCTTCGCGGCGGAAAACCTAATCTAACCGGGGTTAAAGCAACGGTCATTGCCACTTTGGCTTATATTGGATCGAGAGTTCGCGCTACCGCGCGTATGTTGTCTTAATTTATCTGTCCGCTTCGCTGTGGACTACCTAATCTAACCGGGGTTAAAGCAACGTTCATTGCCACTTTGGCTTATATTGGATCGAGAGTTCGCGCTACCGCGAGTATGTTGTATTGATTTATGTGTCCGCTTTGCGGCGGACAACCTAATGTAACCGGGGTTAAAGCAACGGTCATTGCCACTTTGGCTTATATTGGATCAAGAGTTCGCGCTACCGCGCGTATGTTGTCTTGATTTATCTGTCCGCCTCGCGGCGGACAACATAATCTAACCGGGGTTAAGCCAACGGCCATTGCCACTTTAGCTTATATTGGATCGAGAGTTCGCGCTCCCGTGCGTATGTTGTCTTGATTTATCTGTCCGCTTCGCGGAGGGCAACCTAATCTAACCGGGGTTAAACCAACGGTGATTGCAACTTTGGTATATATTGGATCGAGAGTTCGCGCTCCCGTGCGTATGTTGTCTTGATTTATCTGTCCGCTTCGCGGCGGGCAACCTAATCTAACCGGGGTTAAACCAACGGTCATTGTCACTTTGGCTTATATTGTATCGAGAGTTCGCGCTTCCTCGCGTATGTTGTCTTGATTTATCTGTCCGCTTCGCGGTGGACTACCTAATCTACCCGGGGTTAAAGCAAAGGTCATTGCCACTTTGGCTTATATTGGATCGAGAGATCGCGCTACCGCGCGTATGTTGTCTTGATTTATCTGTCCGCTTCGCGGCGGGCAACCTAATCTAACCGGGGTTAAACCAACGGTGATTGCAACTTTGGTATATATTGGATCGAGAGTTCGCGCTCCCGTGCGTATGTTGTCTTGATTTATCTGTCCGCTTCGCGGCGGGCAACCTAATCTAACCGGGGTTAAACCAACGGTCATTGTCACTTTGGCTTATATTGTATCGAGAGTTCGCGCTTCCTCGCGTATGTTGTCTTGATTTATCTGTCCGCTTCGCGGTGGACTACCTAATCTAACCGGGGTTAAACCAACGGTGATTGCAACTTTGGTATATATTGGATCGAGAGTTCGCGCTCCCGTGCGTATGTTGTCTTGATTTATCTGTCCGCTTCGCGGCGGGCAACCTAATCTAACCGGGGTTAAACCAACGGTCATTGCCACTTTGGCTTATATTGGATCGAGGTTTCGCGCTCTCGCGCGTATGTTGTCTTGATTTATATATTCAATCGAGAGTTCGCGCTACCGCGCGTATGTTGTCTTAATTTATCTGTCCTCTTCGCGGAGGTCACCCTAATCTAACCGGGTTTAAAGCAACGGTCATTGCCACTTTGGCTTATATTGGATCGAGAGTTCGCGCTCCCGCGCGTATGTTGTCTTGATTTATGTGTCCGGCTCGCGGCGGACAACCTAATTTAACCGGGGTTAAAGCAACGGTGATTGCAACTTTGGCCTATATTGGATCGAGGGTTCGCGCTCCCGCGGGTATGTTGTCTTGATTTATCTCTCCGCTTCGCGGCGGACAACCTATTCTAACCGGGGTTAAAGCAACGGGCATAGCCACTTTGGCTTATATTGGATCGAGAGTTCGCGCTACCGCGCGTATGTTGTCTTGATTTATCTGTCCGCTTCGCGGTGGACTACCTAATCTAACCGGGGTTAAAGCAACGTTCATTGCCACTTTGGCTTATATTGGATTGAGAGTTCGCGCTCCCGCGGGTATGTTGTCCTGATTTATCTGTCCGCTTCGCGGCGGACAACCTAGTTTAACCGGGGTTAAAGCAACGGTCATTGCCACTTTGGCTTATATTGGATCGAGAGTTCGCGCTACCGCGCGTATGTTGTATTGATTTATCTGTCCGCTTCGCCGCGGACAACCTAATCTAACCGGGGTTAAAGCAACGGTCATTGCCACTTTGGCTTATATTGGATCAAGAGTTTGCCCAAGCGCGCGTATGTTGTCTTGATTTATCTGTCCGCCTCGCGGCGGACAACATAATCTAACCGGGGTTAGGCCAACGGCCATTGCCATATTAGCTTATATTGGATCGAGAGTTCGCGCTCCCGTGCGTTTGTTGTCTTGATTTATCTGTCCGCTTCGCGGCGGGCAACCTAATCTAATCTGGGTTAAACCAACGGTGATTGCAACTTTGGTTTATATTGGATCGAGTGTTCGCGCTCCCGCGCGTATGTTGTCTTGATTTATCTGTGCGCTTCGCGGTGGACAACCTAATCTAACCGGTTTGCAACGGTCATTGCCACTTTGGCTTATATTGGATCGAGAGTTCGCACTCCCGCGCGTATGTCTTGATTTATCTGTCCGCTTCGCGGTGATAAAACCTAATCAAACCGGGGGTAAAGCAACGGTCAGTGCCACTTTAGCTTATATTGGATCAAGGGTTTGCGATCCCGCGCGTATGTTCTCTTGATTTATGTGTCCGGTTCGCGGCGGACAACCTAATTTAACCGGGGTAAAACCAGCGGTGTTTGCAACTTTGGCTTATATTGGATCGAGGGTTCGCGCTCCCGCGGGTATGTTCTCTTGATTTATCTGTCCGTCTCGTGGCGGACTACCTAATCTAACCGGGCTTAAGCAAACATTCATTGCCACTTTGGCTTATATTGGAACGAGAGTTTGCGCTCCCGCGCGTATGTTGTATTGATTTATCTGTCCGCTTCGCGGCGGACAACCTTATCTAACCGGGGTTAAAGCAACGGCCATTGCGACTTTGGCTTATATTGGATCGAGGGTTCGCGCTACCGCGCGTATGTTGTCTTGATTTATCTGTCCGCTTCGCGGCGGACAACCTAGTTCAACCGGGGTTAAAGCAACGGTCATTGCCACTTTGGCTTATATTGGATCGAGAGTTCGCGCTACCGCGCGTATGTTGTATTGATTTACCTGTCCGCTTCGCCGCGGACAACCTAATCTGACCGGGGTTAAAGCAACGGTCATTGCCACTTTGGCTTATATTGGATCAAGAGTTCGCCCTAGCGCGCGTATGTTGTCTTGATTTATCTGTCCGCCTCGCGGCGGACAACATAATCTAACCGGGGTTAGGCCAACGGCCATTGCCATATTAGCTTATATTGGATCGAGAGTTCGCGCTCCCGTGCGTATGTTGTCTTGATTTATCTGTCCGCTTCGCGGCGGGCAACCTAATCTAACCTGGGTTAAACCAACGGTGATTGCAACTTTGGTTTATATTGGATCGAGGGTTCGCGCTCCCGCGCGTATGTTGTCTTGATTTATCTGTGCGCTTCGCGGTGGACAACCTAATCTAACCGGTTTGCAACGGTCATTGCCACTTTGGCTTATATTGGATCGAGAGTTCGCACTCCCGCGCGTATGTCTTGATTTATCTGTCCGCTTCGCGGTGAAAAAACCTAATCTAACCGAGGGTAAAGCAACGGTCAGTGCCACTTTAGCTTATATTGGATCAAGAGTTTGCGCTCCCGCGCGTATGTTCTCTTGATTTATGTGTCCGGTTCGCGGCGGACAACCTAATTTAACCGGGGTAAAACCAACGGTGGTTGCAACTTTGGCTTATATTGGATCGAGGGTTCGCGCTCCCACGGGTATGTTCTCTTGATTTATCTGTCCGTCTCGTGGCGGACAACCTAATCTAACCGGGCTTAAGCAAACATTCATTGCCACTTTGGCTTATATTGGAACGAGAGTTTGCGCTCCCGCGCGTATGTTGTATTGATTTATCTGTCCGCTTCGCGGCGTACAACCTTATCTAACCGGGGTTAAAGCAACGGCCATTGCGACTTTGGCTTATATTGGATCGAGAGTTTTCGCTACCGCGCCTATGTTGTCATGATTTATCAGTCCGTTTCGCGGCGGGCAACATAATCTAACACCGGGGTTAAACCAACGGTCATTGCCACTTCGGCTTGTATTGGATCGAGAGTTCGCGCTCCCGCGCGTATGTTGTATTGATTTATCTGTCCGCTCCGCGGCGGACAACCTAGTCTAACCGGAGTTAAAGCAACGGTCATAGCCACTTTGGCTTATATTGGTTCGAGAGTCCGCGCGTATATTGTATTGATTTATCTGTCCGCTTCGCGGCGGACAACCTAGTCTAACCGGGGTTAAAGCAACTTGCATTGAAACTTTGGCTTATATTGGATCGAGAGTTTGCGCTACCGCGCGTATGTTGTATTGAGTTATCTGTCCGTTTTGCGGCGGGCAACATAATCTAACACCGGGGTTAAACCAACGGTCATTGCCACTTCAGCTTATATTGGATTGAGATTTCGCGCTCCCGCGCGTATGTTGTCTAAATTTATCTGTCCGCTTCGTGGCGGGCAACCTAATCTAACCGGGGTTAAACCAACTGTCATTGCCACTTTGGCTTATATAGGATCGAGAGTTCGCGCTGCCGCGCGTATGTTGTATTGGTTTATCTCTCCGCTTCGCGAGATACAACCTAATCTAACCGGGGTTAAACCAACGGTCATTGCCACTTCAGCTTATATTGGATTGAGATTTCGCGCTCCCGCGCGTATGTTGTCTAAATTTATCTGTCCGCTTCGCGGCTGACAACCTAATCTAACCGGGGTTAAACCAACGGTCATTGCCACTTTGGCTTATATAGGATCGAGAGTTCGCGCTGCCGCGTGTATGTTGTCTTGATTTATCTGTCCGCTTCGCGGTGAAAAAACTTATCTAACCGGGGGTAAAGCAACGGTCAGTGCCACTTTAGCTTATATTGGATCAAGAATTTGCGATCCCGCGCGTATGTTCTCTTGATTTATGTGTCCGGTTCGCGGCGGACAACCTAATTTAACCGGGGTAAAACCAACGGTGATTGCAACTTTGGCTTATATTGGATCGTGGGTTCGCGCTCCCACGGGTATGTTCTCTTGATTTATCTGTCCGTCTCGTGGCGGACAACCTAATCTAACCGGGCTTAAGCAAACATTCATTGCTACTTTGGCTTATATTGGAACGAGAGTTTGCGCTCCCGCGCCTATGTTGTATTGATTTATCTGTCCGCTTCGCGGCGTACATCCTTATCTAACCGGGGTTAAAGCAACGGCCATTGCTACTTTGGCTTATATTGGATCGAGAGTTTTCGCTACCGCGCCTATGTTTTCTTGATTTATCAGTCCGTTTCGCGGCGGGCAACATAATCTAACACCGGGGTTAAACCAACGGTCATTGCCACTTCGGCTTGTATTGGATCGAGAGTTCGCGCTCCCGCGCGTATGTTGTATTGATTTATCTGTCCGCTCCGCGGCGGACAACCTAGTCTAACCGGGGTTAAAGCAACTTTCATTGCCACTTTGGCTTATATTGGATCGAGAGTTCGCGCTCCCGCGCGTATGTTGTATTGATCTATCTGTCCGCTTCGCGGCAGACAACCTTATCTAACCGGGGTTAAAGCAACGGCCATTGCGACTTTGGCTTATATTGGATCGAGGGTTCGCGCTACCGCGCGTATGTTGTCTTGATTTATCTGTCCGCTTCGCGGTGGACTACCTAATCTAACCGGGGTTAAAGCAACGTTCATTGCCACTTTGGCTTCTATTGGATCGAGAGTTCGCGCTACCGCGCGTATGTTGTATTGATTTACCTGTCCGCTTCGCCGCGGACAACCTAATCTAACCGGGCTTAAAGCAACGGTCATTGCCACTTTGGCTTATATTGGATCAAGAGTTTGCCCTAGCGCGCGTATGTTGTCTTGATTTATCTGTCCGCCTCGCGGCGGACAACATAATCTAACCGGGGTTAGGCCAACGGCCATTGCCATATTAGCTTATATTGGATCGAGAGTTCGCGCTCCCGTGCGTATGTTGTCTTGATTTATCTGTCCGCTTCGCGGCGGGCAACCTAATCTAACCTGGGTTAAACCAACGGTGATTGCAACTTTGGTTTATATTGGATCGAGGGTTCGCGCTACCGCGCGCATGTTGTCTTGATTTATCTGTGCGCTTCGCGGTGGACAACCTAATCTAACCGGTTTGCAACGGTCATTGCCACTTTGGCTTATATTGGATCGAGAGTTCGCACTCCCGCGCGTATGTCTTGATTTATCTGTCCGCTTCGCGGTGAAAAAACCTAATCTAACCGGGGGTAAAGCAACGGTCAGTGCCACTTTAGCTTATATTGGATCAAGAGTTTGCGCTCCCGTATGTTCTCTTGATTTATGTGTCCGGTTCGCGGCGGACAACCTAATTTAACCGGGGTAAAACCAACGGTGGTTGCAACTTTGGCTTATATTGGATCGAGGGTTCGCGCTCCCACGGGTATGTTCTCTTGATTTATCTGTCCGTCTCGTGGCGGACAACCTAATCTAACCGGGCTTAAGCAAACATTCATTGCCACTTTGGCTTATATTGGAACGAGAGTTTGCGCTCCCGCGCGTATGTTGTATTGATTTATCTGTCCGCTTCGCGGCGTACCAATCGATGCGTATGTTGTATTGATTTATCTGTCCGCTCCGCCGCGGACAACCTAGTCTAACCGGAGTTAAAGCAACGGTCATAGCCACTTTGGCTTATATTGGTTCGAGAGTCCGCGCGTATATTGTATTGATTTATCTGTCCGCTTCGCGGCGGACAACCTAGTATAACCGGGGTTAAAGCAACTTTCATTGAAACTTTGGCTTATATTGGATCGAGAGTTCGCGCTACCTATGTTTTCTTGATTTATGTGTCCGGTTCGCGGCGGACAACCTAATTTAACCGGGGTTAAACCAACGTTGATTGCAACATTGGCTTATATTGGATCGAGGGTTCGCGCTTTCGCGGGTATGTTGTCTTGATTTATCTGTCCGCTTCGCGGCGGACAACCTAATCTAACCGGGGTTAAAGCAACGGTCATTGCCACTTTGGCTTATATTGGATCGAGAGTTCGCGCTACCGCGCGTATGTTGTCTTGATTTATCTATCCGCTTCGCGGTGGACTACCTAATCTAACCGGGGTTAAAGCAACGTTCATTGCCACTTTGGCTTATTTTGGATCGAGAGTTCGCGCTACCGCGCGTATGTTGTATTGATTTATCTGTCTGCTTCGCGGTGGACAACCTAATCTAACCGGGGTTAAAGCAACGGTCATTGCCACTTTGGCTTATATTGGATCAAGAGTTCGCGCTACCGCGCGTATGTTGTCTTGATTTATCTGTCCGCTTCGCGGCGGACAACCTAGTCTAACCGGGGTTAAACCAACGGTGATTGCAACTTTGGTTTATATTGGATCGAGAGTTCGCGCTCCCGTGCGTATGTTGTCTTGATTTATCTGTCCGCTTCGCGGCGGGCAACCTAATCTAACCGGGGTTAAACCAACGGTCATTGTCACTTTGGCTTATATTGTATCGAGAGTTCGCGCTCCCTCGCGTATGTTATCTTGATTTGTCTGTCCGCTTCGCGGTGGACTACCTAATCTAACCGGGGTTAAAACAACGGTCATTGCCACTTTGGCTTATATTGAATCGAGAGTTCGCGCTCCCGCGCGTATGTTGTATTGATTTATCTGTCCGCTTCGCGGCAGACAACCTAGCCTAACCGGGGTTAAAGCAACGGTCATTGCCACTTTGGCTTATATTGGATCGAGTGTTCGCGCTACCGCGCGTATGTTGTCTTGATTTATCTGTCCGCTTCGCGGTGAAAAAACCTAATCTAACCGTGGGTAAAGCAACGGTGAGTGCCACTTTAGCTTATATTGGATCAAGAGTTTGCGCTCCCGCGCGTATGTTCTCTTGATTTATGTGCCCGGTTCGCGGCGGACAACCTAATTTAACCGGGGTAAAACCAACGGTGATTGCAACTTTGGCTTATATTAGAACGAGAGTTTGCGCTCCCGCGCGTATGTTGCATTGATTTATCTGTCCGTTTCGCGGCGCACAACCTTATCTAACCGGGGTTAAAGCAACGGCCATTGCGACTTTGGCTTATATTGGATCGAGAGTTCTCGCTACCGCGCCTATGTTGTCTTGATTTATCTGTCCGCTTCGCGGCGGACAACCTAGCCTAACCGGGGTTAAAGCAACGGTCATTGCCACTTTGGCTTATATTGGATCGAGAGTTCGCGCTACCGCGCGTATGTTGTATTGATTTATCTGTCCGCTTCGCGGCGGACAACCTAGTCTAACCGGGGTTAAACCAACGGTCATTGCCACGTTGTCTTATATGGGATCGAGAGTTCGCGCTCCCGCGCGTATGTTGTCTAAATTTATCTCTCCGCATCGTGGCGGGCAACCTAAACTAACCAGGGTTAAACCAACGGTCATTGACACTTTGGCTTGTATTGGATCGAGAGTTCGCGCTCCCGCGCGTATGTTGTATTGACTTATCTGTCCGCTTCGCGGCGGACAACCTAGCCTAACCGGGGTTAAAGCAACGGTCATTGCCACTTTGGCTTATATTGGATCGAGAGTTCGCGCTACCGCGCGTATGTTGTATTGATTTATCTGTCCGCTTCGCGGCGGACAACCTAGTCTAACCGGGGTTAAACCAACGGTCATTGCCACGTTGTCTTATATGGGATCGAGAGTTCGCGCTCCCGCGCGTATGTTGTCTAAATTTATCTCTCCGCATCGTGGCGGGCAACCTAAACTAACCGGGGTTAAACCAACGGTCATTGACACTTTGGCTTATATTGGATCGAGTGTTCGCGCTCTCGCGCGTATGTTGTCTTGATATATCTGTCTATTATTTATCTGTCTATTCGCGGCTGACAACCTATTCTAACCGGGGTTAAACCAACGGTCATTGCCACTTTGGCTTATATGGGATCGAAAGTTCGCGCTGCCGCGCGTATGTTGTCTTGATTTATCTGTCCTCTTCGTGGCGGTCAGCCTAATCATACCGGGTTTAAAGCAACGGTCATTGCCACTTTGGTTTATATTGGATCGAGAGTTCGCGCTACCGCGCGTATGTTGTCTTGATTTATCTGTCCGCCTCGCAGCGGACAACCTAATGTAACCGTGGTTAAGCCAACGGTCATTGCAACTTTGGCTTATATTGGATCGAGAGTTCGCGCTCCCGTGCGTATGTTGTCTTGATTTATCTGTCCGCCTCGCAGCGGGCAACCTAATCTAACCAGGGTTAAACCAACCGTGATTGCAACTGTATCTGTCCGCTTCGCGGAGGACAACCTAATCTAACCGGGGTTAAAGCAACGGTCATTGCCGCTTATATTCAATCGAAAGGTTGCGCTACCGCGCGTATGTTATTTGTTATTTTTGCGTATGTCTTTATTTATCTGTCCGCCTCGCGGCGGACAACCTAATCCAACCGAGGTTAAGCCAACGGCCATTGCCACTTTGGCTTATATTGGATCGATAGTTCGCGCTCCCGTGCGTATGTTATCTTGATTTATCTGTCCGCTTCGCGGCGGGCAACCTAATCTAACCGGGGTTAAACCAACGCTGATTGCAACTTTGGTTTATATTGGATCGAGGTTCGCGCTCCCGCGCATATGTTGTCTTGATTTATCTGTCCGCTTCGCGGTGAAAAAACCTAATCTAACCGGGGGTAAAGCAACGGTCAGTGCCACTTTAGCTTATATTGGATCAAGAGTTTGCGCTCCCGCGCGTATGTTCTCTTGATTTATGTGTCCGGTTCGCGGCGGACAACCTAATTTAACCGGGGTAAAACCAACGGTGATTGCAACTTTGGCTTATATTGGATCGAGGGTTCGCGCTCCCGCGGGTATGTTCTCTTGATTTATCTGTCCGTCTCGTGGCGGACAACCTAATCTAACCGGGCTTAAGCAAACATGCATTGCCACTTTGGCTTATATTGGAACGAGAGTTTGCGCTCCCGCGCGTATGTTGTATTGATTCATCTGCCCGCTTCGCGGCGTACAACCTTATCTAACCGGGGTTAAAGCAACGGTCATTGCCACTTTGGCTTATATTGGATCGAGAGTTCGCGCTACCGCGCGTATGTTGTATTGATTTATCTGTCCGTTTCGCGGCGGGCAACATAATCTAACACCGATGTTAAACCAACGGTCATTGCCACTTAGGCTTATATTGGATTGAGAGTTCGCGCTCCCGCGCGTATGTTGTCTAAATTTATCTGTCCGCTTTGTGGCGGGCAACCTAATCTAACTGGGGTTAAACCAACTGTCATTGCCACTTTGGCTTATATAGGATCGAGAGTTCGCGCTGCCGCGCGTATGTTGTATTGGTTTATCTCTCCGCTTCGCGAGATACAACCTAATCTAACCGGGGTTAAACCAACGGTCATTGACACTTTGGCTTATATTGGATCGAGTGTTCGCGCTCTCGCGCGTATGTTGTCTTGATTAATCTATCCGCTTCGCGGCTGACAACCTAATCTAACCAGGGTTAAACCAACGGTCATTGCCACTTTGGCTTATATGGAATCGAGAGTTCGCGCTGCCGCGCGTATGTTGTCTTGATTTATCTGTCCTCTTCGTGGCGGTCAGCCTAATCTAACCGGTTTTAAAGCAACGGTCATTGCCACTTTGGTTTATATTGGATTGAGAGTTCGCGCTACCGCGCGTATGTTGTCTTGATTTATCTGTCCGCCTCGCAGCGGACAACCTAATCTAATCGTGGTTAAACCAACGGCCATTGCCACTTCGGCTTGTATTGGATCGAGAGTTCGCGCTCCCGCGCGTATGTTGTATTGATTTATCTGTCCGCTGCGCGGCGGACAACCTAGTCTAACCGGGGTTAAAGCAACGGTCATAGCCACTTTGGCTTATATTGGATCGAGAGTCCGCGAGTATGTTGTATTGATTTATCTGTCCGCTTCGCGGCGGTCAACCTAGTCTAACCGGGGTTAAAGCAACGGTCATTGCCACTTTGGCTTATATTGGATCGAGAGTTCGCGCTACCGCGCGTATGTTGTATTGATTTATCTGTCCGTTTCGCGGCGGGCAACATAATCTAACACCGATGTTAAACCAACGGTCATTGCCACTTAGGCTTATATTGGATTGAGAGTTCGCGCTACCGCGCGTATGTTGTCTTGATTTATCTGTCCGCCTCGCAGCGGACAACCTAATCTAATCGTGGTTAAACCAACGGCCATTGCCACTTCGGCTTGTATTGGATCGAGAGTTCGCGCTCCCGCGCGTATGTTGTATTGATTTATCTGTCCGCTGCGCGGCGGACAACCTAGTCTAACCGGGGTTAAAGCAACGGTCATAGCCACTTCGGCTTGTATTGGATCGAGAGTTCGCGCTCCCGCGCGTATGTTGTATTGATTTATCTGTCCGCTGCGCGGCGGACAACCTAGTCTAACCGGGGTTAAAGCAACGGCCATTGCCACTTTAGCTTATATTTGATCAAGAGTTTGCGCTCCGGCTCGTATGTTCTCTTGATTTATGTGTCCGGTTCGCGGCGGAAAACCTAATTTAACCGGGGTAAAACCAACGGTGATTGCAACTTTGGCTTATATTGGATCGAGGGTTTGCGCTTCCGCGGGTATGTTCTCTTGATTTATCTGTCCGTCTCGTGGCGGACAACCTAATCTAACCAGGTTTAAGCAAACATTTATTGCCACTTTGGCTTATATTCTAACGAGAGTTTGCGCTCCTGCGCGTATGTTGTATTGATTTATCTGTCCGCTTCGCGGCGGAGAACATTATCTAACCGGGGTTAAAGCAACGGCCATAGCGACTTTGGCTTATATTGATCGAGAGTTCTCGCTACCGCGCGTATGCTATCTTGATTTATCTGCCCGCTTCGCGGCGGGCAACCTAATCTAACCGGGGTAAAAGCAACGGTCAATGTCACTTTAGCTTATATTGGATCGAGAGTTCGCGCTCCCGTGCGTATGTTGTCTTGATTTATGTGTCCGGTTCGCGGCGGACAACCTAATTTAACCGGGGTTAAACCAACGGTGATTGCAACTTTGGCTTATATTGGATCGAGGGTTCGCGCTCCCGCGGGTATGTTGTCTTGATTTATCTGTCCGCTTCGCGGCGGACAACCTAATCTAACCGGAGTTAAAGCAACGGTCATTGCCACTGTGGCTTATATTGGATCGAGGGTTCGCGCTACCGCGCGTATGTTGTATTGATTTATCTGTCCGCTACGCGGCGGACAACCTAATCTAACCGGGGTTAAAGCAACGGTCATTGCCACTTTGGCTTATATTGGATCAAGGGTTCGCGCTACCGCGCGTATGTTGTCTTGATTTATCTGTCCGCCTCGCGGCGTACAACATAATCTAACCGGGGTTTAGCCAACAGCCATTGCCACTTTGACTTATATTGGATCGAGAGTTCGCGCTCCCGTGCGTATGTTGTCTTGATTTGTCTGTCCGTTTCGCGGAGGGCAACCTAATCTAACCGGGGTTAAACCAACGGTGATTGCAACTTTGGCTTATATTGGATCGAGAGTTCGCGCTACCGCGCGTATGTTGTCTTGATTTATCTGTCCGCTTCGCGGTGGACTACCTAATCTAACCGGGGTTAAAGCAACGTTCATTGCCACTTTGGTTTATATTGGATCGAGAGTTCGCGCTCCCGCGCGTATGTTGTCTTGATTTATCTGTCCGCTTCGCGGTGGACAACCTAATCTAACCGGTTTACAACGGTCATTGCCACTTTGGCTTATATTGGATCGAGAGTTCGCGCTACCGCGCGTATGTTGTATTGATTTATCTGTCCGCTTCGCGGCGGACAACCTAATCTAACCGGGGGTAAAGCAACGGTCAGTGCCACTTTAGCTTATATTTGATCAACAGTTTGCGCTCCGGCGCGTATGTTCTCTTGATTTATGTGTCCGGTTCGCGGCGGACAACCTAATTTAACCGGGGTAAAACCAACGTTGATTGCAACTTTGGCTTATAATGGATCGAGGGTTCGCGCTCCCGCGGGTATGTTCTCTTGATTTATCTGTCCGTCTCGTGGCGGACAACCTAATCTAACCGGGCTTAAGCAAACATTCATTGCCACTTTGGCTTATATTGGAACGAGAGTTTGCGCTCCTGCGCGTATGTTGTATTGATTTATCTGTCCGCTTTGCGGCGGAGAACATTATCTAACCGGGGTTAAAGCAACGGCCATTGCGACTTTGGCTTATATTGATCGTGAGTTCTCGCTACCGCGCCTATGTTGTCTTGATTTATCTGTCCGCTTCGCGGCGGGCAACAGAATCTAACACCGGGGTTAAACCAACGGTCATTGCCACTTCGGCTTATATTGGATTGAGAGTTCGCGCTCCCGCGCGTATGTTGTCTTAATTTTTCTGTCCGCTTCGTGGCGGGCAACCTAATCTAACCGTGGTTAAACCAACGGTCATTGCCATGTATTGGTTTATCTCTCCGCTTCGCGAGATACAACCTAATCTAACCGGGGTTAAACCAACGGTCATTGACACTTTGGCTTATATTGGATCGAGTGTTCGCACTCTCGCGCGTATGTTGTCTTGATTTATCTGTCCGCTTCGCGGCGGACAACCTAATCTAAGCGGGGTTAAACCAACGGTCATTGCCACCTTGGCTTATATGGGATCGAGAGTTCGCGCTGCCGCGCGTATGTTGTCTTGATTTATCTGTCCTCTTCTCGGCGGTCAGCCTAATCTAACCGGGTTTAAAGCAACGGTCATTGCCACTTTGGCTTATATTGGAAAAAGAGTTTGCGCTCCCGCGCGTATGTTGTATTGATTTATCTGTCCGCTTCGCGGCGGAGAACATTATCTAACCGGGGTTAAAGCAACGGCCATTGCGACTTTGGCTTATATTGGATCGAGAGTTCGCGCTCCCGTGCGTATGTTGTCTTGATTTATCTGTCCGCCTCGCAGCGGGCAACCTAATCTAACCGGGGTTAAACCAACGGTGATTGCAACTGTATCTGTCCGCTTCGCGGAGGACAACCTAATATAACCGGGGTTAAAGCAACGGTCATTGGCACTTTGGCTTATATTCAATCGAGAGTTCGCGCTACCGTGCGTATGATATCTTGATTTATCTGTCCGCTTCGCGGCGGGCTACCTAATCTAACCGGGGTTATACCAACGGTCATTGTCACTTTGGCTTATATTGGATTGAGAGTTCGCGCTCCCGCGCGTATGTTGTCTTGATTTATCTGTCCGCTTCGCGGTGTACTACCTGTTCTAACCGGGGTTAAACCAACGGTTATTGCCACTTTGGCTTATATTGGATCGAGAGTTTGCGCTCCCGCGCTTATGTTGTCTTGATTTATCTGTTCGTATTGCGGCAGACAACCTTATCTAACCGGGGTTAAACCAACGGTCATTGCCACTTTGGCTTATATTGGATAGAGGTTTCGCGCTCTCGCGCGTATGTTATCTTGATTTATCTGTCCGCTTCGCGGCGGACAACCTAATCTAACCGGGGTTAAACCAACGGTCATTGCCACTTTGGCTTATATGGGATCGAGAGTTCGCGCTGCCGCGCGTATGTTGTCTTGATTTATCTGTCCTCTTCGCGGCGGTCAGCCTAATCTAACTGGGTTTAAAGCAACGGTCATTGCCACTTTGGCTTATATTGGATCGAGAGTTTGCGCTACCGCGCATATGTTGTCTTGATTTATCTGTCTGCCTCGTAGCGGACAACCTAATATAACCGTGGTTAAGCCAACGGTCATTGCCACTTTGGCTTATATTGGATCGAGAGTTCGCGCTCCCGTGCGTATGTTGTCTTGATTTATCTGTCCGCCTCGCAGCGGGCAACCTAATCTAACCGGGGTTAAGCCAACGGCCATTGCCAGTTTGGCTTATATTGGATCGAGAGTTCGCGCTCCTGTGCGTATGTTATCTTGATTTATCTGTCCGCTTCGCGGCGGGCAACCTAATCTAACCGGGGTTAAACCAACGGTCATTGTCACTTTGGCTTATATTGGATCGAGAGTTCGCGCTCCCGCGCGTATGTTGTCTTGATTTATCTGTCCGCTTCGCGGCGGACAACCTAATCTAACCGGGGTTAAAGCAACGGTCATTGCCACTTTGGCTTATATTGGATCGAGAGTTCGCGCTACCGCGCGTATGTTGTGTTGATTTATCTGTCCGCTTTGCCGCGGACAACCTAATCTAACCGGGGTTAAAGCAACGGTCATTGCCACTTTGGCTTATATTGGATCAAGAGTTCGCGCTACCGCGCGTATGTTGTCTTGATTAATCTGTCCGCCTCGCGGCGGATAACATAATCTAACCGGGGTTAAGCCAACGGCCATTGCCATATTAGCTTATATTGGATCGAGAGTTGGCGCTCCCGTGCGTATGTTGTCTTGATTTATCTGTCTAATTTAACCGGGGTAAAACCAACGGTGATTGCAACTTTGGCTTATATTGGATCGAGGGTTCGCGCTCCCGCGGGTATGTTCTCTTGATTTATCTGTCCGTCTCGTGGCGTACAACCTAATCTAACCGGGTTTAAGCAAACATTTATTGCCACTTTGGCTTATATTGGAACGAGAGTTTGCGCTCCTGCGCGTATGTTTTATTGATTTATCTGTCCGCTTCGCGGCGGAGAACATTATCTAACCGGGGTTAAAGCCACGGCCATAGCGACTTTGGCTTATATTGATCGAGAGTTCTCGCTACCGCGCGTATGCTATCTTGATTTATCTGTCCGCTTCGCGGCGGGCAACCTAATCTAACCGGGGTTAAACCAACGGTCATTGTCACTTTGGGTTATATTGGATCGAGAGTTCGCGCTCCCTCGCGTACGTTGTCTTGATTTATCTGTCCGCCTCGCGGTGGACTACCTAATCTAACCGGGGTTAAAGCAACGGTCAATGTCACTTTAGCTTATATTGGATCGAGAGTTCGCGCTCCCGCGCGTATGTTGTCTTGATTTATGTGTCCGGTTCGCGGCGGACAACCTAATTTAACCGGGGTTAAACCAACGGTGATTGCAACTTTGGCTTATATTGGATCGAGGGTTCGCGCTCCCGCGGGTATGTTGTCTTGATTTATCTGTCCGCTTCGCGGCGGACAACCTAATCTAACCGGAATTAAAGCAACGGTCACTGCCACTGTGGCTTATATTGGATCGAGAGTTCGCGCTACCGCGCGTATGTTGTCTTGATTTATCTATCCGCTTCGCGGTGGACTACCTAATCTAACCGGGGTTAAAGCAACGTTCATTGCCACTTTGGCTTATATTGGATCGAGGGTTCGCGCTACCGCGCGTATGTTGTATTGATTTATCTGTCCGCTTCGCGGTGGACTACCTAATCTAACCTAGGTTAAAGCAACGGTCATTGCCACTTTGGTTTATATTGGATCGAGAGTACGCGATACCGCGCGTATGTTGTCTTGGTTTATCTGTTCGCCTCGCAGCGGACAACCTAATCTAACCGTGGTTAAGCCAACGGTCATTGCCACTTCGGCTTATATTGGATCGAGAGTCTGCGCATATGTTGTATTGATTTATCTGTCCGCTTCGCGGCGGACAATTTAGTCTAACCGGGGTTAAAGCAACGGTCATTGCCACTTTGGCTTATATTGGATCGAGAGTTCGCGCTACCGCGCGTATGTTGTATTGATTTATCTGTCCGTTTCGCGGCGGGCAACATAATCTAACACCGGGGTTAAACCAACGGTCATTGCCACTTCGGCTTATATTGGATTGAGAGTTGTCTTCGTTCGTTATCGTTATGTTGTCTTGATTTATCTGTCCTCTTCGCGGCGGTCAGCCTAATCTAACCGGTTTTAAAGCAACGGTCATTGCCACTTTGGTTTATATTGGATCGAGAGTTCGCGCTACCGCGCGTATGTTGTCTTGATTTATCTGTCCGCCTCGCAGCGGACAACCTAATCTAACCGTGGTTAAGCCAACGGTCATTGCCACTTTGGCTTATATTGGATGAAGAGTTCGCGCTCCCGTGCGTATGTTGTCTTGATTTATCTGTCCGCCTCGCATCGGGCAACCTAACCTAACCAGGGTTAAACCAACGGTGATTGCAACTGTATCTGTCCGCTTCGCGGAAGACAACTTAATCTAACCGGGGTTAAAGCAACGGTCATTGCCACTTTGGCTTATATTTATTTGAAAGTTCGCGCTACCGCGCGTATGTTGTCTTGATTTATCTCTCCGCTTCGCGGCGGACAACCTAATCTAACCGGGGTTAAACCAACGGTCATTGTCACTTTGGCTTATATTGTATCGAGAGTTCGCGCTTCCTCGCGTATGTTGTCTTGATTTATCTGTCCGCTTCGCGGTGGACTACCTAATCTAACCGGGGTTAAAGCAACGGTCATTGCCACTTTGGCTTATATTGGATCGAGAGATCGCGCTACCGCGCGTATGTTGTCTTGATTTATCTGTCTGCTTCGCGGCGGGCTACCTAATCTAACCGGGGTTAAACCAACGGTCATTGTCACTTTGGCTTATATTGGATCGAGAGTTCGCGCTCCCGCGCGTATGTTGTCTTGATTTATCTGTCCGCTTCGCGGTGTACTACCTGTTCTAACCGGGGTTAAACCAACGGTTATTGCCACTTTGGCTTATATTTAATCGAAAGTTCGCGCTCCCGCGCTTATGTTGTCTTGATTTATCTGTTCGTATTGCGGCAGACAACCTAATCTAACCGGGGTTAAACCAACGGTCATTGCCACTTTGGCTTATATTGGATCGAGGTTTCGCGCTCTGGCGCGTATGTTGTCTTGATTTATATATTCAATCGAGAGTTCGTGCTACCGCGCGTATGTTGTCTTAATTTATCTGTCCTCTTCGCGGCGGTCAGCCTAATCTAACCGGGTTTAAAGCAACGGTCATTGCCACTTTGGCTTATATTGGATCGAGAGTTCGCGCTCCCGCGCGTATGTTGTCTTGATTTATGTGTCCGGTTCGCGGCGGACAACCTAATTTAACCGGGGTTAAAGCAACGGTGATTGCAACTTTGGCCTATATTGGATCGAGGGTTCGCGCTCCCGCGGGTATGTTGTCTTGATTTATCTCTCCGCTTCGCGGCGGACAACCTAATCTAACCGGGGTTAAAGCAACGGGCATTGCCACTTTGGCTTATATTGGATCGAGAGTTCGCGCTACCGCGCGTATGTTGTAATGATTTATCTGTCCGCTTCGCGGCGGACAATTTAGTCTAACCGGGGTTAAAGCAACGGTCATTGCCACTTTGGCTTATATTGGATCGAGAGTTCGCGCTACCGCGCGTATGTTGTATTGATTTATCTGTCCGTTTCACGGCGGGCAACATAATCTAACACCGGGGTTAAACCAACGGTCATTGCCACTTCGGCTTATATTGGATTGAGAGTTCGCGCTCCCGCGCGTATGTTGTCTAAATTTATCTGTCCGCTTCGTGGCGGGCAACCTAATCTAACCGGGGTTAAGCCAACTGTTATTGCCACTTTGGCTTATATAGGATCGAGA
Source organism: Phosphuga atrata (assembly GCA_944588485.1). NCBI lineage: Eukaryota > Metazoa > Arthropoda > Insecta > Coleoptera > Silphidae > Phosphuga > Phosphuga atrata. The sequence continues at coordinate 19,520,098 of OX155896.1, read as the reverse complement.
GTTCGCGCTGCCGCGCGTATGTTGTATTGGTTTATCTCTCCGCCTCGCGAGATACAACCTAATCTAACCGGGGTTAAACCAACGGTCATTGACACGTTGGCTTATATTGGATCGAGTGTTCGCGCTCTCGCGCGTATGTTGTCTTGATTTATCTGTCCGCTTCGCGGCTGACAACATAATCTAACCGGGGTTAAACCAACGGTCATTGCCACTTTGGCTTATATGGGATAGAGAGTTGTCTTCGTTCGTTATCGTTATGTTGTCTTGATTTATCTGTCCTCTTCGCGGCGGTCAACCTAATCTAACCGGTTTTAAAGCAACGGTCATTGCCACTTTGGTTTATATTGGATCGAGAGTTCGCGCTACCGCGCGTATGTTGTCTTGATTTATCTGTCCGCCTCGCAGCGGACAACCTAATCTAACCGTGGTTAAGCCAACGGTCATTGCCACTTTGGCTTATATTGGATCGAGAGTTCGCGCTCCCGTGCGTATGTTGTCTTGATTTATCTGTCCGCCTCGCATCGGGCAACCTAACCTAACCGGGGTTAAACCAACGGTGATTGCAACTGTATCTGTCCGCTTCGCGGAAGACAACTTAATCTAACCGGGGTTAAAGCAACGGTCATTGCCACTTTGGCTTATATTTATTTGAAAGTTCGCGCTACCGCGCGTATGTTGTCTTGATTTATCTGTCCGCTTCGCGGCGGACAACCTAATCCAACCGGGGTTAAACCAACGGTCATTGTCACTTTGGCTTATATTGGATCGAAAGTTCGAGCTCCCGCGCGTATGTTGTCTTGATTTATCTGTCCGCTTCGCGGTGGACAACCTAATCTAACCGGTTTACAACGGTCATTGCCACTTTGGCTTATATTGGATCGAGAGTTCGCGCTACCGCGCGTATGTTGTATTGATTTATCTGTCCGCTTCGCGGCGGACAACCTAATCTAACCGGTTTGCAACGGTCATTGCCACTTTGGCTTATATTGGATCGAGAGTTCGCACTCCCGCGCGTATGTCTTGATTTATCTGTCCGCTTCGCGGTGAAAAACCCTAATCTAACCGGGGGTAAAGCAACGGTCAGTGCCACTTTAGCTTATATCTAACTGGGGTTAATGCAACGGCCATTGCGACTTTGGCTTATATTGGATCGAGAGTTCTCGCTACCGCGCCTATGTTGTCTTGATTTATCTGTCCGTTTCGCGGAGGGCAACATAATCTAACACCGGGGTTAAACCAACGGTCATTGCCACTTCGGCTTATATTGGATCGAGAGTTCGCGCTCACGCGCGTATGTTGTCTTAATTTATCTGTCCATTATTTATCTGTCTATTCGCGGCTGACAACCTATTCTAACCGGGGTTAAAGCAACGGTCATTGCCACTTTGGCTTATATTGGATCGAGTGTTCGCGCTACCGCGCGTATGTTGTCTTGATTTATCTGTCCGTTTCGCGGCGGACAACCTAATCTAACACCGGAGTTAAACCAACGGTCATTGCCACTTCGGCTTATATTGGATTGAGAGTTCGCGCTCCCGCGTGTATGTTGTCTAAATTTATCTGTCCGCATCGTGGCGGGCAACCTAATCTAACCATGGTTAAACCAACGGTTATTGCCACTTTGGCTTATATAGGATCGAGAGTTCGCGCTGCCGCGCGTATGTTGTATTGGTTTATCTCTCCGCTTCGCGAGATACAACCTAATCTAACCGGGGTTAAACCAACGGTCATTGACACTTTGGCTTATATTGGATCGAGTGTTCGCGCTCTCGCGCGTATGTTGTCTTGATTTATCTGTCTATTATTTATCTGTCTATTGGCGGCTGACAACCTATTCTAACCGGGGTTAAACCAACGGTCATTGCCACTTTGGCTTATATGGGATCGAGAGTTCGCGCTGCCGCGCGTATGTTGTCTTGATTTATCTGTCCTCTTCGCGGCGGTCAGCCTAATCTAACCAGGTTTAAAGCAACGGTCATTGCCACTTTGGTTTATATTAGATCAAGAGTTCGCGCTACCGCGCGTATGTTGTCTTGATTTATCTGTCCGCCTCGCAGCGGACAACCTAATCTAACCGTGGTTAAGCCAACGGTCATTGCCACTTTGGCTTATATTGGATCGAGAGTTCGCGCTCCCGTGCGTATGTTGTCTTGATTTATCTGTCCGCCTCGCAGCGGGCAACCTAATCTAACCGGGGTTAAACCAACGGTGATTGCAACTGTATCTGTCCGCTTCGCGGAGGACAACCTAATCTAACCGGGGTTAAAGCAACGGTAATTGCCACTTTGGCTTATATTGGATCGAGAGTTCGCGCTCCAGCGCGTATGTTACCTTGATTTATCTGTCCGCTTCGCGGCGGGCAACCTAATCTAACCGGGGTTAAACCAACGGTCATTGTCACTTTGGCTTATAGTGGATCGAGAGTTCGCGCTCCCGCGCGAATGTTATCTTGATTTATCTGTCCGCTTCGCGGTGGACCTAATCTAACCGGGGTTAAAGCAACGGTCATTGCCACTTTGGCTTATATTGGATCGAGAATTCGCACTCCCGCGCGTATGTCTTGATTTATCTGTCCGCTTCGCGGTGAAAATACCTAATCTAACCGGGGGTAAAGCAACGGTCAGTGCCACTTTAGCTTATATGGATCAAGAGTTTGCGCTCCCGCGCGTATGTTCTCTTGATTTATGTGTCCGGTTCGCGGCGGACAACCAAATTTAACCGGGGTAAAACCAACGGTGTTTCCAACTTTGGCTTATATTGGATCGAGGGTTCGCGCTCCCGCGGGTATGTTCTCTTGATTTATCTGTCCGTCTCGTGGCGGACAACCTAATCTAACCGGGCTTAAGCAAACATTCATTGCCACTTTGGCTTATATTGGAACGAGAGTTTGCGCTCCCGCGCGTATGTTGTATTGATTTATCTACCCGCTTCGCGGCGTACAACCTTATCTAACCGGGGTTAAAGCAACGGCCATTGCGACTTTGGCTTATATTGGATCGAGAGTTCTCGCTACCGCGCCTATGTTGTCTTGATTAATCAGTCCGTTTCGCGGCGGGCAACATAATCTAACACCGGGGTTAAACCAACGGTCATTGCCACTTCGGCTTGTATTGGATCGAGAGTTCGCGCTCCCGCGCCTATGTTGTCTTGATTTAGCTGTCCTCTTCGCGGCGGTCAGCCTAATCTAACCGGTTTTAAAGCAACGGTCATTGCCACTTTGGTTTATATTGGATCGAGAGTTCGCGCTACCGCGCGTATGTTGTCTTGGTTTATCTGTCCGCCTCGCAGCGGACAACCTAATCTAACCGTGGTTAAGCCAACGGTCATTGCCACTTTGGCTTATATTGGATCGAGAGTCTGCGCATATGTTGTATTGATTTATCTGTCCGCTTCGCGGCGGACAATTTAGTCTAACCGGGGTTAAAGCAACGGTCATTGCCACTTTGGCTTATATTGGATCGAGAGTTCGCGCTACCGCGCGTATGTTGTATTGATTTATCTGTCCGTTTCGCGGCGGGCAACATAATCTAACACCGGGGTTAAACCAACGGTCATTGCCACTTCGGCTTATATTGGATTGAGAGTTCGCGCTCCCGCGCGTATGTTGTCTAAATTTATCTGTCCGCTTCGTGGCGGGCAACCTAATCTAACCGGGGTTAAACCAACTGTTATTGCCACTTTGGCTTATATAGGATCGAGTGTTCGCGCTGCCGCGCGTATGTTGTATTGGTTTATCTCTCCGCCTCGCGAGATACAACCTAATCTAACCGGGGTTAAACCAACGGTCATTGACACTTTGGCTTATATTGAATCGAGTGTTCGCGCTCTCGCGCGTATGTTGTCTTGATTTATCTGTCCGCTTCGCGGCTGACAACATAATCTAACCGGGGTTAAACCAACGGGCATTGCCACTTTGGCTTATATGGGATAGAGAGTTGTCTTCGTTCGTTATCGTTATGTTGTCTTGATTTATCTGTCCTCTTCGCGGCGGTCAGCCTAATCTAACCGGTTTTAAAGCAACGGTCATTGCCACTTTGGTTTATATTGGATCGAGAGTTCGCGCTACCGCGCGTATGTTGTCTTGATTTATCTGTCCGCCTCGCAGCGGACAACCTAATCTAACCGTGATTAAGCCAACGGTCATTGCCACTTTGGCTTATATTGGATCGAGAGTTCGCGCTCCCGTGCGTATGTTGTCTTGATTTATCTGTCCGCCTCGCATCGGGCAACCTAACCTAACCGGGGTTAAACCAACGGTGATTGCAACTGTATCTGTCCGCTTCGCGGAAGACAACTTAATCTAACCGGGGTTAAAGCAACGGTCATTGCCACTTTGGCTTATATTTATTTGAAAGTTCGCGCTACCGCGCGTATGTTGTCTTGATTTATCTGTCCGCTTCGCGGCGGACAACCTAATCCAACCGGGGTTAAGCCAACGGCCATTGCCACTTTGGCTTATATTGGATCGAGAGTTCGCGCTCCCGTGCGTATGTTATCTTGATTTATCTGTCCGCTTCGCGGCGGGCAACCTAATCTAACCGGGGTTAAACAAACGGTCATTGTCACTTTGGCTTATATTGTATCGAGAGTTCGCGCTCCCTCGCGTATGTTGTCTTGATTTATCTGTCCGCCTCGCGGTGGACTACCTAATCTAACCGGGGTTAAAGCAACGGTCAATGCCACTTTAGCTTATATTGGATCGAGAGTTCGCGCGCCCGCGCGTATGTTGTCTTGATTTATGTGTCAGCTTCGCGGCGGACAACCTAATCTAACCGGGGTTAAAGCAACGTTCATTGCCACTTTGGCTTATATTGGATCGAGAGTTCGCGCTACCGCGAGTATGTTGTATTGATTTATCTGTCCGCTTCGCGGCGACAACCTAATCTAACCGGGGTTAAAGCAACGGTCATTGCCACTTTGGCTTATATTGGATCAAGAGTTCGCGCTACCGCGCGTTTGTTGTCTTGATTTATCTGTCCGCCTCGCGGCGGACAACATAATCTAACCGGGGTTAAACCAACGGCCATTGCCACTTTAGCTTATATTGGATCGAGAATTCGCGCTCCCTTGCGTATGTTGTCTTGATTTATCTGTCCGCTTCGCGGAGGGCAACCTAATCTAACCGGGGTTAAACCAACGGTGATTGCAACTTTGGTTTATATTGGATCGAGAGTTCGCGCTCCCGTGCGTATGTTGTCTTGATTTATCTGTCCGCTTCGCGGCGGGCAACCTAATCTAACCGGGGTTAAACCAACGGTCATTGTCACTTTGGCTTATATTGTATCGAGAGTTCGCGCTTCCTCGCGTATGTTGTCTTGATTTATCTGTCCGCTTCGCGGTGGACTACCTAATCTAACCGGGCTTAAAGCAACGGTCATTGCCACTTTGGCTTATATTGGATCGAGAGATCGCGCTACCGCGCGTATGTTGTCTCGATTTATCTGTCCGCTTCGCGGCGGGCTACCTAATCTAACCGGGGTTAAACCAACGGTCATTGTCACTTTGGCTTATATTGGATCGAGAGTTCGCGCTCCCGCGCGTATGTTGTCTTGATTTATCTGTCCGCTTCGCGGTGTACTACCTGTTCTAACCGGGGTTAAACCAACGGTTATTGCCACTTTGGCTTATATTTAATCGAGAGTTCGCGCTCCCGCGCTTATGTTGTCTTGATTTATCTGTTCGTATTGCGGCAGACAACCTAATCTAACCGGGGTTAAACCAACGGTCATTGCCACTTTGGCTTATATTGGATCGAGGTTTCGCGCTCTCGCGCGTATGTTGTCTTGATTTATATATTCAATCGAGAGTTCGCGCTACCGCGCGTATGTTGTCTTGATTTATCTGTCCGCTTCGCGGCGGGCAACCTAATCTAACCGGGGTTAAACCAACGGTCATTGTCACTTTGGCTTATATTGTATCGAGAGTTCGCGCTTCCTCGCGTATGTTGTCTTGATTTATCTGTCCGCTTCGCGGTGGACTACCTAATCTAACCGGGCTTAAAGCAACGGTCATTGCCACTTTGGCTTATATTGGATCGAGAGATCGCGCTACCGCGCGTATGTTGTCTCGATTTATCTGTCCGCTTCGCGGCGGGCTACCTAATCTAACCGGGGTTAAACCAACGGTCATTGTCACTTTGGCTTATATTGGATCGAGAGTTCGCGCTCCCGCGCGTATGTTGTCTTGATTTATCTGTCCGCTTCGCGGTGTACTACCTGTTCTAACCGGGGTTAAACCAACGGTTATTGCCACTTTGGCTTATATTTAATCGAGAGTTCGCGCTCCCGCGCTTATGTTGTCTTGATTTATCTGTTCGTATTGCGGCAGACAACCTAATCTAACCGGGGTTAAACCAACGGTCATTGCCACTTTGGCTTATATTGGATCGAGGTTTCGCGCTCTCGCGCGTATGTTGTCTTGATTTATATATTCAATCGAGAGTTCGCGCTACCGCGCGTATGTTGTCTTAATTTATCTGTCCTCTTCGCGGCGGTCAGCCTAATCTAACCGGGTTTAAAGCAACGGTCATTGCCACTTTGGCTTATATTGGATCGAGAGTTCGCGCTCCCGCGCGTATGTTGTCTTGATTTATGTGTCCGGTTCGCGGCGGACAACCTAATTTAACCGGGGTTAAAACAACGGTGATTGCAACTTTGGCCTATATTGGATCGAGGGTTCGCGCTCCTGCGGGTATGTTGTCTTGATTTATCTCTCCGCTTCGCGGCGGACAACTTAATCTAACCGGGGTTAAAGCAACGGGCATTGCCACTTTGGCTTATATTGGATCGAGAGTTCGCGCTACCGCGCGTATGTTGTATTGATTTATCTGTCCGCCTTGCGGCAGACAATTTAGTCTAACCGGGGTTAAAGCAACGGTCATTGCCACTTTGGCTTATATTGGATCGAGAGTTCGCGCTACCGCGCGTATGTTGTATTGATTTATCTGTCCGTTTCGCGCCGGGCAACATAATCTAACACCGGGGTTAAACCAACGGTCATTGCCACTTCGGCTTATATTGGATTGAGAGTTCGCGCTCCCGCGCGTATGTTGTCTAAATTTATCTGTCCGCTTTGTGGCGGGCAACCTAATCTAACCGGGGTTAAACCAACTGTTATTGCCACTTTGGCTTATATAGGATCGAGAGTTCGCGCTGCCGCGCGTATGTTGTATTGGTTTATCTCTCCGCCTCGCGAGATACAACCTAATCTAACCGGGGTTAAACCAACGGTCATTGACACTTTGGCTTATATTGGATCGAGTGTTCGCGCTCTCGCGCGTATGTTGTCTTGATTTATCTGTCCGCTTCGCGGCTGACAACATAATCTAACCGGGGTTAAACCAACGGTCATTGCCACTTTGGCTTATATGGGATAGAGAGTTGTCTTCGTTCGTTATCGTTATGTTGTCTTGATTTATCTGTCCTCTTCGCGGCGGTCAGCCTAATCTAACCGGTTTTAAAGCAACGGTCATTGCCACTTTGGTTTATATTGGATCGAGAGTTCGCGCTACCGCGCGTATGTTGTCTTCATTTATCTGTCCGCCTCGCAGCGGACAACCTAATCTAACCGTAGTTAAGCCAACGGTCATTGCCACTTTGGCTTATATTGGATCGAGAGTTCGCGCTCCCGTGCGTATGTTGTCTTGATTTATCTGTCCGCCTCGCATTGGGCAACCTAACCTAACCGGGGTTAAACCAACGGTGATTGCAACTGTATCTGTCCGCTTCGCGGAAGACAACTTAATCTAACCGGGGTTAAAGCAACGGTCATTGCCACTTTGGCTTATAATTATTTGAAAGTTCGCGCTACCGCGCGTATGTTGTCTTGATTTATCTGTCCGCTTCGCGGCGGACAACCTAATCCAACCGGGGTTAAGCCAACGGCCATTGCCACTTTGGCTTATACTGGATCGATAGTTCGCGCTCCCGTGCGTATGTTATCTTGATTTATCTGTCCGCTTCGCGGCGGGCAACCTAATCTAACCGGGGTTAAACAAACGGTCATTGTCACTTTGGCTTATGTTGTATCGAGAGTTCGCGCTCCCTCGCGTATGTTGTCTTGATTTATCTGTCCGCCTCGCGGTGGACTACCTAATCTAACCGGGGTTAAAGCAACGGTCAATCTGTCCGCTTCGCGGTGGACTACCTAATCTAACCGGGGTTAAAGCAACGTCCATTGCCACTTTGGCTTATATTGGATCGAGAGTTCGCGCTTCCGCGGGTATGTTGTCCTGATTTATCTGTCCGCTTCGCGGCGGACAACCTAGTTCAACCGGGGTTAAAGCAACGGTCATTGCCACTTTGGCTTATATTGGATCGAGAGTTCGCGCTACCGCGCGTATGTTGTATTGATTTACCTGTCCGCTTCGCCGCGGACAACCTAATCTAACCGGGGTTAAAGCAACGGTGATTGCAACTTTGGCCTATATTGGATCGAGGGTTCGCGCTCCCGCGGGTATGTTGTCTTGATTTATCTCTCCGCTTCGCGGCGGACAACCTAATCTAACCGGGGTTAAAGCAACGGGCATTGCCACTTTGGCTTATATTGGATCGAGAGTTCGCGCTACCGCGCGTATGTTGTCTTGATTTATCTGTCCGCTTCGCGGCGGACAACATAATCTAACCGGGGTTAGGCCAACGGCCATTGCCATATTAGCTTATATTGGATCGAGAGTTCGCGCTCCCGTGCGTATGTTGTCTTGATATATCTGTCCGCTTCGCGGCGGGCAACCTAATCTAACCTGGGTTAAACCAACGGTGATTGCAACTTTGGTTTATATTGGATCGAAGGTTCGCGCTCCCGCGCGTATGTTGTCTTGATTTATCTGTGCGCTTCGCGGTGGACAACCTAATCTAACCGGTTTGCAACGGTCATTGCCACTTTGGCTTATTTTGGATCGAGAGTTCGCACTCCCGCGCGTGTCTTGATTTATCTGTCCGCTTCGCGGTGAAAAAACCTAATCAAACCGGGGGTAAAGCAACGGTCAGTGCCACTTTAGCTTATATTGGATCAAGGGTTTGCGCTCCCGCGCGTATGTTGTCTTGATTTATCTGTCTATTATTTATCTGTCTATTCGCGGCTGACAACCTATTCCAACCGGGGTTAAACCAACAGTCATTGTCACTTTGTTGTCTTGATTTATCTGTCCTCTTCGCGGCGGTCAGCCTAATCTAACCGGTTTTAAAGCAACGGTCATTGCCACTTTGGTTTATATTGGATCGAGAGTTCGCGCTACCGCGCGTATGTTGTCTTGATTTATCTGTCCGCCTCGCAGCGGACAACCTAATCTATCCGTGGTTAAGCCAACGGTCATTGCCACTTTGGCTTATATTGGATCGAGAGTTCGCGCTCCCGTGCAAATGTTGTCTTGATTTATCTGTCCGCCTCGCATCGGGCAACCTAATCCAACCGGGGTTAAGCCAACGGCCATTGCCACTTTGGCTTATATTGGATCGAGAGTTCGCGCTCCCGTGCGTATGATATCTTGATTTATCTGTCCGCTTCGCGGCTGACAACCTAATCTAACCGGGGTTAAACCAACGGTCATTGTCACTTTGGCTTATATGGGATCGAGAGTTCGCGCTGCCGCGCGTATGTTGTCTTAATTTATCTGTCCTCTTCGCGGCGGTCAGCCTAATCTAACCGGTTTTAAAGCAACGGTCATTGCCACTTTGGCTTATATTGGATCGAGAGTTCGCGCTCCCGTGCAAATGTTGTCTTGATTTATCTGTCCGCCTCGCATCGGGCAACCTTATCCAACCGGGGTTAAGCCAACGGCCATTGCCACTTTGGCTTATATTGGATCGAGAGTTCGCGCTCCCGTGCGTATGATATCTTGATTTATCTGTCCGCTTCGCGGCTGACAACCTAATCTAACCGGGGTTAAACCAACGGTCATTGTCACTTTGGCTTATATTGTATCGAGAGTTCGCGCTCCCTCGCGTATGTTGTCTTGATTTATCTGTCCGCTTCGCGGTGGACAACCTAATCTAACCGGTTTGCAACGGCCATTGTCACTTTGGCTTATATTGGATTGAGAGTTCGCGTTCCCGCGCGAATGTTGTCTTGATTTATGTGTCCTGTTCGCGGCGGACAGCCTAATCTAACCGGGGATAAACAAACAGTGATTGCAACTTTGGCTTATATTGTATCGTGGGTTAGCTCTCCCGCGCGTATGTTGACTTGATTTATCTGTCCGCTTCGCGGTGGACTACCTAATCTAACCGGGGTTAAAGCAACGGTCATTGCCACTTTAGCTTATAATGCATCGAAAGAACGCGCTCCCGCGCGTATGTTCTCTAGATTTATGTGTCCGGTTCGCGGCAGACAACCTAATTTAACCGGGGTAAAACCAACAGTCATTGCCACTTTGTTGTCTTGATTTATCTGTCCTCTTCGCGGCGGTCAGCCTAATCTAACCGGTTTTAAAGCAACGGTCATTGCCACTTTGGTTTATATTGGATCGAGAGTTCGCGCTACCGCGCGTATGTTGTCTTGATTTATCTGTCCGCCTCGCAGCGGACAACCTAATCTATCCGTGGTTAAGCCAACGGTCATTGCCACTTTGGCTTATATTGGATCGAGAGTTCGCGCTCCCGTGCAAATGTTGTCTTGATTTATCTGTCCGCCTCGCATCGGGCAACCTAATCCAACCGGGGTTAAGCCAACAGCCATTGCCACTTTGGCTTATATTGGATCGAGAGTTCGCGCTCCCGTGCGTATGATATCTTGATTTATCTGTCCGCTTCGCGGCTGACAACCTAATCTAACCGGGGTTAAACCAACGGTCATTGTCACTTTGGCTTATATGGGATCGAGAGTTCGCGCTGCCGCGCGTATGTTGTCTTGATTTATCTGTCCTCTTCGCGGCGGTCAGCCTAATCTAACCGGTTTTAAAGCAACGGTCATTGCCACTATGGCTTATATTGGATCGAGAGTTCGCGCTCCCGTGCAAATGTTGTCTTGATTTATCTGTCCGCCTCGCATCGGGCAACCTAATCCAACCGGGGTTAAGCCAACGGCCATTGCCACTTTGGCTTATATTGGATCGAGAGTTCGCGCTCCCGTGCGTATGATATCTTGATTTATCTGTCCGCTTCGCGGCTGACAACCTAATCTAACCGGGGTTAAACCAACGGTCATTGTCACTTTGGCTTATATTGTATCGAGAGTTCGCGCTCCCTCGCGTATGTTGTCTTGATTTATCTGTCCGCTTCGCGGTGGACAACCTAATCTAACCGGTTTGCAACGGCCATTGTCACTTTGGCTTATATTGGATTGAGAGTTCGCGTTCCCGCGCGAATGTTGTCTTGATTTATGTGTCCTGTTCGCGGCGGACAGCCTAATCTAACCGGGGCTAAACAAACAGTGATTGCAACTTTGGCTTATATTGTATCGTGGGTTAGCTCTCCCGCGCGTATGTTGACTTGATTTATCTGTCCGCTTCGCGGTGGACTACCTAATCTAACCGGGGTTAAAGCAACGGTCATTGCCACTTTAGCTTATAATGCATCGAAAGAACGCGCTCCCGCGCGTATGTTCTCTAGATTTATGTGTCCGGTTCGCGGCAGACAACCTAATTTAACCGGGGTAAAACCAACGGTTATTGCAACTTTGGCTTATATTGGATCGAGGGTTAGCGCTCCCGCGAGTATGTTGCCCTGATTTATCTGTCCGCTTCGCGGCGGACAACCTAGTCTAACCGGGGTTCAAGCAACGGTCATTGCCACTTTGGCTTATATTGGATCGAGAGTTCGCGCTACCGCGCGTATGTTGTCTTGATTTATCTGTCCGCTTCGCAGCGGACAACCAAATCTAACCGGGGTTAAAGCAACGGTCATTGCCACTTTGGCTTATATTGGATCGAGAGTTCGCGCTACCGCGCGTATGTTGTCTTGATTTATCTATTCGCCTCGCAGCAGACAACCTAATCTAACCGGGGTTAAGCCAACGGCTATTGCCACTTTGGCTTATATTGGATCGAGAGTTCGCGCTCCCGTGCGTATGTTGTCTTGATTTATCTGTCCGCTTCGCGGCGGGCTGCCTAATCTAACCGGGGTTAAACCAACGGTAATTGCAACTTTGGTTTATATTGGAACGAGGGTTCCCGCTCCCAAGCGTATGTTGTCTTGATTTATCTGTCCGCTTCGCGGTGGACAACCTAATCTAACCGGTTTGCAACGGTCATTGCCACTTTGGCTTATATTGGATCGAGATTTCGCGCTCCTACGCGTATGTTGTCTTGATTTATGTGTCCTGTTCGCGGCGGACAACCTAATCTAACCGGGGCTAAACCAACAGTGATTGCAACTTTGGCTTATATTGTATCGAGGGTTAACGCTCCCGCGCGTATGTTGACTTGATTTATCTGTCCGCTTCGCAGCGGATAATCTAATCTAACTGGGGTTAAAGCAACGGTCATGGCCACTTTGGCTTATATTGGATCGAGAGTTCGCGCTACCGCGCGTATGTTGTCTTGATTTATCTGTCCGCCTCGCGGCGGACAACCTAATCAAACCGGGCTTAAACCAACATTCAATGCCACTTTGGCATATATTGGAACGAGAGTTTGCGCTCCCGCGCGTATGTTGTCTTGATTTTTCTGTACGCTTCGCGGCGGACAACCTAATCTAACCGGGGTTAAAGCAACGGCCATTGCGACTTTGGCTTAGATTGGATCAAGAGTTTGCGCTAACGTGCCTATGTTGTCTTGATTTATCTGTCCGTTTCGCGGCGTACAACATGATCCATGAGGTTAAACCAACGGTCATTGACACTTCGGCTTATATTGGATCGAGAGTTCGCGCTCTCGCGCGTATGTTGTCTTGATTTATCTGTCTGCTTCGCGGCGGGCGACCTAATCAAACTGGGGTTAAACCAACGGTCATTGCCACTTTGGCTTATATTGGATCGAGGGTTCGCGCTGCCGCGCGTGTGTTGTATTGATTTATCTCTCCGCTTCGCGGCATACAACCTAATCTAACCGGGGTTAACCCAACGGTCATTGCCACTTTGGCTTATATTGGATCGCGAGTTTGCGCTCCCGCGCGTGTGTTGTCTTGATTTAGCTGTCCGCTTCGCGGCGGGCAACCTAATCTAACTGGGGTTAAACCAACGGTCATTGCCACTTTGGCTTATATTGGATCGAGGGATCGCGCTCCCGCGGGTATGTTGTCTTGATTTATCTGTCCGCTTCGCGGCGGACTACCTAACCTAACCGGGGTTAAAGCGACGGTCATTGCCACTTTAGCTTATATTGGATCGAGACTTCGCGCTACCGCGCGTATGTTCTCTTGATTTATGTGTCCGGTTCGCGGCGGGCAACCTAATCTAACCTGGGTTAAACCAACGGTCATTGCCACTTTGGCTTATATTAGATCGAGGGTTCGCGCTCCCGCGCGTATATTGCCTTGCTTTATCTGTCCGCTTCGCGGCATACAACCTAATCTAACCGGGGTTAAACCAACGGTCATTGCCACTTTGGCTTATATTGGATCGAGAGTTCGCGCTCCCGCGCGTATGTTGTCTTGATTTATCTGTCCGCTTCGCGGCGGACAACCTAATCTAATCGGGGTTAAACCAACGGTCATTGCCACTTTGGCTTATATTGGATCGAGAGTTCGCGCTCCTGCGCGTATGTTGTCTTGATTTATGTGTCCTGTTCGCGGCGGACAACCTAATCTAACCGGGGCTAAATCAACAGTGATTGCAACTTTGGCTTATATTGGATCGAGGGTTAGCGCTCCCGCGCGTATGAGGTCTTGATTTATCTGTCCGCCTCGCGGCGGACAACCTAATCTAACAAGGGTTAAAGCAACGGTCAATGCCACTTTGGCTTATATTGGATCGAGGGTTCGCGCTCGAGCGGGTATGTTGTCGGCCATTGCGACTTTGGCTTATATTGGATCGAGAGTTCGCGCTACCGCGCCTATGTTGTCTTGATTTCTCTGTCTGTTTCGCGGCGGACAACCTAATCTAACACCGGAGTTAAACCAACGGTCATTGCCACTTCGGCTTATATTGGATTGAGAGTTTGCGCTCCCGCGCGTATGTTGTCTTGATTTATCTGTCCGTTTCGTGGCGGGCAACCTAATCTAACCGGGGTTAAACCAACGGCCATTGCGACTTTGGCTTATATTGGATCAAGAGTTTGCGCTCCCGCGCGTATGTTGTCTTGATTTGGCTGTCCGCTTCGCGGCGGACAACCTAATCTAACCGGGGTTAAAGCAACGGCCATTGCGACTTTGGCTTATATTGGATCGAGAGTTTGCGCTACCGCGCCTATGTTGTCTTGATTTATCTGTCCGTTTCGCGGCGGGCAACATAATCTAACACCGGGGTTAAACCAACGGTCATTGACACTTTGGCTTATATTGGATAGTGTTCGCGCTCCCGAGCGTATGTTGTCTTGATTTATCTGTCCGCTTCGCGGCGGACAACCTAATCTAACCGGGGTTAAACCAACGGTCATTGCCACTTTGGCTTATACGGGATCGAGAGTTCGCGCTGCCGCGGGTATGTTGTCTTGATTTATCCGTCCGCTTCGCGGCGTTCAACCTAATCTAACCGGGTTTAAAGCAACGGTCATTGCCACTTTGGCTTATATTGGATCGAGAGTTGGCGCTACCGCGCGTATGTTGTCTTGATTTATCTGTCCGCCTCGCGGCGGACAACCTAATCTAACCGGGGTTAAGCCAACGGCCATTGCCACTTTGGCTTATATTGAATCGAGAGTTCGCGCTCCCGTACGTATGTTATCTTGATTAATCTAACCGGGTTTAAAGCAACGGTCATTGCCACTTTGGCTTATATTGGATCGAGAGTTGACGCTACCGCGCGTATGTTGTCTTGATTTATCTGTCCGCCTTGCGGCGGACAACCTAATCTAACCGGGGTTGAACCGACGGTCATTGCCACTTTGGCTTATATTGGATCGAGAGTTCGCGCTCCCGCGCGTATTTTGTATTGATTTATCTGTCTGCTTCGCGGTGTACTACCTATTCTAACCGGGGTTAAACCAACGGTTATTGCCACTTTGGCTTATATTGGATAGAGTGTTCGCGCTCTCGAGCGTATGTTGTCTTGACTTATCTGTCCGCTTCGCGGCGGACAACCTAATCTAACCGGGGTTAAACCAACGGTCATTGCCACTTTGGCTTATATGGGATCAAGAGTTCGCGCTGCCGCGGGTATGTTGTCTTGATTTATCCGTCCGCTTCGCGGCGGACAACCTAATCTAACCGGGGTTAAGCCAACGGCCATTGCCACTTTGGCTTATATTGAATCGAGAGTTCGCGCTCCCGTGCGTATGTTATCTTGATTAATCTAACCGGGTTTAAACCAACGGTCATAGCCACTTTGGCTTATATTGGATCGAGGGTGCGCGCTCCCGCGGGTATGTTGTCTTGATTTATCTGTCCACTTCGCGGCGGACAACCTAATCTAACCAGGGTTAAAGCAGCGGTCATTGCCACTTTGGCTTATATTGGATCGAGAGTTCGCTCTACCGCGCGTATGTTGTCTTGATTTATCTGTCCGCCTCGCGGCAGACAACCTAATCTAACCGGGGATAAAGCAACGGTCATTGCCACTTTGGCTTATATTGGATCGAGAGTTCGCGCTACCGCACGTATGTTGTCTCGATTTATCTGTCCGCCTCGCAGCAGACAAACTAATCTAACCGGGGTTAAGCCAACGGCCATTGCCACTTTGGCTTATATTGGATAGAGTGTTTGCGCTCTCGAGCGTATGTTGTCTTGATTTATCTGTCTGCTTAGCGGCGGACAACCTAATCTAACCGGGGCTAAAGCAACGGCCATTGCGACTTTAGCTTTTATTGGATCGAGAGTTCGCGCTACCGCGCCTATGATGTCTTGATTTATCTGTCCGTTTCGCGGCGGACAACCTAATCTAACCGCGGTTAAAGCAACGGCCATTGCGACTTTGGCTTATATTGGATCGAGAGTTTGCGCTACCGCGCCTATGTTGTCTTGATTTCTCTGTCCGTTTCGCGGCGGACAACCTAATCTAACACCGGAGTTAAACCAACGGTCATTGCCACTTCGGCTTATATTGGATTGAGAGTTCGCGCTCCCGCGCGTATGTTGTCTTGATTTATCTGTCCGTTTCGTGGCGGGCAACCTAATCTAACCGGGGTTAAACCAACGGCCATTGCGACTTTGGCTTATATTGGATCGAGAGTTCGCGCTACCGCGCCTATGTTGTCTTGATTTATCTGTCCGTTTCGCGGCGGGCAACATAATCTAACACCGGGGTTAAACCAACGGTCATTGACACTTTGGCTTATATTGGATAGAGTGTTCGCGCTCTCGAGCGTATGTTGTCTTGATTTATCTGTCCGCTTCGCGGCGGACAACCTAATCTAACCGGGGTTAAACCAACGGTCATTGCCATTTTGGCTTATATGGGATCGAGAGTTCGCGCTGCCGCGGGTATGTTGTCTTGATTTATCCGTCCGCTTCGCGGCGGTCAACCTAATGTAACCGGGTTTAAAGCAACGGTCATTGCCACTTTGGCTTATATTGGATCGAGAGTTGGCGCTACCGCGAGTATGTTGTCTTGATTTATCTGTCCGCCTCCGGGGTTAACCGGGGTTAAAGCAACGGTCATTGCCACTTTGGCTTATATTGGATCGAGGGTTCGCGCTCCCGCGGGTATGTTGTCTTGATTTATCTGTCCACTTCGCGGCGGATAACCTAATCTAACCGGGGTTAAAGCAACGCTCATTGCCACTTTGGCTTATATTGGATCGAGAGTTCGCGCTCTTGTGCGTATGTTGTCTTGATTTATCTGTCCGTTTCACGGCGGGCAACCTTATCTTACCGGTGTTAAACCAACAGTGATTGCAACTTTGGTTTATATTGTATCGAGGGTTTGCGCTCCCGCGCGTATGTTGTCTTGATTTATCTGTCCGCTTCGCGGTGGACAACCTAATCTAACCGGTGTGCAACGGTCATTGCCACTTTGGCTTACATTGGTTTAAGAGTTCGCGCTCCCGCGCGTATGTTGTCTTGATTAATCTGTCCATTTCGCGGCGGACAACCTAATCTAACACCGGAGTTAAACCAACGGTCATTGCCACTACGGCTTATATTGGATTGAGAGTTCGCGCTCCCGCACGTATGTTGTCTTGATTTATCTGTCCGCTTCGTGGCGGGCAACCTAATCTAACCGGGGTTAAACTAACAGTCATTGCCACTTTGGCTTATATAGGATCGAGAGTTCGCGCTGCCGCGCGTGTGTTGTCTTGGTTTATCTCTCCGCTTCGCGAGATACAACCTAATCTAACCGGGGTTAAACGAACGCTGATTGCAACTTTATCTGTCCGCTTCGCGGAGAACAACCTGATCTAACCGGGGTTAAAGCAACGGTCATTGCCACTTTGGCTTATATTCAATCGAGAGTTCGCGCTACCGCGCGTATGATGTCTTGATTTATCTGTCCGACTCGCGGCGGACAACCTAATCTAACCGGGGTTAAGCCAACGGCCATTGCTTTGGCATATATTGATCGAGAGTTCGCGCTCCCGTGCGTATGTTATCTTGATTTATCTGTCCGCTTCGCGGCGGGCAACCTAATCTAACCGGGGTTAAACCAACGGTCATTGCCACTTTGGCTTATATTGGATCGAGAGATCGCGCTCCCGCGCGTATGTTGTCTTGATTTATCTGTCCGCTTCGTGGTGTACTACCTACTCTAACCGGGGTTAAACCAACGGTTATTATCACTTTGGCTTATATTGGATCGAGAGTTCGCGCTCCCGCGCGTATGTTGTCTTGATTTATCTGTCCGCCTCGCGGCGGACAACCTAATCTAACCGAGGTTAAACCAACGGTCATTACCACTTTGGCTTATATTGGATCGAGGGTTCGCGCTCCTGCGGGTATGTTGTCTTGATTTATCTGTCCACTTCGCGGCGGACAACCTAATCTAACCGGGGTTAAAGCAACGGCCATTGCCACTTTGGCTTAGATTAGATCGAGAGTTCGCTCTACCGCGCGTATGTTGTTTTGATTTATCTGTCCGCCCCGCGGTGGACAAACTAATTTAACCGGGGTTAAGCCAACGGCCATTGCCACTTTCGCTTATATTGGATCGAGAGTTCGCGCTCCCGTGCGTATGTTATCTTGATTTATCTGTCCGCTTCGCGGCCGGCAACCTAATCTAACCGGGGTTAAACCAACGGTGATTGCAACTTTAGCTTATATTGGATCGAGGGTTCGCGCTCCCGCGCGTATGTTGTCTTGATTTATCTGTCCGCTTCGCGGTGGACTACCTAATCTAACCGGGGTTAAAGCAGCGGTCATTGCCACTTTAGCTTATATTGGATCGAGAGTCCGCGCTCCAGCGCGCATGTTTTCTTGATTTATGTGTCCGGTTCGCGGCGGACAACCTAAGTTAACCATTGCCACTTCGGCTTATATTGGATTGAGAGTTCGCGCTCCCGCGCGTATGTTGTCTTGATTTATTTGTCCGCTTCGTGGCGGGCAACCTAATCTAACCGGGGTTAAACCAACGGTCATTGCCACTTCGGCTTATATGGGATCGAGAGTTCGCGCTGCCGCGCGTATGTTGTCTTGATTTATCTGTCCGCTTCACGGTGGACTACCTAATCTAACCGGGGTTAAAGCAACGGTCATTACCACTTTGGCTTATATTGGATCGAGGGTTCGCGCTCCTGCGGGTATGTTGTCTTGATTTATCTGTCCACTTCGCGGCGGACAACCTAATCTAACCGGGGATAAAGCAACGGTCATTGCCACTTTGGCTTAGATTAGATCGAGAGTTCGCTCTACCGCGCGTATGTTGTTTTGATTTATCTGTCCGCCCCGCGGTGGACAAACTAATTTAACCGGGGTTAAGCCAACGGCCATTGCCACTTTGGCTTATATTGGATCGAGAGTTCGCGCTCCCGTGCGTATGTTATCTTGATTTATCTGTCCGCTTCGCGGCCGGCAACCTAATCTAACCGGGGTTAAACCAACGGTGATTGCAACTTTAGCTTATATTGGATCGAGGGTTCGCGCTCCCGCGCGTATGTTGTCTTGATTTATCTGTCCGCTTCGCGGTGGACTACCTAATCTAACCGGGGTTAAAGCGGCGGTCATTGCCACTTTAGCTTATATTGGATCGAGAGTCCGCGCTCCAGCGCGTATGTTTTCTTGATTTATGTGTCCGGTTCGCGGCGGACAACCTAATTTAACCATTGCCACTTCGGCTTATATTGGATTGAGAGTTCGCGCTCCCGCGCGTGTGTTTTCTTGATTTATCTGTCCGCTTCGCGGCGGACAACCTAATCAAACTGGGGTTAAACCAACGGTCATTGCCACTTTGGCTTATATTGGAACGAGAGTTTGCGCTCCCGCGCGTATGTTGTCTTGATTTTTCTGTCCGCTTCGCGGCGGGCAACCTAATCTAACCGGGGTTAAACCAACGGTGATTGCAACTTTGGCTTATATTGGATCGAGGGCTCGCGTTCCCGCGCGTACGTTGTCTTGATTTATCTGTCCGTTTCGCGCCAAACAACATAATCTAACACCTGGGTTAAACCAACGGTCATTGCCACTTTGGCTTATATTGGATCGAGGGTTCGCGCTCCCGCGCGTTTGTTGTCTTGCTTTATCTGTCCGCTTCGCGGCGGGCAACCTAATCAAACCGGGGTTAAACCAACATTCATTGCCACTTTGGCTTATATTGGAACGAGAGTTTGCGCTCCCGCGCGTATGTTGTCTTGATTTATCTGTCTGCTTAGCGGCGGACGACCTAATCTAACCGGGGCTAAAGCAACGGCCATTGCGACTTTGGCTTTTATTGGATCGAGAGTTCGCGCTACCGCGCCTGTTGTCTTGATTTATCTGTCCGTTTCGCGGCAAACAACACAATCTAACACCGGGGTAAAACCAACGGTCATTGCCACTTCGGCTTATATTGGATCGAGAGCTCGCGCTCCCGCGCGAATGTTGTCTTGATTTATCTGTCCGCTTCGCGGCGGACAACCTAATCTAACCGGGGTTAAAGCAACGGCCATTGCTACTTTGGCTTATATTGGATCGAGAGTTCGCGCTACCGCGCCTATGTTGTCTTGATTTCTCTGTCCGTTTCGCGGCGGACAACCTAATCTAACACCGGAGTTATACCAACGGTCATTGCCATTTCGGCTTATATTGGATTGAGAGTTCGCGCTCCCGCGCGTATGTTGTCTTGATTTATCTGTCCGTTTCGTGGCGGGCAACCTAATCTAACCGGGGTTAAACCAACGGCCATTGCGACTTTGGCTTATATTGGATCGAGAGTTTGCGCTCCCGCGCGTATGTTGTCTTGATTTGGCTGTCCGCTTCGCGGCGGACAACCTAATCTAACCGGGGTTAAAGCAACGGCCATTGCGACTTTAGCTTATATTGGATCGAGAGTTGGCGCTACCGCGCGTATGTTGTCTTGATTTATCTGTCTGCCTCGCGGTGGACAACCTAATCTAACCGGGGTTAAGCCAACGGCCATTGCCACTTTGGCTTATATTGAATCGAGAGTTCGGGCTCCCGTGCGTATGTTATCTTGATTAATCTAACCGGGTTTAAAGCAACGGTCATTGCCACTTTGGCTTATATTGGATCGAGAGTTGGCGCTACCGCGCGTATGTTGTCTTGATTTATCTGTCTGCCTTGCGGCGGACAACCTAATCTAACCGGGGTTGAACCAACGGTCATTGCCATTTTGCCTTATATTGGATCGAGAGTTCGCGCTCCCGCGCGTATTTTGTATTGATTTATCTGTCTGCTTCGCGGTGTACTACCTATTCTAACCGGGGTTAAACCAACGGTTATTGCCACTTTGGCTTATATTGGATCGAGAGTTCGCGCTTCTACGCGTATGTTGTCTTGATATATCTGTCCGCTTCGCGGCGGACAACCTAATCTACCCGGGGTTAAACCAACGGTCATAGCCACTTTGGCTTATATTGGATCGAGGGTTCGCGCTCCCGCGGGTATGTTGTCTTGATTTATCTGTCCACTTCGCGGCGGACAACCTAATCTAACCGGAGTTAAACCAACGGTCATTGCCACTTCGGCTTATATTGGATTGAGAGTTCGCGCTCCTGCGCGTATGTTGTCTTGATTTATCTGTCCGTTTCACGGCGGGCAACCTAATCTTACCGGTTTTAAACCAACAGTGATTGCAACTTTGGTTTATATTGTATCGAGGGTTTGCGCTCCCGCGCGTATGTTGTCTTGATTTATCTGTCCGCTTCGCAGTGGACAACCTAATCTAACCGGTTTACAACGGTCATTGCCACTTTGGCTTATATTGGTTTGAGAGTTCGCGCTCCCGCGCGTATGTTTTCTTGATTTTTGTGTCCTGTTCGCGGCGGACAGCCTAGTCTAACCGGGGCTAAACCAACAGTGATTGCAACTTTGGCTTATATTGGATCGAGCGTTAGCGCTCCCGCGCGTATGTCTTGATTTATATGTACGCCTCGCGGCGGGCAACCTAATCTAACTGGGGTTAAACCAACGGTCATTGCCACTTTGTCTTATATGGGATCGAGAGTTCGCGCTGCCGCGCGTATGTTGTATTGATTTATCTGTCCGTCATTGCCACTTCAGCTTATATGGGATCGAGAGTTCGCGCTGCCGCCTGTATGTTGTCTTGATTTATCTCTCCACTTCGCGGCGGTCAACCTAATCTTACCGGGTTTAAAGCAACGGTCAATGCCACTTTGGCTTATATTGGATCGAGAGTTCGCGCTACCGCGCGTATGTTGTCTTGATTCATCTGTCCGCCTCGCAGAGGACAACCTAATCTAACCGTGCTTAAGTCAACGGTCATTGCCACTTTGGCTTATATTGGATCGAGAGTTCGCGCTCCCGTGCGTATGTTGTCTTGATTTATCAGGGGTTAAACCAACGGTCATTGACACTTTGGCTTATATTGGATCGAGTGTTCGCGCTCACGCTCGTATGTTGTCTTGATTTATCTGTCCGCTTCGCGGCGGACAACCTACTCTAACCGGGGTTAAACCAACGGTCATTGCCACTTTGGCTTATATGGGATCGAGAGTTCGCGCTGCCGCGCGTATGTTTTCTTGATTTATCTGTCCGCTTCGCGGCGGTCAACCTAAACTTACCGGGTTTAAAGCAACGGTCAATGCCACTTTGGCTTATATTGGATCGAGAGTTCGCGCTACCGCGCGTATGTTGTCTTGATTAATCTGTCCGCCTCGCAGCAAACAACCTAATCTAACTGTGGTTAATTCAACGGTCATTGCCACTTTGGCTTATATTGGATCGAGAGTTCGCGCTCCCGTGCGTATGTTGTCTTGATTTATCTGTCCGTATCGCGGCGGGCAACCTAATTTAACCGGGGTTAAACCAACAGTGATTGCAACTTTATCTGTCCGCTTCGCGGAGGACAACCTAATCTAACCGGGTTTAAAGCAACGGTCATTGCCACTTTGACTTATATTGGATCGAGAGTTCGGGCTCCCGTGCGTATGTTATCATGATTTATCTGTCCGCTTCGCAGTGGACAACCTAATCTAACCGGTTTACAACGGTCATTGCCACTTTGGCTTATATTGGTTTGAGAGTTCGCGCTCCCGCGCGTATGTTTTCTTGATTTTTGTGTCCTGTTCGCGGCGGACAGCCTAGTCTAACCGGGGCTAAACCAACAGTGATTGCAACTTTGGCTTATATTGGATCGAGCGTTAGCGCTCCCGCGCGTATGTCTTGATTTATATGTACGCCTCGCGGCGGGCAACCTAATCTAACTGGGGTTAAACCAACGGTCATTGCCACTTTGTCTTATATGGGATCGAGAGTTCGCGCTGCCGCGCGTATGTTGTATTGATTTATCTGTCCGTTTCGCGGCGGACAACCTAATCTAACACCGGATTTAAACCAACGGTCATTGCCACTACGGCTTATATTGGATTGAGAGTTCGCGCTCCCGCGCGTATGTTGTCTTGATTTATCTGTCCGCTTCGTGGCGGGCAACCTAATCTAACCGTTGTTAAACTAACGGTCATTGCCACTTTGGCTTATATAGGATCGAGAGTTCGCGCTGCCGCGCGTATGTTGTCTTGTTTTATCTCTCCGCTTCGCGAGATACAACCTAATCTAACCGGGGTTAAACCAACGGTGATTGCAACTTTATCTGTCCGCTTCGCGGAGGACAACCTAATCTAACCGGGGTTAAAGCAACGGTCGTTGCCACTTTGGCTTATATTCAATCGAGAGTTCGCGCTACCGCGCGTCTGATGTCTTGATTTATCTGTCCGCCTCGCGGCGGACAACCTAATCTAACCGGGGTTAAGCCAACGGCCATTGCCACTTTGTCATATATTGGATCGAGAGTTCGCGCTCCCGTGCGTATGTTATCTTGATTTATCTGTCCGCTTCGCGGCGGGCCACCTAATCTAACCGGGGTTAAACCAACGGTCATTGCCACTTTGGCTTATATTGGATCGAGAGATCGCGCTCCCGCGCGTATGTTGTCTTGATTTATCTGTCCGCTTCGTGGTGTACTACCTACTGTAACCGGGGTTAAACCAACGGTTATTGCCACTTTGGCTTATATTGGATCGAAAGTTCGCGCTCCCGCGCGTATGTTGTCTTGATTTATCTGTCCGCTTCGCGGCGGACAACCTAATCTAACCGAGGTTAAACCAACGGTCATTGCCACTTTGGCTTATATTGGATCGAGAGTTCGCGCTCCCGTGCGTATGTTATCTTGATTTATCTGTCCGCTTCGCGGCCGGCAACCTAATCTAATCGGGGTTAAACCAACGGTGATTGCAACTTTAGCTTATATTGGATCGAGGGTTCGCGCTCCCGCGCGTATGTTGTCTTGATTTATCTGTCCGCTTCGCGGTGGACTACCTAATCTAACCGGGGTTAAAGCAACGGTCATTGCCACTTTAGCTTATATTGGACCGAGAGTTCGCGCTCCAGCGGGTATGTTTTCTTGATTTATGTGTCCGGTTCGCGGCGGACAACCTAATTTAACCATTGCCACTTCGGCTTATATTGGATTGAGAGTTCGCGCTCCCGCGCGTATGTTGTCTTGATTTATCTGTCCGCTTCGTGGCGGGCAACCTAATCTAACCGGGGTTAAACCAACGGTCATTGACACTTCGGCTTATATGGGATCGAGAGTTCGCGCTGCCGCCTGTATGTTGTCTTGATTTATCTCTCCACTTCGCGGCGGTCAACCTAATCTTACCGGGTTTAAAGCAACGGTCAATGCCACTTTGGCTTATATTGGATCGAGAGTTCGCGCTACCGCGCGTATGTTGTCTTGATTTATCTGTCCGCCTCGCAGAGGACAACCTAATCTAACCGTGCTTAAGTCAACGGTCATTGCCACTTTGGCTTATATTGGATCGAGAGTTCGCGCTCCCGTGCGTATGTTGTCTTGATTTATCAGGGGTTAAACCAACGGTCATTGACACTTTGGCTTATATTGGATCGAGTGTTCGCGCTCACGCTCGTATGTTGTCTTGATTTATCTGTCCGCTTCGCGGCGGACAACCTACTCTAACCGGGGTTAAACCAACGGTCATTGCCACTTTGGCTTATATGGGATCGAGAGTTCGCGCTGCCGCGCGTATGTTTTCTTGATTTATCTGTCCGCTTCGCGGCGGTCAACCTAAACTTACCGGGTTTAAAGCAACGGTCAATGCCACTTTGGCTTATATTGGATCGAGAGTTCGCGCTACCGCGCGTATGTTGTCTTGATTAATCTGTCCGCCTCGCAGCAAACAACCTAATCTAACTGTGGTTAATTCAACGGTCATTGCCACTTTGGCTTATATTGGATCGAGAGTTCGCGCTCCCGTGCGTATGTTGTCTTGATTTATCTGTCCGTATCGCGGCGGGCAACCTAATTTAACCGGGGTTAAACCAACAGTGATTGCAACTTTATCTGTCCGCTTCGCGGAGGACAACCTAATCTAACCGGGTTTAAAGCAACGGTCATTGCCACTTTGACTTATATTGGATCGAGAGTTCGGGCTCCCGTGCGTATGTTATCATGATTTATCTGTCCGCTTCGCGGCCGGCAACCTAATCTAACCGGGGTTAAACCAAAAGTGATTGCAACTTTGGCATATATTGGATCGAGGGTTCGCGCTCCCGCGCGTATGTTGTCTTGATCTATCTGTCCGCTTCGCGGTGGACTACCTAATCTAACCGGGGTTAAAGTAACGGTCATTGCCACTTTAGCTTATATTGGATCGAGAGTTTGCGCTTCAGCGCGTATGTTATTTTGATTTATGTGTCCGGTTCGCGGTGGACAACCTAATTTAACCATTGCCACTTCGGCTTATATGGGATTGTGAGTTCGCGCTCCCGCGCGTATGTTGTCTTGATTTATCTGTCCGCTTCGTAGCGGGCAACCTAATCTAACCGGGGTTAAACCAACGTACATTGCCACTTTGGCTTATATATGATCAAGAGTTCGCGCTTCCGCGCGTATGTTGTCTTTGTTTATCTCTCCGCTTCGCGAGATACAACCTAATCTAACCGGGGTTAAACCAACGGTCATTGCCGCTTTGGCTTATATTGGATCGAGGGTTCGCGCTCCTGCGGGTATGTTGTCTTGATATATCTGTCCACTTCGCGGCGGACAACCTAATCTAACCGGGGTTATAGCAACGGTCATTGCCACTTTGGCTTAGATTGGATCGAGAGTTCGCTTTACCGCGCGTATGTTGTTTTGATTTATCTGTCCGCCCAGCGACGGACAACCTAATTTAACCGGGGTTAAGCCAACGGTGATTGCCACTTTGGCTTATATTGGATCGAGAGTTCGCGCTCCAGTGCGTATGTTATCTTGATTTATCTGTCCGCTTCGCGGCCGGCAACCTAATCTAACCGGGGTTAAACCAACGGTGATTGCAACTTTGGCTTATATTGGATCGAGGGTTCGCGCTCCCGCGCGTATGTTGTCTTGATTTATCTGTCCGCTTCGCGGTGGACTACCTAATCTAACCGGGGTTAAAGCAACGGTCATTGCCACTTTAGCTTATATTGGATCGAGAGCTCGCGCTCCAGCGCGTATGTTCTCTTGATTTATGTGTCCGGTTCGCGGCGGACAACCTAATTTAACCATTGCCACTTCGGCTTATATTGGATTGAGAGTTCGCGCTCCCGCGCGTATGTTGTCTTGATTTATCTGTCCGCTTCGTGGCGGGCAACCTAATCTAACCGGGGTTAAACCAACGGTCATTGCCACTTTGGCTTATATAGGATCGAGAGTTCGCGCTGCCGCGCGTATGTTGTCTTGGTTTATCTCTACGCTTCGCGAGATACAACCTAATCTAACCGGGGTTAAACCTACGGTCATTGACACTTTGGCTTATATTGGATCGAGTGTTCGCGCTCTCGCGCGTATGTTGTCTTGATTTATCTGTCGGCTTCACGGCGGTCAACCTAATCTTACCGGGGTTAAAGCAACGGTCAATGCCACTTTGGCTTATATTGGATCGAGAGTTCGCGCTACCGCGCGTATGTTGTCTTGATTTATCTGTCCGCCTCGCATCGGACAACCTAATCTAACCGTGGTTAAGCCAACGGTCATTGCCACTTTGGCTTATATTGGATCGGGAATTCGCGCTCCCGTGCGTATGTTGTCTTGATTTATCTGTCCGCCTCGCGGCGGGCAACCTAATTTAACCCGGGTTAAACCAACAGTGATTGCAATTTTATCTGTCCGCTTCGCGGAGGACAACCTAATCTAACCGGGGTTAAAGCAACGGTCATTTCCACTTTGGCTTATATTCAATCGAGAGTTCGCGCTACCATGCGTATGTTGTCTTGATTTATCTGTCCGCCTCGCGGCGGGAAACCTAATCTAACCGGGGTTAAACGAACGGTCATTGCCCCCTGTGGCTTATATTGGATCCAGAGTTCGCGCTCCCGTGCGTATGTTATCTTGATTTATCTGTCCGCTTCGCGGCGGGCAACCTAATCTAACCGGGGTTAGACCAACGGTGATTGCAACTTTGGCTTATATTGGATCGAGGGTTCGCGCTCCCGCGCGTATGTTGTCTTGATTTATCTGTCAGCTTCGCGGTGGACTACCTAATCTAACCGGGGTTAAAGCAACGGTCATTGCCACTTTAGCTTATATTGGATCGAGAGTTCGCGCTCCTGCGCGTATGTTCTCTTGATTTATGTGTCCGGTTCGCGGCGGACAACCTAAATTAACCGGGGTAAAACCAACGGTCATTGCAACTTTGGTTTATATTGGATCGAGGGTTCGCGCTCCCGCGGGTATATCGTCTTGATTTATCTGTCCACTTCGCGGCGGATAACCTAGTCTAACCGGGGTTCAAGCAACGGTCATTGCCACTTTGGCTTATATTGGATCGAGAGTTCGAGCTACCGCGCGTATGTTGTCTTGATTTATTTGTCCGCCTTGCGGCGGGCAACTTAATCTAACCGGGGTTAAACCAATGGTGATTGCAACTTTGGTTAAACCAACGGTCATTGCCACTTTGGATTATATAGGATCGAGAGTTCGCGCTGCCGCGCGTATGTTGTCTTGGTTTATCTCTCCGCTTCGCGAGATACAACCTAATCTAACCGGGGTTAAAGCAACGGTCATTGACACTTTGGCTTATATGGGATCGAGAGTTCGCGCTGCCGCGCGTATGTTGTCCTGATTTATCTGTCCGCTTCGCGGCTGTCAACCTAATCTTACCGGGTTTAAAGCAACGGTCAATGCTACTTTGGCTTATATTGGATCGAGAGTTTGCGCTACCGCGCGTATGTTGTCTTGATTTATCTGTCCGCCTCGCAGCGGACAACTTAATATAACCGTGGTTAAGCCAACGGTCGTTGCCACTTTGGCTTATATTGGATCGAGAGTTCGCGCTTCCGTGCGTATGTTGTCTTGATTTATCTGTCCGTCTCGCGGCGGGCAACCTAATTTAACCGGGGTTAAACCAAAAGTGATTGCAATTGTATCTGTCCGCTTCGCGGAGGACAACCTAATCTAACCGGAGTTAAAGCAACGGTCATTGCCACTTTGGCTTATATTCAATCGAGAGTTCGCGCTACCGAGCTTATGTTGTCTTAATTTATCTGTCCGCCTCGCGTCGGACAACCAAATCTAACCGCGTTTCAGACAACGGCCATTGCCACTTTGGCTTTGATTGCAACTTTGGCTTATGTTGGATCGAGGGTTCGCGCTCCCGCGCGTATGTTGTCTTGATTTATCTGTCCGCTTCGCGGTGTACTACCTACTCTAACCGGGGTTAAACCAACGGTTATTGCCACTTTGGCCTATATTGGATCGAGAGTTCGCGCTCCCGCGCGTATGTTGTCTTGATTTATCTGTCCACTTCGCGGCGGACAACCTAATCTAACCGGGGTTAAACCAACGGTGATTGCAACTTTGGCTTATATTTGATCGAGGGTTCGCGCTCCCGCGCGTATGTTGTCTTGACTTATCTGTCCGCTTCGCGGTGGACTACCTAATCTAACCGGGGTTAAAGCAACGGTCATTGCCACTTTAGCTTAGATTGGATCGAGAGTTCGCTCTACCGCGCGTATGTTGTTTTGATTTATCTGTCCGCCCCGCGGCGGACAACCTAATTTAACCGGGTTTAAGCCAACGGTCATTGCCACTTTGGCTTATATTGGATCGAGAGTTCGCGCTCCCGTGCGTATGTTATCTTGATTTATATGTCCGCTTCGCGGCGGGCAACCTAATCTAACCTTGGTTAAACCAACGGTGATTGCAACTTTGGCTTATATTGGATCGAGATTTCGCGCTCACGCGCGTATGTTGTCTTGATTTATCTGTCCGCTTCGCGGTGTACTACCTACTCTAACCGGGGTTAAACCAACGGTTATTGCCACTTTGGCCTATATTGCATCGAGAGTTCGCGCTCCCGCGCGTATGTTGTCTTGATTTATCCGTCCACTTCGCGGCGGACAACCTAGTCTAACCGGGGTTCAAGCAACGGTAATTGCCACTTTGGCTTATATTGGATCGAGAGTTCGCGCTACCGCGCGTATGTTGTCTTGATTTATCTGTCCGCCTCACGGCGGGAAACCTAATCTAACCGGGGTTAAACCAACGGTGATTGCAACTTTGGTTAAACCAAAGGTCATTGCCACTTTAGCTTATATTGGATCGAGTGTTCGCGCTCTCGCGCGTATGTTGTCTTGATATATCTGTCCGCTTCGCGGCGCACAACCTAATCTAACCGGGGTTCAAGCAACGGTAATTGCCACTTTGGCTTATATTGGATTGAGAGTTCGCGCTGCCGCGCGTATGTTGTCTTGGTTTATCTCTCCGCTTCGCGAGATACAACCTAATCTTACCGGTGTTAAACCAACGGTCATTGACACTTTAGCTTATATTGGATCGAGTGTTCGCGCTCTCGCGCGTATGTTGTCTTGATATATCTGTCCGCTTCGCGGCGCACAACCTAATCTAACCGGGGTTAAGCCAACGGCCATTGCCACTTTGGCTTATATTGGATCGAGAGTTCGCGCTCCCGTGCGTATGTTATCTTGATTTATCTGTCCGCTTCGCGGCGGGCAACCTAATCTAACCGGGGTTAAACCAACGGTCATTGCCACTTTGGCTTATATTGGATCGAGAGTTCGCGCTCCCGCGCGTATGTTGTCTTGATTTATCTGTCCGCTTCGCTGTGTACTACCTACTCTAACCGGGGTTAAAGCAACGGTCATTGTCACTTTGGCTTGGATTGGATCGAGATTTCGCTCTACCGCGCGTATGTTGTTTTGATTTATCTGTCCGCCCCGCGGCGGACAACCTAATTTAACCGGGGTTAAGCCAACGGTCATTGCCACTTTGGCTTATATTGGATCGAGATTTCGCGCTCCCGTGCGTATGTTATCTTGATTTATCTGTCCGCTTCGCGGCGGACAACCTAATCTAACCGGGGTTAAACCAACGGTGATTGCAAGTTTGGCTTATATTGGATCGAGGGTTCGCGCTCCCGCGCATATGTTGTCTTGATTTATCTGTCCGCTTCGCGGTGGACAACCTAGTCTAACCGGGGTTCAAGCAACTGTCATTGCCACTTTGGCTTATATTGTATCGAGAGTTCGCGCTACCGCGCGTATGTTGTCTTGATTTATCTGTCCGCCTCGCGGCGGGCAACCTAATCTAACCAGGGTTAAACCAACGGTGATTGCAACTTTGGTTAAACCAACGGCCATTGACACTTTGGCTTATATTGGATCGAGTGTTCGCGCTCTCGCGCGTATGTTGTCTTGATTTATCTGTCCGCTTCGCGGCGCACAACCTAATCTAACCGGGGTTAAACCAACGGTCATTGCCAGTTTGGCTTATATGGGATCGAGAGTTCGCGCTGCCGCACGTATGTTGTCTTGATTTATCTGTCCGCCTCGCAGCGGACAACCTAATCTAACCGTGGTTTAACCAACGGTCATTGCCACTTTTGCATATATTGGATCGAAAGTTCGCGCTCCCGTGCGTATGTTGTCTTGATTTATCTGTCCGCTTAGCGGCGGGCAACCTAACTTAACCGGGGTTAAACCAACTGTTGTCTTTATCAACAATGTTGTCTTTATTTATCTGTCCGCCTCGCGGCGAACAACCTAATCTAACCGCGGTTAAGCCAACGGTCATTGCCACTTTGGCTTATATTGTATCGAGAGTTCGCGCTACCGCGCGTATGTTGTCCTGATTTATCTGTCCGCCTCGCGGCGGGCAACCTAACCTAACCGGGGTTAAACCAACAGTCATTGCAACTTTGGTTAAACCAACGGTCATTGCCACTTTGGCTTATATAGGATCGAGAGTTCGCGCTGCCGCGCGTATGTTGTCTTGGTTTATCTCTCCGCTTCGCGAAATACAACCTAATCTAACCGAGGTTAAACCAACGGCCATTGACACTTTGGCTCATATTGGATCGAGTGTTCGCGCTCTCGCGCGTATGTTGTCTTGATATATCTGTCCGCTTCGCTGAGGACAACCTAATCTAACCGGGGTTAAACCAACGGCCATTGCCACTTTGGCTTATATGGGATCGAGAGTTCGCGCTGCCGCGCGTATGTTGTCTTGATTTATCTGTCCGTTTCGCGGCGGTCAACCTAATCTTACCGAGTTTAAAGCAACGGTCATTGCCACTTTGGCTTATATTGGATCGAGAGTTCGCGCTACCGGGCGTATGTTGTCTTGATTTATCTGTCCGCCTCCCAGCGCACAACCTAATCTAACCGTGGTTAAGCCAACGGTCATTGCCACTTTGGCTTATATTGGATCGAGAGTTCGAGCTCCCGTGCGTATGTTGTCTTGATTTATCTGTCCGCCTCGCGGCAGACAACCTAATTTAACCGGGGTTAAACCAACGGTGATTGCAACTTTATCTGTCCGCTTCGCGGAGGACAACCTAATCTAACCGGGGTTAAAGCAAAGGTCATTGCCACTGTCTCTTATATTCAATCGAGAGTTCGCTCTCCCATGCGTATGTTATCTTGATTTATCTGTCCGCTTCGCGGCGGGCAACCTAATCTAACCGGGGTTAAACCAACGGTCATTGCCACTTTGGCTTATATTGGATTGAGAGTTCGCGCTACCGCGCGTATGTTGTCTTGATTTATCTGTCCGCTTCGCGGTGTACTACCTACTCTAACCGGGGCTATATCAACGGTTATTGCCACTTTGGCTTATATTAGATCGAGAGTTCGCGCTCCCGCGCGTATGTTGTCTTGATTTATCTGTCCGCTTCGCGGCGGACAACCTAATCTAACCGGGGTTAAACCAACGGTTATTGCCACTTTGGCTTATATTGGGTCGAGGGTTCGCGCTCCAGCGGGTATGTTGTCTTGATTTATCTGTCCACTTCGCGGCGGACAACCTAATCTAACCGGGGTTAAAGCAACGGTCATTGCCACTTCGGCTTAGATTGGATCGAGAGTTCGCTCTACCGAGCGTATGTTGTTTTGATTTATCTGTCCGCCCCGCGGCGGACAACCTAATTTAACCAGGGTTAAGCCAACGGTCATTGCCACTTTGGCTCATATTGGATCGAGAGTTCGCGATCCCGTGCGTATGTTATCTTGATTTATCTGTCCGCTTCGCGGCGGGCAACCTAAACTAACCGGGGTTAAACCAACGGTGATTGCAACTTTTGCTTAGATTGGATCGAAAGTTCGCTCTACCGCTCGTATGTTGTTTTGATTTATCTGTCCGCCCCGCGGCGGACAGCCTAATTTAACCGGGGTTAAGCCAACGGTGATTGCAACTTTGGCTTAGATTGGATCGAGAGTTCGCGCTCCCGCGCGTATGTTGTCTTTTTTATCTGTCCGTTTCGCGGCGGTCAACCTAATCTTACCGGGTTTCAAGCAACGGTCATTGCCACTTTGGCTAATATTGGATCGAGAGTTCGCGCTACCGGGCGTATGTTGTCTTGATTTATCTGTCCGCCTCCCAGCGCACAACCTAATCTAACCGTGGTTAAGCCAACGCTCATTGCCACTTTGGCTTATATTGGATCGAGAGTTCGAGCTCCCGTGCGTATGTTGTCTTGATTTATCTGTCCGTTTCTAAAATTTTTACCAAATCTAACCGGGGTTAAGCCAACGGCTATTGCCACTTTGGCTTATATTGGGTCGAGAATTCGCGCGTCCGTGCGTATGTTGTCTTGATTTATCTGTCCGCCTTGCAGCAGACAACCTAATCTAACCGGGGATAAGCCAACGGCTATTGCAACTTTGGCTTATATTGGATCGAGAATTCGCGCTCCCGTGCGTGCGTTGTCTTGATTTATCTGTCCATTCGCGGCAGGCAACCTAACCTAACCGGGGTTAAACCAACGGTTATTGCAACTTTGGTTTATATTCCGCTTCGCGGTGGACAACCATATCTAACTGGTTTGCAACGGTCATTGCCACTATGGCTTATATTGGATCGACAGTTCGCGCTCCCGCGCGTATGTTGTCTTGATTTATGTGTCCTGTTCGCGGCGGACAACCTAATCTAACCGGGGCTAAACCAACAGTGTTTGCAACTTTGGCTTATATTGGATCGAGGGTTAGCGCTCCCGCGCGTATGTTGTCTTTATTTATCTGTCCGCTTCGCGGCGGACAACCTAATCTAACCGGGGTTAAAACAACGGCCATTGCGACTTTGGCTTATATTGAATCGAGAGTTCGCGCTCCTGTGCGTATGTTGTCTTGATTTATCTGTCCGCTTCGCGGCGGGCAACCTAATCTAACCGGGCTTAAGCCAACATTTATTACCACTTTGGCTTATTTGGAACGAGAGTTTGCGCTCCCGTGCGTATGTTGTCTTGATTTATCTGTCCGCTTCGCGGCGGGCAACCTAATCTAACCGGGGTTAAACCAACGGTGATTGCAACTTTGGCTTATATTGCATTGAGGGTTCGCGCTTCCGCGCGTATGTTGTCTTGATTTATCTGTCCGCTTTGCGGTGGACTACCTAATCTAACCGGGGTTAAAGCAACGGTCATTGCCACTTTAGCTTATATTGGATCGAGAGTTCGCGCTCCCGCGCTTATGTTCTCGTGATTTATGTGTCCGGTTTGCGGCGAACAACCTAATTTAACCGCGGTAACACCAACGATGATTGCAACTTTGGCTTATATTGGATCGAGAGATCGCGCTCCCGCGGCTATGTTGTCTTGATTTATCTGTCCGCTTCGCGGCGGACAACCTAGTCTAACCGGGGTTCAAGCAATGGCCATTGCCACTTTGGCTTATATTGGATCGAGAGTTCGCGCTACCTCGCGTATGTTGTCTAGATTTATCTGTCCGCTTCGTGGCGGACAACCTAATCTAACCGGGGTTAAAGCAACGGTCATTGCCACTTTGGCTTATATTGGATCGAGATTTCGCGCTACCGCGCGTATGTTGTCTTGATTTATCTGTCCGCCTCGCAGCTAACAACCTAATATAACCGGGATTAAGGCAACGGCCATTGCCACTTCGGCTTATATTGGATCGAGAGTCCGCGCTCCCGTGCGTATGTTGTCTTGATTTATCTGTCCGCTTCGCGGCGGGCAACCAAATCTAACCGGTTTGCAACGGTCAATGCCACTTTGGCTTATATTGGATCGAGAGTTCCCGTTGCCGCGCGTATGTTGTCTTGATTTATCGGACCCGCTTTGCGGCGGATAACCTAATCTAACCGGGGTTAAAGCAACAGTCATGGCTACTTTGGCTTATATTGGATAGAGAGTTCGCGCTACCGCGCGTATGTTGTCCTGATTTATCTGTCCGCCTCGCAACAGACAACCTAATCTAACCGGGCTTAAGCCAACATTCATTGCTACTTTGGCTTATATTGGAACGAGAGTTTGCGCTTCCGTGCGTATGTTGTCTTGATTTATCTGTCCGCTTCGCGGCGGGCAACCTAATCTAACCGGGGTTAAACCAACGGTGATTGCAACTTTGGCTTATATTGCATTGAGGGTTCGCGCTTCCGCGCGTATGTTGTCTTGATTTATCTGTCCGCTTTGCGGTGGACTACCTAATCTAACCGGGGTTAAAGCAACGGTCATTGCCACTTTAGCTTATATTGGATCGAGAGTTCGCGCTCCCGCGCTTATGTTCTCGTGATTTATGTGTCCGGTTTGCGGCGAACAACCTAATTTAACCGCGGTAACACCAACGATGATTGCAACTTTGGCTTATATTGGATCGAGAGATCGCGCTCCCGCGGGTATGTTGTCTTGATTTATCTGTCCGCTTCGCGGCGGACAACCTAGTCTAACCGGGGTTCAAGCAATGGCCATTGCCACTTTGGCTTATATTGGATCGAGAGTTCGCGCTACCTCGCGTATGTTGTCTAGATTTATCTGTCCG
This sequence comes from Phosphuga atrata, assembly GCA_944588485.1. Classification (NCBI taxonomy): domain Eukaryota; kingdom Metazoa; phylum Arthropoda; class Insecta; order Coleoptera; family Silphidae; genus Phosphuga; species Phosphuga atrata. The sequence continues at coordinate 19,485,248 of OX155896.1, read as the reverse complement.
CTTCGTGGCGGACAACCTAATCTAACCGGGGTTAAAGCAACGGTCATTGCCACTTTGGCTTATATTGGATCGAGATTTCGCGCTACCGCGCGTATGTTGTCTTGATTTATCTGTCCGCCTCGCAGCTAACAACCTAATATAACCGGGATTAAGGCAACGGCCATTGCCACTTCGGCTTATATTGGATCGAGAGTCCGCGCTCCCGTGCGTATGTTGTCTTGATTTATCTGTCCGCTTCGCGGCGGGCAACCAAATCTAACCGGTTTGCAACGGTCAATGCCACTTTGGCTTATATTGGATCGAGAGTTCCCGTTGCCGCGCGTATGTTGTCTTGATTTATCGGACCCGCTTTGCGGCGGATAACCTAATCTAACCGGGGTTAAAGCAACAGTCATGGCTACTTTGGCTTATATTGGATAGATAGTTCGCGCTACCGCGCGTATGTTGTCCTGATTTATCTGTCCGCCTCGCAACAGACAACCTAATCTAACCGGGCTTAAGCCAACATTCATTGCTACTTTGGCTTATATTGGAACGAGAGTTTGCGCTTCCGTGCGTATGTTGTCTTGATTTATCTGTCCGCTTCGCGGCGGACAACCTAATCTAACCGGGGTTAAAGCAACGGCCATTGCGACTTTGGCTTATATTGGATCGAGAGTTTGCGCTACCGAGCCTATGTTTTCTTGATTTATCTGTCCGTTTCGCGGCGGACAACATAATCTAACACCGGGGTTAAACCAACGGTCATTGCCACGCGCGTATGTTGTCTTGATTTATCTGTCCGCTTCGCGGCGGGCAAACTAATCTAACTGAGGTTAAACCAACGGTCATTGCCACTGTGGCTTATATGGGATCGATAGTTCGCGCTCCCGCGCGTATGTTGTCTTGATTTATCGGTCCGCTTCGCGGCTGACAACCTACTCTAACCGGGGTTAAAGCAACGGTCATTGCCACTTTGGCTTATATTGGATCCAGAGTTCGCGCTACCGCGCATATTTTGTCTAGATTTATCTGTCCATTTCGCGGCGGACAACCTAATCTAACACCGGAGTTAAACCAACGGTCATTGCCACTTTGTCTTATATTGGATCGAGACCCGCGCGTATGTTGTCTTGATATATCTGTCCGCTTCGCGGCGCACAACCTAATCTAACCGGGGTTAAGCCAACGGCCATTGCCACTTTGGCTTATATTGGATCGAGGGTTCGCGCTCCCGTGCGTATGTTATCTTGATTTATCTGTCCGCTTCGCGGCGGGCAACCTAATCTAACCGGGGTTAAACCAACGGTCATTGCCACTTTGGCTTATATTGGATCGAGAGTTCGCGCTTCCGCGCGTATGTTGTCTTGATTTATCTGTCCGCTTCGCTGTGTACTACCTACTCTAACCGGGGTTAAACCAACGGTTATTGCCACTTTGGCTTACATTGGATCGAGAGTTCTCTTGATTTATCTGTCCGCTTCGCGGCGGACAACCCAATCTAACCGGGGTTAGACCAACGGTCATTGCCACTTTGGCTTATATTGGATCGAGGGTTCGCGCTCCTGCGGGTATTTTGTCTTGATTTATCTGTCCACTTCGCGGCGGAAAACCTAATCTAACCGGGGTTAAAGCAACGGTCATTGTCACTTTGGCTTGGATTGGATCGAGATTTCGCTCTACCGCGCGTATGTTGTTTTGATTTATCTGTCCGCCCCGCGGCGGACAACCTAATTTAACCGGGGTTTAACCAACGGTCATTGCCACTTTGGCTTATATTGGATCGAGAGTTCGCGCTCCCGCGCGTATGTTGTCTTGATTTATCTGTCCGCTTCGCTGTGTACTACCTACTCTAACCGGGGTTAAACCAACGGTTATTGCCACTTTGGCTTATATTGGATCGAGAGTTCGCGCTCCTGCGCGTATGTTGTCTTGATTTATCTGTCCGCTTCGCGGCGGACAACCTAATCTAACCGGGGTTAAACCAACGGTGATTGCAAGTTTGGCTTATATTGGATCGAGGGTTCGCGCTCCCGCGCATATGTTGTCTTGATTTATCTGTCCGCTTCGCGGTGGACAACCTAGTCTAACCGGGGTTCAAGCAACTGTCATTGCCACTTTGGCTTATATTGTATCGAGAGTTCGCGCTACCGCGCGTATGTTGTCTTGATTTATCTGTCCGCCTCGCGGCGGGCAACCTAATCTAACCAGGGTTAAACCAACGGTGATTGCAACTTTGGTTAAACCAACGGCCATTGACACTTTGGCTTATATTGGATCGAGTGTTCGCGCTCTCGCGCGTATGTTGTCTTGATTTATCTGTCCGCTTCGCGGCGCACAACCTAATCTAACCGGGGTTAAACCAACGGTCATTGCCAGTTTGGCTTATATGGGATCGAGAGTTCGCGCTGCCGCACGTATGTTGTCTTGATTTATCTGTCCGCCTCGCAGCGGACAACCTAATCTAACCGTGGTTTAACCAACGGTCATTGCCACTTTTGCTTATATTGGATCGAGAGTTCGCGCTCCCGTGCGTATGTTGTCTTGATTTATCTGTCCGCTTAGCGGCGGGCAACCTAACTTAACCGGGGTTAAACCAACGGTGATTTCAACTTTATCTGTCCGCTTCGCGGAGGACAACCTAATCTAACCGGGGTTAAAGCAACGGTCATTGACACTTTGGCTTATATTCAATCGAGAGTTCGCGCTACCGCGCGTATGTTGTCTTTATTTATCTGTCCGCCTCGCGGCGAACAACCTAATCTAACCGCGGTTAAGCCAACGGCCATTGCCACTTTGGCTTATATTGGATCGAGAGTTCGCGCTCCCGTGCGTATGTTACCTTGATTTATCTGTCCGCTTCGCGGCGGGCAACCTAATCTAACCGTGGTTAAACCAAGGGTCATTGCCACTTTGCCTTATATTGGATCGAGAGTTCGCGCTCCCGCGCGTATGTTGCCTTGATTTATCTGTCCGCTTCGCGGCGGACAACCTAATCTATCCGGGGTTAAACCAACGGTCATTGCCACTTTGGCTTATATTGGATCGAGGGTTTGCGCTCCCGTGCGTATGTTGTCTTGATTTATCTGTCCGCTTAGCGGCGGGCAACCTAACTTAACCGGGGTTAAACCAACGGTGATTTCAACTTTATCTGTCCGCTTCGCGGAGGACAACCTAATCTAACCGGGGTTAAAGCAACGGTCATTGACACTTTGGCTTATATTCAATCGAGAGTTCGCGCTACCGCGCGTATGTTGTCTTTATTTATCTGTCCGCCTCGCGGCGAACAACCTAATCTAACCGCGGTTAAGCCAACGGTCATTGCCACTTTGGCTTATATTGTATCGAGAGTTCGCGCTACCGCGCGTATGTTGTCCTGATTTATCTGTCCGCCTCGCGGCGGGCAACCTAACCTAACCGGGGTTAAACCAACAGTCATTGCAACTTTGGTTAAACCAACGGTCATTGCCACTTTGGCTTATATAGGATCGAGAGTTCGCGCTGCCGCGCGTATGTTGTCTTGGTTTATCTCTCCGCTTCGCGAAATACAACCTAATCTAACCGAGGTTAAACCAACGGCCATTGACACTTTGGCTCATATTGGATCGAGTGTTCGCGCTCTCGCGCGTATGTTGTCTTGATATATCTGTCCGCTTCGCTGAGGACAACCTAATCTAACCGGGGTTAAACCAACGGCCATTGCCACTTTGGCTTATATGGGATCGAGAGTTCGCGCTGCCGCGCGTATGTTGTCTTGATTTATCTGTCCGTTTCGCGGCGGTCAACCTAATCTTACCGAGTTTAAAGCAACGGTCATTGACACTTTGGCTTATATTGGATCGAGAGTTCGCGCTACCGGGCGTATGTTGTCTTGATTTATCTGTCCGCCTCCCAGCGCACAACCTAATCTAACCGTGGTTAAGCCAACGGTCATTGCCACTTTGGCTTATATTGGATCGAGAGTTCGAGCTCCCGTGCGTATGTTGTCTTGATTTATCTGTCCGCCTCGCGGCAGACAACCTAATTTAACCGGGGTTAAACCAACGGTGATTGCAACTTTATCTGTCCGCTTCGCGGAGGACAACCTAATCTAACCGGGGTTAAAGCAAAGGTCATTGCCACTGTCTCTTATATTCAATCGAGAGTTCGCTCTCCCATGCGTATGTTATCTTGATTTATCTGTCCGCTTCGCGGCGGGCAACCTAATCTAACCGGGGTTAAACCAACGGTCATTGCCACTTTGGCTTATATTGGATTGAGAGTTCGCGCTACCGCGCGTATGTTGTCTTGATTTATCTGTCCGCTTCGCGGTGTACTACCTACTCTAACCGGGGCTATATCAACGGTTATTGCCACTTTGGCTTATATTAGATCGAGAGTTCGCGCTCCCGCGCGTATGTTGTCTTGATTTATCTGTCCGCTTCGCGGCGGACAACCTAATCTAACCGGGGTTAAACCAACGGTTATTGCCACTTTGGCTTATATTGGGTCGAGGGTTCGCGCTCCAGCGGGTATGTTGTCTTGATTTATCTGTCCACTTCGCGGCGGACAACCTAATCTAACCGGGGTTAAAGCAACGGTCATTGCCACTTCGGCTTAGATTGGATCGAGAGTTCGCTCTACCGAGCGTATGTTGTTTTGATTTATCTGTCCGCCCCGCGGCGGACAACCTAATTTAACCAGGGTTAAGCCAACGGTCATTGCCACTTTGGCTTATATTGGATCGAGAGTTCGCGATCCCGTGCGTATGTTATCTTGATTTATCTGTCCGCTTCGCGGCGGGCAACCTAAACTAACCGGGGTTAAACCAACGGTGATTGCAACTTTTGCTTAGATTGGATCGAAAGTTCGCTCTACCGCTCGTATGTTGTTTTGATTTATCTGTCCGCCCCGCGGCGGACAGCCTAATTTAACCGGGGTTAAGCCAACGGTGATTGCAACTTTGGCTTAGATTGGATCGAGAGTTCGCGCTCCCGCGCGTATGTTGTCTTTTTTATCTGTCCGTTTCGCGGCGGTCAACCTAATCTTACCGGGTTTCAAGCAACGGTCATTGCCACTTTGGCTAATATTGGATCGAGAGTTCGCGCTACCGGGCGTATGTTGTCTTGATTTATCTGTCCGCCTCCCAGCGCACAACCTAATCTAACCGTGGTTAAGCCAACGCTCATTGCCACTTTGGCTTATATTGGATCGAGAGTTCGAGCTCCCGTGCGTATGTTGTCTTGATTTATCTGTCCGTTTCTAAAATTTTTACCAAATCTAACCGGGGTTAAGCCAACGGCTATTGCCACTTTGGCTTATATTGGGTCGAGAATTCGCGCGTCCGTGCGTATGTTGTCTTGATTTATCTGTCCGCCTTGCAGCAGACAACCTAATCTAACCGGGGATAAGCCAACGGCTATTGCAACTTTGGCTTATATTGGATCGAGAATTCGCGCTCCCGTGCGTGCGTTGTCTTGATTTATCTGTCCATTCGCGGCAGGCAACCTAACCTAACCGGGGTTAAACCAACGGTTATTGCAACTTTGGTTTATATTCCGCTTCGCGGTGGACAACCATATCTAACTGGTTTGCAACGGTCATTGCCACTATGGCTTATATTGGATCGACAGTTCGCGCTCCCGCGCGTATGTTGTCTTGATTTATGTGTCCTGTTCGCGGCGGACAACCTAATCTAACCGGGGCTAAACCAACAGTGTTTGCAACTTTGGCTTATATTGGATCGAGGGTTAGCGCTCCCGCGCGTATGTTGTCTTTATTTATCTGTCCGCTTCGCGGCGGACAACCTAATCTAACCGGGGTTAAAACAACGGCCATTGCGACTTTGGCTTATATTGAATCGAGAGTTCGCGCTCCTGTGCGTATGTTGTCTTGATTTATCTGTCCGCTTCGCGGCGGGCAACCTAATCTAACCGGGCTTAAGCCAACATTTATTACCACTTTGGCTTATTTGGAACGAGAGTTTGCGCTCCCGTGCGTATGTTGTCTTGATTTATCTGTCCGCTTCGCGGCGGGCAACCTAATCTAACCGGGGTTAAACCAACGGTGATTGCAACTTTGGCTTATATTGCATTGAGGGTTCGCGCTTCCGCGCGTATGTTGTCTTGATTTATCTGTCCGCTTTGCGGTGGACTACCTAATCTAACCGGGGTTAAAGCAACGGTCATTGCCACTTTAGCTTATATTGGATCGAGAGTTCGCGCTCCCGCGCTTATGTTCTCGTGATTTATGTGTCCGGTTTGCGGCGAACAACCTAATTTAACCGCGGTAACACCAACGATGATTGCAACTTTGGCTTATATTGGATCGAGAGATCGCGCTCCCGCGGGTATGTTGTCTTGATTTATCTGTCCGCTTCGCGGCGGACAACCTAGTCTAACCGGGGTTCAAGCAATGGCCATTGCCACTTTGGCTTATATTGGATCGAGAGTTCGCGCTACCTCGCGTATGTTGTCTAGATTTATCTGTCCGCTTCGTGGCGGACAACCTAATCTAACCGGGGTTAAAGCAACGGTCATTGCCACTTTGGCTTATATTGGATCGAGATTTCGCGCTACCGCGCGTATGTTGTCTTGATTTATCTGTCCGCCTCGCAGCTAACAACCTAATATAACCGGGATTAAGGCAACGGCCATTGCCACTTCGGCTTATATTGGATCGAGAGTCCGCGCTCCCGTGCGTATGTTGTCTTGATTTATCTGTCCGCTTCGCGGCGGGCAACCAAATCTAACCGGTTTGCAACGGTCAATGCCACTTTGGCTTATATTGGATCGAGAGTTCCCGTTGCCGCGCGTATGTTGTCTTGATTTATCGGACCCGCTTTGCGGCGGATAACCTAATCTAACCGGGGTTAAAGCAACAGTCATGGCTACTTTGGCTTATATTGGATAGAGAGTTCGCGCTACCGCGCGTATGTTGTCCTGATTTATCTGTCCGCCTCGCAACAGACAACCTAATCTAACCGGGCTTAAGCCAACATTCATTGCTACTTTGGCTTATATTGGAACGAGAGTTTGCGCTTCCGTGCGTATGTTGTCTTGATTTATCTGTCCGCTTCGCGGCGGGCAACCTAATCTAACCGGGGTTAAACCAACGGTGATTGCAACTTTGGCTTATATTGCATTGAGGGTTCGCGCTTCCGCGCGTATGTTGTCTTGATTTATCTGTCCGCTTTGCGGTGGACTACCTAATCTAACCGGGGTTAAAGCAACGGTCATTGCCACTTTAGCTTATATTGGATCGAGAGTTCGCGCTCCCGCGCTTATGTTCTCGTGATTTATGTGTCCGGTTTGCGGCGAACAACCTAATTTAACCGCGGTAACACCAACGATGATTGCAACTTTGGCTTATATTGGATCGAGAGATCGCGCTCCCGCGGGTATGTTGTCTTGATTTATCTGTCCGCTTCGCGGCGGACAACCTAGTCTAACCGGGGTTCAAGCAATGGCCATTGCCACTTTGGCTTATATTGGATCGAGAGTTCGCGCTACCTCGCGTATGTTGTCTAGATTTATCTGTCCGCTTCGTGGCGGACAACCTAATCTAACCGGGGTTAAAGCAACGGTCATTGCCACTTTGGCTTATATTGGATCGAGATTTCGCGCTACCGCGCGTATGTTGTCTTGATTTATCTGTCCGCCTCGCAGCTAACAACCTAATATAACCGGGATTAAGGCAACGGCCATTGCCACTTCGGCTTATATTGGATCGAGAGTCCGCGCTCCCGTGCGTATGTTGTCTTGATTTATCTGTCCGCTTCGCGGCGGGCAACCAAATCTAACCGGTTTGCAACGGTCAATGCCACTTTGGCTTATATTGGATCGAGAGTTCCCGTTGCCGCGCGTATGTTGTCTTGATTTATCGGACCCGCTTTGCGGCGGATAACCTAATCTAACCGGGGTTAAAGCAACAGTCATGGCTACTTTGGCTTATATTGGATAGAGAGTTCGCGCTACCGCGCGTATGTTGTCCTGATTTATCTGTCCGCCTCGCAACAGACAACCTAATCTAACCGGGCTTAAGCCAACATTCATTGCTACTTTGGCTTATATTCGAACGAGAGTTTGCGCTTCCGTGCGTATGTTGTCTTGATTTATCTGTCCGCTTCGCGGCGGACAACCTAATCTAACCGGGGTTAAAGCAACGGCCATTGCGACTTTGGCTTATATTGGATCGAGAGTTTGCGCTACCGAGCCTATGTTTTCTTGATTTATCTGTCCGTTTCGCGGCGGACAACATAATCTAACACCGGGGTTAAACCAACGGTCATTGCCACGCGCGTATGTTGTCTTGATTTATCTGTCCGCTTCGCGGCGGGCAAACTAATCTAACTGAGGTTAAACCAACGGTCATTGCCACTGTGGCTTATATGGGATCGATAGTTCGCGCTCCCGCGCGTATGTTGTCTTGATTTATCGGTCCGCTTCGCGGCTGACAACCTACTCTAACCGGGGTTAAAGCAACGGTCATTGCCACTTTGGCTTATATTGGATCCAGAGTTCGCGCTACCGCGCATATTTTGTCTAGATTTATCTGTCCATTTCGCGGCGGACAACCTAATCTAACACCGGAGTTAAACCAACGGTCATTGCCACTTTGTCTTATATTGGATCGAGACCCGCGCGTATGTTGTCTTGATTTATCTGACCGCTTCGCGGCGGATAACCTAATCTAATCGGGGTTAAACCAACGCTCATTGCCACTTTGGCTCATATTGGATCGACAGTTTGCGCTCCCTCGCGTATGTTGTCTTGATTTATCTGTCCGCCTCGCGGCGGATAACCTAATCTAACCGAGGTTAAAGTAACGGTCATTGCCACTTTGGCTTATATTGGATCGAGAGTTGGTTCTGTCCGCTTCGCGGCGGACAACCTAATCTAACCGGGGTTAAACCAACGGTGATTGCAACTTTGGCTTATATTGGATCGAGAATTCGCGCTCCCGTGCGTATGTTGTCTTGATTTATCTGTCCGCCTCGTAGCTGACAACCTAACATAACCGGGATTAAGGCAACGGTTATTGCAACTTTGGTTTATATTGGATCGAGGGTTCGCGCTCCCGCGCGTATGTTGTCTTGATTTATCTGTCCGCTTCGCGGTGGACAACCAAATCTAACCGGTTTGCAACGGTCAATGCCACTTTGGCTTATATTGGATCGAGAGTTCGCGCTGCCGCGCGTATGTTGTCTTGATTTATCAGACCCGCTTCGCGGCGGACAACCTAATCTAATCGGGGTTAAACCAACGCTCATTGCCACTTTGGCTTATATTGGATCGAGAGTTCGCGCTCCCGCGCGTATGTTGTCTTGATTTATCTGTCCGCTTCGCGGCGGATAACCTAATCTAACCGGGGTTAAAGCAACGGCCATTGCGACTTTGGCTTATATTGGATCGAGAGTTCGCGCTACCGCGCCTGTTTTCTTGATTTATCTGTCCGTTTCGCGGCGGACAACATGATCTAACACCGGAGTTAAACCAACGGTCATTGCCACTTCGGCTTATATTGGATCGAGAGTTAGCGCTCCCGCGCGTATGTTGTCTTGATTTATCTGTCCGCTTCGCGGCGGGCAACCTAATCTAACTGGGGTTAAACCAACGGTCATTGCCACTTTGGCTCATATGGGATCGATAGTTCGCGCTCCCGCGCGTATGTTGTCTTGATTTATCGGTGCGCTTCGCGGCGGACAACCTAATCTAACCGGGGTTAAAGCAACGGTCATTGCCACTTTGGCTTATATTGGATCGAGAGTTCGCGCTACCGAGCATATTTTGTCTTGATTTATCAGTCCGTTTCGCGGCGGACAACCTAATCTAACACCGGAGTTAAACCAAGGGTCATTGCCACTTCGTCTTATATTGGATCGAGAGTTCGCGCTCCCGCGCGTATGTTGTCTTGATTTATCTGTCCGCTTCGTGGCGGGCAACCTAATCTAACGGGTTTAAACCAACGGTCATTGCCACTTTGGCTTATATAGGATCGAGAGTTCGCGCTCCCGCGCGTATGTAGTCTTGCTTTATCTGTCCGCTTCGTGGCGGGCAACCCAATCTAACCGGGGTTAAACCAACGGTCATTGACACTTTTTCTTATATTGGATCGATAGTTCGCGCTCCCGCGCGTATGTTGTCTTGATTTATCGGTCCGCTTCGCGGCAGACAACCTAATCTAACCGGGGTTAATGCAACGGTCATTGCCACTTTGGCTCATATTGGATCGAGAGTTTGCGCTCCCGCGCGTATGTTGTCTTAATTTATCTGTCCGCCTCGCGGCGGATAACCTAATCTAACCGGGGTTAAAGCAACGGTTAATGCCACTTTGGCTTATATTGGATCGAGAGTTCACGCCTCCGCGCGTATGTTGTCTTGATTTATCTGTCCGCCTCGCGGCGGACAACCTAATTGAACCGGGGTTAAACCAACTGTAATTGCAACTTTGGCTTATATTGGATCTAGGGTTAGCGCTCCCGCGCGAATGTTGTCTTGATTTATCTGTCCGCTTCGCGGCGGACAACCTAATCTAACCGGGATTAAACAACGGTCATTGCCACTTTGGCTTATATTGGATCGAGAGTTCGCGCTACCGCGCGTATGTTGTCTTGATTTATCTGCCCGCTTCGCGGAGTACAACCTAATCTAATCGGCGTTCAACCAACGCTCATTGCCACATTGGCTTATTTTGGATCGAGAGTTCGCGCTCCCGCGCGTAGGTTGTCTTGATTTATCTGTCCGCTTCGCGGCGGATAACCTAATCTAACCGGGGTTTAAGCAACATTCATTGCCACTTTGGCTTATATTGGATCAAGAGTTCGCGCTACCGCGCGTATGTTGTCTTGATTTATCTGCTCGCTTCGCGGCGGACAACCTAATCTAACCGGGGTTAAAGCAACATTCATTGCCACTTTGGCTTATATAGGATCAAGAGTTCGCGCTCCCGCGGGTATGTAGTCTTGATTTATCTATCCGCTTCGTGGCGGGCAACCCAATCTAACCGGGGTTAAACCAACGGTAATTGACACTTTTTCTTATATCGGATCGAGGGTTCGCGCTCCCGCGCGTATGTTGTCCTGATTTATCTGTACGCTTCGCGGTGGACAACCTAATCTAACTGGGGTTAAAGCAACTGTCATTGCCACTTTGGCTTATATTGGATGGAGAGTTTGCGCTCCCGCGCGTATGTTGTCTTGATTTATGTGTCTGGTTCGCCGCGGAAAAACTAATCTAACCGGGGCTAAACCAACAGTGATTGCAACTTTGGCTTATATTGGATCTAGGGTTAGCGCTCCCGCGCGTATGTTGTCTTGATTTATCTGTCCGCTTCGTGGCGGATAACCTAATCTAACTGGGGTTAAAGCAACGGTCATTGCCACTTTGGCTTATATTGGATCTAGAGTTCGGGCTACCGCGCGTATATTGTCTTGATTTATCTGCCCGCTTCGCGGCGGACAACCTAATCTACTCGGGGTTAAACCAACGCTCATTGCCACTTTTGCTCATATTGGATCAAGAGTTTGCGCTCCCGCGCGTATGTTGTCTTGATTTACCTGTCCGCCTTGCGGCGGATAACCTAATCTAACCGGGGTTAAAGCAACGGTTGATGCCACTTTGGCTTATATTGGATCGAGAGTTCACGCCTCCGCGCGTATGTTGTCTTAATTTATCTGTCCGCCTCGCGGTGGACAACCTAATATAACCGGGCTTAAGCCAACGGTCATTGCCACTTTGGCCTATATTGGAACGAGAGTTCGCACTCCCGTGCGTATGTTGTCTTGATTTATCTGTCCGCTTCGCGGCGGACAACCTAATCTAACCAGGGTTAAGGCAACGATCATTGCCAATTTGGCTTATATTGGATCGAGAGTTCGCGCTACCGCGCGTATGTTGTCTTGATTTATCTGCCCGCTTCGCGGTGGACAACCTAATCTAATTGGGGTTCAACCAACGCTCATTGCCACTTTGGCTTATATGGGATCGAGAGTTTGGGCTGCCGCGCGTATGTTGTCTTAATTTATCTGCCCGCTTCGCGGCGGACAACCTAATCTAATCGGGGTTCAACCAACTCTCATTGCCACTTTGGCTTATTTTGGATCCAGAGTTCGCGCTTTTGCGTGTATGTTGTCTTGATTTATCTGTCCGCTTCGTGGCGGATAACCTAATCTAACTGGCGTTAAAGCAACGGTCATTGCCACTTTGGCTTATATTGGATCGAGAGTTCGCGCTACCGCGCGTATGTTGTCTTGATTTATCTGTCCGCTTCGCGGCGGGCAACCTAATCTAACCAGGGTTAAGGCAACGATCATTGCCAATTTGGCTTATATTGGATCGAGAGTTCGCGCTACCGCGCGTATGTTGTCTTGATTTATCTGCCCGCTTCGCGGTGGACAACCTAATCTAATTGGGGTTCAACCAACGCTCATTGCCACTTTGGCTTATATGGGATCGAGAGTTTGGGCTGCCGCGCGTATGTTGTCTTAATTTATCTGTCCGCTTCGCGGCGGATAACCTAATCTAAGCGGGGTTAAAGAAACGGTCATTGCCACTTTGGCTTATATTGGAACGAGAGTTCGCGCTCCTGCGCCTATGTTGTCTTGATTTATCTGTCCGCTACCCGGCGGACAACCTAATCTAAGCGGGGTTAAAGCAACGTTCATTGCCACTTTGGCTTATATTGTATCGAGAGTTCGCGCTATCGCGCCAATGTTGTCTTGATTTATCTGTCCGTTTCGCGGTGTACAACCTAATCTAACACCGGGGTGAAACCAACGGTCATTTCCACTTCGGCTTATATTGGATCGAGAGTTCGCGCCCCCGCGCGTATTTTGTCTTGATTTATCTGTCCGCTTCGCGGCGAGCAACCTAATCTAACCGGGGTTAAACCAACGGTCATTGCCACTTTGGCTTATATGGGATCGAGAGTTCGCGCTACCGGGCCTATGTTGTCTAGATTTATCTGTCCGTTTCGCGGTGGACAACCTAATCTAACACCGGGGTGAAACCAACGGTCATTGCCACTTCGGCTTATATTGGATCGAGAGTTCGCGCCCCCGCGCGTATGTTGTCTTGATTTATCTGTCGGCTTCGCGGCGGACAATCTAATCTAACCGGGGTTAAACCAACGGTGATTGCAACTTTGGCTTATATTGGATCGAGGGTTCGCGCTCCCGCAGGTATGTTGTCTTTATTTATCTGTCTGCTTCGCGGCGGACAACCTACTCTGACCGGGGTTAACGCAACGGTCATTGCCCCTTTGGCTTATATTGCATCGAGAGTTCGCGCTACCGCGCGTATGTTGTCTTGATTTATCTGTCCGCTTCGCGGCGGGCAACCTAATCTACTTTGGAGTGCGACTTGCCACTTTGGCTTATATGGGATCGAGAGTTCGCGCTACTGCGCCTATGTTGTCTTGATTTATCTGTCCGTTTCGCGGCGGACAACCTAATCTAAGCGGGGTTAAAGCAACGTTCATTGCCACTTTGGCTTATATTGTATCGAGAGTTCGCGCTATCGCGCCAATGTTGTCTTGATTTATCTGTCCGTTTCGCGGTGGACAACCTAATCTAACACCGGGGTTAAACCAGCGGTCATTGCCACTTCGGCTTATATTGGTTCGAGAGTTCGCGCCCCCGCGCGTATTTTGTCTTGATTTATCTGTCGGCTTCGCGGCGGACAACCTAATCTAACCGGGGTTAAACCAACGGTCCTTGCCCCTTTGGCTTATATTGGATCGAGAGTTCGCGCTCCCGCGCGTATGTTGTCTTGATTTATCTGTCCGCTTCGCGGCGGGCAACCTAATCTAACCGGGGTTAAACCAACGGTGATTGCAACTTTGGCTTATATTGGATCGAGCGTTCGCGCTCCCGCGGGTATGTTGTCTTTATTTATCTGTCCGCTTTGCGGCGGGCAACCTAATCTAACCGGGATTAAACCAACGGTGATTGCAACTTTCGCTTATATTGGATCGAGGGTTCGCGCTCCCACGCGTATGTTGTCTTGATTTATCTGTCCGCTTCGTGATGGACTACCTAATCTAACCGGGGTTAAAGCAACGGTCATTGCCACTTCGGCTTATATTGGATCGAGAGTTCGCGCCCCCGCGCGTATGTTGTCTTGATTTATCTGTCGGCTTCGCGGCGGACAATCTAATCTAACCGGGGTTAAACCAACGGTGATTGCAACTTTGGCTTATATTGGATCGAGGGTTCGCGCTCCCGCAGGTATGTTGTCTTTATTTATCTGTCCGCTTCGCGGCGGACAACCTACTCTGACCGGGGTTAACGCAACGGTCATTGCCCCTTTGGCTTATATTGCATCGAGAGTTCGCGCTACCGCGCGTATGTTGTCTTGATTTATCTGTCCGCTTCGCGGCGGGCAACCTAATCTACTTTGGAGTGCCACTTGCCACTTTGGCTTATATGGGATCGAGAGTTCGCGCTACTGCGCCTATGTTGTCTTGATTTATCTGTCCGTTTCGCGGCGGACAACCTAATCTAAGCGGGGTTAAAGCAACGTTCATTGCCACTTTGGCTTATATTGTATCGAGAGTTCGCGCTATCGCGCCAATGTTGTCTTGATTTATCTGCCCGCTCCGCGGCGGACAACCTAATCTAACCAAGGTTAAACCAAAGCTTATTGCCACTTTGGCTCATTTTAAATCGAGAGTTTGCGCTCCTGCGCGTATGTTGTCTTGATTTATCTGTCCGCCTCGCTGCGGGCAAGCTAATCTAACCGGGGTTAAACCAACGGTGATTGCAACTTTGGCTTATATTGGATCGAGGGTTCGCGCTCCCGCGCGTATGTTGTCCTGATTTTTCTGTACGCTTCGCGGTGGACAACCTAATCTAACTGGGGTTAAAGCAACGGTCTTTGCCACTTTGGTTTATATTGGATGGAGAGTTCGCGCTCCCGCGCGTATGTTGTCTTGATTTATGTGTCCGGTTCGAGGCGGACAAACTAATCTAACCGGGGCTAAACCAACAGTGATTACAACTTTGGCTTATATTGGATCTAGGGTTAGCGCTCCCGCGCGTATGTTGTCTTGATTTATCTGTCCGCTTCGCGGCGGACAACCTAATCTAATCGGGGTTAAACCAACGCTCATTGCCACTTTGGCTCATATTGGATCGAGAGTTTGCGCTCCCGCGCGTATGTCGTCTTGATTTATCTGTCCGCCTCGCGGCGGATAACCTAATCTAACCGGGGCTAAAACAACGGTCATTGCCACTTTGGCTTATATTGGATCGAGAGTTCACGCCTCCGCGCGTATGTTGTCTTGATTTATCTGTCCGCTTCGCGGCGGACAACCTAATCTAACCGGGGTTAAACCAACGGTGATTGCAACTTTGGCTTTTATTGGATCGATGGTTCGCGCTTCCGCGGGTATGTTGTCTTGATTTATCTGTCCGCTTCGCGGCGGACAACCCAATCTGACCGGGGTTGACGCAACGGTCATTGCCCCTTTGGCTTATATTGGATCGAGAGTTCGCGCTACCGCGCGTATGTTGTCTTGATTTATCTGTCCGCTTCGCGGCAGGCAACCTAGTCTAACCGGGGTTAAACCAACGGTGATTGCAACTTTGGCTTATATTGGATCGAGGGTTCGCGCTCCCGCGCGTATGTTGTCTTGATTTATCTGTCCGCTTCGCGATGGACAACCTAATCTTACCGGGGTTAAAGCAACGGTAATTGCCACTTTGGCTTATATTGGATCGAGAGTTCGCGCTACCGCGCGTATGTTGTCTTGATTTATCTGTCCGCTTCGTGGCGGACAACCTAATCAAACACCGGGGTTAAACCAACGGTCATTGCCACTTCGGCTTATATTGGATCGAGAGTTCGCGCCCCCGCGCGTATGTTGTCTTGATTTATCTGTCCGCTTCGCGGCGGACAACCTAATCTAACACCGGGGTTAAAACAACGGTCATTGCCACTTTGGCATATGTTGGATCGAGAGTTCGCGCTCCCGCGCTTATGTTGTCTTGATTTATCTGTCCGCTTCGTGGCGGGCAACCTAATCTAACCGGGGTTAAACCAACGGTGATTGCAACTTTGGCTTATATTGGATCGAGGGTTCGCGCTCCCGCGCGTTTGTTGTCCTGATTTATCTGTCCGCTTCGCGGCGGACAACCTAATCTAATCGGGGTTAAACCAACGCTCATTGCCACTTTGGCTCATATTGGATCGAGAGTTTGCGCTCCCGCGCGTATGTTGTCTTGATTTATCTGTCCGCCTCGCGGCGGATAACCTAATCTAACCGGGGCTAAAGCAACGGTCATTGCCACTTTGGCTTATATTGGATCGAGAGTTCACGCCTCCGCGCGTATGTTGTCTTGATTTATCTGTCCGCTTCGCGGCGGACAACCTAATCTAACCGGGGTTAAACCAACGGTGATTGCAACTTTGGCTTTTATTGGATCGAGGGTTCGCGCTTCCGCGGGTATGTTGTCTTGATTTATCTGTCCGCTTCGCGGCGGACAACCCAATCTGACCGGGGTTAACGCAACGGTCATTGCCCCTTTGGCTTATATTGGATCGAGAGTTCGCGCTACCGCGCGTATGTTGTCTTGATTTATCTGTCCGCTTCGCGGCGGGCAACCTAATCTAACCGGGGTTAAACCAACGGTGATTGCAACTTTGGCTTATATTGGATCGAGGGTTCGCGCTCCCGCGCGTATGTTGTCTTGATTTATCTGTCCGCTTCGCGATGGACAACCTAATCTTACCGGGGTTAAAGCAACGGTAATTGCCACTTTGGCTTATATTGTATCGAGAGTTCGCGCTATCGCGCCTATGTTGTCTTGATTTATCTGTCCGTTTCGTGGCGGACAACCTAATCAAACACCGGGGTTAAACCAACGGTCATTGCCACTTCGGCTTATATTGGATCGAGAGTTCGCGCCCCCGCGCGTATGTTGTCTTGATTTATCTGTCCGCTTCGCGGCGGACAACCTAATCTAACACCGGGGTTAAAACAACGGTCATTGCCACTTTGGCTTATGTTGGATCGAGAGTTCGCGCTCCCGCGCGTATGTTGTCTTGATTTATCTGTCCGCTTCGTGGCGGGCAACCTAATCTAACCGGGGTTAAACCAACGGTCATTGTCGCTTTGGCTTATATGGGATCGAGAGTTCGCGCTACCGCGCCTATGTTGTCTTAATTTATCTGTCCGTTTCGCGGAGGACAACCTAATCTAACACCGGGGTTAAAACAACGGTCATTGTCACTTTGGCTTATATTGGATCGAGAGTTCGCGCTCCCGCGCGTATGTTGTCTTGATTTATCTGTCCGCTTCGCGGTGGACAACCTAATCTAACCGAGGTTAAACCAACGGTCATTGCCACTTTGGCTTATATAGTATCCAGAGTTTGCGCTGCCGCGCGTATGTTGTCTTGATTTTACTGTCCGCCTCGCGGCGGACAACCTAATCTAACCGGGGTAAAACCAACAGTGATTG
Source organism: Phosphuga atrata (assembly GCA_944588485.1). Classification (NCBI taxonomy): domain Eukaryota; kingdom Metazoa; phylum Arthropoda; class Insecta; order Coleoptera; family Silphidae; genus Phosphuga; species Phosphuga atrata. The sequence goes on along the minus strand of OX155896.1, from coordinate 19,467,827 downwards.
CAACTTTGGCTTATGTTGGATCGAGGGTTTGCGCTCCCGCGCGTATGTTGTCTTAATTTATAGGTCCGCTTCGCGGCGGACAACCTATTCTAGGGGTTAAAGCAACGCTCATTGCCACTTTGACTTATATTGGATCGAGAGTTCGCGCTCCCGCACGTATGTTGTCTCGATTTATCTCTCCGCTTCGCGGTGGACAACCTATTCTAACCTGGGTTAAAGCAAGGGTCATTGTCACTGGATCACAAGGGTCATTGGATCGAGGGTTCGCGCCCCCGCGTATGTTGTCTTGATTTATCTATCCGCTTCGCGGCAAACAAGCTAATCTAACCGAGGTTAAAGCAACGGTCGCTGCCACTTTGGCTTATATTGTATCGAGAGCTCGCGCTATCGCGCGTATGTTGTCTTGATTTATCTGTCCGCTTCGCGGCGGACAACCAAATCTAATCAGAGATCAGACAGACAACCTAATCTTACCGGGGTTTAAGCAACGTTCATTGCCACTTTGGCTTATATTGGATCGAGAGTTCGCGCAAGCGCGCCTATGCTGTCTTGATTTATCTGTCCGTTTCGCGGCGGACAACGTAATCTAATACCGGGGTTAAACCAACGGTCATTGCCACTTCGGCATATATTGTATCGAGAGTTCGCTTCCGTGCGTATGTTGTCTTGATTTATATGTCCGCTTCATGGCGGGCAACCTAATCTAACCGGGGTTAAACCAACGGTCATTGCCACTTTGGCTAATATGGGATCGCGAGTTCGCGCTGCCGCGCGTATTTTGTCTTGTTTTATCTGTCCGCTTCGCGGCGGGCAACCTAATCTAACCGGGGTTAAAGCAACGGTCATTGCCACTTCGGCTTATTTTGGATCGAGAGTTCGCGCTCCCGGGCGTTTGTTGTCTTGATTTATCTGTACGCATCGCGGCGGGCAACCTAATCTAACCGGGGTTAAACCAACGGTCATTGCCACTTTGGCTTATATGGATCGAGAGTTCGCGCTACCGGGCCTATGTTGTCTTAATTTATCTGTCCGTTTCGCGGCGGACAACCTAATCTAACACCGGGGTTAAAACAACGGTCATTGCCACTTTGGCTTATCTTGGATCGGGAGTTTGCGCTCCCGCGCGTATGTTGTCTTAATTTATCTGTCCGCTTCGCGGCGGACAACCTAATCTAATCAAGGTTAAACCAACGCTTATTGCCACTTTGGCTCATATTGAATCGGGAGTTTGCGCTCCCGCGCGTATGTTGTCTTAATTTATCTGTCCGCTTCGCGGCGAATAACCTAATCTAAGCGGGGTTAAAGCAAAGGTCATTGCCACTTTGGCTTATATTGGAACGAGAGTTCGCGCTCCCGCGCCTATGTTGTCTTGATTTATCTGTCCGCTACGCGGCGGACAACCTAATCTAAGCGGGGTTAAAGCAACGTTCATTGCCACTTTGGCTTATATTGTATCGAGAGTTCGCGCTATCGCGCCAATGTTGTCTTGATTTATCTGTCCGTTTCGCGGTGGACAACATAATCTAACACCGGGGTTAAACCAACGGTCATTGCCACTTCGGCTTATATTGGATCGAGAGTTCGCGCCCCCGCGCGTATGTTGTCTTGATTTATCTGTCCGCTTCGCGGCGGGCAACCTAATCTAACCGGGGTTAAACCAACGGTCATTGCCACTTTGGCTTATATGGGATCGAGAGTTCGCGCTACCGGGCCTATGTTGTCTTAATTTATCTGTCCGTTTCGCGGCGGACAACCTAATCTAACACCGGGGTTAAAACAACGGTCATTGCCACTTTGGCTTATATTGGATCGAGAGTTCGCGCTCCCGCGCGTATGTTGTCTTGATTTATCTGTCCGCTTCGCGGCGGGCAACCTAATCTAACCGGGGTTAAACCAACGGTCATTGCCACTTTGTCTTATATGGGATCGAGAGTTCGCGCTACCGCGCCTATGTTGTCTTGATTTATCTTTTCGTTTCGCGGCGGACAACGTAATCTAACACCGGGGTTAAAACAACGGTCATTGCCACTTTGGCTTATATTGGATCGAGAGTTCGCGCTCCCGCGCGTATGTTGTCTTGATTTATCTGTCCGCTTCGCGGCAGACAACCAAATCTAACCGGGGTTAAAGCAACGGTCATTGCCACTTTGGCTTATTTTAGATTGAGTGTTCGCGCTCTCGCGCGTATGTTGTTTTGATTTATCTGTCCGCTTCGCGGCGGACAACCTAATCTAACCGAGGTTAAACCAACGGTCATTGCCACTTTGGCTTATATGGGATCCAGAGTTCACGCTGCCGCGCGTATGCTGTCTTGATTTATCTGTCCGCTTCGCGGCGGACAACCTAATCTAACCGGGGTAAAACCAACAGTGATTGCAACTTTGGCTTATGTTGGATCGAGGGTTCGCGCTCCCGCGCGTATGGTGTCTTGATTTATCGGTCCGCTTCTCGGCGGACAACCTATTCTAGGGGTTAAAGCAACGGTCATTGCCACTTTGACTTATATTGGATCGAGAGTTCGCGCTCCCGCACGTATGTTGTCTTGATTAATCTCTCCGCTTCGCGGTGGACAACCTAATCTAACCGGGGTTAAAGCAAGGGTCATTGTCACTTTGGCTTATATTGGATCGAGGGTTCGCGCCCCCGCGTATGTTGTCTTTATTTATCTATCCGCTTCGCGGCAAACAACCTAATCTAACCGGGGTTAAAGCAACGGTTGTTGCCACTTTGGCTTATATTGTATCGAGAGTTCGAGCTATCGCGCGTATGTTGTCTTGATTTATCTGTCCGTTTCGCGGCGGACAACCTAATCTAATACCGGGCTTAAACCAACAGTCATTGCCACTTCGGCATATATTGTATCGAGAGTTCGTTTCCGCGCGTATGTTGTCTTGATTTATATGTCCGCTTTGCGGCGGGCAACTTAATCTAAATGTGGTTAAACAAACGGTGATTGCAACTTTGGCTTATATTGGATCGAGAGTTTGCGCTCCCGCGCGTATGTTGTCTTGATTTATCTGTCCGCTTCGCGGCGGATAACCTAATCTAACCGGGGTTAAAGCAAGGATCATTGTCACTTTGGCTTATATTGGATCCAGAGTTCGCGCTCCCGTGCGTATGTTGTCTTGATTTATCTGTCCGCTTCGCGGCGGGCAACCTAACCTAAATGGGGTTAAACCAACGGTGATTGCAACTTTGGCTTATATTGGATCGAGGGTTTCCGCTCCCGCGCGTATGTTGTCTTGATTTATCTGTCCGCTTCGCGGTGGACAACCTAATCTAACCGGGGTTAAAGCAAGGGTCATTGTCACTTCGGCTTATTTTGGATCGAGAGTTCGCGCTCCCGGGCGTTTGTTGTCTTGATTTATCTGTACGCATCGCGGCGGGCAACCTAATCTAACCGGGGTTAAACCAACGGTCATTGCCACTTTGGCTTATATGGATCGAGAGTTCGCGCTACCGGGCCTATGTTGTCTTAATTTATCTGTCCGTTTCGCGGCGGACAACCTAATCTAACACCGGGGTTAAAACAACGGTCATTGCCACTTTGGCTTATATTGGATCGGGAGTTTGCGCTCCCGCGCGTATGTTGTCTTAATTTATCTGTCCGCTTCGCGGCGGACAACCTAATCTAATCAAGGTTAAACCAACGCTTATTGCCACTTTGGCTCATATTGAATCGGGAGTTTGCGCTCCCGCGCGTATGTTGTCTTAATTTATCTGTCCGCTTCGCGGCGAATAACCTAATCTAAGCGGGGTTAAAGCAAAGGTCATTGCCACTTTGGCTTATATTGGAACGAGAGTTCGCGCTCCCGCGCCTATGTTGTCTTGATTTATCTGTCCGCTACGCGGCGGACAACCTAATCTAAGCGGGGTTAAAGCAACGTTCATTGCCACTTTGGCTTATATTGTATCGAGAGTTCGCGCTATCGCGCCAATGTTGTCTTGATTTATCTGTCCGTTTCGCGGTGGACAACATAATCTAACACCGGGGTTAAACCAACGGTCATTGCCACTTCGGCTTATATTGGATCGAGAGTTCGCGCCCCCGCGCGTATGTTGTCTTGATTTATCTGTCCGCTTCGCGGCGGGCAACCTAATCTAACCGGGGTTAAACCAACGGTCATTGCCACTTTGGCTTATATGGGATCGAGAGTTCGCGCTACCGGGCCTATGTTGTCTTAATTTATCTGTCCGTTTCGCGGCGGACAACCTAATCTAACACCGGGGTTAAAACAACGGTCATTGCCACTTTGGCTTATATTGGATCGAGAGTTCGCGCTCCCGCGCGTATGTTGTCTTGATTTATCTGTCCGCTTCGCGGCGGGCAACCTAATCTAACCGGGGTTAAACCAACGGTCATTGCCACTTTGTCTTATATGGGATCGAGAGTTCGCGCTACCGCGCCTATGTTGTCTTGATTTATCTTTTCGTTTCGCGGCGGACAACGTAATCTAACACCGGGGTTAAAACAACGGTCATTGCCACTTTGGCTTATATTGGATCGAGAGTTCGCGCTCCCGCGCGTATGTTGTCTTGATTTATCTGTCCGCTTCGCGGCAGACAACCAAATCTAACCGGGGTTAAAGCAACGGTCATTGCCACTTTGGCTTATTTTGGATTGAGTGTTCGCGCTCTCGCGCGTATGTTGTTTTGATTTATCTGTCCGCTTCGCGGCGGACAACCTAATCTAACCGAGGTTAAACCAACGGTCATTGCCACTTTGGCTTATATGGGATCCAGAGTTCACGCTGCCGCGCGTATGCTGTCTTGATTTATCTGTCCGCTTCGCGGCGGACAACCTAATCTAACCGGGGTAAAACCAACAGTGATTGCAACTTTGGCTTATGTTGGATCGAGGGTTCGCGCTCCCGCGCGTATGGTGTCTTGATTTATCGGTCCGCTTCTCGGCGGACAACCTATTCTAGGGGTTAAAGCAACGGTCATTGCCACTTTGACTTATATTGGATCGAGAGTTCGCGCTCCCGCACGTATGTTGTCTTGATTAATCTCTCCGCTTCGCGGTGGACAACCTAATCTAACCGGGGTTAAAGCAAGGGTCATTGTCACTTTGGCTTATATTGGATCGAGGGTTCGCGCCCCCGCGTATGTTGTCTTTATTTATCTATCCGCTTCGCGGCAAACAACCTAATCTAACCGGGGTTAAAGCAACGGTTGTTGCCACTTTGGCTTATATTGTATCGAGAGTTCGAGCTATCGCGCGTATGTTGTCTTGATTTATCTGTCCGTTTCGCGGCGGACAACCTAATCTAATACCGGGCTTAAACCAACAGTCATTGCCACTTCGGCATATATTGTATCGAGAGTTCGTTTCCGCGCGTATGTTGTCTTGATTTATATGTCCGCTTTGCGGCGGGCAACCTAATCTAAATGTGGTTAAACAAACGGTGATTGCAACTTTGGCTTATATTGGATCGAGAGTTTGCGCTCCCGCGCGTATGTTGTCTTGATTTATCTGTCCGCTTCGCGGCGGATAACCTAATCTAACCGGGGTTATAGCAAGGATCATTGTCACTTTGGCTTATATTGGATCCAGAGTTCGCGCTCCCGTGCGTATGTTGTCTTGATTTATCTGTCCGCTTCGCGGCGGGCAACCTAACCTAAATGGGGTTAAACCAACGGTGATTGCAACTTTGGCTTATATTGGATCGAGGGTTTCCGCTCCCGCGCGTATGTTGTCTTGATTTATCTGTCCGCTTCGCGGTGGACAACCTAATTTAACCGGGGTTAAAGCAAGGGTCATTGTCACTTTGGCTTTTATTGGATCGAGGGTTCGCGCCCCCGCGTATCTTGTCTTGATTTATCTATCCGCTTCGCGGTGGTCGTTGACAATTTGGCTTATATTGGATCGAGAGTTCGCGTTATCGCGCGTATGTTGTCTTGATTTATCTGTCCGCTTCGCGGCGGACACCTAATCTAATCAGGGTTAAACCAACGCTCATTGCCACTTTGGTTTATATTGGATCGAGAGATCGCGGTCCCGCGCGTATGTTGTCTTGATTTATCTGTCCGCCTCGCGACGGATAACCTAATCGTTAAGCCAACGGTCATTGCCACTTTGGCTTATATTGGAACGAGAGTTCGCGCTCTCGCGCGTATGTTGACTTTATTTATCTGTCCGCTTCGCGGCGGGCAACCTAATTTAACCGGGGTTAAACCAACGGTGATTGCAACTTTGGCTTATATTGGATCGAGGGTTCGCGCTCCTGCGCGTATGTTGTCTTGATTTATCTGTCCGTTTCGCGGCGGGCGACCTTATCTAACCGGTGTTAAACCAACGGTCATTACCAATTTGGCTTATATGGGATCGACAGTTCGCCCTGCCGCGCGTATGTTGTCTTGATTTATCTGTCCGCTTCGCGGCGGACAACCTAATCTAACCGGGGTTAAACCAACGGTCATTGCCACTTTGGCTTATATTGGATCGAGAGTTCGCGCTCCCGCGCGTATGTTGTCTTGATTTATCTAGCCTACTCGCGGCGGGCAATCTAATCTAACCTGGGATAAACCAACAGTTATTGCCACTTTTGCTTATATTGGATCGAGAGTTCGCGCTGCCGCGCGTATATGGTCTTGATTTATCTGTCCGCTTCGCGTCTGACAACCTAAATTAACCGGGGTTAAACCAACGGTCTTTGCCACTTTGGCTTATATTGGATCGAGAGTTCGCGCTCCCGCGCGTATGTTGTGATTTATCTGTCCGCTTCGCGGCGGGCAACCTTATCTAACCGGGGTTAAACCAACGGTCATTACCACTTTGGCTTATATGGGATCGAGAGTTTGCCCTGCCGCGCGTATGTTGTCTTGATTTATCTGTCCACTTCGCGGCAGGCAACCTAATCTAACCGGGGTTAAACCAACGATCCTTGCTACTTTGTCCTCTAATGTATCGAGAGTTAACCCCGGTTAGATTAGATTAGGTTAAATCTAGTTTGAAACAGTGCAGCCTAACTACAAAATAATGATTTTTAATTTTTTTTTTAAATTTAAGGCTTTCCCAAAGTTTAAAAAGTTAACAAAAAACCTTAAAGACCTTAAGAAAGTGAACAACTACGAAATCGTCAATGCAGGACAACCAAAGAGAAAACCTTCTGTCACGCTTTCTCTTTTGTCATCCTGCACCAACAGTTATAAAGCCGCTAAAGCTTTACAAAGTTTAAACTATCAATAAAAAAAAACTAAATAAAAGGTAAATTAAATATAATTAAAAGCTGAGGGAAAAATAAATCAGACTATGTTAATGAAACTTATAATTTTAATAAGGCTGTGATGATAGGAGTTGAAAACTTAGTGATCTCGTTCAAGACGGTTAACTTTCGATTTAAGCAGGCTTTGTAGATTTCAAGTGCCTATAGGTGATTAAGCTAACAGGATTTGTGGTGAACATGTAGGAGTTTGGTGATGTTGATGGAAGAACTATGCCCTGTAAGGAGAAGGTGGTCTGCTAAAGGGGAGTTGGAAGAGAAGTTGACGAAGTGGGAATGCCTGAATTCTTATACTTGTGGAACTGGTTAAGATGTTCTTTTATACGTAGTGATATAGAACTGACAGTTTGGCCAACATACAGGGAATCAAAATTATCAAATAAGAGGGAGTAAACCCCCGGCATGTATTAGTAGAAGCAAGCTATCTTTTGTACCAACCAAGGAACGGGATAATGAGCCTGTCGTAAAGTAAGCAGATGAGAATTTATGGGAAGAGAAAAGATGTGCTAAATCAATGGAAGCTTGAACGACAAACTTCAGAGGAGCCCACACGGTGGATGTTTTCAATGCGGGAAGAAAATTAAAGGATAGTTTATGTTTGACTAAATTTTTAATGTGAAAGCTTTCTATAAGATTGACGGGGAAGATATTATAGAAAGCGATCTGTAAAATGACACCCATTTCCCTTTCATAGGGCTCAGGGTTAAGGTGAACTTGAAGAATCTGTGCAAAATGGGATTACATGACGCAAACTAATGGGAGAAAGGATGCAATTAGAAGAAAGGAATAACGCAATGGATTAAACAAACATTAAACAAGGTTAAGCAAGGACCGTTGGTTTAACAAACTCGACTGATATCAATTTCCATTCAATTAATTTTTGAATTGTTTAGTCCGGATCTCTTAAAGTATTCTGAATATTCAGAATAGACAAATAAGTTATGTGACCAGTCATAAACGTCAGTAATTTTTTATTTCACAAACCCAAATATTTCTCCGAAATAAGAAAAAAATATTTATAAGGATTATGTCTTTCAACTACAATGTGCATGCAATTTATGTTATGGTGGCATTAATAAACAAATACAAAAAAAACTAACCTTGAATTATCCCGACACAGTTTCAAGTGGCAGTTTTTACACTAGGGGCAATTATATATGAACCTTCGGCTGGAATCAATCCCCACTCAACCAATTTCTTAATCATTTCATCAGGATCCTGCAATATTTGAAAAATATCGAGGACACCAATAAAATCCACACGAGACATTGTAGCATAGCTGTTGAAATCTGGTTGAAATATGAATGCAACTTCAATACGACGCTTAAAATGATATTTATGTTGCCATAGTTATAGTTTTTCATATAAACACAAAGAGGATCGGATCCTCTTTGATATAAACGGGCATATAAACAAAAATAAACGTGGCAATATCCAGATAATTGCGTTCACATATACTGTCTGCAATCTTGAAAATGTCAAAAAATATTTTCAACAAAAACAACGGAGAGGCGTCATTTTTGCTTGCGGATCTTAGTTAAAGAGTGCCAAAGACGATTAACAACAGTTACACCAGGTAAAAAATACACAAACATATTTTCAAAACAGACCCGCATTTCCAATAATAGTCCCAAGGGCTACAATACAAAATTGCAAAATTATACAAGCAAAGTGCAGGTAACCAGCAAAAGGACAAAGTGAATGAAGAAATCATCAATAGAAAAGGAGTTATGTCAATTAGACGCTCATATTTATCAACAAAAGGGGGAATACCGGAAATCTTCTGTTACTCTTTAGCACACACTGCTGGAATGCACTGCAGGAACGGTCTTGAAACGGTGTTTGAAATTTGTCGAGTGTGGTATGAAGCTGCTGTTTACGGTCAACCTCACGTTAGTAAGAATTGTTTTAAAACCTATCTGAAGAATATGTAGGTGTAACTAACGAATAAATTGTTATTTAGATGTCTTGAGAAAAAGAATAAACATTACCGAAAGCTCGATTATATAACAAGGAGTTTCTTTTACAAAACTTATGTTTTGACTACACCCTCATTAAACTTATATATATTTTCCTTGTGAAAATATACTACGTTGTTGTTTAATTATCTAGTCATTAAAAAAACTATCTTCTTAATATATATATATATATATATATATATATATATATATATATATATATATATATATATATATATATATATATATATATATATATACTGCTGTACGGTTTACTGCGCATGCGTCATTTTAAAGTGGCTAAGGTTGCAGTTTTCAAAAACTACCACCCTGGTGTGACCTAAAAGCAAAGTCTACCCCCATTTCTTATCATTTTTAACGCTGGCATTGTCATTTCTTGCAGCAGTCTTTCTCACAATATGTTCATTATAGATCGCTTCATTCATATTTTTAGCTTTGAAACCTAGACAGACGTCACACTGATCTTTCTTGGGTTGGAATAGGCTATAATTCAAGTTTGAAAATGCATGACTAAATGAATCTGATAAGGCGGTTAGATTTCTTTTCATACATTCGTTTTTGTAAATAGGTTCTAAATATTTTTTGTTGGATGTGGATCGGCAGTAATGGAACTCTAATTTTGGAAGACCATTTAAAAATTGTTTTAGAAACTATGTCTCAATTTCCCTATTATGGTTCTTTTTGGGAGTGTTCTACTAACATGTTTCTCGCTAATAGGTTGTATGTCAACACACTCACTTCTAAGGGAATTTTCTGTCTCATTATTTTCTGCATCAATTAGCTCCCCTTATCTTTCATGACTGTCAGAATTATGAAAACGATTATTTTTAGTACAGTTTAACATTCCATTAACCCTCCGTTTGGCACATATTCCGCTAACCTTTGGTTTGGCACAAGTGGTCTGGCCAGACCCCCCTGTATATCTCCACACAATTTATACTTTATTTCTGTCTATATTATTTCTTATATACACGTATCGTCTTATAAATTCTAATTCGTGCAAGTGAAGCAAGAATAATTCACTTTTGAGTATTGTTGGCACACAAGTCCAAACATTTAGTGCAAAAGAAATGTGTTTTACGCCGTAATTTTTCGCTTCCTTGGAAACAAAGTTTGCATCCTCTCTTCTTGTCCATTGTATTATCACGAATTGGTGTATATTTTTCTTCTTCCATATATCACGAATTGGTGCGGCTTTGTCAGTTCGTTGGCGAAATGCACGTGTACGTACGCCTATCATCAAACCGTATATATCCTAGCATTGCAAGAAATTGCTAATGCGACATAGCTGATCGGAATATAGGTAGGCCGTCTGTATGCCAAAGAACTTGTGATTTTTGCATGTTATTGTGTGAAACTCCAGCGGCCAAAAGTACACCAATAAATGCATCTAATAAGTGCTCGTTACCTCTTTCCAAACTCCTGTTTTTTATCGGGATTTTTGCAAATTCCACCTTTGAAATGTATCTTTCGCATAACTATTCGTTTTGGTGATGATGATGAATGTTTTGTGAAAAAATTTCTTGAATACCTCAATTGGAACTGAATTTTGTTGTTTGGGTCCAACTCGAAACGCATAATATTGTGATGACGAAAACGACTGAACAGCAGCTGCTTCATTTCTATTCCATTTTGTACCGTCTTTGCCAAAGAAAAATTCATTCATTCATTCGGTTGCAGCTTGATTGATTTTTAGAATGAGCTTCTCCCTCTACTTCTTCTTCTTCGTCACTATCTAGAATTTCGTTTGGTTCAATTACCAAATCCTCTTCAGACGTATCTTCTTCAGGTACATATTCCGTATCATTATCGTCGTCATCATCTCTGAATGGAATCATGTTCAACATTTTAATCAATCTTTTCTTCAGGAATACGCTGAATTTCGCTAGATAACGCCGCTGCCAAACGTGAATGAAAATCAGTATCCAAACTGTGTCTACGTAATCGTGTATTATACACAAATTCAACTTCGTCACTTATTTTTATGATCGTCACTCATTTGAACAAACAAAAATTTCGTAAGGCGGTAAACTGGCCCAACACGTGGCTAGTGAGCTAGATAGATCAAAGGAATATACAAGTAGTTAAAACAAAAGCTCGAGGGCACACCTCGGGCTGGCGTCAGATACAGAGGAACTAAAAAACGCGTTAAAATGTTCAAAATACATTATTACATTTATTTCATATGAAATATGTATGGGTCCGGACAAACATGTGCCAAATCGAAGTATATTCAAATACAAATCCTTGTAATTACTCTTGTATGACATGTATCCTACTTTTTCATTTAAATGGAAGCTAATGAAATTTTAGGAAAAGGTCAAGGAAATTTAAGTCGATAGCTAGATTGGAATTATATTAAAAAAACAAATGAAATCGCGAAAGGTCTGGCTGGACCCATGCACCAAACGGAGGGCTAAAGTCTTTTCATCCACTATTGACCAGTGATGACTTACGAGGTTTTAATTAGCCATTTTGACACAGTTGAGATACGAAGTTTTAATAGATCTCAATAGATGTATTAAAGTGCATTAAAGATTTACGAGGTTTTACAAAAGTGTAGGTAATAAAATCCTAAAGCACTATAGTCTAAAATCTTAATTTCACAAAATTTTGACATACGAGGTTTTAAAATTAGATCGACGATATTTTCCTTATGAATTTATTTACATGATTTTACTTTATACGCTTATATTCCAATAAAATGTATATATTCTTATTTATAACTTTCGTAATGAGATAAGTATTAATAAAATCCATAAACTTACATTTATTACTCTGCTAAAATCTTCCAATTTAAGTAGCAAATTTTTGTTGAAGTTGTACGTTTTAAATACAACGCCAATTCCGGCACAGTGTATAATGTTATCGAGTTTTCCAAATGTTTGTTTGGTTAGTTCAAGAGCACCCTGCACGACAAACATTAAAATTAATATTGTTGAAATAAATACATATAATTATTTATTATAAATATTCGCTAAATTGTTTGACCAATTCATTGCCTTTTGATTTTGACCAAATTTTCTACAGTGGCTTTACCTAACCCGGAAGCACCTCCGGTTACCAAAGTTACTGATCCCTGAAAAAAACAAAATGTCATTAATATTGCATTATAGTGAAAATAATTAGTTCGACATTAGCTGATAAATATGCTTAAAAACGATCACGAATTTTGTTCAGTTATATACACAGAGTCTTATAAGAATCTGTGTCAGGTGGAAGTTTAGTTTCTCATGCTTGTGGTCTTGCATTTTTTTAGGTCTAGGAAATGGTCTTGTGCTTTGCTCCTTTTCGTAATTTTTACAATTTCTTTCTGATTGCTAGAGCGTGTCAATTTGACTCATTTACGTTTTTATTGCTATTGGACTCAAATTTTACTTCCGACTCACCTCCGACAATAGGTACAGGTATAGCACATATACATTTTTAAAACTAAGGAGTGTGGAGGAGATGGAATGAGTATTTGACCAATTTCCTAATTCTATTAAAAACCTTCACCACATTCCTTAGTATTAAAAATCGATACTTGCAACATTGTAAAATAAATACATGTAACTTATTTCTTGTGCATACAACTTTTTTGTAACAATCTGATGCGAGAATTCTCATGTTCAAACATGTCAATGAACTAGTTAGAAATCTATTGCAAACTTGCACATTGAACAATGTGAAAATATTTGTTGCAAGCAAGGCCGCCGTGGGTAAGAGTCGCCCGGGTGCAAAAGAAAATTTAGCACCCTTTTCTATCATACAAGATTTGTAAATTACAAGAAGATAATTAATCTCAATTTAAAACATGTTTATTTATTGAAACAAAAAACCACAGAGATTAGAAGAAAAAGACAGTATTGAATAATAATAATAATAGATTTCATAAACTTATCCAAGGCGAAATATATGCTGAATATATAAATGTATTCAACATGTTTTTAGCTCTCTAATATTAAGTCTTATTAAAACTACAAAGAAAACAATTTTCATTTTGAAACAATTAGATCCCTTGCTAATACCACGCAGGATATTAAATTACACGACAGATATTTGCATGTTATTATTAGCCCCCAGTCTACTTTCGTGGCACTATAAACGAGTCCTAGATAAATAACATTGTATTTATGTCATATCTTTCTATTTAAGTTAAGTGAATAGCCATTTGCAGACGCGTTTTGAGATTTATATCTCATCGGTGCAGCTTTGCTGTTTTGAATTATAAATTGGAATACACTTACTTGAACACCTCATGCATGACTGACGAGGTCAGGTTTAAATTTGACGTCTGTGGAGAAAGACATGAATATATTAATTAATAATCTATAATTAGTATGGTTTCATCAATAGTAAATTATCATTTAAATTAATAACCTGCTAAGTTCATGGCTTTTTGTTGCTCTCAAAATTACAAATTATTTTGTTGTGAACTTGTGGTGAATGTTTCGAAGAGATCAATCTGGGTTGATGTTTCGAAATTGCCAACATTATCGTCGTCTTGCAATGTCTGTTTTTCACGTTGTGTGTACTCGTGCACGAAGTACCAGCTCCTTCCAAACTTTATTTTTGCTTCTTTGCTGTAGGTGTATTTAGTAATAAAACGTCCTATTTTTTAGTGCTCCAGATAACTTTTTTTCGATATCTAGAGATGAGGAAGTGAGATGAGGAAGTGAGGAAGTATCACGTAATATGAGCGTCTATTTTTGACATAATTCCTTTTCTATTAATGATTTCTTCATTCACACCACCCTTTTAGGGATAACCTGCACTTTGCTTGTAAAAACTTAGTATTAGACTGCGTACCGTATTAATTTTTCGGTAACCTTACATTTGTTGTCTATATTATAGATCTTTTTTTTGCTGTCGACATACCCGTATTTATCAATTTTCCTTGATAATTGAATTCCTCTGTTAGGAGGCAGGGGTTTCATTTACTCTTCTCTAACATCTCTCTTCAGCCTTCAGCCCCTGACATTTTCTGTCTTGACCGTTCCTGTTGCTTGCTTTGACGTAGCGAACGGCTCACACAATGCATTCCAGCAGTGTGTGCTAAAGAGTAACAGAAGATTTCCGGTATTCCCCCTTTTGTTGATAAATATAAGCGACTAATTGACATAACTCCTTTTCTATTGATTAATTTGTAGTTTGACAAAAAAAAAATTAAAAAGGTAGCGCTCTCATTAGGCGCTCATTAGGCGGCTTCTCTCATTAGGCATAATAATTTATTAAAATTTCAAAAGAATCAAAAAGTTTCAAAGTGGTCAATTTGTTATGAGATTTTTCTAATATTACAATAGACATTTCATATTTTAAATTATTATAACTGTTTTTTGATTTTGATTATATTATTATATTGATTTTTGTAGTAATAGTCTTTAAAATTGTTTCTGCTAGATTATATAAAAAATTTATTAAATTATATTATATTATAAAAATTTATAGAGGAGTAACACCTTGGTCCAGCTGGCCCGGCTGGTAGTACCTTGTAAGGGTCCCTTGCCAGGGATACGGTGAAGCTATAATGAGTAAAAGGAATTTGGTACATGGTACCAAATATCATGTTAGCGTCTGCGTGAAACAGACATGTTAGTGGCGGCTGATACTATAATACTCAGAAGTGAAACTCTGAGTTTAACCGATTGACATGTCAGTCATAACATCAATTAAATCAACCTGAATAGTGCACCTTCTAGAGCAGGGATTCCCAAAGTTTTTCCTGGACGGGCCAATTTGGTATTTCTCAAATTTCTGGTGGGTCAAAAAAAAAATTATATAAAAAATTGATATATGTAATCGTGAATTTTTTGGTTTCAAATATATTTAACTACTTCTTTCTTTTTTTTTGTTTAATTCATTAGTATACTAAATGTAATATAAATATAAATCCTTAATTATATCAACAATTACTACAAACTAATACTATTTATTAACACAAGCAAAAATAGCTGAAATCAGTCGCATAACCATTTAATATTTTGCAATGAGAAAACGATTTTTTCAAGTTAAAATATTTGTAATTTCTTTTCTTTAACCAAAAAACCATTTTTATGTTTGTTCTCTTGAAAGCCATCGAACTTTTGAAAAATATATAACGTCTCCAAATAAAGGCACAGATTCTTCTAAAAGAGTTTTAAATTGGCGGTGATTGAGAGCATGTTTTTTGAGAAAATTAACTCTATTAATAACATCATTAATAACAATATTCATTTTTAACACTTGAGCTATAAGATTTTCCTGGTGAATATTACAATGATTATGATGTAATTTATCGGTATACTCCGACAATACCGATAAATTCATTACATCATTACATCATCTTTCAACTTGTTTTTTAAAAAATGTATTAACCCTAATTTGTGGCCCATCTTAGATGGAGTATCGTTTCTAGTTACTCCTACCAAATTCTACCAATTAATTGTTTCGCGGAAAATATATCACATCCACTTGTACGGAATTTTTAAGCTTCCCATTGATAATAACTCATCAAAAATCATAAAATTTTATTAACTCCAGGAATAAATATTAAGAGTTGTGCCGAATCGCATATATCGGTACTTTCGTCCAAAGCAATGGTAAAAGCAGTAAACGATTTTGAAATTTCTTGTAACTGTTGTAAAACAGCCTCATCAATATCTTCTATTTTACGAGAAGTGGTCATTTTCGAGCAACTAATATCATTGAATAAAGACTTTTTATCTGGGCATACTATGTCGACAACTTTGAACATACAATTTAAAAAAAAATCTCCTTCTAAAAAAGGTTTAGTATGTTTAGTAATTTCTTGCGCAATATCATAGCTAGCCAAAACGAAGGATTCATTTTGTTTAACCAGATTTTTAACATCAATTTCTGACCACTGAAGGACTTTCTTAGTACGTAGTGTCGTTCAGTATCTGTATCTGTGGGAAACACTTTCTTACCGTTATCAAAAGTTTATTTAAAGGCCTGAAAAATCGCACCCACATTTTATTGTATTTCATTCGTAATATTTTATTATCTATTTAACTGTTTATTTATTTTTTATTATTTTAATAAAAATATAAATCATGGCATCGACTTCGCGGGCCACATTTAAAAGGTTCGCGGGCAGTATTTTGCCCGCGGGCCGCACTTTGGGAATCCCTGTTCTAGAGCAATAAATTACCCCAGGGGTTTCAGAACCCGAGTGGTCTATTCGGATTCTGGGGAGACCACAGATGCGTGCAAGGAGGTAAGTCGAAGTACCTCAAATCCCGGTAAGAACATTCTAAAGCAATATCTCGGATTTGGCTAATGACATTTAATATCAATTCCCTTTTGAAAGTTGGGAAATTAAAAAATATCATAAATAAAGCTAGAGAACGTAATATAAAAATTATTGCATACCAGGAATCACGGTACATAGATGAATGTCCTTTTGATTCTGAAAACTTGAGGATATTTAAAGGAAAGCCACTAGAAGGAGTCATTGCCAACTGTCCACAATTTGGGACCATTTAATTATGTTAAAATTCTTATGGGTGACTTAAATGCACAAATTGGCAAAGAGAGGAAATATCGATATTTGGTTGGGAAATGGTCTGGTCATAAAAATACTACTAAGAACGGCATGAGACTCATCGACGTATGCAGAAGTCGTGATTTATTTTTCAAATCAACCTTCTTTAAGAAACTCCTTTCTAAAACTAGGACTTGGGTCTCACCTAATTCCTTATTGGGTGAGTATCAACTGGAACATGTACTAATTTCCCTCATGTACTAAAAGTATTGAAAGGCCTGGACTTAGATTCTGATCATTATCCAACGAAATTTTCCCTTGATGTGATCCCTGAGAAACGAAATTTTACAAAACGAGTTCCTCAACGTAAATATGATATAGATAATATTAAAGATAATGAAAACTTCATGAAAGGAACTGAAGAAATACGTCCACAAAATTGGCCGCAACTTCAAGCAGGACTTTTACAAGCAGCTGTAAATATAGCCCCGTTAAAAAGAACAAGAAAACACCCGTGGTAGATAGTTGAATGTGACCAGTTAATACAACATAGGCAGCAAACCTGGCATAATTGGTCGTGCAATAAAACTCCAGCCACATTTCAAGTTAAGAACGTTAGGAAGATGGTTACAAAATCAATAAGGAGAATTCGTAAACAAAGTGAAGATTTTAAATTACAATCAATAGAAGAGGACTTTAAGCAACATAAGTCACAAAACTATTATAGAACGTTCAAGCAAAAGTTGACGAAATATTCTTCGCCATCGCTTCATTTTATTAATGAAAATGGAGAATTGGCTTATACTATAGATGTAAAGTGTACAATCCTTGCAGTATACTTTTCTAAATTACTTAACAGTGATTTACCACAAGAAAAATTTAAGTTCATCAATTCTTATAAAATTAATCAAGATTCAACCCCACCGACTGTACAAGAGATTAAAGAAATTATTCAATCACTAAAAAATAACAAAGCTTCAGGGGAGGATCAAATAATCGGTGAATATCAAGGTAGATTCAGGAAGGGACGATCATGTGCAGAGCAAATTTTGGATTTGAAAAACATAATACAATATTTTCGCAACACAACTAACAAAAAATATATGTCATAACACTCATAACGTTTGTGGATTTCCGGAAAGCATATGACAGTATAGATCGCTTATCACTCTTTAATGTTTTAACAAAATTTGGACTTGACCAAAAAATAAGAAATATTATCAAAGACACACTTACGGATACAAAAGCTAAAGTAAAATTTATGGGTGGATTAAGTGAAGAGTTTGAAATAAATACAGGCGTCCGTCAAGGTGATGGAATTTCCCCATTACTTTTCAATTGTGCCCTGGAAAAAGTTGTTAGGGAATGGAGGAAAACAGAGGCACCATTTCACCGACTAGGGCCAAAGATTAAGAGTATTGAAATAGACTGCCTAGCATTTGCTGATGATATGGCACTAATTGCTGAAGACATCTCTGATGAACAGAAGCAGATCACTATCTTGGAAGAACATGCAGCAAAAATAGGGCATCATATCTCTTATGAAAAAACTAAATTTATGACTAACATAAAAAATGCGCCACATGAGATTTATATTAACGTTAACAAAATTGCTGGAGTAAAGGAATTTAAATACTTAGGCGAATGGGTTTCCAGAAAATGGCAATGAAAATAAATCTTTAACATCAAGAATGCAGAAAATGGAGGTTGCATTTCAATACACCAATAATGTATATAACAAGCAATGCCTGTCATGGAATAGTAAAAGTCGCATTACTTAATAGTGATTAAGCCGGAAGCTCTTTATGCTTCAGAAACACTCAATTTACAAATTAAAACATTAAAGGAACAATTAAAGGTTAAGGAAAGGAAAATTATGAGAAAGATCTTAGGGCCCAGAATTAAAAATGGCATACACTATACCAAAACCAATTCTGAAATATATATAAACATTTCTAAACTTACTGATACCATGAGAATGAGACGAATTCAATTTATGGGTCATTTGGAAAAAATGAATCATACGAGGCTTACTTACCGAATCCACAAATTTAAGTATTAACATTATTATTTATTTATACTATTTACAGATATTTATGCTTACTTCGATTTTGGGTTGGATTTATCAACTTCGTTAATTTTTTTTTTTCTTTCTATACTGAACTATATATTGATGTGAAACATATTTAAAATTTGAATTGAACGTATTCTACCGCGTTTTCTCTTTTTAGTCTGCAGGAGAAACACTGGGAGCGCTAAAAAGTAAATACTCTATTTTAACAAGGGCACAAGCTTAGAGGCTAGAGGCTCTTTAGATACTAGATACTTGTCTCTGCTAGAGGCCATCGATTGTTCCAGGTATATATTTCAGTAATAAAGAGACCAGAGTCAAGTATCTAAAGCAAGAGAGTAAGATCCTTCAATCGGTGAGCATATTATAAACCGAAGATTATATATTTTAATGAAAGTTGTTTTTCAAAGAGACAATGGTCAAATACTGTTGTATTTGCAAGGGAAAATGGACGTCCGACACAGACAGATCATTTTTTTGGTAATTAAAATTACAGAATATCTAAAATTATCTAAAGATATCTAAACGTAACCTCTAATAGTACTGCATAATATAAACATTGAATTTATTAATTCTATCTTTTATATTTAGCTTTCCAAAAAGAGAAGAAATATTAAAGGAATGGTTACGTGTTATACCAACAGTGAAACAAGTAAAATCACACTTGCGAGTCTGCCATAAACATTTTCTTGCAACTGAATATCGTCAAGTCAGTGGCAAAGTGTTATTAAATAAAAACGCAATTCCAAGCATGTATCTACAACCTAAGTTAATAAGTATCGCCAATTATCTAGAATTAGAAGAATATCGTTTGAATGTAAATTTGGAAAAATCTTCAGAAAATATAAATATAGAAGAATCTCAAGAGGATAATATAGGAGACCTGCCAGATACACTGGCAAAAAAGAAAAGAAAGACAGAAGAAGTGCAAATTTCTCCTGATGTGAAGGTAAATGTATTTGTCAATTATATTCATATTTTATATTAGTTTTCTAATAATTTACACACTTATTTTAGGATGTAGCAACGCAGGTATCTCCAGGACAGTTCCCACCATGTATACGAGAACAAAAGTTGATGCATAAAAATAATATCCTGAGGAAAAGACTGTACCGAAGAGACAAAAAGCTATCAAACATGACAGATCTCTTAAAACGTTTAAAAAGAGCAAGAAACTCATCTGATGAGTTGGAAGAACTATTACTCAAGCATTTTTCTGGTTTAAAATTGGACATTTTACAAAATGAGCTTCATAATTACAATAAAAAGTTTAAGAGAAGTTACTCGGATGAAATGAAAATGTTTGCAGCTACATTATATTGTTATTCACCACGAGCGTACAATTTTGTTCGTGAGCATTTAAGTCTGCCCCATGAAGTAACATTACGGAGACATGTTGCAGAATTTTCTTCTAAAGCAGGTTTTTAAAGCAGAAATTATTATATATTTTATATATTATGTTCTATTTCATAGATGCATTTTGCTTTATATATGCATATCATATCCTGCAAAGCACACAAACTGTTTTTTTAATTTCTCCTAATATCCATTATTCTTTGCTGATTTACTTTCACCTTCCTAATTCTATTATCTATGTTATTATTATTACATACAGTTTGTTTAACACTTATGTCAATACCCAATCGTTACAACGTTCAATATCCGGGTACCGGCATGGGTTTTTCATTCAATAAAATAAATTTAATAACCAGAGACTTTCACAATACAACTTGGGATTACCCATAGAGTATTCCACTATCCGAAAAAAAAATTACACTGGCAAAATAACAGCTGGCCGAGAAATACATCAAGGTGAAGGAGTAGTAAAAGATTTTGCTGCAAAATATAAAGGATACGGAAGAAATATTACAATGGATAATTTTTTTACTACTTTACCTTTAGCAAAGCATTTATTGTCATGGAACATAACAATTGTAGAAACATTGAAAAAAATATATATTCCAGTAGACATGCTAGCATCTAAAGATTGTGAAAAATTCTCTTCTTTATTTGGGTTTCATAAAAAAGTTACTCTATGCTCTTACATTCCTAAAAAAAGATGCCCTCAGCTGCAGCAATTTGCAGAGAAGACAAAAAAAAGAAACCAGAAATTGTTCAGTATTACAATAAAACAAAATTTGGTGTGAATATAAAGGATCAGATGTTGGGCCGTTATACAACCCACAGACGGACTAACCGGCATTACGCATTTTTTTAAATATTTTGGATATCGCCAGTCTTGCCAGCTATATCATTTATCATCTAAATAACAAAATGATAAAATAAGACAAACGAGCGCCGATAATTTTTACGAAAATTAAGTGAATAATTATGTATGCCAGCGATTCAAGAACGATCTCAAAATATGCAAATTATGAGAAATTTCACTAGGATTGCCATAGAAAGCATATATAGAAAACCAATAGATCATACAAGCAGGGCAACAACATCAAGTGAGTCAGGCGGCTCTACTGAACAGACAGATTCCACTGGACGAAAAATTGTTTACATATTTGTTACCAGAGTGTCTATAAAAAAACTGAGAAAAACGCGAAAATCGTGTAAAGAATGTAACAAACCAGTTTGTGATGAACATTCAAAAAACGATGAACTGTTATATGTGGATATCGGTTCAGTTTTGGTTACCAAGTCCTGTCCGTCTAGGCTTTTGTCTATCTAATATTGTCTGCTTACTAGCATACTTAGTACTACTACTCTGTATACTTTATCTGTCTAGTATTGTCTGTTATAGTATTGTCTAGTTTTATTTGTCTAGTCAATCGGTATAATCTTTTCGAGTCGAGTCCAAATTAGAATTTTTTTATATTTTAGTTTATTATTGTTTTTCTGTTCTTTGCCATTTTTTTATTATATTGTTCGTTCTCTGCCTCGTTATTATTCATTAAGTATATATTGCATTTTTGCAAAACTAGTACAACGTAAATGAAATATTCATGTTAACCTTTAGATCAGTATTTCCCAACCTTTTTTGTGCCATGCCCCGCCTAAGCCTTTGCAAAATTCTTATGCCCCCCTACGTAACATATACATAATTTTTAATATCAAAAAATTGAATTGTTCACTTAAAAAACTTAAATGATGGGTTTTAGGAAGAAATAACTAAGAAATTATTAACGAAACACCGTAAGTAAATTTTCAAAACAAATAATGAAAAACTGAAATTCAAATTTGAAATAATTTAAATACAGATTTTTCTATATTAATTCATCATTTTAATTTAGTGAGACCCTTGCGCTTGATGCTTGCTGCACAAAGATTTTATGTTAGGTTAAAATTTGGTTAGCTTCAGTCTCAAGTCTCCCCGTTGTGTTATATCCAGACGATTTCTTTTTTTGCCAGTAAATCATTTACAGCAGTAAATCCACATTCAGCTAAATATGAAGATTTATATGGTAACAATAGTTTTCTTGCTCATTTGGTTGAATTTGGACATTTGATTTCTGTTTCCTCACAAAGCCATGCCATATCTCCTTTTATATTAAATAAAATTTTAACTGACTCATCATTTTGCATATCTGCGAGTTCTTCTTGATACTGCATATTTGATATATCAGACAAATCCACTAACATTGGCTGCATCATTCATGTTGTAAAATCAATTTGTATTAAATCCTTCTTTTAAATCAGCAGATAGTATTTTCAGATGATTGACAATAACAAGTATACCGGGATCATTTACATCACATTTTTGAAGCCAATGCAACTGTTCAAAGTGTTTGCTGTTAATATAATTCTGACATAAATCAATAAGGGTAATGAAACCAAATATCTTCCTTTTGCATCGACAAGAGTTTTATTTGTTCCTTGAAGCTGCTTATTTAATATTTTTAGTTTTTCAAAGTTATCGGCTAAATAACTCACAAATGCTTTATCTATATATAATAGTAGTATCAAGAGTATCAAAACATAGAGTAGTATATAGAGTATCAAAGAGTTCCATAAATATTTTCAAGCAGTTCCCTGTAGAGAGCCATCTTACTTCAATAAAAAAAAAAATCTCACAAAATAAAAGTCTCACAAAAATCTCGTGAAATAAAAGTCTCACATGGTCTGCATTTTGTTTTTCCCAAAATAGCTTGAAGACAGGTTCACATTTGGGATTAGCTTTAATAGCATTGATACACTTTATTACTGAATGTAGTACTTCATTTGAACAGGCGAGATGTTTTTAGCTGCCAAGTTTTCCCTATGAATACCACAATGCAAATGAATCATTTCTGGATTCTCTTCTTTCATCAATTTTAAGCAGCCATTTTTCTTGTCATGATATTAGGAGCACCATCTGCAGCACAAGATGTTATATTTTTCATTGGTATATTATTGACATCTAAGTAGTTTTTTTATGTCATTTACCACACGGCCACCGCAAAATAACATATTTTTTCCATTAGACAAATTTTTCTGGAAAATTATGCTTCCAAAATTAAAATAAAATCAAATACTTACCTTATCAAGGGTCCTTACGGACGCTTATTATAAATTAACACCAACTGAATGCTGTGAAACACTACAGAAGTTGCAACGGGCCATTCAGATGCGTTATTTAGGCTTGTCGCACACTGGATCCGCTCCGCTCAGCTCGCATCAGATCCGATCGGGTCCGCTCCTCTCAGCTCCGTCATTTTTCCACATATTGCATCCGCTCAGCTACGTCACTTTTCCACACACTCAATCCCCTCCCACCTCTCCACCGGGAGAGTTAAATATGTGCTGCTCTCCTGGTTGCAAAAATCGCGTTTTGATGCGGGCATTGCTATTTCGCTGCCGCGCCGCTAGCGAATTTTTTGCTGACGAAATGAAATTTCGAGACGCATACGTTCCGCTCCAGTATGAAGGAGCCTCTAAAGCGTCCGGTGTTCCGGAGATTAACTTGACGACGCCAAAAACCCAGTTGACAATTTGGTCTCGTCAAACGAATTTATAATATTTATAGTCCGCAATTATTAAGGAATTTGCTTTTTTCTTTCAATTTTGGCATCGAAATCTAGCATTACATTTAAATGGCCCTGAGCAAAAGGGTTAAACTCGTGTCGAGTGCATTTCCGAATTGCCCCCCTTAATAATCAAATTGCCCCCCTGTGGGGCGTGGGCCCCACGTTGAGAAACACCGCTTTAGATCTAATCACAAAAATAATGGTGGACTCACCGGGTCGTAAGAAATATTCAAAGATTAAGTACACGATTTCCATAGAATTGATTTCCACTTTATTTTACAGATGCAGACGAAACCGTATCTTCGGGCGTAGAAACAGTGAAACACGCCGTTGAGTCTGGTCTGAATAAAGCCCAAAATAGCATAGGCACCGTAGTGAACTCAATCGGTAACACCATGCACAGTACCAAAGAGCACGCAACAGACGCCGTTGAACATATAGATTCAGCCATTGAAGATGCAGCGCATAAAACACATGAAACTATGGATGATGCTATTTCCGATGCAAAAACCGTTTTAGTCGGTGAAGAAGACAGAGCTAAAGATATAGATACTTTGTCAACCACAGTAACTTTGGCCAAAGAAGATGATATGAAGCATGAGTTTGGTGAGCCTATAGAAGAAGTCGAGTCGCAAGTTGTTGAAGTTTTACATGTTGAAGACATTGAACACAATGCGGAAGTACAGGAAGAAACGGCTACACTGAAAGTGAAGAAGGAGGAGTAAGTGCATCATGTGAGTTTTCATCGAAGATTCGTGTTTTACCTTGCTCTAGTTTGAGTTTCTTTTATCTATAACGCTTTTTATTTAAAACTAGAGATAAAAAGCACGAAATATGAATTATAATACACTTTCTATATTTTTTATAGAAAATTCTTTAATAAAGTGTTAATTTCTTGTTATAATATGGATGGTAATTAATATGTTCATATATCACTATTTTATAGTTTTCATTCCATTAAACGAGGTATAATTATTAATTTAAAGCAAGTGCACTGATTATTCTATTCAATATACATTACACCATAGTTTAGTTAGCTAGTCAAGAGCAGACAATACTAGTGAAGACAAAGAAGGACAAGAACACAAAAGACCAAACAAGACCATATAAGAACAGGCACGGCAAGACAAGAAAAGACAAGTTTAAACAAGACGAGACAAGACCAGAGAAGGCTAGACTATACAAGACGAGACTGGACAAGTCCAGACAAGACCAGACAAGATCAGACAAGACAAGACCAAATAAGACCAGACATGACCAAATAAGATCGGACAAGATTAGAGAAGACTAGAGAAAACCAGGCAAGATCAGACTATACCTGACAAGGCCAGATAAGACTATACAAAACCAGGCAAGAGCAAACAAGATCAGACAAGACAAGATTAGACGAGGCCAGACAAGACGAGAGTAGACCAGACAAGACCAGAGAAATCCAGACAAGACCAGACGAAAACAGGCAATACCAGACAACACTAGACACGATCTGAAAAAATAGACAAGACCAAAGAAGACCGAACAAAACTAAACAATACCAGACAAGCCTGGACAGGACTAGACAAGACCACGCAGAACCACACAAGACCAGACAAGGTCAAACAAGACTGGCCAAGACCAGACAAGACTTGACAATACATGACAGGACATATCAAGACGTGTCAAGATATGTCAAGACATGACAATACATGAAAAGACATTCAAAGACATAACAATACATGACAAGACATATGAAAAGACATGACAAAACAAGCCAAGACATGACAAGGAATGGTAAGACATGTCAAAACACGACAAGACATGCAGAGACATGACAAGACCAGATAAGACTAGACAAGGTATGACAAGACATGCCAATACAAGACATAACAATATATGACAAGACATATCAATATATGCCAAGACATGACAAGACATGGAGAACATGACAAGACATGACAAGATTTCAAAGGACATGTCTAGACATGCAAAGACGTTACAAGGCATGCCACGACATGCCAAGGCATGAAAAGACATGACAAGATATGCCAAGACGTAACAAGACATGCGAGACATGAAAAGACGGCAATATATGAAAGAAGGCAATACATGAAATGACATGCCAAGACATGCCACGACATGTCAATACATGCCAAGATATGACAATACATGTCAAGACATGAAAAGGCATGATAATCATGCCAAGACTTGACAAGACATGAAATGACATGCCAAGACATGACAAGATATGATTAGGTTTTGTGTTTACAAGACCAGACAGAACTAGACAATACCAGACAAGACTTAACAAGATCAGAAAAGGCCAGACAAGACTAGACTAGACCAGGCAAGACCAGATATGGCATGGGAAGACCTGACAAGGCCAGAGAAGACCAGTGAAAGGCAGACAGAACCGGACAAGACCAGAGATTAGCAGACAAAGTCAGACACCAGACGAGACTTAACCAAAAACTGTCAAAAATGAGAAACTGTGATTAGAAAACCTAACCAAAACTGTCTAGATTGATCAGGAAGCAAACGCAGACGCGGTAGACGAAGAGGATCTATTAAATGAAAGCGAAACCGAATCAGAAGTTGCTGTTACCGATGTGTCAGAAATAAAACGTGACGACAAAACAATGGTAGAACAAACGCCTCATACATTTTATTGAGTGACACACTTTCTATGAAATCTTACAAAAGTGAAATATAATTTTGTTTCTATTGAATGTGAAATGTTTTTATTAGCCTAGATATGGCTAAATTAGTCTAAAATATGTTAGACTGAAAAGTCTGAAATATCGATGAAAAGGGTCTACGATTGAATATTTAATATGACTATCTAGATTGTTCCAATATCCTTTAATTAAAATATTATCTATTCGAATATCATAAAAAATTTCATAGTCTCTATAGGCTAGTATCGCAGACTTACCCTATTAATTTTAATTAAATATTGTATGCGTCAATAAAATATTGACTAATTAAATTGAACTTGAACAATGAAATTTTAATGTCACATTGTAATCAATTTTCGGGAATTGTGCAATATTATTTACGCAAACAACGCATAATCATAAACGGATTTTAAATTATTTACAACATATTTCGTATATTTTGTATGCATTATTTAGAATCAAAATTTTGTAAAATGATTTTTAGACAATTTTCTCATAAATTGTCTAAAAATCATTTTCCGAAATTTTCAACAATTTCATAGATTTAATATTTAGTTCAAAACAGAAACTTTAAAAAGTAGATGTCCAGTTACTGGTACAATACATTTTCACGTTGGACAACAATATACTTAAATATAATAGTATATTTTGCATCTAGGGCGGTAAGTTGTCAGTTGGTCACGAGAGCGAAATTGAAGGAAATTGAGCGAAAATCCACATTCGCTGGAGAGGACAATTGACAACACCAACATCAAAAAACATGCGCCAAGATAGTATTTTTAACGCAAGAGTAATAAAAAAATATTTCATGAAAGCTTTTATACAAGACACATATAGGAAATTAAAACATATTTTATATAAATAATGCAACTGATTGATTTATACGCTACTGTGCTATATAGAACAAGTATGTAAATAGTGGTGACTGAATCCTAAGGAAAACTTAAAATGGGCAATTGAGAAATTACCGGCAGCTGCCGCCCAAATGTAAAGCTCAAACTTGTTTACTAATTACTGTAGAAAGAATATCGAAATTTATATTTGGCCATATTTTACCAGTATGGGTAGGGCCCTTAAATCTATTCAAAAGTCCTTTAAATTAAAATTCGCCTGGGACACTAGTAAACTCTTATATGCAATTATTCGTAAATACTTTTCTTCTTCTTCTTCTTTTACTCGTAAATAATAAAATTAAATTAAGGAAGTACCAGCGTAACTAATGAGTCTAAACAGTGTTTGAATTATTCAGTCTCATTCTATTTTTTTTTTATCGAAATCGAAATCGCACTTGCGCGGCCTACTCGTATTTTTCGATGTTGTTAAAAGTTGTAATGTATATTAAATAAATTTGTAATAAATAAAGTTGTAATGTAAGAATTAACAAAATAAGAATAGTACTTTTCTTGTTACAGTGTCAAGTTATATTTTTATTAAATCGTACTATACTAGTACTTATAGTAAAAGAAAAAATTACTGATTATCTTTCGATAAATCTCTTATTTTTTATGTAAACTTAAATATCATAAAAGTTTTAAAAAATAAACATACATTTTTTTAATTTTTCTTTAATATATTTTTTAATGAGATGCAAATTATATAACTAAATATACATCACATAAAAAATAAATATTACCTAATGTTATAAAAATTGTATACGTAACAATAAAAATATTTCAAAATTAAAGTTGAACCCGATTTATGGCTAAAAAATAAATGTTTATTTGATTTCGGGCATTCGCATAGCGAACAAAAGAAATGTTATATCGTTCCTTGTCGCACAGATGTTGGACACAGTTTCGGTATATGTAAATTATATGGTATTCCTCAATCCTATCCTATCCTCTTTGGTATTCCTATTCCATATATGACTATGTTTCCACCTTTTTCTTTTCTCTCAGCTGTTCTCGCACGTTGCCAAACCATCCGTCATGTGAATTATTGTCGATAAACAAGATTCAAAATAAAAAGTTTAACTTTAATTATTTGAATAATTACATCGGTAACGTCACTTTGCTTTAATGTTATCGTGTTTTATAAGTATCTAAGTTTATTGTAGATAGTTTTTTATTCCTTACAGTTTCGAAATTAATATCGAAAAAAATAAATAAAGACGTGAAGGAAGCTTGTCAGCCATAAGAGTATTTAGCCAGTCAGCCAGTAGAGTGTGTCAGCCTTAAGTTGTATACCATAACTATAATAATTGACAAAACATAATTTTTTTTTTTTTTTGGAAAAACTGAATGGTTGATCACTTTCAAATTTTGAGAGGACATAAATAAAGTATTGATCTCCATGTATAAAAAGGTTTCAAGCTTAAACTTATAAAAAAATATTTAACATGGGATTCGCTCGAACCTCCTTAAATTCAAATTCGCCTGGGACCCTAGTAAACTCTTATATGTAATCATTCATAAATACTTTCATAATTTAAATAAAACAAAAATTAAATTAATTGAAATGACAACGAGACGAAATATCGGTATATCGTTTTAAGTTCACAGTTCTGCACTAGACCCATGAACAATTTCCATTATGTACAAAGATTACAAAAATGAATGACATGATTAAATGACATGTCTTGATGGAATAGAAGTAAGTTAAGGCAACTTTATACCTAAATATATCCTGTAAAAGAGGTGCAAATCACTTCGTCTTCGCACATAGAACTCTTATTGTTAAACGAAATAAGATTGTTGGTGACATAATGTGTTTTTGTACAACAAAATCACATTTTAAATTTCTCAAATTTTATCTGATTTTATACTCTGCAGCGCTATTGTCTGGAAAGAAATTTCTAGTGAAATTTCTTACAGTGCATGAGAGCGTAGCTTTGACGAATCTTATATTATAAATTACAAAGCCAATACATAAGTATACGCATACCTTACATGTTCGATATTGTAAATATTTTTCATGTGGAATTGGACGTAGTTTCTTTTTGGAAGCAGCTTATCAAGAAATACATTTTTAAACTCACTGAATCTATCGTCGCATTTTCATCTTTTCTCATTTAGTATCTCACATTGTAGTAGGTACACTTACAATTAGTAGTCAAATTAACAAAAGTAGAGGAAATAGAGGAAAGTCCGGATAAGACCAGACAAGTCCGGACGAAACCAGACATTTTGCAGATTGTGTAGAACATTATTAAACATAACTGTATGACATGTACGAATAATATTAGATAAAACTCGACGAATCTAAAATCTTTTATGCGATAAAAACTGAACAGACAAGACAGGTAGTAAGATAGAACATTACAGAAGATATAACAAACAGAATAGAACACTGCATAGAAAAAACTATATAAGATTTTACAAGACTTATACTGACTGGACGAGTTTTGGGCGAGACAAATACAAAAACTGAATATACAGAACAAGACTATAGAAGACTGCATATAACCAGAAAAAACTGTATAACGTTCTGATGGGATGAGTCTGTGTCAGACTGAACATAAAATGGATAAAGAATAAGTATATAGAAATCTGCATGAGTTTAGAAGAAACTGTGCATGTTTATGCAAGACTGATCCAGACTGGACTAGTCTGGGAGAGACTGAAACAAACGTGAACAAATAAGACATGACTATAGACAGGCCCGCCGGGACCGGGCGTGCAGGGCGAGCACCGCACAAGTGCAGCACTTTCAGGGGGGCGCAAATATAGAAATGTCCTTAATGAACACATTGTCATAATTTGCCTATTTGTAATTGTTTTTATTATGTCTTTACAAACACAATATATTGAACTACATGGAAAATAAACGCAAACGTTTTATGCACGTGAGGAATTCCCTTTTCTCATCATACCGCATTTCTGTCACATAGCTCGTGGAAAGCGGAATCTCTCTCCTGGAATGATGAAAAAAATAAGCAGGTAGGTGAAGAGGGGGCGGTATTGTCAGTTTTGCACGCGGGAGGTGAAGCGCTCAGCGGCGGGCCTGACTATAGAAGATAAGAAAAATGTATAGGATTGGGCAAGACTGATCATAGCTGGAGTCGAGTTTTAGTACGGCCGTTTTCTTTGCACGCCACGAAATAATTTAGAAAATCTCCGCCTCATACCAAAATTGTCTTTCGAAGTGTGTTCAATGGCGGGGATGTGCTAACCTCATCATCCAGCCCGTTCCGTCCACTACTGGACATTGGCCTCCTCAATAGGACTCCATCACCATCGTCTTCTGTCTTGAGTTTCGTGGATCCAGTTGTTTGCGAACCTTTTTAGGTCATCGGTCCAACGTGTCGGTGGTCTTCTGCTGCTACGCTTATCGGCCCTTGGTCTCCAGTCTAATATTTTCTTCGTCCATCTTTTGTCCTTCATTCGACCCATGTGGCCAGCCCATCTCCATTTGAGTTTGTGTCCACACAGCACAGGGTCATCCTGAGAATATCCTATGGATATCGTATTGAACTTAAAAAGATATCCTGGGATCATCCCGAGATGTCTATGGGACCTCTCTGGGATATCCCTAGGATACAAAAATGTCCGCCCACACAATATCTATAGGATATCCCGCATGGGATATTGTAGATCACCTGAGGATATTGTAGGATATCCCTTATGGGACACTCCGCTACCTCTCTGGTGGCAACACCGCCCAAAAAAAGGTGAATATATAAAACAAATCATTAATTTTTAATCAATATATTATTTTAAAAAAATTCATGCTGCTTCATCTTCCCTTCCTTTATTTCCCTGATTTCCATTTCCATCCTCTATATCTGCTAATAGCCTGTGCCAGAAAAAAAATCTGGATTTTAAACTGGCTGATCCCCTAAAATAAATTATATAGTAATTCTTATGATTTCTCCCGATTCAATCTTTCTTTAGCGTGTCTCAGCCAATTCTTAATATGTAGGGAAATTGTGTGATATGTCACCTCTGGTTCATGTATTCTGACCACATCTAAAAAAATTTGCAATTAAATATAAAATGAAAACGATTATAAGAATACACTCCATTTCATATAAAGTTACAACTTAATTGAAATGTATGAGAAATGTTAAATTAATATGCATTTATACATTTTTAAACGCACCTAGAATAACACTCGATATAAGTTGGAGAATATTATTTTTTGTTGCCGCCAATCCAACTAAATTTCTCCGCGACAAAATTTGAAAATACTCGCTCCATGATTTTTGCAGTTCTGCCTTTTGGATTAGGGCCACCAATTTTCGATAACTCGGTCATCTAAAAACAGGAATATAAAAGTATATAATATATCATTTACTTACAGTCTGAATAATTAGAAAAAATTGTAAAGTAAAGCTACTAATACGTACCAGGTATTTCTTGAATTGGTCATCACACAAGTTTCTTTCGATGATTTCCAAGGCTTGCATATCAAGTAAAAGAAAAGTTTGCTAACCACTCAG
This sequence comes from Phosphuga atrata, assembly GCA_944588485.1. Lineage (NCBI taxonomy): Eukaryota > Metazoa > Arthropoda > Insecta > Coleoptera > Silphidae > Phosphuga > Phosphuga atrata. The sequence continues at coordinate 19,436,100 of OX155896.1, read as the reverse complement.
ATTCTAAGTGATGAAGATAGACATGGTATTTCATATAAATTTTCTCTTTCTTGAAATGCATTACCCACAACAATGGGAATATTTTTGGCCGGATCATATGCAATGTTGGTCACTAAAATTATGCTACCATCTAACAAACCACAGCAGTTATCTGCTTTGCTTCCAGCATGCAGCATGAAATTTTTGCAAGCTACAATCTTATATTGTGGATCTGTACAACCTTCAGGTAACGGACCATCAAAGTGTAGAGAATTTATATTCGTTACAAGTATGGATGTCATTATTTTTGTTTTTCTAGTCTTTTCTATTTCTAAGTATCTTCTATTTAATTTTTGTAGTGGCCTATCAATTTTTCTCAATAGTTTTTTTTACAGTTTCATATAGTTTTCAAACTGAAATGCACTAAAGCGATCAAGTGTGCTAAGATGTTTTACATCTTGTCCAAGATGAATAAGACCATGAATATTGTGTGAAACATGATGTTTTCCATATATTATTATAAATGATGATACAAAATGTTTAAGTAGACTTTGAGCATAATCCAGTAGATCTGTGTGTGATTTTGTGCAGTGATGAGCTCACTGTACAAAATCCTTATTGCAACATGGAGTGTCATAATATTGTGATAAATATCCAAGCGTAAAATGGATTTGAATACTGTTGGTCCAGTATATAATAAAAGTTGTCTAAACTCTGTTGCTTTCCACAACTTCACATAAACAAGGGATCGTGGTTTTCTTGCAAATTCTTTTGGAATATAAAAGAAAATATTTTGCAGGCGTTCTGAAATTTCATTTGATTTGCGATGCTGCATACGAACTCTTAGGTCACCGAATAGCCATAAATATAATAATTTGCGAACCACACCCAAACACACTAGGTGCATATAATTCAACGGAACATTTTTGATCAGATCAAATTTTGGTATATCTTCTAAACAACTATATCCTCGAAAATCAGTATCTGTTCTTTCTCGTTCACATAATGATGGGAAACATATTCGATTCTTGATATATTCACCTTCAATCGTACATTTGGTACAGCTATTATAACCTGTATGACCTTTAATATTCAAAACAAATGATTTTGCAGGTGCATCTAAACGGAAAGATAGAATATTGCAGGTACAAAATTTATTGTGATACCATATCCCATTCTGACATATTTCTTGAAGGAAATCATGTAATATTATTATATAAGTGAAGGTTTTTCATCACCATGATACAATCCAATCAAAAATACATCATCGAACTGAGAGATAGATCCTAAAATAGGCCACAATGATTTTTTAGATGATCTAGATAAGAGGAGCCCATCAATGCCTATACTTAATTCAATATTATTGTTCAGTTCTGCTAAATACTTTTTTATCAATTGTGTTATTCCGTGATGTAATCCGAAATGGCTATATTGACCTGGTTGTACTTTCTTAATACTTGTTGTTCTTGGAGTACTAAGAAGTGTTCTAGCATCTGATGTCAAGTGAGAATGGCATGGATACTTTTTCAGTATCTTTAATTATGATGATACAGCAATGTGTGGGATTTGATAACTCACTGCCCATTGGGCAAGAAGAGGCTGCAGGTCATTGTTTTCGTTTCCTAATTTTACATATTCATTACTAACAGTCAGGGGTTCAAGGCTATGATTATCTTCTGAATTATTATCTATAACTGGAAATATATCAAACTCATCACTGCTAGAACTTGATGACACCAAAGTTTTCACAAGTGTCACACAATTTGACATGAAATATGGAGGTATAGCTGATGGAGATATATCAGACTCATCACTGCCAAAACTGAATGACACTGGAGTTTTTACAGGTGTCACAATTTGGCATGAAAGATGTTGAATATTCATCAGATTCTTCAAAATAATACTTTGAACATTCTTCCTGTACACGTCTGCGAAACTGACGCTTACAAATCTTTAGGATAGGTTTTCTTTTTCTTTCTTTAGACAAAACAAACAATATTCCCTTGTTATGTCTGCGCACGACCCTTATTTGTTAAAATTAACAAAACCGAGTTAAAATAAACAAATGTTGCATCACTATTAGGTCTTCCGTCTATATAAGCCATAGGCTCGAGCTCATACATAATTAAAATAAAATAAATAAACTCGAAAATAAAAAAATCTAGAATAAATAAACTATCTCGAATCTCCACTCAAGGTTCTTTGTCAAAGAAACAAACTGGCGAGAACATAAAACAATATCTTGTAAAGATGCAATACGGAAATTTTGATTTAATTTCAAATATCCTACTTAACGCTTAACCACCTGGGTCCGTTCACTGAGACCGCAAAGGTTTTACGAATCGTGTGTATCTTTTTTCAAGCAATACCCACAACTTACAGCGCCTGGCTAATTGTTCACTGAATCATAGTAACAAAATGTCAAAAATGGGTTTGTCATCAAATATGTGTAGACGCGTAATAAAAATATTTGAAATATTCGAGCGGTCGCTGTGACCGGTCCCGGGTCTTTATGAGAGTTTTAGTCGCTTGCACATGCACGAACTTTCCACTTTTATTTCTAAATAAAAAATAGTTATATTTACATAACTTGCTTCATCATCTTCAAACCATTGCCAAATAGTTTTTTCAAAGTCTGGATCTGTATATTTCACTGATTTTGCGCTATTTTATAATGTTGAATAATAATTGATCAAGCAAATTGGTCAAATAACTGCGGCTTCTACGAAGAGCAGATTATATGACTGTTCCTGGAACCGACGGGCTTAAAAATATGAGTATAATTAGGAAAAAACTATATCAAACGATTACTAAGAACAACTATTTCTCAGTAATCGTTTAATCGTTTTGTAATCTCAGTAATTTAAGTTGTTCTGAAAATGAACAAGAAGAAAGTGAACAGGACTCATTATCTGAGTTATCAGCAAGTGAAGATGAACCGATGGAAATAGTAACACCACATATGCAAAGAAGACATGAAAACTTTCATTTATCATATGAACTTCGCGCATGCATCCAGAGAGTACTAGGCATTCAAGCAGAAATTCCCCAAGGAGATGCAAAACTGACAAAGAGGAAAACCTGTTACATGTGTGACCCGAAGTTGAAAAGAAAAACATTATACTTATGCCATTGCTGCAAGAAACCAGTGTGTTTAGAATGCACAAATAAAATTTGTCGCAACTGCAGCGAAAATATTTAGGGTGATATTTTTATGAAAATTTTTTATTTTATGTCTCAATTTATGATTTTCTTTTAGTTTAATCCTTAGTCCTTAGTTTAATCCTAGTAATAAATAGTTTAAGCTTCTTAAAGCACCTAAATAATAATTTCAACTTCGTGTAATTCTACCAGATATGTTGCGGTCTCGGTGACCGGTGCCGGGTATGTACGTTCGGGTTTTTAGACCCAGGCGGTTAAGGGTTAAGATATTCCTAGGATATACACAAATGTCATAAGATATCCCGCGATCTCTCTGGGATATCCTGAAATTAAAATGTCCAACGGGATATCCATAGATATATCCATAGGATATACTGGATATCTTTAGGCAATTTTGGATATAATCAGGATATCCTTGAAATATCCTGTGCTGTGTGGGTGGTGGTTTGTGGTATGGTGGTGTAGGGTTATCGAATATTTAGGTTATCGATAGGGTTACCGATAATTGATTTTTACCTTTTTTCGTTGGGTTATTTTAAGTTTTCTTGTGGTATTGGCGGTTAGAGTTAAGGTTTGCGCCCCATATGTAAGGACAGGCACAATACATTGGCAATGTACTTTCCTTTGCAGACATATCGGAACTTTGCTTTTAAAGATATGGTTGAGTTTCCCATATGCTGCTCAAGCGAGGTTGATTATCTCTAGATATTCTGATTTCATGATTCCGCGTTGATGTTGAGGGTTGGTTCTGAAAAGAACCGGATTCTCGAAGTTTCGGCGAACTAACATTGGCCATTTTCAAGATATATATATGCGTCCGTGCGGGTTAACCGTTAGACGCATACTGAGATAACGTCGTAGAGATAACGTCGTTAAAGAATACATACTTTAGGTACGATGGTCAAATATACAAACAAGTCCTAGGAGCACCAATGGGTTCACATCTATCCCCAGTAATAGCTGACATATTTCTTACAGATTTTGAGGAAAAGGCAATCTAATCCTTAAACAACTTAAACCTACACTCTGGTTAAGATATGTTGACGACACATTTGTAATCTGGCTCCACGGCAGACCAGAGCTGGACAAATTCCTTACCCGTCTTAACTCCCAACACGACCAAATCAAATTTACAATGGAGATATAAAAGCATCAACGACTTCCTTTCTTGGATGTTTTAGTACAGAAGAAACCAGACGGCACCTTAAGTCACACTGTCTACCGGAATCCAACGTATACAGACAGATATCTCAACGCTTCTTCCCACCATCACCCCTAGCATCTGTAGTCAACACTCTTACCACCCGTTCCAAAAGACTAGCCTACCAGCTTAACTTACCAAAAGAATTGAAGAACTTACGAGAAGCTCTTTCTTCAAATGGATATCCAAACAGCTTAATATCCAGAGCTTTCCGTCGTACAGAGAACAGTAACCAAAGAACTGAAGAACGCCAGAAACCCGTTAACACAGCATACCTACCATATCTGCATGGATCAACTGACAAAATCGCCAGAATCCTAAAAAGACACAACATCGACACTATTTTCAAACCTAACCAGAAAATATCCTCCATGCTACGCAGCGTTAAAGACACCATCCCGTTAGAATCCCATGAATTTTACGAAATACCTTTCGGAACATGTGAACGAACTTACATTGGACGTACCAATAGAAAAATATCGGCTAGGATTCAAGAACATGTAGTTTCTGTCAGACACAAAGACAAAGTTTCATCCGCTCTTGTCCAACACACCAACACCGGTCACTGGATGGACTTTAGAAATTCAAGGACTCTTGCACAGATTAGCCACAAAATGTCAATAGTATACAGAGATGCCATAGAGATAGAAAAACGAGACTACTGCATCAACACGATAGACGACTCCTTGAGACTCCCACCAGTATGGCGACCGATCATATCCACCCTCAAAATGCAATCCTAGACACCCAAGACACATATACGACAAACAAGACAAACAACGGAACCGAAGCACCGCACACAACGCGCATGACCCGAAGCCAGACAGCTATAAATAGTCGCATCCCATGAACGAGCTCACCACATTCACGACCCACCGTCCGTACCGTTCACGTCGTGACGCGTGCTTTCTACAAATTGACGATACACACTCGATTGCCCGATTGCCACCGTATACCACCACACATTGATGCCTAAGTACATGGCATCAACCCGTAATAAAAACCGGCCCGCCTACAACTCGCCCTCCCCGTCGATGGACCGCACGGACTCCCGGCCAAGCTCCCCTCTGGCCTGCTCCTCACCGCCGTCATCATGCAACTCCTGCACCTGCAGCCGCATCATCAGCCCCTCACCGGAGACCTCCACCGGATCTAGGACCCGTCCAGCGACCACACCGACACGTGCAAGTACCCCACAACCCCCCTACAGCTCCCCCCCCACCCCTTATAGCTCTAACCATTCCTCCTCCACCACCTAATACAGCCCCCACGCCCCGCAAACAAATCTACACCGCCACCGTCCACAAACTCCCCGCAGCATACCATAATTACAAATCCCTCTTTCGCATAACCAATCAGATCCATTCCCTGCAATACATCACTGTCACCCTCAACGGTGACTCCGCCTGCTTCAAGTCCTATGACTCCCAGATTCCTGACAAGCTCAAGAAAATTCGCGAGCTTGTCGGCAAACCTTTACCAATCTCCACTGGCCCCAAGGGCAAACCCCATCCTCCCCCATCCTCCAGACCAAGACCTGGTGGCCCCTCTATGTCGTGGCCCCTCTGCGTGGTGCGCGGTGTTCCCATGGACACCACTCCCAGGGAGTCCCATGGACTCCCAGGCCACCCTTGACCATCTCCTTGCGAACGGGCTCGTCATCTTCGGACACCGACACATCGTCGAGTTGTCCAATCCCTCTCCTCCTCAACCCTTGCAGTGCGGACGCTGCCTTAAATTCCATGACTCTCGCTCCCCCTGTTCCGTCCCCCTTACCTGCGCCTTCTGCGCTGGGCCCCACGCTTCGGCCCAATGCCCCAACCCAACCTCAGTCCGCTGTGCAAATTGCGACGGACCCCACCACTCAAGCTCCCCCCTTTGCCCCAACCGCCCCGCGGCTCCCCTTTCGCCTGAAATGACAGCCCCTCTCAAATGCCTTGTCCCTATTCCCAACCCCCCTGCTGACGGTATTGAGAACATCGTCAGGTTAATTACCACCACCCTCCTCAACTTGTTCCCTAATGACCGCAACAAGGTCATTGAGACGGTAACACCCCTGGTCAGGAACCTGTTCGGACTCGGGTTGAAGTCGTCCGTGTTCAGGAACACGGTCCACTTCACCCTCATTCCGACATCCCCCCCTGATCACATTGTCTCGGAGCCTCCCGCAGCAGACCCCCAGGTCTAATCCCCGCGTGAATTCCTCCCCCCTCCCCCCTGTCGCACCAAAAATGGCCTTCCTCGCTTCCCTCAACCTCTGTGGCTGGAGGAACAAGGCTCCCCTGGTCCAGCACCTTGTCTCCTCCGAAAACATCCTCATACTCGCCCTCCAAGAAACGTTTTTCACCCCTGCTTCCAATCCCAGGCTACGTGACTTCTCTTTTGTCAGAAAGGACTCCCCCAGTGGCCGCCGTGGTGTCGCCATCGCGCACCACGTCTCCGTTCCTGCTCTACCAATAACCCTGCCTCCCACCCTTGCCAACGAAGAGCTCGTTGGCATCACAGTCCACTCTGGCCAATCTCCCATCTACATCTTTTCCATTTACATTCCCACGACACAACCAATCTCTACTCTCCTATTCAACTACCTTAACTCTCTCCCAAACTTCATCCTCCTAGGCGACTTTAACGCCCGAGACACGTCCTTTGGCGACCGTGTTTCCAATGGAAATGGTCGCCTTCTCACCTCATTCCTAGACAGTTTACCTATTCTTCGCATCCCCTGCCATGACTACACCTTTTTCTCCCCTATTGGCAATTCCATCATTGACCATATCCTAATTTCAGACAACCTGACCGACCTTGTCTGTGACTCGGCGTTCATTGGCCCATCCGTCACTAGTGACCACCTTCCCCTTATCACCGAAACCCTCATCTGCTCCAGGCCCAGCCCGCGCAAATCTTCCAAGACCGAATGGTCTGGGACTGGGATCAGTCCCAGAAGAACGCCGACTGGGACTCATTCCAATCCTCAATCTCTCTCTCCCTTCCCGCTCCAAACATCAACTCTGACCTTGACCTATCCTCCGCCATAGACTCCCTCACCTACTCAATCCACTCAGCCATAAATACAAGTGTCCCAACGAAAGTCATCCCTCTCGACCGTCCCCCAATTCCTAGTTTCATAGTCTCCCTTATCAAACAAAAACGCATCCTCTACCGCTCTTACAAAGCCACTCACGACCCCCTCACCAAAGCTTCCTGGAACCGCCTCAACGCCCTCATTAAACTCAAGCTCCGTTCCTTCCGAGAATCCTCCTGAATCGCTGCCACCTCCAACCTCAACCCCAAGGACGGCGGCAAATTCTGGAAAGACCTAAACACGCTTACTGGCCGCAACCGCCGTCCTAACCACAATCTCCTCGTGGAGAACAAGATCCTCACCTCTTCCCCAGACAAGGCCCAGGCCTTTGCGTCCCACCTCGAGAAGGTTCACCTTCTCTCTTCACCCCTCTTTAATCAACCCTTCTTTGTCGAGACGACCAACCTCATCAAACTCTCTCCCCTTTCTCCTCTACCATGGTCTCCCCAAGTCATCCCAATGATAGACGCTGATGAACCCTGCACCACCCCCATAACAACTGACGAAGTCAGATGCATCCTCGCCAACGCCAAAACAAACTCCGCCCCCGGCCCCGAAGGCATCCCCTGGATTGCCCTCAAACACCTCCCTGAGTCAGCCATCGAGTTCCTTTCATCCCTCTACAACGCCTGCCTCTCCTCCGGCACTTTCCCTGCCCAATGGAAAAGTGCTCACACCATTATGATCCTCAAGCCAGGCAAAAACCCCAAATCCCCGGACTCCTATCGACCAATTTCCCTCCTCTCCACCATTGGGAAGGCTTTCGAAAGAATCCTCTCCCAACGGCTCCGCACCTTCTGCGACTCCCACCACCTCATCCCCAACCACCAGAGCGGCTTCATGCCCAACAGATCCCCCCAACACTCCATCCTCAACCTCACCTCCAGTCTAGCTATCTCCCACAACTCTGGTCAGGTCTCTGTCGCCCTCTTCCTAGATATACACCGCGCCTTTGACACCGTTTGGCATGACGGCCTGATCAAAAAACTTATCCTCCTCCAATTCCCCTGGCCTCTAATTCGCCTCGCCCACAACTTCTTCAACTATCGTTCCTGCCGGGTGAAGCACGGCGACTCACTCTCGCTGCCCTTCACTCCTGCCGCGGGTGTCCCAGAGGGCTCTGTCCTGTCTCCCCTCCTTTTCAACCTCTTCTGCCACGACATTCCCACCCCAACCTTGCCCGACTGCCATCTCCAGCAATTCGCTGATGATACCGTGGTCTGGGCCTCAAATCGCCTCCCTAAGGTCGCTGCTTCCCGCCTAAACTCCCACCTAAAAACCCTGGAGGCCTGGATGAGCCTCTGGCGCATCCAGATGAACCCCAAGAAATCACAACTCGTCTTCTTCCACCAATCCTATCTAAGGGGTGCTCTTCCCTTCCCCAACATCCGACTCCATGGCGAAATAATCAAACCTCAACCCTCCGCCACCTATCTAGGCACCATCCTCCACAAATCTCTCCGTCAACCTTCCAACACCTCCCGCTGCATCAACCTAATGCGCAAACGCTTTCGTCTTCTATACTGCCTCCGTAGTCGCCTCGGCGGCTGCTCCCCCAAAGTCCTCCTCTTCTTCCAAAAGCCCCCTGTCACGATGCGCCACAAAATCCCCAAACGCAAGATCCCCATCCCCTACCTCAAACTACTATCTCATTGCACCACCGAACTCCCACCCGAGCTATCTTCCATCCTCAACTCTGCTCCCGCCGCATTCAAAAAAATGACCATCCAAACCTAAGAAATTTATTAAAAAAAAAAAAAAAATAGTAACAATGAATAAATAGAAAAAATAATAAGCTAAAAAAAAAAAAATTAAACAGCAAATAATAAGGAAAAAATATATATATACAATAAATAAATAAATAAAACAAACAAAAAAAAAATTTAAAAAAAACCGGTCTCAACCAACCAGGGGGGTAAAAAAAAATTAAAAAATAATAAAAAAATACAACAGCATCCTCGAACTCCGCAACCGTTTCGGAAATTCATGAAAGTTGTAGTCATTATTTCGCTTGGTTAGCATTTTCTCTGTTACATAACTTTCAAATGTTATTATTTTCATTATTTTGGCTATTTTTAGTTCAATTATTTGGGTTAGTTGAACAGACGTTTTGTCTACTATTATTGTAGACAGGGCGAACTGAACCTCGCCCAATGGATTGCATGTTTTATTGATATTTTGTGTTTATTACGAACAAAGGCCTTTATTATTATTATTATAAACTTAATAAAGTCGGAACACGGTCAGAATATATAAATATATTCAACCTTTCTGGAGCTCTATAACACTAATGAGTCTTTTTAGGACTACCAAAAACAAATCTCATGTGAAATTTGTCAGTTATTTTATAGCTTTCGGTCCACCTTCGTAGCACTCAACAAAAACCAGAAAAATAACATCGTTTGTTAAGATCATACAGTATCAACAAGGTATCGGAATGACATGATCTTAAAAAACAATGTTATTTTTCTGGTTTTTGTTGTGTGCCACGAAGGTGGACTGAAAGCTATAAAATAACTGACAAATTTCACATGAGATTTGTTGCACGAAGGTGGCCTGAAAGCTAAAAAATAACTGACAAATTTCACATGAGATTTGTTTTTGTTAGTCCTAGAAAGTCATTAGTGTTATAGAGCTCTGGAAAGGTTGAATATATTTATATATTCAGGCTGTTTTCCAACTTTATTAAGTTTACAGTAGATTTATTTTTATTTTGTAAAAGTTGTAATATATATATATATATTAAGTAAATTTGTAATAAAGTTGTAATGTAATATTAAATAAAATAAGAGAAGAAGTTTTCTTGTTACAGTGCCAAGTTGTATTGTTATTAAATCGTACTATACTAGTACTTATACTAATAAAAAAAATACTTATTATCTTTTGATAAATCTCTTATTTTTTATGTAAACTTAAATATTTTTCTTTTAAAAAATAAACACTAACTTTTTTTAATTTTTCTTTAATATATTTTTAACAGATACAAATTATAGAAATAAATAATACACCACCTAAAAAATAAAAAGCACCTAATGTTATAAAACTTGTATAAGTAACAATAAAAATATTTCAAAATTAAAGTTCAACCATATTTTTGGTTAAAATTAAGGTTAGAAAATAAATGTTTATTTCATTTGGAGCATGCGCATAGCGAACAAAAGAAATGTTATATCTTTCCTTGTCGCACAGATATTGGACACAGTTTCGGTATATGTAAGTTATACGGTATTCCTATTCCATTTGTATAAGTTCTATGATCCGCACGGACGCATATATCTCTTCAAAATGGCGAATGTTAGTTCGCCGAAACGTCGAGAATCCGGTTCTTTTCAGAACCAACCCTCAACATTAACGCGGAATCCCCGAGAAAACAAACCAACATATATATATATATATATATATATATATATATATATATATATATATATATATATATATATATATATATATATATATATATATATATACATATATATATGTCTTTGTACACTAAATCTACGTTTGTGTTCCCGATGAAAGTGTTCGCTCGGAACCAAATAAGTCATTAGTTAAGTTTTCAAAAAGTTGATCTCCAGCTTTCACGATAGGAAGTTCTTCCAGCATCTGCCTTAACTCTCCCAGGTTGTCGGTTGTGAGGACTATGTCGTCCGCAAAACGAAGGTGGTTTAGTTTTTTGCCATCTATGTTAATGCCTCTTGTTTCCCAATTTAGCTTGTTGAGGGCATACTGTAGGACCGTTATAAATAGTTTCGGACATGGTATCCCTCTGTCTTACTCCTCTTCCACGTTCAATTGGGTTAATGTTTTCATGTAACTTTACATATACTGTAGAATGCTGGTAGATGCTATAGATTTGTTCTAAGTATCTGCAGTCAATGCGACACTATCTCAAGGCGTTCATGATGACGTTTAGCTCTACAGTATCGAAAAGCTTTGTGGAACTGGAATAGAGATAAATCTCGAAACGCATCCACAGATGGCTATCCACTTAAAGTATCGTAAAGACATAAACTTAAAAACAATGTTATTTTTATGGTTTTTGTTGAATGCCACGAAGGTGAACTGAAAGCCGTAAAATAACTGACAAATTTCACAAGAGATTTGTTTTCGGTAGTCCTAAAAAGACTCATTAGTTTTATAGAGCTCTGGAAAGGTTTCTTTAATAAGTTTGTATGATTATCTATAAAGTAGTATGGTTTAACAATTCTAAAAATTTTTAGATAAAAAATATACGAAATATGTTTAGTTTTTTTTCTAGTTAAAGTAAGTTTCTAGTTTTAGTTATTTTCATTAATACTTGATGAATTATTATTCAACACGATAATTTAAACCTCAATTCAAATTCAAAATATAATAGAAAACTCATAACAAACAATTTTAGCCTACAAGATTTTTAAATATCTGATAATTCTTAAGAAATTTATCTTTTTCTATAATCCAAAATGCATTTTTAATTTTGTTATTTTTTCAATATCAAAGTGATAAATTTCTAAACTAATAATTTTCAAATATTCCCTCATCCATTAGTTTAATCGCTGGACGGAGAGAATGCTATTTAGGTCCCAAGCCATAAAACGGTTTCCTGACATAAAAAATATTTATACTTAATAAAATTAAATAATCTAACAATAATCAATATATATATATATATATATATATATATATATATATATATATATATATATATATATATATATATATATATATATATATATATATATATATATATATATATATATATATATATAAATATATATATATACATACATTTTTATACATACATATTATATATATATATATATATGTATATTGCTTATTGTTAGATTATTTAATTTTATTAAGTATAAATATTTTTTATGTCAGGAAACCTTTTTAGGGCTTTGGACCTAAAAAGCATTCTCTCCGTCCAGCGATTAAACTAATGGATGAGGGAATATTTGAAAATTATTAGTTTATATTATCACTTTCATATTGAAAAAATAACAAAATTAAAAATGCATTTTGGATTATTTTGATTTTGATTTATACTTAACAATTTATGAGAGAAATATAAAAATAAAAATATGTTTATTATTTGGTTGAGAAGTTCGTCTGCAGTAATCTGTATTTGAGTCAGCTTTCAGCTACTCAACCAATCGTATTTGCAGAAAGTTCATTGCAACGCATGTAATCCTATACCGTTCCAATTCCTGAAGAGACAGCTTTCTTATCGCTGATGCTGCTTTAATTTAGATAAAATATTCTATGAAAAATTGTTAACATAAATCAAATTCCAGCTTGTCGATATACGTTCTTTAGTATTATCACTGTAGTTGGGGGCCGATTTATACCGATTGTTATTATTGACTTCAATAACAAGGATGTACTGTATGAATGTATTGTTTGACCCTTTTTGGAACATACGCAGATATTGAGACGGTAACATACCAATCTTAAATTTCTACTATGGAAAGTGTTTTTTAAAATATTTATCACCAAAATGAACTTATTAATAAATACATTATTGTATGTGAAGGATGCCGTTATTATAATGGTGTGTAAAAGTATCCAAATCGTGCGTAAAAGTAAAATGTAAATCAAATGGAGTTTCATTATTAAACGATTTCTGTTAGTTGTTACTATGGCAACAACTCGCGTCACTACACAAAAAACATAGACGTAGTGAAAATAAATTTTCTAACGTGTATATTAAAATTGAATTAATTTTTCTTATTTTGATTCAAGAAGTCTCGGCCTCTCAGTGTAGATTTATTTCGCTCATATATATATATATATATATATATATATATATATATATATATATATATATATATATATATATTTATATTTATATATATATATAACATAACCTAACTATAATCTAATCTAGATTAAATCTAGGTTAACCTAGATTACATCGAAGTAGGAAAAGATGGTTCCTTCATCTAGGCCCTACACCTCCATTTACCTTGACACTTCCGGTTTCGACTTCGTTTCAACTTCCGGTATCGACTTTCGTTTCCTGTTTCCCACTTCCGGTTTTCCACGGATGAGAGTTTGATGTCTATGTAGCCCCACGTGCGAGGTCTTTGTAACCTCACGCTGGGTGTCAGCTCTGGTTTCGACTTCCGTTTCCGGTTTCGACTTCCAGTTTCGACCGCCGCCTCCAATTTCCCACTTCCGGTTTGCGGTTCGTGTTTCCCACACCCGGCCGCCCCATTTCCTGTTCGTGCACTGTGCGCGATAAAATTCAAAATTCGGTGCGGGCGGGAAAATTCAAAATCGAAACCGGAAGTCGAAACGGGAAGCGTCAAGGTCAGTGGAGATGGAGGGCCTAGAAGGAACCATCTTTCCCTACTCATCGACAACGACCAAATAGTGTTCCCGTTACTGTGCGTTTTTACTGGTTAGCAAGTTTTTCCACGGAGGCGCTGAACCTTTTAACCTTATTATGTCAACTATTTGATGTATTTTTTTTGTCAAAATTACAATTTTTACAATATTATCGGTAAGAAAAAATTATTTTTGTGTAGATTCAACAGTATTTTAACATGCTTCGTAGATAAAATAATATATGACGCACGTGTGTGAAAGGCCTTTTGCATGAGTTGCGAAGTGAAGCATGAGCCGAAGGCGAGTGGTTTAAACTTCGCAAAAAGCCCTTCTTCACACACTTGTATCATAAACTACTATATGGAATAAGCTGAGCGAATTACTGCACCGTTACAAGTCAAGTTTTAATATAAAATATCACTATACAACAGTTTTGTATAGATGTAATAGATTTTCATTACTATTATTTAACGTTTGATTCCCAACTTATTGGGTTTTTAATCATTTTATCAACCGGGTAATTAAGTTTTGTTCACTTTTAATTTTCACAAAATCTTTTATGATATACAGGGTGTTTCAAAAAAAATATACGTATTTCGGATGAATACATTTATTAAATTTTTAGACTTACGAATATGAAAATTTACACACATATTTACGAACTTCTCAAGTTTAGATTACAGATGTTCAATATGTACTCGATGAGCGACACGATCAATATCACACCGATACTCAATTTCCTCCCATACTCGCGCAAGCATGTCCTTCGTCACAGATGTTATAGCAGTACAAATCCGGTTCTTCAACTGTTCTAGGTTCTGTGGGAGTGGTGGTACATAAACGTTGTTTTTAACGAAACCCCACAGAAAGAAGTCAAGGGGTGTCAAGTCCGGTGACCGTGGAGCCCAGCTGAGACATGCTAAGTCGTCAGGTCCTTGACGACCAATCCAACGGTTCGGTAGAGTTTAATTCAGATATTCACGTACTTGGCGACTCCAGTGAGGGGGTGCCCCGTCTTGTTTAAAAATTAAGTTCTCTTCGTGCAGTCTCGGAAACAACGAGTTTAGTAGCATAGCGAGATACTGCTGACCAACAGCCGTGTTTCCATCAAAGAATAATGGGCCGTAAACATATGATCAGGGAATAGGGATATCGCACAAAACACAAATTGACTTTGGGCGAATCTCGTACATGTTCATCTCGTACATGACAGTGAATCTCGTACATGACTACATGTGGCTTCTGTAGGTCCTAAATTCGAACATTGTGTTTTTTTAACTGACCACGCTGATGGAGCACATATTGAACATCCATCTGTAATCTAAACTTGAGAGGTTCGTAAATATATGTGTAAAGTTTCATATTCGTATGTCTTAAAGTTTAATAAATATGTGCATGCGAAATACGTACATTCTTTTTGAAACTCTGTATTTAGAAAATATATAAATCAATTATTTCCAATTTGCAATGAGTTAATTAAACAAATTTAAGGGTTGCGACAGTTACTACGTGGTAATTCATACTTCCATGGTATGTGCAGAATTTATATTACTGTGAATAACAAGTTGTATAACATTTTTACAAAGTCTAACTTTTGTAAAAACATAGTGAATTTTTCAATTCAATGTAAATTTAAGTGAATTTAAAAATTCACTATGTTTTAACCACTCTTAATAAAAAAAAAAATTATATAACTTGTTATTCATTTATAGATTACTGAAAAAAAATAACTAAAAGAAAATAGAATTACCTGTGCCTGTGTAGCCTGTGTATTATTAAAAGTTTGGGCACTACTTAGTTACTTAGATATCGAAGTAACTAGCTACTGCTATAAATAACTAGGTAGAACGTTAAATCTGCCATTCCTGCTTAAGACAGTGAGATATTCTTCCTCACATAAGGCTTCTTCAAGGACTGATCTTGTAGTTTAAATCCTATTCGCTCCATCTTCTTCAATGTTATTTAGTACAGGGTAGGGTAAAGAAGTTACTGAAAAACTAATTCGAAGTCTTTAATAAAAAAAATCTATATCAAACATAGCTTTAAAAAACAACCATACCTTTATGCGATAATTCACGAGTTAAACCAAAGGCAATAAGACGTCAATTTGTGTTGGACTGCATCCGGCGTGAGAATGCAACTGTTCTGCGCCGGGGTATGAGGGGCAAGGGACGCGTCGAGGTACACGTAGATTAGTTTGAGTTAAGAAATTTGCGTCCGTTTTTCAAATACGGACAACTAAACACCGCGCACTCGAAATAAAGTGGGGGTATGCGCAGAACAATGCTAAACTCGTCGAGACGGGATGCATCCTCTAGCCGGACAGAGTATAGAGCTTAACACATAGAGAAAATAAATGTATCTGAAGTAAATAAGAATTTTCTGAATCTAATCATGTAATAAAAATAAATGTAGAAGGAAAATTATTATTCAAATATACGTACATTCTTCTTACTATTACTATTCTAAAACTTATTAGATTCCCTCTTATTATTACTATTCTAAAACTATCGATATGTCGAAATTTTTTTATTCAATTTTGCTTTATAAGTCATATTTAATTCCTTGGACACGGATCAATAAAACAGTGAAACTAATAAAACTTTTATTTCACTAGCTAAATAAAAGTTTCCATGGCCACGCATCAAAATAATTCCCTTGCGGGGTTCGTAAACTTGTCCATAAATGTTGACTTCGCTGATATTATTTTTTGATCGCCAACTCATTGTATAAATCTCTTTATTTGTGCGTAATCTCTCCGCAATTGTGTCACCATCTAACAATAATTCTTCGGATGTATTCAATTATGGTTAATAAAATAAACTAATTAAACACAATACTCTAAACAAAATTTTGACGTACGAATAAACAATTTTATCGTTGTCATGACAACACAATCATGGCCGGACGACATGCCTCTCGTAAAAAAAAAACACAGAAAATGGAACTTTTCTTTGTATTTAACTTTATCTTTATTTAATGTTAAATCAAAAGCAAAATTGAATAAAAGTTTGTACTACACTAGCGGATAAAATTAAGGTTTTTTTAATTTTTAATTAAGTTAATTAACTCGCGAGTTTATATCTAACAATCCGTTCGTTAAACGTTAATTATCCGCTTGTATAATAAACAACTATTATGTGTACTGGAGCGTAGAAGAGATTCATCTACCTGGAAAGTGATTTCCCGAGGAGAGGCAATACGCCAGGAAAATGAAGGAAAAAAAACATTCTTTGAGGAACAAGAAAATGAAGAGAAAACGTCCGCGGGGGGTATAATAATTGCTACATATAGTAATTATTTTATTAAACTTGCCGATCGTAGGGCTATTTTTTAATTTCTATTGGGAACTCCCTCAGAGTTTATTTACATGTTTAGCTGTTTAATAATAAGTTATATCAAATACTTGTGCACAAATCAATGGAAAATTACATGTATATGTTACGGTAAAAGTACGTAGATTGGTAAATGTACACATATACCGGTATATGTGCACATTTGCCTTCTTGGTTGGTAAATGTGAATTCAACTTACATTTATCAACTATTTCCGGCAAATGTGTACATATACCTAATGCTGTTGGTAAATGTATAGAGGTTTACTTTAACATACAGAGCGCATGTGCTGTTCGACAAAACTGCATTTTTGAGGTTATTGTTGTGTTTGTTTAGCTTCAGTTTTGCTATTTTATTTCCTCTAATTGTTATTATGAGCGATTTATATAACCCTTTGAAATAATATTATTATAAAATAGTGTTTAAATGAAATAATATAAATTATATCAAATACATTTTAACTTTAATATACAAGTGTATTTTATTTCTGTTTATTATTCTTTTAACTTTTACCGAAATACCTTTGAAAATGTGGACTTTTACCGGTAAAAGTAGAAATATATGAAGTTGATCTCAAATTTAAACTCACATTTACCTATCAAATTGGTAGATGTGCACATATACCGGCAAATCTGCACATTTGCCGATTTTGTACTTTTACCGTAACATATATATTAATAAATTGCTTTCGTATTAAAATATTGACTTCATTAAAATTTTAGACAACTTGTAATAACCCCTAACATTAAACATATTATGTAGACAAGAGAATTATTATTAGAATAGACTAATAGGAGTGAGTGTCCAGTCACATACAATAGACGAATACTATACTATAGAATTCATAGAATTCATTCATACTACAGAAAGTTCTTTATTGACTGCATTTCTTACATTTTTCCTTTTTACTTACCGAATAGATTATTTTCAAACATAAACACTTGTATTATTATATAGTTTGAGTTAAGAGACATGCGCTAGTTGCGTTTTTCAAACACGTGCGGACAACTAAACACCGCGCGCTAGGAATAATGTGGGGGTATGCGCAGAACCATTAAATAATGTGGATGCTAATACAGCAGCATTAATTGTTTATCACTCATTTGTACACTCTCACTAGAATGTCACATCTTTTGGGGGAATTCTATACATATAAGTCGAATATTGGGTATTCAAAAAAAAGGTTTATAAGAAATGTGTTCAGGTTCAAGTTGTCAAAGATATTTTTATTCAGAGAGATATTTAACAGTAGTAGTATTATGTATATTTATTACCCTTTACGGGTTTATAAATTGATTCCAAAATTTTTACATCACCCAATACATATATAAATAAAACTAATATAGTACATAGTATAAATAAAAATAAAAAATAAAAAAAAGAAACATATCGTCATGGAAACCGCAATATGTCGTATGTCAAAAAAAAATGTTTTTTTTATTGCATCAATATGGTAAACTTGTTGAGCAGCACAACATACAATAGGTGCTATGTCAGTAAACCAATCAGAACTTGAGTATCCCCACCTTGCAATAAGTTGATCTAATATCAGCTTGATATTTGGTCACGACAAATAGTCGTATGTCACAGTTTGATTTGTTTTCTTTCATTTTGGACAATGCATGAACGTCAAAATGTCACTTCGTATGTCACTTAAAAAAGAAGAGTCACTTGCTGAAAAAAAGGCTGATAAATTCAAAGCTAAAAATGGTAACGAAGTCAAATCTTACAATGTTGACTTACAAACTGTGCTTCTGGCACCTCGTTTAAATGCAGCGGCGAATTATTACAAAATGAAATTAAAAGTCCACAATCAGGTATATTATAAC
Organism: Phosphuga atrata; assembly: GCA_944588485.1. Taxonomy (NCBI): domain Eukaryota; kingdom Metazoa; phylum Arthropoda; class Insecta; order Coleoptera; family Silphidae; genus Phosphuga; species Phosphuga atrata. The sequence goes on along the minus strand of OX155896.1, from coordinate 19,417,200 downwards.
TTAGCATCAAAAGATGTTTCATGCTATGTTTCTCATAGCAACTAAATTTATCTCAAATGAATTAGCCCAGGCCTAGCCGATTCCAAAATAATTAATTATATGGAGTGACGGGTGCGGATATCAAAACAGAAATACAAAACTGTCTAATGTCCTGTTAGACTTGAGCATGAAGTACGGGTTAATTATTGAACAAAAGTATCTTGAGGTGGGCCACAACCATATGGAAGTAGACGGGTGCCATTTCGCAATTGAAACAAAGCTTAAGCATCAAAAGCAAGTGTTCCTTCCTGCAGACTACATTTAAATTTTTCAATCAGCACGACTTGACCAGCCATTTAAAACTTATTATCTGAACTACAACGACTTTGATAAGTTCAATTCTGATGACTATACCTGTATTCGGCCAGGGTATAAAGCAGGAGATCTCTGTGTTAATGACCTCGTGGCCCTCCAATATATGCCGAAGAAAGTAATTAATTATAAACTTGGATTTAGCGACGATTGGGCCCCATTACCGTGTCGTCCACGACGTTCAATAAGCTTCAGCGAGAATAGGCCCAAGCTATATGACCGACCCTGCCCAATTGAAAAACGCAAATTTGAATACCTACAAGAGCTAAAAAAACATACACCTGAAGATTACAGGAGCTTTTAAGAAACCCTTCCACACAAAAATTCAACTATTTAATAATTTCAAAACTCTAATTTTAATTTTAGAAATAGGTTTTCACATTTTTTAACATAGTTATTTTATATACTTTTAATTATTTTGGCTTTTTAAACTATTTTTAGTAGTAATAAGGACATTTTTAGAATGTTTTTGTTTTGTTTACCAAACAAAAGTAAGTAAATTTAATAGTTTCAATAGTTTCAAACCTTTATTATTTTAATTTTGGAAATAGGTTTTAACATTTTTAAACATTACTATTTTAAATATATTTTATAATTTTGATTTTTTAAACTATTTTTACGAATAATAAAGATATTTTAGCAAGTTTTTGTTTTTTTTTGCTTCATACATACCTACCATTCACTTTTAGAACCACTGAAAAAAAATCGTATGTCAACGAAAATTGAATAAAAATTGTATGCAAAAGGACGTATGTCAACGTAAATCATATATAGCAATAAATTACAAATATATATATATATATATATATATATATATATATATATATATATACGGCATTATAATTCTAAGGTAAAACAAATAATGTTTAAGCATTTAAAAAATAAATTGGAAACATAATGACCTGTTGAAACAGTTTTTTGTCCCTCCTGAGAAATTTGGTTTTTGGACATACGACATATTGCGGTTTCGATGACGATATGCTAATCAAACTAAAAACAAAAAATATAGGCTGTCAGGCACTGCCGACTGAAGTGAAAACTTAAAAAAAAACAGCCTTACAACTGGTTTTGAGGATTTATCAGTTTGTTAATTAATCAAATTTGGTACATAGTTTGTTTTATGTAATTCTGGAACATAACTCACTTGTGAAAGAGAATGACTGTGAACGGAATGTTTGGTGATTCTTTTTTGAAAGGTCAGCAAAATGAATTGGTATGATATATGGCGTATTTCTTGTTGATGGTCCTGCAATTTGTGAGTTATGGAAATTTTTACTTTTAGAAACATGTTTTTGAAGATTTATCTGTATGTAAATTAATCAAATAATTAGTAGTAGCTCTTTTATTTTCTCTGTACCACTGACTGTTTTCTTTGGAATATTCCTTACGACGTTTAATTTTTTCCTCCTCTTCAGCTGTGATTGTTCGATGTTTAGAAATTTCTGAATTAACTTTTGCAAGAGTTGTTTTTCTTATTCTTATCTCTATATCGCCGTCTATTAATTTTATTTTGGAGTTTCTTTCCTTTGGAGAGCACACGAGTACATTTGGTTGCCTAAAACTATTTTGGAACTTATTCATGATTTTCCATGAATTCTTCGATGCAATCCAGAAATCTGAACATTCCAATAATCGGGCACTAGTATATCTACTAATACATCCGGCAAAAGTACTTACTCTTGTACTGCACACTGCTTATAGGGGTTGATATTTCCTTAGAGGCGCTACGTTCTGTCAACACTGCCAAAAACTTTCCAATAATCCGGCACTAGTACATCTATTATTACATCCGGTAAAAGTACTTACTCTTGTACTGCACACTAATTCTACGGGTTGATATTTCGTTAGAAACGCTACGTTCTGTCAACACTGCCAAAAACTTTGACTATTAAGTTTGACGTTCAGAGCCAACTTTAAACATATGCGTATAGATGCGTTCTTTTGAACACATCTTTGAGTAATAGAATTTTTTTCTATAGAACGCAGCTATTGATGACGATAACGCAAATCTATGAGTTTACCCTCTACCCAAATGTCATTCAGCGCGGCTATAGAAGTTTTCACTTGAAAAAAGAAAGTCACTAAATTCCTATCCCTAAACCGATTACCTGATTCCCGCCCCACATATTGCTCTTCTTCTCTCTCGCAACTTTCTTCCTCCAATCTATCCCTCTTCCATCCCCCTTTAAAATCTCTTCTCTACACTCATCTCTTTCTCTCATTTCTGTACATTCGATCAGCAAGGGCTCTATTGTTTCCTTGTTTTCTCCACACATCCTGCATACTCTGTTCCTATCCTCCATCCAAAATTTATTCTCTCTCTCTTCATTTCCACATCTGAATCTTGCCATTGTCACTCTCTCTTTTCTACTCTCTCTTCCTAGGTACTTTGGCAGTTTTTCCGTTATTATTTTTTCATATTTCCCATTGTACCTAGACTCCCTAATTCTTGCTCTCCTTTCTTGCCTTTGCACATCTCTATCTCCCTGGACTAATTCCTCTGTCATTAATCTGCCTCTCTCTCTCATTCTTTCTATCTCCGCTCCTGCATACCCGTTTCTTTCTAGATATGCCTCCCTCTCTTTCCACACCCCCTTTCCTATTTCTTTCCTTTTTTCTTTGAGACATTCTTGCAGAATTCTTCACTATCCTCTCTCTATCACTCTCTCCTCAAAACTTATTGCTCTCTTTCCTGCTTCTATTCTTATTCCATCTCTATTTGTTTCCTCCATGACTATATAACCCGGAGTCTCTCTACCTACCCATTTCAACTATTTTTCTTGCACTCTTTCCAGCCCTTCTTGCTCTCTCCATTCCCATATTTCCGCTCCATACATCATCACACTTTTCTACAGGCTATCAAACATCATCACTCTCCTTCTATAGTCGTGTTCAAATTTTCTCTCTCCTAATCCCCATACCGCTCCTAGTATTTAATTAGCTTTCTTTACTAGCTCTCTCACGTGTGCTGTTTCTGTATTTCTATCATTAAACACGTACCCTAGGTATTTAAATTCTTTCACTTCTTCAATTTTCTCCTTCTCCCATCTCCACTCAATTACTCTTCTCCTGCCACCCCCTTTTCTAAACACCATCAGCTTGGACTTCTCCCCATTCACTGTCAGCTTTTTCCTCCTCATATATTTCTCCATGTTTCTTATCATTTCTTTCATCCCTTTCTCGTCTCTTGCTAGCACCACCAAATCGTCCGCGTAGGCTAGGGACCACACTTGTTCTTTGCCCACCACAACCCCACCCGTCTGCGCCTTGCTGAACATCTCCTCTATATCTCCAATAAACGCTGTAAACAGGCTGGGGCTTAGTGGGCAGCCTTGTCTCAATCCCTTATGAGTATTAAAACCTTCGCTCACCCTTTCACCAACTCTCACTCTACTTGTTGTCCCTTCATAAATCTCTTCTAATTTTGATACCAGATGCTCCATTATCCTTTTCTTTCTCAGGCATTCCCACAGTGCCTCTCTTGTCACATTATCAAAGGCCGCCTTCAGGTCTACATATAATGCATACATCTTGCCACTCCTTTTTTTTATCTCATTCCCTACTATGTGATTCAAGATGTATACATTATCCATGGTCCCTCTCCTTTTCCTAAATCCCGCCTGCCCGTCTGGTATCACACCCCGCTCCTTCATTTCCTTCGTCAATCTCTCTTCCACAATCATTGCATATTAATATTTTAACAGTAATTGGTCTGTATATTCTGGAAGCGGCCATGTTTGTAAAAAAATACAGAACTTTTTGAGGGGCACATAATTGGTCATAATTATAGGGCTAAACAAACATGATCTACGGGTAGACAGAACAAAAATTAGTTACATTCAGAAAAATGTTAAATTTTCAATCGTTAAAATTTGGAATAAAATCTATATCATTAATTCTATATCATTAAGAAACGTAGACAATAAACATTTAAAAAGAAAGTTAAAATCAATGCTTGTCTCAAAAGCCTTTTATAGCCTCATCGAATTTTTCAATGAACACATGTGCGCTGTTAATTTGGTTTCAGTTACGTTTAGTAATGTATAATGTTAATATGTGTGAAATTATTTGAATGTCCTACATCTCTGTGTGTAGATTTTATGGACCAATAAATAAATTATATTCTATTATATACTAGCTGACCCGGCGAACTTCGTATCGCCCTAGAATCTATAATCATTAAAAAATATATTATTAGCTAAATTAAAGTCAGTCAAATGTTTCGTGTATCTGATAATATAATAGATGGGAATATAATCGTGTCTGTCCTCCCGCACGCATAAGGTACGACGCGACATATAAAAAAATCCAAATCCAAAAGTTCAAAATCCGAAAGCCCAAAATCCAAAACTTCAAAATTCCAAAATCCAAAACTTCAATATAAAAGACAAAAAGAGCAAAATCCAAAATACCAAAAGGCAAAAATCCAGTGTACGTGTAAAAGTTTAAAATATAAAACCCCCAAAATCCAAAAGTCCAAAATTGGTAAGTACAAATGCCCAAAATCCAAAAGTAAAAAATGTAAATGCACAAAATCAAGAAATTGTTAAGTTCAAAATCTAAAAGCCCAAAATCCAACTGTCAAATTCCAGAAGTCCAAAATCGAGTTGATTACCTTCATTGAAGCACCTTGTGATATAAGACATTTTTCGTTTTGTTGTAGGGCGCGAGAATGAACAAAGCGGATGGTTTGCCGACACGTGAACATGCTATGTACAATTGACCGTGAGAGAAACATTGATTTTCGAGATTCAGGCCACAAACACTCAAGGTTTGGCCTTGTGATTTGTTGATCGCCATGGAAAATGCAAGACGAATTGAAAATTGAATTCGTTTAAACTCGAATGGCATATCCGTTGGGATCATCGGAATTCTCGGAATGAGAACTTCCTCACCTCGAGTATCTATCTTCCTCTTCCTCCAAGTATCGTCGCGTGAATCACATTGCTCATGAGTTTTGTCACCACCAAACGCGTTCCGTTACATAGCTTTGGTTGGTTCAGATTTCGAAGATGATGACTACCGAGCCAACCTTTACTTAAAAATTAAAAATTGTGCGTTGGCAAGCCAGGCAGATCTAATGACTTTAAAAATGCTGCTCGATAGTTTGCCTCGTCTTCATTTGCAACAGTGTCGATAGATTTAAAAAAAATGCGGTGGACCAACGATTTTATTTTGAATTATGATGTTTAAGTGATTTACATCATTGCCGCTAGAATTGCTCGTTCACTCAACCAATAGTATTTTTTTGTGATTAAAAATAATGTTCGGGAACACTTTGTTGATGGGCTCGTCCTTAGTTGAGACGAAATTGCAAAAATTATACGGAAACGAAATGAATCCGCTCGTTTCGTCGACGGGAAGACGGCCATTACTGATTGACAATAAATGCTTGGAATAATATTCGGCAGATGGAACGTATAGCAACGCAACTCGCATGTTTCTCGTCAGCTGAAGTTTTTTAATATAGCGCCACAGAATAGATGACTTGAGGCAAGCGTTTATTTCATCGGCCGCGGTGGATCTTGGAATTACTGGTAGTGCTTGTCGGAAATCGTCAGACAGTAGAATCATTGCGCATCCAAAACATCTCGAGTCATTGCGCAGATCTTTTATGGTTCGATTTAGTGCTTCTCATGAACGTTTGTGCGACATTGTGAATTCATCCCATATGATAATTTTACTTGCTTTAACACTTTATTAACACTTTGGCCATTGCCGATTGCTTCGCAATGTTGCATGTGGGTGTTTCAGTCGTTTAAAGTTTTAACGGTAATTTAAACGCTGAATGAACCGTTCTACATCCTTCTAGCAACGTGGCCGCTATACCAGAAGAAACAACTGCTACGACAATTTCGGATCTCGCACGAACAGTGGCTAAAATCAATGACATGAATCATGAACATCAGTCATCTTCCCAGTTCCACCGGGCGCCTGGAGGAAAAATAAGTGTTCATCTTTCTGTTTTGAGTTCAACAGTGGTACATTCATTCAAACTTATTCGTTCAATGCATCTCGGTCGTATTCAGGTTCACGTTCCAATTATCGATTGAAAGCGTCGTTCATAGCACGATTTCTTATCGCAGTGCTATGAACAAAAAATTGCACACTATAGAAGAGGAGCTGATCAAACTTTGTTTGTGTGATGCAGTATCGCTCGTTATTGGTGAGCAACATGTGGCTAAAATTAAACAAATATCACTCTCAAATACAACAGTTCCAAGTCGCATTTCAGACTTGAGTAACGATATTTGGGCAAATGTTATTAATGAAATTAATGAAAGTTCAATATTTGCGCTGCAATTAGCTGAGCCAACGGATGTTGCTTCGTGTTCAAATTTACTGGTATTTACTCGGTATATTAAAGATGACCATGTAAAAGAGGAATACTTGTTCTGCAAGCCTCTGCTTACTCGTGGTGAAGACGTATTCGAAATGCCAATGCAGTTTATTTTACACAACGGACTGGGCTGGTCAAAGTTGGTTGGCGTTTGTACAGAGCCTTCCGGATTTCGGTAGGATTTCGGTTCGTTCTGGATTTCAAGCACTCGTGAAACAATTTGCTCCTCATGTTTTATCGTATCATTTCCCGATACACCGCTACGCTTTGGCTGTTAAAACGCTTCCACTAGATTTGGTAAGCTCATTGAATTTGAACATTGAGAAAATTGTGAATTATATTCGTGGCAGTGCTACAATCTCGAGAGTATTCAAAGTTTTATGCGATGAAGTTGGTGCCAAATTTAATTCTCTTTTATATCACACAGAGGTACGCTGGTTATCCCGAGAAAATAAACAGAGTTTAGGAGCTCCGTGAAGAAGTAGGATTATTTTTGAAAAAAACAGAGAACACAAAAAGAAAAGTTTTTTTTTTTAAAATACACCATAAAACATTTATCGAAAAGCTGGCCCATCTTGCCGAATTTTTCATGAAATTAAGTGAAAATGTGAAATTAAGTCTTAATATCTCATTGCAAGGAAATATGACGAATATTTTGAGACAGCGAAGGATAAAGTTGCAAGTTTTGTGTGTAAATTGGAACACAGAGTGCAAGTTGGTGATGTGTCGATGTTCACACAGCTGTATGAGCAATCGGTAAATACCGAACCAAACAAAATTACGTTTCAAATTTCCTTGGTTCAGCATTTACCTGCAGCAATAGACTCACTGACGCAATATTTTTCGGACATGGATACTCGTCAGTTCAACTCTTAGGTATTAAGACCATTTTCTACTGATGATTACGTTTTGTAGACGAAGATGTGGCGGCCAAGTGGAGTTTCGAGGACTGCGCGAGAATAGTTAATAGATTTAAAAGTAGAATTTAAAAATTATGATCTCGGCACATTTTGGCGTAAAGCAAGTGCCAAATATGCTGTTATAACTAATAGAGCTTTAAAAATGTTAATACCTTTTCCCACCACCTATAGATGTCTCATGGAATGCATCTCAATATGGAACAGGATATTGTTTTTTTGTGAAAATCACAGGGTTATGTAGAACGCAAAAGATTTCTTAATGTAATTCAATGTCAGTCGTGTTGTTTGCCAGTGAAGTGGTTGTTTTAAAGAAAGTTTGTTAAAGAAAGATTAGTAATACAAATGATGTTAACTTTGTTGACGATATGTATACAATAATTTCCTAGAAATTATAATCTTTGAAGAGAAGATACAAATCTCTCTCTCTCTCTCTTAGTTCCTGTTTCCCCCAGTATTTCCCCCATAGGGCTTCCGAAAGATACAAATGCTACTATTTAATGGAACAGGACTTGAAATGCGTTTTAAGTGAAACTAAACCTAACATAAAAAGATTTGTGAATGCAAAACAATATCAACCTTCACACTGATTATTAAGATATGTTAAAATTGTAAGATTGTCGTATAATTTGTGATTAATAAAGATATTTGTATTTGTTTGTTTTGAAAGTTTGTTTTAAAAATTTTAAACTAGGGGTAAAATCAGTTTGCCAATAGGTCACAGGGGTAATGGTATTGAAAAGGATAGGAATCCATGATCTAGTACTCGATGATGATTTTATACATGATGTATAAAAAGGAAATTTGATTTTATCTCCAAAATCTATTTTTTTGCAGCAGCAGCAGCAGTCCCGTTGTTGTCTAGCAAATCTTTTTCATATTATTTCATATTCGTTTTTGTCTAGTTGAAATTTGCTTCGCTATAAACACGGCTGACAATTGAAACTAAACTAAAGTAATTACTATCCCTTTTTGCTGAAGACATCTTCCTGCCTTACAGTTGGGCATTGTTCTATTGGTCCCCTGCACTATCGCAAACTCTCACCAGTAGCTTCAAGTAGCTGTAATGAACGCAACGGCCATACCCTGGTAAAGTGCTTTGACCAGCAAGCCAAACCTGGTGGACGGGGACTCAAACAGACTCTCTATGGGTGGTATCTCCCACCTAAGTGCATAAAGACTGGTGGCATGGCATGAAAAGCGAGCAACGGCTATAGTCAACGCCACACGGAAATCATGGCGTACTCAGCGAAGCAATTGTCAAAGGCAGTTATTCCTCAAAGGTCACAGTTATTCCTCTTCTGCTTTTTAGTTTGGCACTTTTGTTCTATTTAAAACAAATATACTAAATATAATTAATATATTCTAATTGACAACTATTTATAACATTCACATAGACAATGCCTACTCAAATTTGAAAAGTTTTAATAACATCCACTTTGGGACAGATTTACTAATTAAATCAAGGGAGGGACACGGAAATCTTCTGTTACTCTTTAGCACACAGCGCTCTAGATGCATTGTGTGAGCCTTTCGCTACGTCAAAGCAAGTAACGAGAAAGGTCAAGACCTAATATGTCAGGGGCTGAAGGCCATAGGTTTATGTACTAGTAAAGTAACATAAGATAGTTGTAATTTGTGTAACCTCAGTCCTTAGGTAAAACGAGAAACCTCACCTTTGTTGGCGAGTTCTTCAGCAGTTCCTCGTCTCCGGACCAATTGTAGTATCGTGTACAAACCAAACAAAGAAATCGTATATCATGCATACGTCGGAAAATTGGACAACAATCGTGTCTCTTTATCTAACGTTGCACACGGGACCCATGCAAAGCTTGCGGAAATACAACACACAATCTTCCATAATAAGGGAATGATTCAATTAGTACGGAAGCACATAATAATATTCTAATTGACAACTATTTATAACAGTCACATAGACAATGCCTACTCAAATTTGAAAAGTTTTAATAACATCCACTTTGGGACAGCTTTACTAATTAAATCAAGGGAGGGACACGGAAATCTTCTGTTACTCTTCTGTTAGATTTCCATGTCCCTCCCTTGATTTAATTAGTAAAGCTGTCCCAAAGTGGATGTTATTAAAACTTTTCAAATTTGAGTAGGCATTGTCTATGTGACTGTTATAAATAGTTGTCAATTAGAATATTATTATGTGCTTCCGTACTAATTGAATCATTCCCTTATTATGGATGATTGTGTGTTGTATTTCCGCAAGCTTTGCATGGGTCCCGTGTGCAACGTTAGATAAAGAGACACGATTGTTGTCCAATTTTCCGACGTATGCATGATATACGATTCCTTTGTTTGGTTTGTACACGATACTACAATTGGTCCGGAGACGAGGAACTGCTGAAGAACTCGCCAACAAAGGTGAGGTTTCTCGTTTTACCTAAGGACTGAGGTTACACAAATTACAACTATCTTATGTTACTTTACTAGTACATAAACCTATGGCCTTCAGCCCCTGACATATTAGGTCTTGACCTTTCTCGTTACTTGCTTTGACGTAGCGAAAGGCTCACACAATGCATCTAGAGCGCTGTGTGCTAAAGAGTAACAGAAGATTTCCGTGTCCCTCCCTTGATTTAATTAGTAAAGCTGTCCCAAAGTGGATGTTATTAAAACTTTTCATAATTAATATATTTACAAATATAAATATATTACATTATGTCGGTTTGTGATGTTTGTAACCAGCCTCTCAAAAGGTCTCAGCAGATAATTCAATATACAGCTTGTTATACTATACTGTATGTAAAGTGTGTTAATATGAATATCACTTATCTTAAAACTTTTAATAAATTAATTGAATGAAAGTGCGCCTCATGCATTAAAAATCGAAGGAAAGGTATAGTTGGATTTGACTCATCCCAATTAGATATTGAAGATATTGATCAAGATAATGGCACTGCAGCTGGTAGTCAAAGAATGTTGTCGCAAAACGATTTTAAAATGATAGTTGATACCCTTAAATTAACATTAATAGATGAAATCAAAATGACAGTTCAGTCCACTCTTAAATCGAAAATCCAGCAATTGGAAAACGCAGTGAAGGGTCTGTCTGATATATTTGATGTTTTTAAGGTGCGTCTTGATAAAAATGATGAGGATAAAAAAGATATGAAAGAAAAACTAGAAAATCTCACAACTGAAAACAGAACACTAAAAAGAGAAATATAGGATTTACAACTAAATACAGGCGAGACAATCTAATTACAACTAAAGACAGGCGAAACATAGCAGGTGAGACAAACTAGTTATTACTGGGGTCCCTAAAACTCCAGGTGAGTCTGCAAATGATATTGTTCTTTCACTCTTCAAGTTGATAAACAATAAAATCACAATCTGTGTGACTCATCGAATTCCTACCCTGGACAACAAGGTGAAACCAATCATTGTAAAGTTCGTTCGACATACGGACAAAGTGCAGTGGTTGGCAGATTTAAAAAAACTGACTCGTTCCGACCAAAATGAACCAGGAATAGCCTCTGTATTACTACACAAGAATCTTATACACGGTAGAATAAATGCCCATAAGCATTTAACTATCTTTATCTACGACCACTATTATAATTGCCCAATATTGTACAGTTCGTGGATTATGTAAATACATCTTACAACACACGTATGTAACAGTCCGCGATTAATGTTATTTAATGATTCAATAACACACTAGTGCGTTTGGTTTACGATTCGTTGATTGGTTGAGAGCAGCTACTATCGTTTAATATAGGCAACCCACTACATTCCGTTACTTGCCAAAAAAATATTAAACGTCAAACTAATACATAAACACTATATTTTTTTTCAATTAAAACAATTAAAGTCCAGTAATGCCCAGTGTTAGCGAAATAGAAAATGCTACTCCGCCCGAAATTGTTGAAAAAGCGAAACAAGCTGTCCATAATTTGCTACCGATTAAATCTCGGGATCGATACGATGATGCATATAGAAAATTTATGGTCTGGAGTATGAAGCATAAAGTTAAATCGTTTTCAGAAAATGTTTTATTATTATACTTTGATGAGTTATCTCAAACAAAGAAACCATCTTCACTTTGGGCAATTTATTCAATGGTTCGGACAACAATTAATATAAAGCACGGCATCGACATTTCAAAACATTCAAAGTTAATAGCTTTACTAAAGAGAAAATCTGATGGATTTAAAAGCAAAAATCAAAAATTTTAACCATTCAAGAAATTAACGGTTTCCTCAATAATTGGTCGGATAACAAATATTTATTGATGAAGGTATTCATTACTTTTTTTTCTTATAATGTTCTCTAATGGGCGTAACGACATATTTTTTATATAATTTTAGGTTATTCTTATCATTGGCATTTGTGGTGCTTGCAGAAAACAAGAACTATGAAATATCAAAACAAAAAACTTCTTGAAAATAGTTTTTTGTTATTTGTCATTTATATACAAGATTCATATTTAGATTTTAATCTTAACAGTTTATATTTATATTTATTATGTTCAAGTTAATTAATATATAATAATTAGATATAAGCCCTGAAGAAGGTCACAAATTAAAAAGACCGAAACGTTGGCAATAAAAAAAAAAGACAGGCTATGAGTGTTTTATTAACCAAAATCCTTTACCCAAGAATTAAATAAAATATAATTATAAATATATTTTAAGATCTTATCATTTTTATTATGTTGTAGTTTATTTTTAGGAAAAGGAATTTATTTTAAACAACTGATGTCGATATTTTTCCAACGTTTCGATCTTTTCTATTCTGATCTTCTTTAGGGCTTATATCTATTAAGTAGCTATTAATAAAATTAAACATAGAAAATATAAATTATTTCATTTGACACTGACACTGCGTACATCCTAATAGAAAAAACAAATAGTGTGGTCGTAGATAAAGTATAGTACATAATTCGAGTTGTAAGGCAATTACGTACTCGCAGAATTACGCGCTCCCCGCTACGCGGGTTCCCCTCGTACGTAATATGCTTCTTACAACTCTCATTACGTAATATACTATTATGGCGCGTTTGTTGGACAAAACCAGGAACATTTCGGATTTTGTACATTCGGAAAAAAAGTACAAGTATACTTGGTATAAAGATGGCAAAATATTATTCAAAAAGGAAGACCAGCACAGGAACATAATTCGAATTACTAAAGAAGATGATTTAGTAAAAATAAAATAAAACTTTAAGATATATTGGTACTAATTTTTTTTGTAGATAATAATGCGAAGAATATTATACCAAAACTATTTCTCTTAAAAAAATATTATGTTTCCAATTAGTAATCTATTATCTTTTTTCTCACAATAATTATTATTCACTGATTCCTTGTATTAAAATGTACAAAAGAATTTATGTTTATTTTATTTTATTTGTAGTGATTAAAGTTAATTTGCATGTTAAAATTTTGAACTTAAAAATTTTAATCACTTTTGAAATTATAAGTAAAAATCTTTAATGGATATATTTGAAAATGTTGATAATTTAATAATAGAAAGTCTATTACTCACAAGTAATAAGTTTGTGGAAATGGTGAAGGCCCAGGGTGGTTTTTCATGTTTCTATATTAATATCAGAAGTATAAATATGAATTTTGACGAGCTATCGGTTTTATTGGCTGATCTCAAATGTTCTTTTGATATTATAGTATTGGGGGAAGCCTGGTTAGGAGGGGGGTATCTCTAAATCTATTTAAGTTGCCAAATTATACACAATTTTTTTTATAATAAAAACCAACACATATACAATATTGAAGTATCTGAACTCATTTTAACATAATGTGGCTGTTTGTCACTTAATGTTAACTATAACAAATTAACTTACACAATTTTAGCCGTCTATAGGTTACGGTATAGGTTTTTGTACCCCAGTACAATTCTAATTGGTGATGTTAAAATAAACATAATCAGTACAAATAAATCTAAAATAATAGAAGATTATCTATGACTTCTTGCTGCCAGGGGATTCCTATCCCGAGTCACTTGTGCCACAAGGATAGACGATGGACCAGCTGGGCATGGCCGTGTCACCCAACCTTCATGTATTGACCACATAGCTTCAAATATTCAATAACAGCACTCATTACTGCCGTGGTTATAAATACCAACGTCACTAATCACAGAGCAGTCTATTTCTCTATAGGTGGTGGGGTAGGAGGGAACCCCTCCTCCACCTGCAATGGCCAGACCATAAAGAAAGTAAGGTTTGATGAAGTCATTGATAAAATTAAAAGTTACAATTAGGATGGGGTTTATTAATTCACATCTGTAGATAAAGCTACTCAATACTTGATTAACACTTTACAATCTAATCTAGAAATTTGCTCTGAAACTACAATGATCAAAAAGCCCTTTAAATACAAAAGTCAGAAGGCCTGGATTACAAAAGGCTTAATATTATTAAGGAAGAGGGACTATTTGTATAAGAAGCCTTTTAATGAAAAATTAAGAGCATACTATATAAGGTACAGGAATAAATTTGGACAGTTAATTAGGACTGCTAAGGAGGAAGCCTATAGAAAAGATTTCATGGGCAGGAAAAGACACTAAAAGAGTTTGGGGAACTATTTCTGAAATAATTCATAGCAAAGATAGGGACTCTAACATATCAAAATTGAATGTTGATGGTAATCTTATAGAAATTCAAAATTATCCAGATAGGTATGCTGATCATTTGAACCAATTCTTTCGATATATTGGTGAAAAAATGGCTGCAAAAATTACATCCACAGACAAACAACCTGACTTTGAGGAAGATTTTATCCAGGTTAATGAAAATAACATTATTAAAACAATTGATGAATTAAGGAGAGGGTCCTGTCCTGATTGGGACAACATTTCAGTAAACTGTCTACAATTAATTAAAACTTACATTACAACACCTTTGACTTACATAACTAATCTCAGTTTCAGTACAGGTAAATTTCCAGAAATTAAAAAAAAATCTATAATTATCCCTTTGTATAAAAATAAAAATCGTTCTTTAGTTTGTAACTACCGCCCTATTTCTATGTTATCCAACATAGCGAAAATATTAGAAAATTTGGTTAAAAAACAACTTGTTGGATACTTGGAAACAAATAGCCTAATAACGCCTAGACAGTTTGGTTTCCGACCAGGGCAGGGTACTCATGATATGCTTTAAGTTGGTTCATTAGCTACCTTGAATGTCGACCTCAGCAGGTTAGATTGGGGAATGTTCTCAGCGCTACTATTTATGGTACTTGTTATGAAATCCCACAAGGTACAGTTTTGGGACCTGTATTATTCCTGGCATTTATTAACGACCTGCCAATACTTGAACGAGAAATAGAAGGACACCTACATATTTGCAGACGATACCGTGCTTCTGTTCTCCACCCCGTCATGGCCCAGCACCTTCAATGTTGCCTCAAAGGGAATCGAAAGAGAGAAACGGTGGATGGACCTCAACCGACTCTCATTGAATCTTGACAAAACCAAATATATAATATTCTCAATCTATAAGAATTCTCAATCTAGCAATTTATTTAAAATAAAATTAGGAAACAATACAATAGAAAGAGTTCAAAGTATTAAATATTTAGGTATTCAGATAGACCAGCATCTGAACTTCAAATCACACTCAGAAATTCTAACAAAACGAATAAATCAGTTAATCTATGTGTTTTTCATACTAACAAATATTTTTGACCAAAACACCTTAATGACCGTGTACTTCGCATTGGCCCAGTCGATCCTAACTTATGAAATACTATCCTGAGATGGGTTTTGTCACACAACGTTAAGACCTGCAATCGTTGCACAAAATAATTTGCTTAGAGGAATTCTAAAGAGAGGAAGGCTCGATTCGGCCGGGGCGTTGTACAGGGACTTATCAGTTTTAACCATAAATAATCATAGTATATCGTATTGTTGTTATATAAAGTTTCTAGATGTAAATCAAGCTTATTATAATACGAAATTTTCAAAAATTATTATAATATATTATTAACTATATTACAGTTAATAATGTCTATAATTACAATACAAGTTAATTAATTATATTTACGGCGATTTATTTATGATTACAATACAAATTAATTAATTATATCTACCACCATAATAAAATCGACAAAACCAACATAGACCTGTCCTCTTACATTTTACAATACGCTGACGATACGGTACTGACTACACACGACACCAATTTGAAAAAGACATTGCAACAGTTACAAACACTTTCAGACAACACAATGACGTTTTTCAACAAATGGCGTCTATCCCCCAATCCTTCCAAATGTCAACTCCTAATAACCAACCATAAAATCAAAGACAACTCCCCTTACATAACAATCGGACCCAGCGACGTCCACTCCTCCCACCAAGTAAAATATATCTGGGTTTGGTCCTGGATCAGAAACTAAAATTTAAAAATCATGTATCGAAACAGAAGACCGAATTAATAAAACGTTCCAAACATTTTCGCTCCCTCACCTATGGTAAACACTGCATAACGACAAATACAGCGACCAAAATTTACAAAACAATATGTAGACCACTGTTGGACTACGGTCATATCCTTCTATCACAGGCTCCAAACCAAACAAGAAAAATTATTGCAACAGCGGAACGCATAGCACTTCGACTCATTACCAAAATGCGTCATCCCCACAATCCTTTGCATAATCCCTCTAACCAACTACTGTACGACACTACCAAAATCCGGCCCATCCTAGACAGATACGCAGATCTTGCAATAAAATTTCTCAATAATAGGTCAAACTGGACAATTATAAAAGACTTATGCCTGACTCGTAATACAAGACAATCGAACAGAAAACACCCACCTAAAACACTTTACGAAGCACTAATGGACCATTACACTCCAAACAAGTGAACAACTTTTTTTTTGGTACTTTTTTGTACTTTTTTCTTTGTATGTGTATTATTATCTATTATATTATATTAATCCTGGCAGAAAAACCCCTGGTTATTAGCCAGTTGTACAATAAATATTGTTATTATTATTATTAATTAATTATATTTACGACGCATAAGCAGCATTTAGTGCTGCATTTTTTCATCTATATATATATATATATATATATATATATATATATATATATATATATATATATACATATATATATATATATATATATATATATATATATATATATATATATATATATATATATATATATATATATATATATTTCATTTTCCAAGTATATGTTAATCCTCATCAAATCCTCATTTAAATTATCGGCATTTAATCTGTTGCTAAGTTTGAATTTAATTAGAATCATTGCGCTGAATTATTTCTCGCAGTCAAAACTAGAAGCTTGAAAAGTTCCTATGATATCATAAATTATCGCTATATTTCTCCGAATTTTGTAGTACATATTTAGAATTTGCAAACAATATTTACAAATTGGATCATAACGTTTAACGACTTGTTCATTACTATACCCTATTAGGTTTTTGTAATTTTTAATCAAAGCATCCATTGCAAAATAAAGAGATAACCAACGCACCTCGTTTAATGGTTTAAATGTTACCGAATTTCGATCCATAACAGCAGCCATTTTAACACTTTACAAAGCACTAATGCACGCAAAACACTTTACGAAGCACTAATGGACCATTACACTCCAAACAAGTGAACAACTTTTTTTTTGGTACTTTTTTGTACTTTTTTCTTTGTATGTGTATTATTATCTATTATATTATATTAATCCTGGCAGAAAAACCCCTGGTTATTAGCCAGTTGTACAATAAATATTGTTATTATTATTATTAATTAATTATATTTACGACGCATAAGCAGCATTTAGTGCTGCATTTTTTCATCTATATATATATATATATATATATATATATATATATATATATATATATATATATATATATATACATATATATATATATATATATATATATATATATATATATATTTCATTTTCCAAGTATATGTTAATCCTCATCAAATCCTCATTTAAATTATCGGCATTTAATCTGTTGCTAAGTTTGAATTTAATTAGAATCATTGCGCTGAATTATTTCTCGCAGTCAAAACTAGAAGCTTGAAAAGTTCCTATGATATCATAAATTATCGCTATATTTCTCCGAATTTTGTAGTACATATTTAGAATTTGCAAACAATATTTACAAATTGGATCATAACGTTTAACGACTTGTTCATTACTATACCCTATTAGGTTTTTGTAATTTTTAATCAAAGCATCCATTGCAAAATAAAGAGATAACCAACGCACCTCGTTTAATGGTTTAAATGTTACCGAATTTCGATCCATAACAGCAGCCATTTTTTTAAATTTTCCTTTTTAATTCCTGATCTACTGAACATAGTGTAAACTGTTCTAAGGAAGGTTTCAATATCTTGCCTAACAGCACCATCCAAACCCAAATCTTCTTCGTTGCGCAACGCAATGTTGTTCAGTAAGATGAGTAATTTCCTTTTTGAGAAGTGCCGCCACTCCATTTTTCCGTCCTAGCATAACACTTGCCCCGTGCTTCTGATTGGCAGTGTGTTTCCTGAATAGCAACTAGATCAATATTGTCATTCTTTAAAAACTTAGATAAATATTGGCATTTTTAAAAGCTTATGCTCTCTATGTTTATATGGCAAATATGGACACAAGGTACGAGGTTCCTGGTCAGCAACCCCTTAGAAGAGCTGTTATTTAATTTTTGTAGCATTATGGATTTGGCTGTGATCAGCTGTTTGTTTAAGTGTCTTGCGGTCAGAAGAACTATCTGGTTTGTCTGACGACAATATTTGCTAGTTCATATAGCGTTAACCAGGGTGCACCACGAGGAGGCGAACTAGCTCTTACAGCAGCCGCCTTCATCGACAGCTTACGACACGGTGTGGCGAGAGGGCATGATCTGAAAGTTTCTGCAAGTGACTCCGTGCAAAGTAACAGCCCGACTGCTTGACAACATGCTGAACGACATAATTCTCCAAGTCTCAATGGGATCCAATACAAGCTCTCAATAAAAAAACTCAAGAACGGTCTACCTCAAGAAGCGGTGCTCGCACCGCTCTTGTTCAGCTTATACATTTCAGACATGTCCGAAACTAGGTCAAAAAACATGGATATGCCGACTGGGGACTTACTATAAGATGTGGCTCATTCGAGGAAGCAGAGGGAATTTTGACGGCTGATCTTGAGAAGTTGGGGAAATACTTCCGGAAATGGAGACTCCAACCAAACAGAAGTAACCAGCTTTCACCTGAAGAACAAACTCGCAAATAGGGAACTCAGTGTCCAGTTTGAAAACACATCAAACATAACATCAGATATATAACATCAGTATAAACATCAAATATAACAAAAACCCAAAGTATCTAGGTGTGACACGCGATAGAACACTTTCGTTTAAGGAGCACTTATCAAAAGCAGCAAATTGAAAACAAGAAACAATATAATACAAACATTGTGCGGAACATCTTGGGGTGCTTCAGCTTCTACTATACGCTCGTCAGCCCTGGGCCTCGTCTACTCAGCTGCAGAGTACTGTGCTCCGGTAAGGCTCAACAGCCCACACGTTAAAAAAATAGACGCACAGCTCAACAATACAATGAGGATGGTTGCTAGAGTTATTAAATCGACTCCTACAGAATGGCTTCCAGTACATTGCAATGTGAATGTTGCAGCAACATTCCTGCAACATTCCAGTTGCGATATTACAATGTGAATGTTTCAGCAACATTCCTGAACATTCCAGTGGCAACGTTGCAGCAACATTCCTGCAACATTCCAGTTGCAATATTACAATGTGAATGTTGCACCAATATTCCTGAACATTACAGTGGCAACATTACAATGTGAATGTTGTAGCAACATTCCTACAACATTCCAGTAAGGATTGCGCCAATTATTTTTTTCATTATTAATATTATTATTTATTTTTACTGTGATTATTTTTACTCGTCTCACTTCTTGTTATTCTTATACTCAAAAATGTATTATATTTTTGGTTATTTTTCCGATCGACGCGTGTATTTTCCGCCGATCGGAATTTGCATACACATTGCGTGTATATACTCAATGAAACGTTGCTGTATTTATCTACGTTCTCTCTTCTTTCTGTACTCCTCTCTTCCACTTTTATGTAGTGTATTAGTGTATGAACGCTGGGTCCCTCTTAAACGCGTTTACATAACCTACTTGTACAACAAATTCAGTTAGCAAGGCAAGGCGTTGCCTTAAAATTCAGTTAGCAAGGTCGTTCGAATGAGAAACGATGTTTAAGCCAATTGATGATGGCGAAATTACTCTGGAGTAAGTTTATTTCTTTAAAAGTGAACATTTTTATATTTTTGCCAGATATTTTTACTTATATTTTATATTGTCCTATAATTTTACAGAGACTTGGCGGAGAGAAATGGTCTGAAATAGATATAGAAGAGACTGGCAAAATGGCTTATTCAAACTCCAACAAGAGTGAGTCCAGCCAATAAAGCAAATGCGGAAGTTTCCTCCGATGAGAATATCAATAACAGTACAGTACAATAAAAGTGAAAGATTGAAATAGTAGAGAAGAATAAAAGAGAATAAAACTAAAAATATAATTTTCTATTTTTCAATATTCAATATATTCCATTAACATACCTGCAACATTCGCAATATTCCCGCAACGTTCCTGCAATGTTCGTAATGTTCCCGCAACGTTCGAAATGTTCCCGCAGGGTTCCTGAAATGTTCGTAATGTTCCCGCAACGTTCGTAATGTTCCCGCAACCTTCCTGCAATGTTCGCAACATTCCCGCAACGTTCCTGCAATGTTCCGTGCAACGTTCCCACAACATTTCTTAACGTTGCAGAGAGGCGGACATAGGAATGTTGCAGGAATGTTGCAGCAATGTTTAACGTTGCGAAAGTAACATTGCTGGAACATTCCTGCTACATTCAACGCTGGCTAGGTAACCACAACCGCCTCCGATCTAGAAAACCACCAACCAAGACCGCACTAAACGCAATAGAAGAAGAATGGAGCATCACCGTATTGTTATTAAGTTTTAATAATTCAAATGCACATTAATTTTAGGATGAACGTTTATTCTTAAACTAAAACATTACAAAACCACATACAGAATACTAAACACAGAATCTTCATCTAACGACAAACAAAAACGTAAAGCTAGTTAACGGACAGGGAAAAAACGCGCCATATGTAAAAAAGTTTTACCAACATAACAACTATAAAAATGCCGCCAAAATAAAATATTATGAATAATCATTGTATGAAAATACAAACAAAAATAAATTTCCAACACTCCCTCTTATTGAATATAATGATTATTCTATGAATTATCGGCACTCTCTCTATTCTAAAGTTATTCTTGTACAACATTTGACATACATATGCTAGAAATACATTCATTAAATTTTACCCTACCTAAAGGTTTGGTCAGAGCGTCCGCTGGCATCTTTGAGGTTGGCATGTAAGCTAAAGTTATAATATTATCATTAAAACAATTGCGAACGTAATGATATCTTATGTCAATGTGTTTTGTCCTTTTATGATGCACAGGATTCTTCACCAACTTTATCGCCCCTTGGTTATCATTGAATAATTTGACCGGCTCATTTAACCCAATTATTTGGTAAACAATATTTTTCAAAAATACAGCCTCTTTGCTTGCTTCAGACAAGCCCACATATTCCGCCTCCGTAGTGGATTGTGCTACGCACCTTTGTTTCTTTGACTCCCAAGATATCAAACAATCCCCTAGTTTGAACACATATCCGGTATACGATTTTCTTTCATTATCATCGCTTCCTCAATCTGCATCCACATATCCCACTAAATTATCATCAGAATTTCTGAAACTAAGGCCTAATCCGCACGACCCTTTTAAGTATCTTAACACACGTTTTGCCATTAACCAGTGCTCCCTTCTGAATGACGAATTAAATTGACTTAAATAGCTGACGGCATACATAATATCTGGTCTGGTGCACACCGCCAGATACATCAACCCACCTATAAGTTCACGATACGGTAAGTTTTCATCTATATCTTCATTACATCCTAACTGAGATCCTAATTCTAGAGGCGTACTAACAGGTTTGCAATCACCCATGCCAAATTTATTTAATAGTTTCTTAATATAAGCCATTTGATCTAGAAAATAACACCCATTTTCTCTCTTTACTCTCATTCCCAATATATGTGATACTGGACCAAGTTCCTTTACTTTTAAACATGACTTTAATTCATTTTTTACTTGCTGCATTAAATTATCATCATTGCAAAATAATAAAAAGTCGTCAACATATAAAGCCATAATTGCAATACTTTTATTTTTCCTACGAATATATACACATTTCACTATCACATTTACTGAATCCTAATTTACTTAACACTTCATTGCATCTTTCGTTCCAAGCACGAGACCCCTGTTTTAGCCCGTAAATTGCCTTCGAGAGCTTACACACTTTATTTTCATTCCCCTTTTCAACAAAGCCTTTTGGCTGCCGCATGTAAATTTCTTCTTTTAACTCACTATTGAGAAACGCGGTTTCCACATCTAAGTGCTCTACGCACATATTATATTTTACTGCTAACGCAAAAAGTAGCCTAATAGTGGAATGTCTAACTACAGGGGCAAAAGTCTCCTCGTAATCAACCCCATATTTTTGGCTAAAACCCCGTGCAACAACCCTACACTTGAACCTATCAATCATATTACCACTAGCGTCTCTCTTAATTTTATACACCCACTTCGATTCAATAAGATTTTTATTAGGAGGCAAATCTACAAGGGTCCATGTTTTGTTTTTCTTTAAAGATTCAATTTCTGACTCCATGGCTTCTTGCCATTTTTGTTTATTTACACTCGACATGGCCTCCATGTAAGTTTCTGGCTCCTCATCATTCATCCCTACACTATAAAGGACGTGATCAGGGTATTGTTTCGCAATTCTGTCTCTCAAAGGATATCGCCTACTTATAACTTGACCTTCGTCTATTTCATCAGGAGTTTCAGGTAAGTCACTATCATTCAAAACACTATCACTATCTGACAAATCACTAGTTTCGATCAAATCAGAAATATCGACAATTGAATCTTTTTCATTTAAATTTTCAGTTAAGTCACCCTCGGGCACATAATTTTCTAAATAAGCAATAACATTTTCAACATTAACTGGTTCTATTTTATTATTTTTCCACGATTCTAGATTACCTAGTGACATATTCTCAAAGAAAACTACGCTTTTAGCTAAAGTAACTTTACTCGGCATTCCAGGATCTACTAATTTATAACCTTTCATACCATCTGGGTAGCCAACAAAAATTTTTGCTTGAGCCTTAAAATCCCATTTTTTTCTTTTCTCTTTTGGAACATGCACAAATGCAATGCAACCAAAAACCTTAATATGAGCTAAATCTACTTTGTTCCCACTCCATTTTTCTTCAGGAGTGTAACCAACTAACGCCCTGGTGGGTGACCTATTTTTTAAGTATATCGCCACCTCACACGCATATTGCCAGTAATGCTTTTCCAGCCCACTATCACTTAACATACTCTTAGCCTTGTCAACAATTGTCCTAAGTGACCTCTCAATTACCCCATTCTGTTCATGATCATAGGGAACCGATTTTTCATGCTTTATTCCATAATTACTTAGAAACCCTTCAAGTTCTTTATTCACGTACTCACTACCGCAATCAGTTCTGAGTGCTTTAATTTGTAGCCCGGTCTCTTTTTCAACATTGGATTTAAATAATTTAAAATAATATCCAACTTCATCTTTTGAGGTCAAAAAATAAACAAATATTTTCCTAGTATAGTCATCTTCAAATAATAGCACATAATTTTTACCCTGAATTGACTTTATGTTCATAGGGCCAACCAAATCTGAATGAACCAAGAGCAATTTCTCAGTTGTGCGCCTGTGCCTCGTCTTGAACCAACAGTATTTAGCCGTATGACCCACCTTCTTGCAGTGAAAACAGGATTGACGAACTTGATTTCCTCCTGGAGGCTGATTAGATCTTCTCACCACTGCTCCACCTCGTCCTCCTCCATTGGATTGACTACTTATCCAATTCTGGCTGTTCTCATAAGGCCTTGAATGCTGTCCCTTAGCAGAAAAAGCTGCACCACTTTCTTTGTAATCCTTACGTGACATTTCTCTTTCTCTTGCCTCTGCAATGAGCTTTGAACCCACATCATCAGCCGTAACACCTTTTAGGTTATGTTTCAAAACGATTTTAAACGCCTCATATTCAGAAGAAAGACCCCTTAACATTAAAACAGTTGTTAAGTCATCATCGATTGGTTTTCCCATTTCTTGTAACTGGCTAGTTATTTCTTTAAATTTTAACACGTAACTATCCATACTTTCTTTTAGTTTAATTTCCAATAACTGATCTAAAAGCACCAATCTTCTGTTTATTCCTTTGTCGTCATAGTTTTTTAATAGAATTAACCAAGATTCACTAGCAGATTTTGAATTTCTGATTAAGAGTTTTGGACCATTTTCTACACTGAGAGCAATTTTTGCTCTAGCCCTTTGTTCCTTTTTCTTGTCCGAACACAATGGGTTGCCATCTTTGTCTAGTTCAATACAGTCATACAGGTCCTCATGAATTAAGCACATTTCCATATCATATTTCCAGCTTTGGTAGTTTTCAATGCCTTTTAGTTTTATAATATTGGGAATTGAAGAACTTACGAATGTCGACATGGTTTTTTGTTCTTGATTGATCACTTCAACTTCACTTCCTAATCCATCCATTGCACTTATTTTGTTTACGCATTGAATTTATTCACGTTTACTGGGCCAATAACCTATTGTTATTAAGTTTTAATAATTCAAATGCACATTAATTTTAGGATGAACGTTTATTCTTAAACTAAAGCATTACAAAACCACATACAGAATACTAAACACAGAATCTTCATCTAACGACAAACAAAAACGTAAAGCTAGTTAACGGACAGGAAAAAAACGCGCCATATGTAAAAAAGTTTTACCAACATAACTATAAAAATGCCGCCAAAATAAAATATTATGAATAATCATTGTATGAAAATACAAACAAAAATAAATTTCCAACACACCGACGCTTGGTATCAGGAATGGACGGCGAAACAAAACATTGATATGCCATGCATTACTAACTCACCACCAGGCTTCAACTTAACAAGGAAAATCTGGTGCACGCTAAATAGAATCAGAACGCAGCATGCTTTACTTAACACAAATGGGGCAAGAGTCCAAGCCCATCCTGCGAGTGCGACGAAAACCAAACGATCTAATATATAGTGGAGGAATGCCGTCAAAAGTCTTACAACGGCAGACCAGAAGATTTCCTACTAGCGACTACAGTATCAATAGAGTATATAAATTTGTTGAATGTTCGTTTGTAATAATTTCGTTGACATATCTTTGTGTCTTAATATGCCATACGCTAAATAAACGTCCGACGTAAACATTGTTAATAAACTGAAGCGACATGATGTAATTATCTCTACAGACTGAGTGTATTCTATTTAAAATATACAAAGTACTAATATAATAGAGATGGCGCGAAACGCCGTACATGAAACAAAGTATGAACACAGATGGCATTGCAGACAATAGTGTTAAGTTTTGATCACTGAAATATATACTAACTGGAACGATCGCTGGCCTCTAAGCAAGCAAACCGACAAACAAGCAAACCGACAAACAAACAAACAAACCGACACAAAAAAAAACAGGGATAAACAACAAGGCGACGGAACAGCTGAGCAGAAGGCTCAATGACCGTCGAAAAGCAAAGGACACATGACGCCTCTAAGCTGGCCTCTAAGCTTTATTCCCACAACACCCAACGAAGCTCTCGCAGCAAAATTCCTCGACCCCGACTACCTGGACACCGTGGACGAAAGCGTCCTCGTCCAGATGATGAACTACATAATTGAACTGAAAAAGACCCGAATCGCCAACGAGAAACCCCAGGAAAACGCCGCCGAAAAGACAACTGATGCCGTCCCCGAGAAGACAACTGATGCCGCCCCCGAGAAGACTAACGAAGCCGCCGCCGAAAAAACAAACGAAGCCGCCCCCAAGAAGACAACCGAAGCCACCGCCGAAAAGACAACCGAAGCCGCCCCAAAGAAGACAACTGATGCCGCCCCTGAGAAAACAAACGAAGCCGCCGCCGAAAAGAAAACCGAATCCGCCGCCTTATCAAATATTTTACATATTCTATGCTATGCCCAAATCCTTTAAAAACATATGATGTTTGGCAGAACCTAAACCTTTAGTCAAAACATCAGCTAACATTTCTGAGGTCTGTAAACATACAATTTTTACAATACCATTATTCCACTTCTCTTACATAATGGTGACGAACATCAATATGTTTCATTCTCTTATGAAATATAGGATTTGATGATAATTTTTGAGCACTCTGATTATCATTGTACAAAACAATACAATCAGAATATGCTGTTAACTCATATAATAAGTTCCTTAAATAAGTTGCTTCTCTACAAGCTCCTGACATGGCCATATACTCAGATTCTGTACTAGACAGAGCTATTGTTTTCTGTTTTCTACTTTCCCATGACACTGCAGAACATGAAAGTTTAAAAACTAAACCAGAATATGATTTCCTGTCATTGACATTGCCTGCCCAATCAGCATCAACAAAACCATTCAATGATAAATCATTTTCCTTTTTGAATTTTAAAACATGGTTTTTGGTACCTTTTAAATACCTTAGAACTCTTTTGGCACTTTTCCAATGACTTTCATTAAAGTTGGTATTAAATTGACTTAGATAACTAACATTAATGCTATATCGGGTCAAGTCAATACGGCCAAATACATGAGACTACCAATTAGCTGTTGGTATGGAATATCTTTGTTACTACAGTAACTACTACTATCTAAATTTGTACAAACATTTGTATCAATAGGAAAATTTATAGGTTTACAGTCAACCTTATTAAATTTATGTAACTATTCCTCAATATACTTCTCTTGACTTAAAGTTAAAATACCTTTTTCTTTATCTCTAACAATTTGCATGTCTATACATTTGTTTTGCCTCTCCTAGATCCTTTATATTAAATTTTGAACTTAATTCCTTTTTTTAAAAATCTATTTCTTTTTCATCATTTGAAAAAATAAAGAAGTCATCAACATACAGTGCTACAAGTGTTATTTGATTATTTCTACTTTATATATATATATATATATATATATATATATATATATATATATATATATATGCAAGGTTCTAATTTTGATTTTTTACAGTCTAGGAAAGTCAAAACTTCATCAACCCTTTTGTTCCAAGCTCTGGAGGACTGTTTGAGACCATATATTGCCTTTTTTAATTTACAAACTTTGTTTTCATTACCTGATGTAACAAAACCTTTTGGTTGTCTCATGAAAATATTTTCCTCCAGTATTTCCTCCATTAAAAAAAGCTGATTTTACATCTAAATTCAAAATATTCAAATCATATTGTACAGATAACGCAATTAATAACCGTAAAGTAGAGTGTCGAACCACGGGTGAAAAAGTTTCATTGTAGTCCACACCAGGTTTTTGAGCAAAACCCTAAACTAGTCCCACACAGCACAGGGTCATCCTGAGAATATCCTATGGATATCGTATTGAACTTAAAAAGATATCCTGGGATTATCCCGAGATGTCTATGGGACCTCTCTGGGATATCCCTAGGATACAAAAATGTCCGCCCACACAATATCTATAGGATATCCCGCATGGGATATTGTAGATCACCTGAGGATATTGTAGGATATCCCTTATGGGACATTCCGCGACCTCTCCGCCCGTGGCAACACCGCCCAAAAAAAGGTGAATAAATAAAACAAATCCTTAATTTTTAATTAATATATTATGTAAAAAAATTTCATGCTTCATCTTGCCTTCCTTTATATCCCTTCTATTTCTCCATATTATATTTCTCTATATCCCTTCCATTTCCATTTCGATGCCCTATATCTGCTAATAGCCTGTGCCTGAAAAAAAATCTAGATTTTAAACTGACTGATCCCCTAAAATAAATTATATAGCAATTCTTACGATTTCTCCCGATTCAATCTTTCTTTAGCGTGTTTCAGCCAGTTCTTAATATGTAGGGAAATTGTGCGATCTGTCACCTCTGGTTCATGTATTCTGACCACATCTAAAAAATTTTGCAATTAAATATAAAATGAAAACGATTATAAGAATACACTCCATTTCATATAAAGTTACAACTTAATTGAAATGTATGAGAAATGTTAAATTAATATGCAATTATACATTTTTAAACGTACCTAGAATAACACTCGATATAAGTAAGTTGGAGAATTTTAATTTTTTTTTTGCCGCCAATCCAACTAAATTTCTCCGCGACAAAATTTGAAAATACTCGCTCCATGATTTTTGCAGTTCTGGCTTTTGTATTAGGGCCACCAATTTTTGATAACTCAGTCATCTAAAAACAGGAATATAAAAGTATATAATATATCATTTAATTACAGTTTGAATAATTAGAAAAATTTGTAAAGCTACTAATACTTACCAGGTCTTTCTTGAATTGGTCATCACACAAGTTTCTTTCGATGATATCCAAGGCTGGCATATCAAGTAAAGGAAAAGTTTTCATAATATTAATTCGATGTTCTGGAACAATATTAGCAGCAGTTGTCTTTTCATAGGAGCTTGATTTTTCCGTCAACTGTTCCAGAACTTCTCTCATGCTCATAAATGCTTTAAACTTTATAAAGATTTTACCACAAAGTGTTGGAAACTGCGCCAATCTGAAATGAAAACTATATAACCATATTGTTGTTGCATGAATTATTTTTATGCTCAGTATAAAATAAACTAAAAAAGTGTATATACTTTTTGCTTATAAAATAATAGCAGCGAATGTAGAATAAATGGTATGAATAGTCGAAAACTAAAAATCAAGAGATCTTGTATTTAAATAATACAATACCTGATGAATGATTAGAGAAAGAAGTTGATGAACCATCAACCATCTTTTCTATCACAGTGTGTTGCTGAAGTTGAAGGGTGCAGCAATTCACATTCATTATTTGTTTTTTTGACTTTTAAAAGCTGAGGTTTTGGATTAGATGATAATTTTTTTCTGTTCGCTGTAGTGGTAGGAAAAGGTGGTAATATGCACGGTCCATTATTTTCGGAATCAGATTCATCATCACTACTCAAATTTATAACACGTGCTCATTTTCTTCTGTTTTTCTTTAATTATGCCTCATCCACATCACTATTATTTATGTCAGAAAACATTTCTGCTTCTTTTACTTTTTTTCCATTTTCATAAGTTTCTGAAATGAGAATATTTTTGTTAAAAAGCTGTACCAGATATAAAACAGCCAAATAAGTAAAATGAGTTGTGATCTATGAAAATTCATCACTATACACATCACAATATTCAAGGTGATTTATCTAATAAATTCAAGTTAAAAAATAATAAGTTTTAAACATTAATTGTTTTATGAAAATAAAAATAACTTACTTGCTGTTGTAAGTATTTTAACAATCGGAAAGAGTTGCCATAAAGTTTTCACAGCTTCTTTTTCTTTAACAGCTTTGTCAAACTTTTTGTTGTTTGTAAATATTGGCCAATAAGCCAATTTGATTTGCCATCCAATTCTCTGGTACTAATTGAATGCGGTCCTCAAATTCGACAACATAAAATCTAGGTCCTTTCGAATGGTCCATATTATAATATAAACTAGGAAAATAAAACTTTTGTTGGGTTTTTTCGCCACAATTGCAACTAACAATTAAAATAATTAATTGTAATTGCAATATATCACAATTAACAATTAATGAATTGTTAATTCTAAAATTTTGCAATTAGAATTGATTAATTGTTAATTGATTGATGACACTTTTACAATTACAATTAACAATTAATAAATGTCGGTTAGAAGATGTTTATTATACTCCAATGTATCACTTGCCATAATGCGTAACTGAAATAGTTATTTACATTAGAGTGTGGAAAGTTTGATTTTACAACGCGACAGCTCGTTTGGAAAACGAGCCCGAAGGGCGAGTTCCGCATTAGCTGGAGCGCTGTAAAATCGTTTCCGCACGAAATTTGTATAATTTTTTTGGCCGGCAATTATTATTTAAGAAACAAATAGACCCTCCGCCTCAACTTCCGGTCCCCACCCTGCTTCCGGTTCCCGCCCCCACTTCCGGTTCCGGAACCGGAAGTGGTGTGGGAACCGGAAGTTTGAGTGTGAACCAGAAGTGGGGGTGAGAACCGGAAGTGGTGTGGGAATCGGAAGTGGGAGCGAGGTTGGGGGCCGGAAGTGGAGGGTCCAGAACGAACCATCTTTCCCAACTATTTAGATTATTTACAACATTGGAAATTATTTTTTGGCGTCCTGAATTGTAAAGCTAGGTTTGACATCGTGTATACATCAAGCGAAACTAGAATTTTACTCACTATGTTGCAAAGTCCGGCTACAATGCGGTAAAGTCACTTTCCCGCATTGAAGCCGTACTTTCCCGCATTGTGCCTAATAAAATAATTTCCAATATTGTAAATAATCTAAATAGTTGGGAAAGATGGTTCGTTCGGGACCCTCCACCTGCACTTCTGGCACTCAACCTCGCTTCCACCTCCGGTTCCTACCCCACTTCCGGTTCTCACTCCCACTTCCAGTTCACACTTCCGGTTCCCACTTACACTTCCGGTACCCACCCCACTTCCGTTTCCCGAACCAAAAGTGGGAACCGGAAGTAGGGAAATTTTTGGAACCGGAAGTGGGGGTGGGAACCGGAGGTAGGAAAATAGACCACTTCCGGTCCCCTACCCTCGCCCCCCACTTCCGGTTCCCACCCACTTCCGGTTTCCAGCCCAACTTCTGTTTCCCACCCACTTCCGGTTCTCACCTCCACTTCCGGTTCCAAAATTTTCACCACTTTCGGTTCCCACCCCCCATTTCCGGTTGCAAAATTTTTCACAGTTCCGGTTCTCACTTCCGGTTCAGGAAGTGGGGTGGGAACCGGAACTGTAAGTGGGAACCGGAAATGTGTGTGAACCGGAAGTGGAGGTGGGAGCCGGAAGTGGGGTGTTAACAGCAAGTGGGAGCAAGGTGGGGGGCCGGAAGTGCAGGTGAAGGGTCCAGAACGAACCATCTTTCCCAACTATTTAGATTATTTACAATATTGGAAATTATTTTATTTGGCACAATGCGGGAAAGCACGGTTACAAGGGAGGGATACACAGTGACAAGCGGGAAAAGTTTTTACATTCATCAAATAGTATTAATTGTTAATTGTAATAATAAACAATTGATGATTAAGTTAATTGTAACTAACAATTAAAATTTTAATTGCAAATAAATTAATTGTAAACCACAATTAATGGATTTAATTGCAATTTATTTCAATTGCATCTCACAATTAAACAGTTAATTCAATTAAATTAATTGCAATTGATTTAATTGCAATTAAAATTGTAATTGTTTGATTCTACAATTAAAAAATTGATTGAATTATGCCCAACACTGGTGTGTATGGGTTAGACTTTTGGTGAACAATCCAATTGTTTATTAAAAATTGATTAAACTCCTTGCTGCAAATTCACCACCATTACAAGTCTCTTGAATTGCTTAAAACAGACTAGCACTTCGTCTTTCTGTTTTAAAAAATAAACAAAAGCCATTCGACTGTAGTCATCCTTTAGAATTAAAAAATATCTCGAGCCACCAATCAATTTGTTCTCCATGGGACCACATACATCTGCATGTATCAGCTGTAACAAGCAGATGTATGTGTCCCATGGAGAGTATGTGGTCCCATGTATCAGCTGTAACAAATCCTTGGCTCTATTTCCCTTATGGTTAAATGGTGATCTAGATAATTTTCCTTCACAGCAAACTGTACAGTTTTGTTTAGTTATATTCACTGCATCTTGGTCGTCAAGCCCGTCTACTAAACCCTTCTTCTTTTTGTTTAAATATACAGTGTTTATGTGTCCAAATCGTTTATGCCAAACATCTCCAGAAACAACTGTTGGTGCTAATAAACAATTTTCAATATTATTAACATGATCCAGTTTATAAACACCATCACTTAGATTTGCTATGGCAACTAGCTTATTCTGCTTGTTATATATTTTACAACATTTTTTCTTAAACTCTACAGTGTTTCCATTTTTTATTAATTGGTTAACTGATAATAAATTTGTAGTCAACTATGGCACATATAAAACATTTTTTATTTGAATTTGAAATTCTTGATTGTAAACCACAGTTGTCACGTTAACCTCACCTGAGCATACTACTGGCACTTTGGTTTTATTTGCAACTCCAATTTGAACTTGAACATGGATTTTTAATCCATTCTCCATTTGAAGTTAAATGAACACTGGCACCCAAGTCTATATACCAATCGTTTCTATTAAAACTACCATTCAAAAATGCTGCACTAAAAGCATTATGGGTTAAAATGTGCTTTAAAACATCACTTGAGATGACATGTATAGACAACCCACCGTACGCATTATGCGCATACGCATAGGGGCCAAAACACTAAATATGATGGGGGTATATAAAAATTCTTTAAAATGATAATAAAACCCAACAACTCTAACCTAACCAGAGTAAAACCAACGGTCCTTGCCGCTTTGTCCTATATTGAATCGAGAGTTCGCGCTGCCGCGCGTATGTTGTCTTGATTTACCTTCCCGCTTCGCGGCGGACAACCTAATCTAACCAAGGTAAAACCAACGGTCCTTGCCACTTTGTCCTATATTGGACCGAGAGTTCGCGCTGCCGCGCATATGTTGTCTTGATTTATCTTCCCGCTTCGCGGCGGGCAACCTAATCTAACCAGGGTTAAACCAACGGCCCTTGCCACTTTGTCCTATATTGAATCGAGAGATCGCGCTGACGCGCGTATATTGTCTTAATTTATCTGCCCGCTTGGCGGCGGGCAACATAATCTAACCGGGGTTAAACCAAGAGTCTAATAAGTTTCAACTAGTCAAATAAATTCTTCGTACTAACCTTAAATAATGCGTTATGTTTCGTCTATCCTTAAATAGATTTATAAAATTATAATAAACTTGTTATATGAATTCGTCGTCGTCAAGTTAAATAATGATGCGTATCCAACGATTTACACGCCACTGGAGGTTTTATGTCAATTTCCGTTGGAAAACCCACCACTGCGCATGCGCAGAATGCGTACGGTGGGTTACCTGTACATGTCACGTCTTATACCACAGATTAACCAACATTTGACATCTTTCCGAACATTTGACACTCCAGCACCACTGTTGCCAAAATTCCGATGATGGCTTCTATGCCAGTTTGCTTCTTAAGCCCCCATACACGTGCGAACAATTTTTGCAAATTCGGTGTTTGTGCAAACAATTTGGCCGTCTATGGGGCTGTTTCAATGGTTGCACAAACTGTTTGAGTAAAATCGGTCAGGATCGAAATAATTTGTACATATACTCCTTGTTTGAGTACAAGTTTGTGCAAACTTTGAGTTAGTCAACTCCTGCTCCTAGACACTGTCAGGCAGTTTCCTTTCTATTCCGTGGTTGAAAACGTAGTTTCGGTATTTTTTTTTAATTTGTTGGTATTTACCTCTCCAATATAAGACAACATAACAATAAGACAACAGATGATGAACAGCGGGAACTCTGGAGAGAGTTTATTGCAGTGTATCGTGATTTACCTGACGTGTGGAAGGTGAAAAGTGACGGTTATAAAGATAGAAATAAGAAGGACGCGGCGTATAAAATACTCGTCGATAAAATGAAGGAAATTGAACCCAGTGCAGATAGGGCAAGTGTACGCGCCAAAATCAATTCATTCCGCACTGCCTACAGAAGAGAAATGAAGAAAGTGAAGGAGACACTCTTCGCTTTCTTTTTCTTTTAACTATTCGTTTCTCAGCCACTAGGGCCAGAATAATGGCGGCACAGCAATCGTCCGTATCTGACATGTTCAACGAACAACACCACAAATCGAAATGATGTTTGCGCAATAGGTTGCTACGTGTATGTGCTAGCGTATGTACAAACAGGCGTTTGTACAAACACCGAATTTGCGCAAATTGTTCGCACGGGTATGGGTAGGGGCTTACAAAGGCACTTCCGTTTGCGCTGTTGCCAAACTCCATATCGAGCAACTTCGTTTTAATGGCGTCGGTTGTAATGGCGATTCCAGAATGCTCAATCGCCATTATCATAGGCGAAAATTTTTCCTGTAAGCCTGCCAAAAGCAACGAAACAATCCATTTATCGTCAATTTTGAATCCGGTTCCATATTAATTTCAGCTCCGTTTCCACAATTTGCGTCACGTAGCTGGTCAAAGAATCACATGAATCTGATCGCGTAGAAATTAAGATTCTGAGTAAATTAATTCTTCCCGCAAAGCCGGAATCATCAAACATCGACTTTAATTTGTCCCATAATTCCTTTGTCGTCTTTGCTTCTCTTATATGAACATATAATGAAGCATCTATTGTCAAAATTAACTGTTCTTTTGCCTTGGCGTCATCTGCTTCCACTAACTGTGACACGCACGTGGGGAGCCCTTCTAAAATCAAGAAGTTTTTGACGGCAAACACCCAAATACTATAATTTTTACGACCCTTCAACTTCGGAACTCTTCTTCTTCCTTGGCGCTACAGCCCTCTATGGGCCCTGGCCTGCTTTACAACGTCCCTCCATATGCTTCTGTCCTGTACTGTGTGGGGCCATTTCCGCACCTCGAGTACTTTCAAGTCTTTAATAACGTCGTCTCTCCATCGTATTCGTGGCCCGCCTCTCGATCTCTTTTCGGCAGGCAACCATAGCGTCAGAGCTTTTGGGGTTCGGTCGTCCTTCATTCGCATGATGTGCCCGAACCACCTTAGCCTCTGCGCCTTCACATGCCTCACAATGCCTCTTCCCTCGAGTATTCCATCTATTTCTGCGTTGGTTCTTATTCTCCATCCTTCATCTTCCGTATCCCTCCATATAGTTTTCTTATGATATTTCTTTCGCATACTCTTAAAGCTTCCTCACCACTTTTGCATAGTGTCCATGTTTCCCCCGCATAAGTGATTATTGGACGGATTAGTGTTTTGTACACTTTCAGTTTAGCTTTTCTGCTCAGTAGTTTGGATCTTAGCAGTTTCCTGTTGGCAAAGTATGCTTTCCTCCCTAACATAATTCTGTGAGCGATTTCCTCACTCGTCTTATTTAGGCTCGTTAACTTAGCCCCTAGGTAGGTAAACTCGGTCACTTCCTCGTAGTTTCTACCATTTACTTGAATTGGTCTTAAATCTGTCACTTGCTCCCTACCACATCTCATGTACTTTGTTTTATTTTCGTTTATTATCAGTCCGCATGGTTCAGATTTTTGTTCAAGTCTCGCTGTTATTTCTTTTAGGTGCC
This sequence comes from Phosphuga atrata, assembly GCA_944588485.1. Taxonomy (NCBI): domain Eukaryota; kingdom Metazoa; phylum Arthropoda; class Insecta; order Coleoptera; family Silphidae; genus Phosphuga; species Phosphuga atrata. Next base: position 19,382,184 of record OX155896.1, on the reverse strand, counting down.
CTACCTCTTAATGCGATCTATATATCGTCAGCGTATGCTCCCACTTACGCTGCTCTAGTTTTTAGGGTGCCTGTTACGTTCACCTCTCTGATTACTGCCTCCGGCAGTAGGTTGAACAACATTGCAGATAAGGCATCGCCCTGTCTTACTCCCGTTCCTATTGCAAAGTCGCCCGTGAGCTTGGAGTCTATTAGGACTCGCGCACTTGACTCAGTTAGTGTTAGTCCTACAAGTCTACCCAGTTTCATGGGTACTCCTAGTACCAGTAATTTTCTCATTAACTCTTTTCTGGAGACTTCGGAACGTTCACTATATAATTTGCAGCCATTCTTGCGCTATTACAAAACAATTTTAACAATATTTTTAAAAGAAAATAACTATACTGGTCCCATAACCTGTTAATAAACTGAAGCGACACATTGTAATTATCTGCACAGACTGACTGTATTTTATTTAAAATATACAAAGTACAAATATAATATAGATGGCGCAAAACGCCGTACATGAAACAAAGTATGAACACAGATGGCATTGCAGACAATAGTGTTTTGATACAATGTTTTGATACAATCAACAAAAATGACATTTGATAGTTTGTTTAATTTTATGTCTGGAAATAATAAATGACCTACGTCTTCAAATTCATGGCAAGAGTGGATTCCAAGACTTTTGGGACTCACGTTACTTCAATATTCATATATATATATATATATATATATATATATATATATATATATATATATATATATATATATATATATATATATATATATATATATATATGTAAATGTATAGAAGTTTGATGAGGATGCAGTCAAAACTTTTGGTTAGGCAACAGAAACTCTTTGTTATTTACTCGAGCTTTCGGGAATGTTTATTCCCTTTATCAAGACAATAACGTGAGGTTAATACTAAAAAACAGCTTCATGAACAATACTGAACAACTTTAAAAAAATAACAGTGTTAATCCTTCATATATAAATACTTTAACCTTGTTAAAGTTAAAGTATTTATATATGAAGGATTAACACTGTTATTTTTTAACCCTTAGCGGCCACACGGGGTAACTAGTTACCCCAGGCTATAATATTTTTAACAATTTATAATTTTCTTCAGATGTACAATTTTCGGACGAGAAGTCAGCGGAGAGAATTGCTGGAAGAAGTTGTTGACTGTTATTCTGATTGTGAAGAACAATCGGACGCGCAGTCAGAACAAGATGTATCATCGGACTCGAGCGATTACCAACCCGATGATCTCGACGAAGAAGACATGCAAGATTCATTTCAAAATGAACGGGCCCTAGCATCTCGCAAACGTAAAGCGCGTGGATCAGGAAATCAATCTTCTTCTTCCGTAGATCCGAAGAGGTGAAGTTCCGTATGAAGCAAGCTTGGCAGATAATGCTGTAAATGTGGATTCGCTAGAGGACTTTTGGGATCTCTTGTTCAATCAAGAAATCATCGAAGCAATCGTCAAGCACACGAATTATCAAATCGAGAAGATGGCTGCTACGCTGGTTGCTGAAGATAGAGTACAGACCTATCACCATCACACCGACGCTCTTGAAATCAGAGCTTACATATGTGTTTTATACTATGCTGGCTTATGGAAGTCTTCCAAGGTGGATAACTACGAACTCTGGGACAAAAGAAACGGAATCAACTTCTACAGGAGTGTCTTTCCTCGAATGAGGTTTGAGTTTCTTCAGTCTTGTCTACGATTCGATGCAAGAGAGAATAGAGATCCAGTTGACTGACTTTCACCCATCAGAAAACGTTGGTCCATTTTTATCAACAACTGCAGCAAGTATTATAAATCAAGTAATAAATGTACCGTCGACGAACAGCTGCGTGGATTCAGGGGCCGGTGTGTATTTCGGATGTACGAAGTCGAAACCGGACAAGTACGGACTGAAGCAGATAACCCACAACGACGCTTCGACCGCGTACCTGATTCACGCTATCCCGTACCTGGGAAAAGACGACACCATTGATAATCCGCAGAAATTACCTAGCGGAGAATACTTTTTTCAATCTGTAACAGCTCCAATACACGGCACCAATCGCACGGTAACGTGCGATAATTGGTTCACCACCGTCAGTCTGTTGACTAGAATGTTGAATCAACCTTTCGATATGTCAATGACTGGAACTATAGGAAAAAAATAGACGGGAGATTCCCATGGAGATGAAGATATCGTCGAAGAATCCTCCTGAAACAAAGTTTTGTCACACCAAAGACATAACTTTACTTTCTTATACACCAAAGAAGAACAAAATCGTCTTGGCGGCTTCGACTTATCTCCATACTGAAGAGATAAAGGACGGAAAACCAAACATCATTCTCTACTATAATGATACGAAAGGAGGGACCGATACTTTCGATCAATTGTGCCACGCCTACTCAGTCGCTCGGAGAACCAACAGGTGGCCGATGCGATTTTTCTTTGGGATGCTCGACCAAGCAGCCGTCAATTCACGAATTATGTGGAACCTGAAAGTCGGCGCACAGGAATCCACGTCTGCGATTATCGTGCTAAAAAATAACTTATTGTTCATCTCACCTCCCCGATGCTACACCGGCGATTGGCCGAGCCATGTATTCGGAAAGAGCTCCGGATGGTCATTAGGAGCATCCTACACATAAACACGGAAAACATGGACAACCTGGAAAAAGTAACCTTGAACCAAGGGCGGAGGTGCGTACTGTGCAACCGACAGAAAGATAGAAAAACGCGTGTTGGATGTTCGGCGTGTAAAGTACCAGTCTGCGAGGAACATCGGTTCCAGTTGTGCTCGACGTGTGCTGGTCAGTAATATTTTCTTGATTAAAAATGATTTCCTTTTCTTAAAATATGTTTCAAATAGTATTTTATTCACTTTTCTGTACGAAAATAAGTATGTACAAGCCAATAAAACACGAAAAAAGCAAATTTTATTATTCGTAATTTTTTGAATTTTTCCCTCCAGTAATTTTGCAAAATAAATATACTTTTTGACGGATCGGCGGATACTAATATTTTTTTTATGGTAGTGGTATATGTGGTGCATACAACCCTACAATGACATCCCTTAATATTGAAAAATGACGAAGAAATGAATTTTTGACTGAAAAAAGCCATTTTTGCTGCATTTTCACATATATGACCAGTTTTTAGAACGCCATCAATAAATGGACCCTCAAAAATCGGTAGAAATGTTAAAAAACTATTCAACAAACACGAAACAATCGGTTAGAAGTCTTAAAACACCCTCATATCTTGTACAACTGAGTTTTCCGGCGTGGGGTAATGAGATACCCCATGTGGCCGCTATCTGGCCTGGCTGAGGTGTGGCCGCTAAGGGTTAAAAGTTGTTCAGTATTGTTCATGAAGCTGTTTTTTAGTATTAACCTTACGTTATTGTCTTGATAAAGGGAATAAACAATCCCGAAAGCTCGAGTAAACAACAAAGAGTTTCTTTTGCCTAACCAAAAGTTTTGACTGCATCCTCATCAAACTTATATACATATTTTCACTTGTGAAAATATACAACGTTTATATTAAATAGCCAGTCATTAAAAACTAAAAGTATATATATATATATATATATATATATATATATATATATATATATATATATATATAAATAATATATATATATAATACATATATATATATATATATATATATATATATATATATATATTATTACTATCGTAAATCCCTTTAAAGAGAGCGTGTAAACTTGAACAAAAATTATGTCAACTCAGTCATGCGGCGACGTTCTTCCCAAATACTCTTCATTCGTGCACTATGTTCTTTCTTCGGTTCGTCCGTCCACTTTTTTCCTGGTATCTTTGGGAGCAGTTCTTTATCAAATTTATGGTGCATTATGGTGTTTCTAAATTTAACCCGATCATTCATGTCGTGTATCGTGATGTTTAGCTGCTTGAGGTCTTCTTCAGTTTCCTGTATCCATTTGGACCTATTTTTACTGTTAAAGGTAATTTTGAAAATTTGTTTCGTAATTCTGTTATAGTCCATTCTGTAAATGTGACCAAAAAATTTAGCTCGTCTCTTTCTGAAAGTGTCAGTGATAGGTTCTATGGTTTTATATATTTCTGACGATGGTCTCTTAATCCATATTCCCTCCTTATTCACCGGTCCAAAAAAATTTCGGAGAATTTTACGTTATTGTTTCTCTATTTCTTTGATTTTTGAGTGACCATGAATTAATGTTGTTTCTGCGGCATAAAGTGCTTCAGGAAGAACGACTGTTTTGTAGTGTTGTAATTTTGCATTAAGAGATATTGATTTTTTGTTATAATGATTCCAAGTAAGTCGGTAGGCTCTCTGTAATTTTTTACTCGTTCTTGATTTGCTATTATATTTAGGCCGGACGGTTGGATGATTTCTCCTAAGTATTTAAACTGGGAAACTCTGGATACAGAACCATATTGTATCTTGATGGGTAGATTGTCGGACGAGGATCGTTCTATATACTGTGTTTTTTCATAAGACATCAGGAAACCAGCCTTTTGTGAAATTTCGTGTAATTTTTCAAGTGCATGCTTTGCTTCTTCTCTGGTATTCGATAATATTGCAAGATCATCAGCAAACGCCAAACATTTGATATTAGCTCTATAATCTCTTCTCTTACCAATGTGTATTCCCTCAATCTCTTTTTCCCAAGTTCTGATTATTTTTTCCAGGACCATATATATATACATATATATATATATATATATATATATATATATATATATATATATATATATATATATATATATATATATATATATATATAATATATTAATATATTTTCATTTGCCAATTTTAAGGCATAATCTAGAAAAGAAATCACAATATCATCAAATAAATTCAAAAAGTTTGGGATACATATATATATATATATATATATATATATATATATATATATATATATATATATATATATATATATATATAATCATAGTTTCACTATCCATATATAGTGCTTAAGGCATGTACATTTAGATTTCCCAAACTTTTTGAATTTATTTGATGATATTGTGATTTCTTTTCTAGATTATGCCTTAAAATTGGCAAATGAAAAAAAATGGACCTTCAGAAACGGGAAACCTCAAACCCGAAAGGATTTGAAAAAAGCGATGTCACAAAAAATCGGAGAGTTAAAAAAAACTCATGATTTAAATAAGAAACAAACACTGCCTAGACAACAGTGAAGGTAGATTCTCATATGCGCGACACTCGGCTACCTGAAGTCGCGCGACGTCGCCTATCAAATTATAATTACATACATTGTTTTAAATGGGCACGTTCTCACTTGCGGCACGCGACAGCTTACTACATGTCTATTTCTAACAATATAATCATTATTTGACAGACGACGTCGCGCGACTTTGCGTAGCCGAGTGTCGCGCACATGAGTATCGACCTTTACAATTTTCTTTTTTTTAATAATTAAAACATGTTAGTACAATTTTATGTAGAGTAGGAGCAAGAGAATATATTTTACACAAAAACGTATTTATTTAAACACCCAATTAAACAACTTATTACAACGAATTGATACGACTGACATATTACGACTTCACTCTACTAAGACAGCAACCAAACCGAAGTTAGATGACGTATTAATATGTACCATGGAGAGCTAATTGTGAATCTTTTCCTTTGATACAAATCCGTGAAAAATAAATATTTCTACATATGTTTTATGTGTAAAAAATTCAGAACTCTTTATTTTTAACCACTTTGCATCAGAGAACAATTTGTGATTGGCCCGCAAGACTTGCAGAGAATCAATCAATAATCATTTACTCTAGCATAATCTCGTGGAAACTACATTTTATATATTTTTATATTATACATTTTTCACTTCTTACAACTTCACATTAGAAGAAAAGATTCATGTAAATTATACAGATGACAGATTATACTTTCGGGATGTGATCTGAATGGTTAATTGACTTTGGAGATAAATCTATAAAGGACGCAACACCAACCTGGGAACCAAACCAAGTATTTATTCACACTATGGAATTACAAAATATTAAAACTAATACTAACCTCCGTTCCTCAAGAGCTATTTAACCTTTTTAGAAATTCCAAAATAAGTGAGCTATTAACAAACATCTAAGAACTTCAACAATGGAAACATTTTTAATGAATTATTCTGATACAACACATTAATAAAGTACAATTATTAGGAACTGAACAAATTTACTAGTGGTTAAAAGTGAATTCAGCAATTCTTTGGCAGTATTAATGATATCGGTGTTGCAATTGATACTAAGCGGAAACTGCACTTTCCTACGAAGTTTTTCTTTAGACATATGTTTTAAATTAGGTTTTTGCATTTTTTCGCTAACCCCAACTCTTTTAAAAATTCTTAAACAAAAACTGTGATTGTAGCTGCTGTCAAAAATAAAATCAAACTGTTTATCACTAGTACTACTATTAACAAACGTCAGCTTAATAACAAAAACTATCCTATGTTCGTAGCGTAGTACGAAATACTATATGTTTATCGTTAAAAGTTAAAAAAATGTAAATACAGTTTAATAAATTTCAATAAAATTTGAAATAGCTCACTTTTTATGGAACAGAAGTAGTAATATTTTATGTCATGTGCTACTATTATTATATGCCTTAATATAATCTATTTCAAGCTTTAATTACAAGTATCATTATGTTAGATCCTTTTATTTATTGTGGATATTTACAATGTTGACAGTATATAGATCATATTTATATACATATGCGAGGTTTGGGGCAAAAACCATGGCAACTATTTTTTTTTTAAGATACCTGTCCGGTTGGAAAATGTGACATATATAGACGAAAGGACAAGGTCTTAACTGCATGTGTGGACAATGAATAGCACTGAAATATCGTAACACGCTAATTTATTACGGCAAAAGAATGATAACACAGTACAAATAAATTTGACATGACAAACCTGGGCCTAAAGACCCTCAATGTAGTCCCCTGCTAGTACGACCACACGCTGCCAACAATTTGGGAGGCGCTGAATACCATCAGCCTCAGCATCGCCGCACCGTGTGTGAATCGGGTCATCTGTAGGCGCACAGCATTAGCAGTGTCCTCTCGTGTTGCAAACTGCCTACCATGTATTTGTCCCTTAATCTTGGGAATGAGATGAAAGTCACAGGGTGAAAGGTCGGGAGAGTACAGTGGTTACTCTAATTCTTCCCATCCCCAACGTCGGAGAAGCTGCCCACACCCTGCTTTATGTTGTCTTGCATTGTCGTACAGGATTATTGGACTGTCCATAAGATCCGGACGTTTAAAAGATTTCGGACGTCAAAATAGTTGCAATGACTTGTGCCCCAACCCTCGTATATACATATATTTTTTTTATTTCTAAAGGAGAAAATGGTTACACAATAGGGAATATGCATCAATTTTTTTTATTTGCTTAATTCACTTTTTACTTCGTTTTAACATAGTAAAAAATAGAAATACTATTGAAAGTGTTTCAATTAATTTAAAAATATATATATTAAACATCGATTAAATTTGACCTGTTTGACGTCTGCAAAAGCATTATAAGTACACCAGATAAAGTGTTTTCTTTGTTCCAAGAAATGCGTAAATAATGGTGTAAGGTTTTCCAATAAAATTTCCGTCACCAATAAAATCAGCTAGGAAGTTATTTGCAGATAACCCAGTTGATAGTATTTCTTCAGATTCTACATGTAGCTGATCTGAATTAAGTTGGACGCAAGATGATTTGGAAGATATGATTTTGGAAAAACATTCAAAAATGTAATGCGAATTGGTTCAATAACTGCTATAGGAAAAGAGCCTAAAATGTTGATAGGATTACCCAAACAATCATATCATTTAATAAAACTTTTAAGTGAAAGCATCTCACTTCCAACTATAGACATACTAATTACATTAAAGAAATTAAAAGAATCTTTTAACATATTAGCAATGCAGTTTGGTTATTCTCAGAGCACATCATAAATACATCTATTTTTAGTAAATTGTCCGATTGTGCTTTAACAAAACCACGTTCCGTCATTGTTCTTGATAATTTATAATGTCATTATAGACCAAAATCGCAATAGGTACTAACACATTAGAAAAACACTACAATAATATTAATAATAATAATAGCACAGTGAATAATAATAGCACAGTGAATATTGACTCCGATAAATGTCATAACATGCGCGACACAGTCCCTAGTTTCGGTTCGACCAATGGTGATGCGTTTCGCAAATTTGAATTTCGCTCGCATATTTTGGACTTTTTGATTTTAATTTTTGGAAATAAATACAAACTAAATAAGAAAATAATGGTATAGGTGTAATGTCAAGATCATAAAATATCGAGGGTTAAAAAATCAAGTAAATATAAATCTCTTGATATTCCCTATTGAGACATTCAGATTATCAGAAATTCAGTATGTCTACAGACATACTGATTTAGTTTTTCTTTTGGATTGCACTAGACGAAGACAGAGCGATACAAGAGACACCTTGTGATGCTCTTTCTCGGCCCGCACAAGCCAAAAGGCAGCGCTCGTTCTAGTTAGTATATATTTCAGTGGGTGTATAACATAGGCGTAGCCGGGGGAGAGGGGGTGGGATTCAAATCACCCCCCCCCCAAATATGCAAAATATATACATAAATGTTACATTGAAATAAAGAGACGAGTAGAGACGACTCTCTTCAAGAGAGCATGGTAGATGTGAAGTTTAGGAACCCTGGTGTGTCAGTTTTAGAAAGTAAATTGGTGCATTTCTGTTACTGTATTTTCTTAAAACCCCCTCATGAAACTAAATCCTTGTTTTTTTCCCGCGACTGATTTTTCCCATAGCATACTGTGTTTCTAGCGCGGTTTCGCGGTTATAGCGGTTACCGCTCGCGGGAAAATCCCGTAGTGCGGCCTCGGCCTAACTGTCTATGCAAATAGTAAACAACACTGAATGACAACATGAGCTGCGACGTCATTCAAAGCTCGCAATAAATGTGACCGTTCAAACAGGTCAAATTTAATTCGAGATTGTACGCCACTAAACTTTCCAGACATGTTGGCACCCCCGTCATAACCTTGACCTCTCAAATCCTCAATTTTTAGACCCACTCGATTTAATTCATGAATTATTTGATCGCTTAACGCAGCACCAGTCACGTCAGTTGCAGCCAGGAAGCATAGGAACTCTTCGTGTATTGTGCTCTTCTGTATATTGCAATACCTGATACATATACTGAGTTGTTCTGTACCTCTAGCATCGGTTGTTTCATCGGCAAGAACAGTATAATATTTTGCTTCTTTGGCTCTGTCGAGAACATATTTATATATATTTTTTAAAATTAATTGCGAAATATACGCGAAATATACAATCTTAACAAACCCTTCAATCTTCATAACAACACAGAAAAATAACAGAAAAACAACAGACTTGAACGGGTCTTAAACTTCTTCTTAGGATATTCAATGAAGGCATCAAATAATTTTTTAAACCCTTTGTCACACATACACTTAAGAAACACGCAGCGTACTATCCTGTCAACTCATAGCCTATACGGTGATTCCCCGCGTAATCGATTTACCGCAATCGAAGCTGTATGTGGTCTTGCGTTATCCTGCTTTAACAAGAAATTTTTACCTATTCCATGTGCCACAGGGACAACATGTTCTTTTAATACAATGTCAACATAGAGGTTAGCGTTAAGATTTCCTGGAATTGCAACAAGGTCGATACTAATCCCACCCCAAACCATAACTTAACCACCTCCAAATCTTTCGACTTCCTGGACTGTAGCAGCAGCGTAGCGTTCTCCTGGGCGTCTGTAAACACGTACTCGGCCATCGCAACAAGTAATACAGAATCTTGATTTATCCGTGAAGAGCACATACTTCCATTCTTGAAGTTGCCATGCGACAAGTTCACAATCAAAATTCACCCTTGCTATTCGGTGGGTGGCGTCGTGTCAAAGAGGGTTTTCAGACGGGTCGTATTGCCCTCAAATTTGATTGCTTCAACCTATTCCTAATTTTCTGGTGTGATAAAGTGACTCCATGCGTCGTCCTGAGGGAAATTAAGAAGGTCTTTTGTAGAAACTCTATTGCGAAGACTCGAAATCAGTAAAAATCGGTCTTGATTTTGATTTGTTATTCTTTTGCGACCGATATTGACCGGTATCCAAGTAACTGTTCCACAAATGCTGAATAACAGACAGGCTTACGTTGAAGTTTCTTGAAACTTGTCGATTCTTTCGCCATTTTCAATTAATGTTAGAGCACGAACAACTTCCACTTTGTTGAGATGACTCATTATAACTTAGGTCAAACTGTCAGTGGTAAACATTTCCGTCTGTTTATTGATCTGAACAAGACCTTCCTAGCTCTTTGAAACAAATTTGAGATACATTATTTCACTTTAATTTTGGTAGTTTTTGTTAATTATTACGGATACTCCGGAAGTACTGATAATTCCCTATGTGCATAGGTACGCACAGTTAATCCAAAAGTTAACTTCGTTAATCGTTAACTCGTTAATAAAAAAGTTAACTTCGTTAATCGTTAAAGCGTTAAAATTTCGAAAATTGAACGCAACTTATAGTTAACCGTTAAAAGTTAAGCATTCTTTTGGGATGGAATACATTGGTAACTAAAACAAAAACAAGTAGATAAATTGATTTAATTACAAGCGACAGTAGGGACCCGCCCTGGTTTCGTACGGGTAGCAGAACATATACGCACCTACTATGGAAAACTAACTAATATCGAAGAAAAAGGCTTTTTATTGTATTATTCATCGTCTTGGATTGGTCCGAGTATTCTACGCAATACTTTCCCCTCAAAGATATATATTTTGTTGCCACTGGTTTGTGTCAAGTCCCAGGTTTTGCAGCCATATGTGAGTATTAGTCTGACAATTGTTTTGTACATCCTTATTTTTGTGTTTCTGTGCACGTATTTTGATCGACCAAGATATGTGCGAGAGCGAAGTATGCTCCGTTTGCCGCTGTGGTTCTGGCTCTTATTACGTCACCCCTTATACGTCACCCCTAGATAGTGGAAGCTGCTGACTTGGCTAAGTTGTCTTGTGTTGTTATCGCCATTGCCGTTGTTATTGCCTGCGTTAGCACTTTATTCTTTGTTACGTTCATTTTCAGCCATATGTCCCTGGTTGCTTCCTTCAGGAGGGTGTTCGCTTTTTCTTCTGCGGCTTTGGTTCGGCTAATGATGTTGATATAATCGGCGTATGCCGCTAGCTGAACAGTTTTGTTAGTGAGTAAGTTGTTTCTGCCGATACCGGATTTTCTGACTACCCGTTCTAGAACCAGGTTGAAGAGGGTCGGTGCTAATGCATATCCCTGCTTTAGTCCCTACGCGTATGTGAATTCTTCAGTTAGTTGTCCACTTTTCCATGGTCATGCGTACAAGTCTTGCCAGTTTCCCTGGAATGCCGAGTTCCTTAAGCGTCGTGTACAACTTTGTGCTATTGACCGAATCATAAGCTTGTTGAAGTCTACAAATATGTTGTTCACAGCGTAGTGCATTTGTTTTACATAGGCAATTTGAAGATTTGTTTTACGGTGAATAGTTGGTCAGTTGTCGACCTTCCTGGTCTGAACCCGAGTTGACGCTGCTTTTACTTTTTCTTCAAACTGTTGTTTAAGATTATTAAGACTAAACATGTGAGCCTTTATTATACAAACTTTAGGCAAACGCAGTTTGCATTCATAAAACAACTTCCGTTCTCCAAGTTTTGATTGGAATACAAAGTAATCACTCAAAGTGCTCAAAGTGCGGCCAAGGATTTGATTCAGCTTCACTTTCAGAGCTTTGCGTACTTTGAGTAAAAGTAGTAGTGTTCATGATGTACACTTGTAAATGTTACACCATCAGTTATTTCCAGCAATAACCAACAGAAACGAAAAAGATAAATAAATGAAGATTGATAAAATATAAATGAAGTCGGTTAAAAATGACGCAAACGCTAAAAAAGTCAGGTTATAATAACGTCGTATTCTATATAGCAAATAATCAACAGGGTCGCTTTATTTTTTTCGGCTGTGTAGTTTCTCGGCCCTGGATTTTTACTTTTTTGAGCAACAGTGCCGCGCCGCGCCGGTGTGTCCGCATGGCGCGTAATTCAAACAAAAAATGACAACATGTCAACAAACAACTAAGTTAACGGAAGTTCAATTTAACGGAAGTTAACAAGAGCGTTACCATTTTCTTGGGTTAACATAAAAGTTAATCAGTTAAGCATTTTGTTAACTTCGCTAATTAACGGTTAACGGATTAACGAGTTAATGCCCACCTATGCCCATGTGTCTATTAAACTGATTATTAAATTTTTTTATTATATTTTTTATTAAATAGAGCATCTTTGAGATGTTCTTAATTTTATTTGCATGTGATTTCCCAATTGAATTTTATGGAGGCACAAATTAGTGGCCCGCTAATTGTTTTGAGCAGTGTAGATTTAAACTTCTTAGTTGACAAATTAGTGTCCAGAAATTCCTAGTTTGTATCTAAATAACAAATATTTATATGTTGTACCGTAAATATTAAATATTGATTTAAAGTTACAATAATATTACGTATTTAAATCATTTACTTTTTTCTTGTAAATCATTATTTTCTCGTAAATTTTTTACAATTGTTTTATTGAAAATTCTATTCGTACTATTTTTATTTTCTAAAATTCTTAGCAAAATACGATTTTTCAAAGTGTATGGTACGATCCCCCGAAAGATAAAGTTGGAAACACTGCTCCTGCGACTGGTGAACAGGGTTCCCAACTTAGGGGGTTTCCCTACAAATTTAGGTGGTAAATAAGTAGGATGGGATTTTTTTAGGTGTTTTATATTTCTAGGGGTATTCTTTTAGGTGTTTTAGGGATTGTTTAGGGTGTAAAAATATATGCCCTGGGATAACTCAAGCTAGCGAATCATAATTATATAATTGTTAACCTGGCGACTTAGCGACATCTAGTACAATTTCTCATTACTTAGATTTCGGAATTAAATGAAAAACAATGATTGTGACGCAGCGTGCTGTAAAACGGCTATATACTTGATAGATTTATTTTTAATTTTTAATTAGAACGACTTTTATTCAATTGGGAATCGTTTGGGAAGATTTAGGAATATAATTTTGTTATTTAGGACTGATTAGTTATCATGTAATTAATTAATCTTTTTTCGCCATATAGTTAGCAGGTCATGTTAAAGATGGGTTTAGCATTTGGGACTGTATAATTAATTAATTACACCTATTTTTTGGTTCGTTATTTAAGTCAACAGAACACTTGGCAAATGACTTCTTTGACTGGTATATGGCGGCAAAATTCAAACGTTGCTCCTTTTAAAATAATTTATATAACCTAGGGAGAAAATAGGTGTAATTAATTAATTATACTGTCCCAAATGCTAAATCCGTCTTTTACGTGATTCCCAAATAAATTACTATCACATAACGTAAAAATAATGTTGATATAATTGTTGACCTGCTAACTATACGTTCAAAAAAGATTGATTCATTACATGATAACTAATCAGTCCTAAATAATAAAATTATATTCCTAAATCTTCCCAAACAATTCCCAATTGAATAAAAATATTTGAAATTAAAATTTTTATATGTCAAGTAGGTATAGCCGTGGCTGTAAACATTTTGCAAATGTCTGAAAATTCGGACGAGCATTTGTCACGGTGACAATTTCAAACGCGCATTCACAATCTACAATATTGTGAAAAATAAATTGCGGAATAGACTATCTATTGAAATGTTACAAAGTATGATGATGGTCCAATTTACATTGCAACGAAATGGTGGATCTTGCACAACAAACCAGATGAAAACGAAATTATATTTAAAGTATTAAGTAATTTATAAATAAAGAATATTACAGAATATTAATTATTATTAATTTATTATTTTTTAGAGAATATTATTTTTTAGGGGATTTTCAATTAATTGTGGCAATTTTAAGGGTTTTTTTTAGGCAACGGATACTATTTGTTATTTTATTTATGTTATAATTTTGTAAAACTAGTTTAGTGAATTGGGAATCGACATTACAATTAAAAACATTAACAATTGTCGTTTCTTTTCTTATAGGTAAGATTTTGTTATTAGAATTTATAATATTGTTTTTAAAATTTGTTTAATATTATTCATAAATAAATTCTTTTCTTATAGAGCAACTCAAGATTGTTTTAAATTGACTGTGTCGACCCAATCAGTAGAAAATACCATTATATATTTTTGGGAGTTGGTAACATTGCTGGTGATTTGTATATTTTTGAAATGGAGTTGAACGAACTTATTGAACGATATAAAAGAAAAACTAAAAATGTATCCTTATTAGAAACAGCCAATGATTTTTTGGTTTATCAAGATTTGTAAGTAAACTAAAGCTTATTTTAAAATCTAATTGAAACATGTGATATTAACTATATTGTTGATATTGTGCTAACCTGCAAATTTTAACATTGAACTTCAAAATTCATTATTTGAATAAATTAATGCTAAAACATTAAAAACAAATTATTCAACTTATAAACCCTTTGTTTATGTACACCATTTTTAACTTAAAATGTTGGTTAAAATTTCTAAAGTGGTTCTAAAGATTAAGATGTTTCAGGTTAAGGTTTTTGATAAATTAAAAACAAAACATTCAGAAAACATCAAATGCAAAAACTTAACCCCAGGGCATCCTTTTTTTTAAGCACACATAATGCACCAGGGGGCTGTCAAACCCCAAATTTCAAAACTGTTTCAAAGGGACATTTAAATGAGAAAATCAATAATTTTTATGTACAATAGAGCAAATACATATATTCTTCATAATATGAAATTTAATTTTGATGCTACATGAAATTAATGGTTTTATCACTTTTATTAACAAAAAGTAGCAGAACATAGATTAACACAATCTTCCTTTTGGTAGATTTAAAAAGTATTAAACAAGAAAATAATATTTATTTTAGAGAGGTCACAATCATATCCACTTCTTTTTAAAAGCTACAGAAATTTACACTATGATCAAGTCTGTTTGACCTAAACTGATGAAGACAAATTTGATGAAATGAGAATTATAATTTAGATATGAAAACAGACAAATAATTCCAAAAAATATATTTTATTGTATACATTCATATATCTGTCTTCTTCTTGTTTCGAATAGGCCTACTTTGGACCACGCTTGTTCAACTGTTGGGCTTTGATCTTTGCCCAGTATTGTCGCATCTTCTGAATGTGTAACTCCTTTCTCTCTTCTGTCCAGAGGGTACCTTTTCTTCAGGGTTTTTTTCTAAAATTCATGGACTTCCTTCAGGGTGCATCTCACAGACTGTCTGTTATGGAGATCTATTATTCTCAGTTATTTAATATCCTTCTCGGTTTCTGTCAACCAAGTGGTATCTTCAGAACCTTCTTGTTTTGCTAGAAGGTGAACAGATGGTTGGTTAGTCAGTTTGGAGGAAATCTTGCAATGTGGCCATAGAAAGCTACCCTTCTTTTCCTTGCAAAGTCAGAGAGTCTCTCAATATGTTCGTAGAGTGCAGAGTTATGTCACCTTCGGAATTTCCCATCTTCCTTTACTGGGCGTAGGATCTTCCTGAGAATTCTCCTCTCTGATTTCCAATTTCTCTACCAGACCTCTTCGGTTCAAGGAAAGACATTCCATGGCATACAGGGCTTCTGGTCGTGTGTAGTGTTTAAAAGTAAGTGTAGTGCTTTTTTCCTGAAATCCACAGACTTCCTTCAGGTTGCATCTCACAGACTGTCTGTTATGGAGATCTATTATTCTCAGTTCTTTAATATCCTTCTCAATTTCTGTCAACCAAGTGGTACGAACCTTCTTGTTTTGCTAGAAGGTGAACAGACAGTTGGTTAGTCAGTTTGGAGGCAATCTTGCAATGTGGCCATAGAAAGCTACACTTCTTTTCCTTGCAAAGTCAGAGAGTCTCTCAATATGTTCGTAGGTTCAGTGTTATGTCGCCTTGGGAATTCCCCATTTTCCTTTACCCGGTCTAGGATCTTCCAGAGAATTCTCCTCTCTCTGATTTCCAATTTCTCTACCAGACCTCTTTGGTTCAAGGAAAGACATTCCATGGCATACAGGGCTTCTGGTTCTAAGACTCATATGTAGTGCTTAAGTTTCACGTTGCATGACAGGCATTTCTGGTTGTAGGTGTTCTTAGTCAGTCGATAGGCTAGTTCTAACTTGTTGACTCTCATGGGCAATGATGCTCTTTTTGATAAGTTGGATTCAATCCATTCACCAAGATACTTAAATTTCTCAGTCCTCTTGATGTTTCCCTGCAGTAGTAATCTCCCTGTTTGCTTCTTTGATGTTGGTGAAGAATTCTGTTTTCTCCAGTGACACTTGAAGACCCACTTTAGCAGCCTGTTTTCTGAGGCAATTTACCTGCATTGTTGCCATCTCAAGAGAATCAGGAATCAGTGCCATATCATCTGCAAAGGCCAGGCAATCTACAACCAGTCCATCGTTCTTACGTCCCAGGTAGATACCACTCTGAACACCCAGGTTGATCAGTTCCTTGCGCCATTCTCTCATAACCTTTTCAAGCACACAGTTGAAGAGAAGTGGGGAAAGTCCTTGTCTCACTCCAGTTTTTATTTCCAAGCTTTCTGATATCTCGTCTCTAAATTTATCCTTGGAATGGGTGTTGGTCAAAGTTTCTAGGATGAGTCTGTGGGTTTTGTTGTCTATTCAACACAGGATCGGGTCTTCACGAAGCTTCCCCGATATTCTTCCAGTTTACTATCCAACTGATTTTCTGCCCTTGTTTGTAATGCCTTGGAGAAAATCTTGTATGTTACTGGGACAAGAGAAATTCCATGGTAGTTGTTTCAGTAGTTGTAGATCAGTAAAATCTCCCTTTTTGTGAAGCACATGGATCACACAGCCAATTTACAATCGGGTGATAACTTCTCTATTTCCCAGATGATACTTGGATGATACTTGCTTGTCCACGGCATTGCTTCCAGCACCTTTCCACAGTTCAGCAACGATAGAGTCCAGCTGCCTTATTATTCTTAAGAAGATGAAATCTGGCCAACTTCTTCCACTGAAGGGGGCAGTGAGTTCGGGTTTAGTGTGGATTGTTTATAGTCGAAGTCCTCACTGGGTGGGTTACAGTTGAGTAGATTTTTAAAGTACTGAGCTAAAAGGTTGCAATTGTCATTTTATACATTTATATACTTATCCATAAATATAGAAAAATGGATTTCTTATTATTTAGTAGTAACTAGTACATGCGGATCATATTCTTTTGGATGGAAGAGTTGTTGTGGATGGACTAGTTGAATAGGGTTGAAAAGTTGATGAGGATGAAACGATTGTTGTGGTTGGAATACTTCTAATGTTGAAATAGTATGTAGAATCTTGAAGTGTCTGTCACATGATTTTTCATGAGAATGTGGATCAAGCATATTTGAAAGATGTGCTACTCTTGTGGCGCTTTTAGTGCCACCTGGGTTGTGTATGTGTGAAATTAAGGGAAATTGTATATTGGATGACACTTATATACACAAATATTTTTCTAAACATTTATTAAGTTCAAATAATTTTAATGGTGTAATAGTTTTTACTTGTGTTTACGTATATTACGTGACAAGAGTTGTAAGGCAATTACGTCCTCGCGGAATTACGAAATTCGCGGAATTTAATTAATTAGAATTCTCTCCGCTACGCGGGTCGTGCGTAACTGTTCCGCTCGTACGTAATACGCCTTACAACTCTTGTCACGTAATATACTACAACTTACAACAACAAAAACAGTTTTAAATGATTTTTTTCATACAATGTTGCTAACTGTCTGGAAACAAAGTTACTATATATAAACTATATATACTATCATCTGCTTAAAGTAGTGATATTAAAAATGAAAAGCTGCCAGCATTGATAAGAGAAAGTTACTGTAAATAACGATGTGATATTAGTTACTAAGGCTTACAACATTGACGGAAAAAAACCAGCTGTGATGTAAAAGTTACTAAAATCTATCTGAAAACTCCATAGCCAATAAATTAATTAGCTGACACTGATGTTGTTTACTTTGACGATCAACATAACCAAGATATATTGTTTTATTTAAGTTTGTGTTGTGTCAAATGTGACAAATAACATATCCAAGTTAAAAAAATTCAGCTCTGCGACAGACTTATTTTTTCGTCATAGTAGTATGTCAACACCAACATTCCTTGCCACATCATCCTATTTTTCATCGAGAGTATAAGCTACACAGAACTGAAAGAATTTTGAAGATATTTGTCCAAGTTTCCAAGCTATAGTAATTCGCGCACCGTGGAAGCGAAATGTGCAAACTTGCTTTCAGAATGTCGGAAATTTCCGGCGGAAGGATACCTTACAAATATTCGCAAGCACCTCCCAGCTACGACACCAAATGCGAATTTCTTTTTTTGCAATAACTTTGCCAGCTGAGAACTCTTTCAAACTTTTTATAGCCTATGGCACGGTCCAGTCTGTTCCTGATCTGTCATTGTAGGACAGGAAGTTGTGCCATTTGAACTTTTGTAGATTTTGATTGATTGCGGATTGACATCCTATCGGTTTCCTTTTATCGGCCATGGAGACCTCTTGGTTTCTGCGAATTAGCAAATTGGCACATCGTACGCAAGATACCGTCGACCTTCATCGAACGGTGTAGAATCAATTGCAAAATTCCACCTACTTCTCGTTCGGCAGGCGCAAACGTCCGGTTTTGTAAAATCATCTACCGCACGGCCATTTTTGCAAAAACTCGCGCGCCCTCTGGGAAGGCACAGAGAGGAACCTACGAAATCGGATCCGCAAGCGCTTAAAATTTATTCATCCAATATTCGATTAGAAAGAAGTATACAAAACTCAACATACAATAAATGTATGAAGTTCTACAACAAATAGCTGGATAATTACAAAATAAATTAATTAATCCAAAATTGGGTTACTTTGTACAAAATAAATTACTTCACCCAAAAAAAGGTTAATTCATCAAAAATAAAATGTAATCATCCAATAACGTTTTTTTCTTACAAACTATGATTTTTCCTTACAATAATCGATTGAATCGTTCAACATATTTGAAAATCACCCAAAAAAGGTTTTTTATTTTTCTTAAGAAGTGCAAAATGCAAATTTACGAGTATATTTAATCATCTTCACACTTTTATTATATAATATGTGTACATAGGTATACATAGGTGTGCATAAAAATATTGGAAGCAAAAAACTGTTTACCTTATTGATGAGTAGATTAGCTCGGAAATAAATTATGTATCAGAGTTAACACTGTAAAATTAAGGCCAAATATGACAATAAATAACTGTGAATTATAATAATTGTAAAATCATCCGTTTTCCGTTTCTCTCGGATTTCTATCTCACATTTTTAAGCAAGGCAACAGAAAGGCTTAAGGCTCCTTCAGACCGGCGGGGAGCGTATACGTCGTGAAATGTCCGCAACGAAAAAATCGCAAGCGTCGCGGCAGCAAAATGGCAATGCCTATATAAAAACACGATTTTTACTTGTATATAGTAGTCATGATGTCCTCAGTGTAAGAAGCTATGCTATTTTAAGCATTGATTGCATAAGATGAAATATGTTATTTTGTATTTATTTTGAATTTCTAAAACACATAAAACTCATTTCAGAATTAAACATAAGTTTTGTTCATGGGTTCATAAAATCAATGTGATTAAAGAGATCACCATTTCAAAATACAGCGGCAGCGAAACTAACCGCGCATTCAGTGTCCTTGTCGTGCAACGTGGCACTATCGCGACTATGACGGATGACCGTGTCAGTCGGTCCGCCGCGATATCGCACCGGTTGCGGCAGCGAAACTTCCGCTCCGGTCTGTGAGCACCGTTATGCTTAAAGAGTCGTCGGTTACTTTCTATTTTTGGAACGAAGTTCCATTAGGGAGGTCTCGATATGAGTCATTCGGCAGAAAACTTTATACGCCGCGTTAGTTTCTTTCTTCTTCTCTCAGTGTATATTTATATACCGCGCGCTCTCTCTTTCTTCGTCTTCTTTCGAATAGGTCTACTTTGGACCACGCTTGTTCAACTGTTGGGCTTTGATCTTTGCCCAGTATAGTCGCATCTTCTGCCGGTGTAGCTCCTTTCTCTCTTCTGTCCAGGGGGTACCTTTCCTTCGGGTTTTTTCCTGAAATCCATGGACTTCCTTCAGGGTGCGTCTCACAGACTGTCTGTTTTCGAGATCTGTTATTCCCAGTTCTTAAATATCCTCGGTTTCTGTCAACCAAGTGGTACGAACCTTCTTGTTTTGCCAAAAAGTGAACAGACTGAACAGTTGGTTAGAACAGTTAGTTAGTCGGTTTGGAGGCAGTCTTGCAACGTGGCCATGGAAAGCTACTCTTCTTTTCCTTGCTCAGTCAGAGAGCCTCTCAATATGTTCGTAGAGCTCAGAGTTATGTCGTCTTCGGAATTCCCCATCTTCCTTTACCGGGCCTAGGATCTTCCTGAGGATTCTCCTCTCTCTGATTTCCAATTTCTCTAACATATCTCTTTGGTTCAAGGAAAGACACTCCATGACATATAGGGCTTCTGGTCGTAAGACTGATGTGTTTGCGCTCTCTCTTTCGTTATACGCCGCGTTAGTTAGAAATGAAATTGGAATCCAGTCGTTGTTTGTAAAATTCCTTTATTTGGAAAAAATAATTGTATTTTGTATAAAAAAAACTGTTTGTAAAGAGCAATCAAATTTTGGATGGATCAACCTTTTTTGTACAGTTAAACCTTTTTTGGGTGAATTGATTTTATTTTGTACAAATCCATCAATTATTGTACTAAACCATGTTTATTTGTATTGAATAAACCGAATTTTGTATTTTTTCAGCTATTATTTGTAAAAAAAACATCTATTTATTGTACGCAAAAAATCAAAGCCTTTTATTTTGGACGAAGTAACCTTTTTTGGATAAAGTAATCACTTTTCTATACACTACTTACAGATAGCACTAATTACGTCGCGATCGGTCCAAATACGGCCGCTTGGCGACCAAGAAACAGAAATTTCGTTTTCGCGCCGCACCTTCGCTGCCTTCGGCGTTTGTGAGGTTTTCGCCGCGACCAAGACCGTGGTCGTCATGTGGAACGGCTATAGGAACATTTTGAGCGTTGTGAGCGCCTAGTGGAACGAACCCTTTGTGGCTAAATCTTTAGTAATATCGTTTTTTCCACAATGTGAGACCGAAAATTCAGAGTTGCATTTATCACACCGTACCATATAGTCCATTTTGTTTTTTTTTAATAAATGGAAATTCTCTGCTTAGTTCTTCATTAAATTTGCATTCTCTTTTCTTACACAAGGTTAAAAACAGCACTTTTAAATAAATTTTAACTTATTGACCGTTACGATGTGGCGACTATAGCCCTTCCTTCGTCAATCAAACAATGCGTCAAATTGAAAACAAGAAACCTCACCACAGTGGTTTGGATTTCAAAATAGTTGGCCAAAAATAGAAAGAAGTTTCTGATTTAAACGTGAATTGGTATATAGGGGTTTTCCAGACCGCTGATTACGAATTTCATAGAATAATTTTAAAATTCAAAATGACGGATCCAATATGGCCGACCACTCCATTAAAATTTTATCCAAATTTCATATAAATTGGTATATAAGGGTTTTCGAGTTCACTATATAATAATAATAATAAAGGCCTTTATTCGTAATAAACAAAAAATATCAATAAAACACCCGATGAAAAAAGAGTTTGTATGATTATATATAATTATATATGATCCATATATAATTATATACAAAAATTGGCCAGATCTGACTATATATAATTATATATGATCATATATACTTATCTATATATGGTTATATATATACATATATATATATATATATATATATATATATATATATATATATATATATATATAATTATATATAATTATATCTGAAAATTGGCCAGATCTGAGCATATCTAATTATGTATATTTATATATGTTCATATATAAATATATATGATCATATATCTTTTCTTTCTTTGGAATTTTATAGGGCGTTGACAAATAATACGATCATAATAAACCATACATATTTTGTAGGAAATTTAACGCTCTACAAAAAAGGTCTATGATTTTTTCGTCCCTGGTTCAAAAGTTATTCGAAGTCTATTTTTACTATAACTTTAAATTTTGACATCCAATAACTTTCGAACCAGTGGAGTTAGCGAAAAATCATTGAAGACCTTTTTTGTAGAGCGTTATAAATTTCCAACAAGAATATATATGGTTTATTATGATCGTATTATTTATCAGCGCCCTATAAAATTCCAAAGAAAAGAATTTTCCCCATCTTATTTCCATTTAAAACTTTGACTCTCGTGTTTTATTTGCCACACTTTATCATGGTCTTTACTTCATGATTTTACTTCATGGTACATATTAATACGACATCTAACTTCGGTTTGGTTGCTGTCTTAGTAGAGTGAAGTCGTAGTATGTCAGTCGTTGTATCAATTCGTTGTAATAAGTTGTTTAATTGGGTGTTTAAATAAATACGTTTTTGTGTTAAATATATTCTCTTGCTCTTACTCTACATAAAATTGTACTAACATGTTTTAATTATTAAAAAAAACAAAATTGTAAAGGTTTTTTGATACTCATGTGCGCGACACTCGGCTACGCAAAGTCGCGCGACGTCGTCTGTCAAATAATGATTATATTGTTAGAAATGGACATGTAGTAAGCTGTCGCGTGCCGCAAGTGAGAACGTGCCCATTTAAAACAATGTATGTAATTATAATTTGATAGGCGACATCGCGCGACTTCAGGTAGCCGAGTGTCGCGCATATGAGAATCTACCTTCACTGTTGTCTAGGCAGTGTTTGTTTCTTATTTAAATCATGAGTTCTTTTTAACTCTCCGATTTTTTGTGACATCGCTTTTTTCAAATCCTCTCGGGTTTGAGGTTTCCCGTTTCTGGAGGTCCATTTTTTTTCATTTGCCAATTTTAAGGCATAATCTAGAAAAGAAATCACAATATCATCAAATAAATTCAAAAAGTTTGGGAAATCGAAATGTACATGCCTTAAGCACTATATATGGATAGTGAAACTAATTATGTATATATTATAATATATATATATATATATATATATATATATATATATATATATATATATATATATATACATATATATATATATATATATATATATATATATATATATATATATATATACATATATATATATATATATATATATATATATATATATATATATATATATATATATGTATATTTATATATATTATAATTACCAATAATCTCATTATTGGCCGTCTCGTTTAAAGCCTTTATAGGAGCTACCTTTCCTTGGCCTAAGGGAGCTCGTGGAGCTTGGCCGGAAAAGGTGCAATTTAAATAGCCTGATGGCTTGAAAACTCCAGTTAACAATCGCCGTGCAACATGTGATGCTACACATTGAGTACACATTGACCGAATGGAGTCAAAGTCTGAGTTTTTGCAATAAACTTGACTTTTTTGATCAATTTAAACATCTATTTTATAACAATAATAAATTATAAATGAAAAAGAATTTAACACGTTATAACTGACATATTGCGTTAAAGATGCCATAAGGGCATACACCGGTAAAAAGTATCAATAAAAAGGCGTGAGGTAGGCGTATACAATTTTTTTTCTGGAAATGAACGTAATTATAATCTAGAAACATGAAAAGGAAGTGAACTTTTTTTATCAAACATGCAATTTTTTTATACCCTCCCTTTTTTGGTTTCCGAGACCTAATCGAGAAGTATAAAAAATGATTTTTTTAAATCAACGTAATTATCTAGAAGCGTAAAATGAAAAAAAAACTTTCGAATCGAATCTTTAATTTTTTTTTTTTTAAATATTTTGTTTCTTTTCTTAATTAATTTTTTTTTAATTTTTGATTTTTTGCGCTTCTAGATAATAATTACGTCGATCCTCAAAAAATAAAAATGTATATGCGCCCTTATGGCATTTGTAATTTCAGTATAATAGCATATAACAGAGCATAACTTAAATAAATACAAATATTATTTTTTTCCTGATAAATATAATTACAAAAAAAATGTTTTGGAAAATGGCACACATAAGTTCTCTTGTTTATTATTAAAGAAAAACATTACATGATCTCCTTCTTCTGGGGGATGATACTTATCAAAAATCACTTCATTATCGTCAACTTGACAATATGAATGGTCCCTCTCGCAATTTATAACAAACATTATAATAGGTTATATTATAATTATATATGTAACTAATATTTATGCACACGTTGTCTATGCGGCTGCCGAAACACGCTCAAAGATGAAAAGTTCTTTGTGTGTTCGGTATTTTACCGAACCGTTCGGTATTTCAGCTCCGTGTTCGGTGTTCGGTACGACTAAAATATTGTTCGGTATTTTTTTCGGAACTCATTTATTTCTCTAATTTATTAATTGAATCACAAATTCAACTCAATAAGCAAATGCCAATTTCGTTGTTTGCCAAACAGCCGAAACAAATCAAGCGTGGACATGGATAAAAAGTGGATAAAGCGTGGTTTAAGGCTGAATTATGCATTTATTGCAATTTCAAAGTGACATGTCGCGAATTACATCTCCAAATCAAAGAGAACACCCATTTGTTATGAGCGTGCATTAGCAATAATAAATACGATTTTTAATATAGTTTGTTAGATTCGATCTATGGTGTAGTTCCGAAATAAAACTTTTCATTAAATGTTTGTTTTTTTTCTTTTGTTTTCACCCTATGTTCGGTAATTTGGCCGATCTCATCTGGCAAACCTGGGCGTATTACGTGATATACCATATGTTTAGATATTTGTCTCGGGTTTAGTATCATAGTCACCTAAACCGCTGCATATAAATTTTATAGCATATTTTTTTTTTCTTTTTTACGAAATTAAAAATAGTACACAAATTGCGCAGGGAGTACAAATGCTTAAAAATCGAATGGATGAGCTTGAAAACATTGCTAGAAAAATTAATAAATTAAATAACTACGAACTTCTAGGGAACAATATTACAAATATTAAATTTGAAATTCTCGAATGTAATTTATTTTTATCTAATGGTTATGAAGTACAAAATGTGTCTGTTTACGCTCGTTTAAAAATTGATAAAGAAATTTATACTTCAGAAATGTACAAAGCAGTAAAAACGAACAACTACGCAGTCGAAATAGACGTTAATGGTTCCATTATTTATGGATCGATTAAATTATTTGTTAGAAAAAGAAGAAGTGAAATATTTAGTCATAAGCGGTTTCGCTGTTGAACATATTAAAATGTTCTGTCACTTCGTTTCGAGAAAAACAATTGAGCATGTTATACCAATAGCAGACAATAATAGTTTGATGTTGCTTAGATTAAAAAATATTAAATCAATATTTCAACTTATAAGAGTCGGTAGTTATGTTTGCAAACAACCAAATAATAATATAAAAATGGTTTGGTAATTATATTATTGACTAATGTTATGTAGAAAATATTTTTATCTCATAATAAATGTTTTTTCTAAAACTACAGTATAAATAAATACAGTATAAATACAGTATTTTTAAATATCTCCCAACAAGAATAATTAAAAATTTACATGTAAACATTTATATTTGTCATAAAATTGACATAATGTATGATTTTACATATTTATCAGTCAGGTCTGATCAGATATAATCATATATAAACTATATATATAATCAGATCTGATCATATGTAGACTTACATATATTTATACGCAGGCATATATCAGTCAGGTCTGATCAGATACAATTATATATAGACCTATATATAATCAGATCTGATCATATATAGACTTATATATAATTATATATAATTATCTATAATTATATATTATTATATATAGACTTAAATCAGCTAGGTCTGATCAGATCTAATTATATATAGGTTCATATATAATTATATATAACTCCATATATAATCATGTATGATTATATATAACTCCATATATTATCATGTATAATTATATATAATTATATATAATTTCATATAAAATCATATATAATCATATATAATCATATATGATCATATATAATTAGGCAAAATCTTTTTCCATCGGGCATGCAATCCATTGGGCGAGGTACAGTTCGCCCTGCCTACAATAATAGTAGACAAGACGTCTGTTCAACTAACCCAAACAATTAAACTAAAAATAGCCAAAATAATGAAAATGATAACATAATAATAACATAACATACAAGTAATAACATAATAATAACATAACGAGAAAATAAAAAAATAAATGTATTATATAATGAAAAGAGGCGAATTTCAACAACACATTTCAACAAACACAACTTTCCTGAATATAGTCCATTTACAATTAGTTACTCACACAATTCTTATAAATGAGTTTCTTAAAGCTAGGTTGGGACAAGCTAAGGATATTATTAGAAAATTTATTTAACATATTAGCAATGCTATACGAGAAAGAGCGCTGAAATAATTGTGTTTTATGCTGTGGTATTGTAAGCTTACCCTTAAACCTAATATTAATGTTATGCACATCTGTACGAAATCTAATTTTCTTGTAGAGGTATATGGGAAATTTATTTATTATTATTGCGTGGTAGTGGCAAATCGTGTGCATATAACGTCTTTCTCCCATGCTTAACCAATTGTTATCTTTAATTTTATACGTGATACGATCGTATCTTTGTATGCCAAATATGAAACGCAAGCAAGAATTTTGTACTTTTTGAATACGTTTTGAATCCGTCTCAATTAAACATGGTCCATAAACGGAATCACAGTAATTAAAGTATGATAGTACAAGTGCATCACATAACAACGATTTAACATTTGTGTTAAGCACATGTCTATTTTGATAAATTAGCTTTAAACTGGAATAAGCTTTTTGAATACATTTGTTTACATGACTTGAAATACTTAGATTATTGTCAATGTAAAGACCTAAATTTTTCACCACAGAACTAAAATGAATATTGTGGCCTTGAACATTAATTTGATGACTATATTGCTCAATAAATCGTTGTTTTTCCAATTTTCCACCAAATACCATGGCAACTGTTTTGTTATAATTTAATTTTGTACAATGATCATTACTAAATTCCAAAACATTTATTAAGTCAAAGTTTATTGCGGTGACTGCTTGCGAAGATTCGTCTGGTTAAAAGGATATATACATTTAAGTGTCATCAGCATAGAAATGACTACTACAAGAAAGAAAGGCTAATGGAAAATGCTAGGTATAGAATGTAAATAATCTCGGGCCCAATATTGAGCCCTGTGGGATACCATTAGTAACATTTAAAAAACAGAGTTTTCTTTATTATAACACACTAATTGCATTCTATCCTGTAGGTAATTTACCATAAGATTAGTAGCTTGGTCTTTAAACCCCACATAATTGTACATTGCTTTTAAGATGTCATGATTTACTGTATCAAATGCTTTAGAATAATCCAATAAAATTAGAATGGCTAGCTTTCCCTTATCCAGGTTACTTATTATATTATCTGTTATATTCATCAAAGCTGTATTACACCCCAAACCCTTCCTGAATCCAGATTGTGAATCAGGTAGTATTTTATTATCGTTAAAATATATTTCTAGCTGAGTATCAATGAGTTTTTCAAAGACTTTAGATAGAGTTGGGAGAATACTAATAGGGCGCAAGTCATTGAAAGTAGACGGGTTGCTAATTTTAGGTAATGGTATCACACGAGCTTTTTTCCACATACTAGGAAAAATAGAATTAGATATGCTAAAATTTATAATATGTGTTATATATGAAAGCAGAAATGGAAGACACAATTTTAACGTCAAAATATTTATTCCATCTAGCCCTGTAGCTGTACTTTTTATTGTAGAAATAACCTTTAAAACTTCTATTTCTGTTACTCTTTTAAAATCGAAACTATTTTTATTTTTAATTATTATTACTGTAAAAATGTATTTACTGATTCTGATTAGGTGTTAATTTTGGAACAGCATTAATAAAATGATCATTTATAGCATTAGGGTCTGATAAGTTTGGTGGTAGCACTAATTGTTCTCGAACTTTATTACTAAAATTTAGTCGTTTTAAGTCAGCCCATAAGTCTTTAGGTTTCTTATTTTGGAAAGAATTCTGATAAAAAGCTTTTTTCTCTCCTTATTGCCAGTGTGAAACCATTTCTCAAAACTTTGTATTGTGACCAATCAAAGAGGTCTCTAGTTCTCTTAAACTTACTCAAAGCCCTGTCCCTATCCCTTTTAGCAGCTCGTAAAGTATCCGTAAGCCAAGGAGCATACGGGTTAGTTATTCTATAAGTTACATAAGGCGCATGTATATCGAGTAAAATATGAAGATTTTTACATAGAAAATCAACTTTACAATCTACATCAGTTAAATCATAAATATTTCGCCACGGTATTGATTGTAAATCACTGTAAAATTGTTGTTTGTTAATATTTTTAAAGTTTCTGACTGTTCTAAACTGAGTTCTTGTTTTTTTTTAATTTAATGTCTATTATACATGAGACTAATTCATGATCACTAATCTGTATAGAATTCACGCTAACTGAATTTACAATATCTACGTTTGATGTTAAAATATAATCAATCAGTGTCGATGTGGTTCCTGTTACTCGAGTGGGTTGGTTTATAATTTGAGAAAGTCCGAGTGTTTCGAAACAGTCAAGTGCTGAATCAGTATCAGTATTTCCAATTTTTAAAAGATCGATATTTAAGTCGCCCACACAGAACACATGATCCACAGAGACAAACAAAGAAGAAACTGTGGTCTCAAATGTTGTTAAAAAATCATTATAGTTCACATTCGGAGGTCTATAAACAACCCCTATAGCTAAGCATAAATTCGATAATTTTATTTTTATCCACAATTGCTCAATATCTAGAGACGTGTGAATGATACTGTACGGTACACGATTTGCTATGTAAAATCCTACACCCCCACCTCTACCTTGTCTGTCGTTTCTAATAAAACTATATCCATTAATATGTACAGCATTATCAACAATTGTATTATTAAGCCATGTCTCACTTAAACCTAACACGTCAAATTTCCTTGACCGCAGTAATTCGCTTAAATCATTAAAGTGTGCAATCAAACTTCTTGTATTCAAATGAGCTAATTCAAAAAAATCAGTCATATATCTGGCTTGATTATCTTTTGTTATAAATAATAGGTGAAATTAAAAAAGAATAATGTAGTTGAATAATATAAATTTTGGCTTTAAGTCGCTGCTTTTAGGACTCCATATATACTAAAATTATATACATATTTGTTGTTTTGTGGTGCTTACAATTTTTCGTTTTAATTAATTTAAATATCATTCACTGTTTGAATCTTTTTTTTTTAACCTTTAATATTTACAAAAATATTTCCCACCGAAGTCCAACAGTACTTTACTCCGTATTTTGTGCACGTTTTTACGTATAATTCTAAATTTTTGTTAGTGAGAAATTCGGAAACCACTATACCACTGTTTTTAAAAAGTTTTTTTGATCGAAAAATATCATCGCGTTTCCATTTATGCACTAATCGAATGGATATCGGACGAGGCCTAGCACGGTCCTCAACAAACTTACCCATTCGATAACAGTCCCCGATGTCATTCACGTTCAAGAGATATTTTAACTTTAATTTTGTGTTTTTTGCCGTAGACTAGCAGGATCTGGTTGTTCGGGAATACCGCTGAATATTAAAAAAATTGATAAGAGTTTTTTTTTTATCAACTCTAGCATTTTCTGTATTTTTTTGAAATTCACTTACTTTATGCATAAGTTCATTCGAATCTAACACTTTACTGGAACGTTCCGAGTTATCCGTTATCAGGTTTTTTAACTCCTGCACGTTTTGTAGCATTGATTCTTCTAGTCTATGAACCTGGTTCGCTAGATCTTCTTTGGACATTGAATCTCTACGGCCTGGGTTATTACTACGAGTTGTACGATTGGGACCCATTGTTATGTAGGTCTTCCAGCAAAAATATTATATTTAACGGGTAAAATACCACTTTATACACTCAATACAACTTTATAAAAATTTTAATGGAGCCGAAATACAACACGTTTAACTTGACATATGTCAAAAATATATATATGAATTAAAATATACGAATTTTAAATTATAATATTCGAATTCAAAATGGCGGATCCAATATGGCCGACCGTTTCATTAAAATTTTAACGGAATTTCATATAAATTGGTACATGAGGGTTTTCGAGGTTACAGATAACGAATTTCATGGTATAATTTTAGAATTCAAAAGGGCGGATCCAATATGGTCGACTACTTCATTAAAATATAAAAAAAATGAAAAAAGTATTTTCGAGTTCACTGATTATGAATTTTATTTTTTAATTAAAAAATTCAAAATGGCGGAACCAATATGGCGGAGCACTTTATTAAAATTTGATCGAAATTTCACATAAATTGGTATATGAGGTTTTTCGAGGTCACTGATTACGAATTTAATAATGCATTTTGTGGACCCTCCCCGAATTTTGCTGAAATTAAAGCAAGGAAAATAAAGTTCTATTTTGTTTTTCTTTTATATTAATATATTATTATATTATATTTCTTCTATACATATTCCTTTCTTGTATGTATTGAAAATTAAAGAATTTATTTGTTTATTCACTTTTTTATTTACTGGGGTCCCACCTCTATATAAATGCCCGGGGCCTCAAAATCCAAACGACGGCGCTGGCCTATCACTGTCGGGATAATTATCATGTTTGAAATCAAAGTCAATGTCAATGCTTATCAGACATTTCTGGACACTTTCAGACTCATCATCTTCAAGGATAATCAAAAGCTCTAGGGCCACTGATGACACTGATGACATTTTTACCTATTTTTGGTTTCATTTTTCTAAAGCTCGAAATAAGTGAATCCGAAGATACAGGTCAATTAAACACTAACACTACTATAATCTTCCATTGTATTTATGCGTGAATTTTTTCTGGAAAATCCTTCACGATATTTTGTTATGTCCTTATTTATGGCTTCCTGATAAAATATTCCTCCAAACGCTTACATTGAGCTTGCAAGTCTAATTGTAAGTTCAAATCGTTCCGAATGATCTCGACCCTAAAATGAGGTCGTCCATTAATCACGTGATGTTTTTTAGTAACTTTTTATTTTTCCATCGCCTTTTCTTTAAAATGCTTAAAATTCTCTCGTTCAACTACGTAAAACTTACAAAGGGATTCGTTCAAAGATCGGCAGCAGTGATCAAATCTACTTATAGTAGATTGTAATATTCACTTTGCTTATTCTTTAAAAAAAAAAAAAAACACACCACACAACAACCATTACCGCCGCATCCAGTTTTTCTAAATTTAAAAGTATTCTCGTCGCTTCGTTTCGCGTTACAGTTTTTCGGTCCAATCATCCTTGATTGATTCCAAAGTTTTAAAAACTTCGCGCCAAGAAACACTCAAACTTCTAGATGCGTCCTCTCTATCTGACCAACCTGTCAAATTTACTCTCTTTAGCATTTTCTCTTTCCCAATTTCAGTCATTAACTTTTGCCTGGGTTGTGTTTAATTTAAGGTAGAGACACACTAGTCCCACGTACGCAACGTAGGCAATATATAACGGTGGTGGCTTTAATACGTAAGTACCGTTATGTTTTATGTGACAGTGAGTTTGAGGATGATTTATTGAGTTTACTATTTTTAATTGAATCCAAATGAATTCCGGGCCACAAAAATAAAAACTCGTTAAGAAGAGAAGATATTGGGTTCATGAGATAAATAAACAAAAAGAAAAAGTTGGAGAATACCATACATTAAGAAAGAAACTGGAATAAAGAACGATTCTTTATGTACTTTCGCATGTCTAAAATACAGTTTGAGGAGAACGCTTGCATCAAAGGTATATTTGTTTATGAGGTGCTACGCATAAGTTCTAGGAACACACTGATCACACGTGTGGATAGCACACATGATGATGACCGATCGCTCAGTATTCTTTTATCGCTTAACTCGCAAAGACGTATATATACGTATAAGGTCTTATATATTGAGAATGAAGTTCGCCGAAACCTCTAGAATCCAGTTCTTTTCGGAATCAACCCTCAACATCAATTTGTGCTAATTGTTGGTTAAACCGGAGCTTCATAGATATATACTATATTCCATATTTTTGCCCAACTTACTTAAAAAGTCATTTTGTATTTCTCGTTGCGTTATATTCTGTTATTTATATTTGTTATAACTTTGAAATATTAGAATGCGTCATATATTGTGTATATGCCACACGTCTCCCTGGTAAAGGAGGTAGGCTAATCTGCCGGTTTGCATGGTCACTTAATCAGAAAATACCCCCTTGGGCTCACCTACTATCAGATGTATATAGTTGTCGTGTAATTGTAGATTTCGGTGGTGACTTCTGCTGCGACCTTCATAGATCTATTGTACCCCACCCTCTAGAGAGCCTCCTCTAGTCCTGATACCTTTAGGAATCGCAGGATTTGGTTGGGATTCAAGGACTGCAAGTCCTTTGCGTTCAAGTAGTGGCCCCCAAGGTATATTTGTCTCTTGTGGAGCAGTGCTACGCAATCTTGAAGCAGATGTGCAGATGGGGGTTTTGCTATGGTGAGCCACAGAATTTGCATTTGTCATCTTCCTCTAGACCTAGGGGTTCTAAGCCTGCAGTGTCCTGTCCGGACTCCTATCAGAATTCTAAGCTTGTTCCTGTTTAGTTTTAGGCGAGCTTTTGTTCTTTTCTGGTTAAAAGAGTACAGCATTACTTTGGGTTGTCTTAGCAATGAAAGTTTTTTCCAGGTTTTCATCCATTGTCCTCTTATTTCTTCATCTTAACTTTTATGGATGCAGTTTATACTCATACCGCAGAAGGGTTCCAGACCTATAAATTTGTTTTCTGAATACGTCCCTTATCGTGTGGATCTTTTGGTAGAGTTCGTTTTGAGGTCTCTTCATCCAAATACAGTTATTATTAACTGCCCCGTAAATCTTTCTGAGAATTTTTGTTTTCTGTTTTTCTATATCCTTAATTTTGGAATGACCGTCGATAACCATTGTTTGGGCTGCGTAAGTTGCTTCCGGAAGAATCACCGTTGTAGAGTGCCTTAATTTTGCGTCTAGCGATGCACTTCTTGTTAAGTTATGAGTTATTTTCTGGTCGTCTTTCCATATAGTGTTTTTTTTTTATAAGAAATTTGTAGTCCGGTTCTTTGCGCAATTTCATGTAATTTTTCCACTACGTGTATGGTCTGGTGTTAGTAATAATGGAAATATCGTCCGAAAAAGCGAGGCACTTGACTGTAAGACGGTTCTCTTGTTTGATACCAATTTGAATGCCTTTCACATGAGGTTCCCATTCCCTAATGATCTTTTCTAGAACAATATTAAAGAGCATTGGGGATAATCCGTCCCCTCTCGAACTCCAGTTTTAATGACAAAGGGCTCCGATATTTCACCCATGAATTTCACTTTGGACATAGTTCCTGTAAGCGTCTGTTCAATGATTTTTCGGGGCTTTCTGCCTATCCCGAATTTTCAATGATTATAAAAAGTGTTTCACGGTCTACAGAATCATACGCTTTTCTGAGGTCAACGAATGTAATTACTCTATTTCTACATTTTCTCATTTGTAATATTATTTTTAGGCTCCACACCTTTTCAGTGCATGATCGCTCTTTTCTGAATCCGGCTTGGTATTCACCAATTAGTGGATCCGCCTGGGGTTCT